>QLOH01000204.1:0-1200000 GCA_026901365.1 Sesbania bispinosa
TACTCATATTTAATACTATATACTAGTGGTGAATTATTTAAGAATTATTTAATACGGGTAGTTTAATATCCACACCAACCCGCCCCATTCCGGTTGATTGGTATCCTATTCTTTTCTTACCTTTCATTTAGAAACTGATTTAATGATTCCACGTTCGTTGGAAGACTCATTCTATTCTAAAGAATCTAAATAGTAAAATAAAACAAACAGTATGACAGACTGATCTTGACCCAAAATCCATAGGATAGCCACTCTGCAAATTGAAGAAAGACCCATTCATCATTGGAAAATCCCAGATCTCCAAAAATGGATTTTTTGCAGAGTCACAGGGCGGAGGCCATAAGCATGGCAGTTGCTTTGGTTGCCATTGTTGGTGGCACCGCTTACTACTACTATGTCACCAAAAAGCCTAAAGGTTTCATTTTTTATTCTTTTATTCTTTCTTCATTATCTGGGCTTATCCTTTTTCCTCCTATCTTTCCCAATTTTCAAAAGCCATCAACTTGATTGCATTTTGTGGTTAATCCTTCATATTTTAGAAAATAGGCTGAGTTGTTTTGATGTCATTTTACATGGGTTTCTCCTTGATCCTAATTTATTTAATAGTGATTCATGTGGATGTGCTAAATTTACTTGTGACCCTATGAGGTTGCAAAGTGGCATCAAGACCTTGCCTTTGCAAAATGAAGGAAAAGTTTTTTTTTAATTGCAAAATCATGTTTGCAGAACGTTTACATGTTTGCAAAATCAAGTGCCACTCAAGTTGGTTCTTCTCAATAAATAAAGGTTCTACATTTCTTGGTAGGGTGCTTGGATCCTGAGAACTTCAAGGAATTTAAACTTGTTAAACGCACTCAACTCAGCCATAATGTTGCCACATTCAAATTTGAACTTCCTACTCCTACCTCTGTGCTGGGACTTCCTATTGGACAACATATCAGCTGCAGGTTTACATTGCTTGTTTCTCTTTTCCAAATTCATTTGATGATGCCAGTGCCTAATTTCATTTTAGTAAGACCACTTGTTGAGCTTATTGGGTTTATTGGATCACACTCACTGAAGGCATTTTGGTCAGTTATAATGTATTCATCTTGAATGTCTTTTGTCTTCTTTACAGAGGGAAAGATAGTCTTGGTGAAGAAGTCATTAAACCATATACTCCGACAACATTGGATACTGATGTTGGATACTTTGAATTGGTTGTGAAGGTTACATACCACTAACTTATGTTCTCAGTATTTTGTTGTTGTTAATTTATCTTTATACATGTTGATTTTTGCTACCTGTTTTGTTTGGATAATAATAAGATGTATCCACAAGGAAGGATGTCTCATCACTTTAGGGAGATGCGTGAAGGTGATTACATGGCTGTCAAAGGACCAAAGGTTCTTAAAATTATTTCTTTGTCCAAATAATTCATTTGCTAGATGTTATTCGATTATCTTCTATTGCACTTTGACCATTAACTGGTTAGCAAGTGCGTTTTGGTTAAACTGTAAAGAGTTGGCCAAATTAACAAATAAAGAAGTTGTTACTCTGATAAAAAAAATTGTTGTTTATTGTGAGCATACCTTTACTTGATACTCCTTGTCAAAAATTTTAAATAAAACTTGGACAAGCTTTTTTATTAGATTGATCTCTTCAACCATATCTTTTCATCTCAAAATCAAGTAATACTACTTTTCTATTTCACTTATTCGAATTTCAAAATTTGTGGTAAATCATGTCTAAAGACAAACCATTGAAAATATATTATTGTGCCTTGTATTTGAGCAGTTAATTTTAACAACTTGTGAGGCCAGTAATGTTACTCATCGACTGCAGTCTGCTGGTGATCCAGCAACTTAAATTTTTTGTCTGACCTGGTATTTTCACATGCTGAAAGACCAAAGTGTTTTAGGGAAAGAAAGAAAGGGAAAAGTAGGAGACATGAGAAAGTAGAAGTGCACACTAGACATGCCCACCCACAAATCACAATATATTACTAATCACTTAGTAATCTTCAACATAAAACACTGGTGTTCTGCAGTTCTGCTAATAATAATTATAATAATCTATGACAGGTATATAAATTTAATGCAACTAGTAGTTTAGTATAAGTATAAAACCATTCTTGAAAGTTCACCCAATATCTCTCTTAATGCACCCTCTCACATGTGCTTTTTGGGTTTAAAGTGTGGACAATGCATAGGTCCATTGTATTAGAAGAAAGACTTTGACCAACTCCCAAAAGCTTAAGCTATTAGGTTAATTTTTTAAATGGTTTCATATCTTTAACAAAAATAATAATCTTTGGCATAGGAAACCCATATATTCTAGAAGTACCCAATGTATAATTATTTGCAATGTACTTTAATGTCTCCAGGGACGTTTTAAGTACCAGCCCAACCAAGTAAGAGCTTTTGGTATGATTGCTGGTGGCACTGGTATCACCCCAATGTTTCAGGTAGGTATAAAAGAAGGATTATTGAGCTTCCATCCCTTCCTTTGATCTTTCATATTTTACATTTTGAAACTTTGGATTAGTAATAATAATATTCTTTTTTCTTTTTGTCAAGGTTACAAGAGCTATACTAGAAAACCCAGAAGACAAGACCAACGTTAATCTGATATATGCCAATGTCACATATGATGACATTCTTCTCAAGGTAAATCTTCTAAACCTTACTGTTGTGCATTGACATGTGGCATTCACCTTTCCTACATATCATATTTCAGTTTAGAACATGCTCTCAATTTCTCAGTCATATTCACTGTTATGATCAATCAAATTGATAAATGAGAAGCACATAAAGTTTTTCCTTCTTGCTTTTAGTTGAGTAAGTCAACATGTGAATCTCAGGCAACATTGCAACAAATGTGCTTTCCTGCTTGAATTTAATGAAAATTGAAACTGATGAAAATGGGATTGTTTTATATTCGTTCATATCATTATCTCTTTGAAGTTGGACTTTGTCTATCCACTATTATCTGACATTGCATCTCTTTTTTTTCTATAGAAATCAGAATGTTTACATTAGTACTGCTGTTGTGTTTAAGTTCTTTGAGAACATTCAAGAGTAGAATCTAACTTGATTTTCTTTTTCATGATTGTTGTCTATATAAATCATCTTATCTTTATGTGACAATGGGCTAGCAATCAGTAACTCCATTGTAGTAAAATCATAAAATTGATTTACCTCTGGACATTTTGTTGTCTTTGTAATTGTAGGCACTTTTTTTTCCATTGGTTCTTTTACCAGGGTTCTAATTACCAGATGGTAAACTAAATTATATGACTACAATTCTAATCCAAACTGAAAAGGAATATAAAGGTTTCTGTAGTTTGCATTGAAACAAATTTAGTATGTTCTGTATATGTGTCAAACATTATGAACCTACTAGCTTGCATGAGAGACTGTGTCACCTCCCTGAATACTATTTTTTTTCACACTGATATTTAGGATTTTGAAAAAACAAGTCTCAAACTCTTTATGTCTTCACTTCATTTGTTATGCTAACACTTCATAATCAATGAAACACCAAGAAATAGAATAGTCTGTGAGCAAGAGAGATAGGTATTTTAGAGAATTTTCTCAGCTCATTGGTGTCATTTGATTTATTCATTTATTCTTGCTATAAGGTTGTATTAGGATAGTATTAAATTACTGAATTTGGTCCTTTCGTGGCCTTTTATTGAGTATTTCGTTCCTAATTTTTTTATGTTTATGTAAGAAGATATTAATCAAATAATACAGTAAACTAGATTTATAGACATTTTGTGCCTATGCCCTATATCTTTTGTTATTGATCGTTCAACACAGAAATATCTTTGGAGTCTCAGTTGCAGGAATCACTAAAATGAAATATAAGAATGGGCTATATATAATGATTCTCAAGCTTGGATTATGGTAAAGAAATTATTGATTTCTATCCTGCTTGTTTTCTTTTGCAGGAAGAGCTGGATAATTTTGCTATTAAGTTCCCAAATCGATTCAAAGTTTATTATGTTCTAAATCAGGTAATCAAACTTTTTTTAACCTTTTCATTTTGTGATGCATGCTTATGTTCTATCACTATTTGATAATGATATTTATTTTTTCTTGTCTCAAAATAGCTATCCTAATTCTTGGTTGGTATTAGTCCCTCATTTTCTGTTGCTAAGACAATAAATTAGAGGATCTACCAGAATGTAATCCAGCTTTTAATTGTATTCTTATGTTGGTTTTGAATAAATGTACTCTGCAGCCACCAGAAATATGGGATGGTGGTGTTGGATTTGTATCCAAGGAAATGATCCAAACACAATGCCCTGCACCAGCACCAGATATTAAGGTCATTTTTGCACTCTATATGATTATCACCTCTTTTCCTGCTCACTCTATCTCACAACTGACAACTAAACCAAATATTCTTTTACAGATATTAAGGTGTGGACCACCTCCCATGAACAAGGCTATGGCTGCTCATCTTGAAGCTCTTGGATACAGTTCCCAAATGCAGTTTCAGTTTTAGTTCTTGGATAATGCTATTTTCGAATTCACGCATCTCGAGTCCAATATCAATTTTTGGACCTATTTTGGCATTTCTTCTTTTAGAATTGATAGATTAAAAGCCAGTGCTATAATCCAGCTTAGAAATTTTACACTATAGTGTTCAGGTTAGAATAAATACCTATGTTGGTCTTGCCGTTGGAATGTGACTGTACACTCTCTTGCCCCAGATCCCGACCCAATTACATGGATCGGGATTCTCTTTAATTGAAAAACTGAATGAGATATCGGCCGTTTAAATTTTACTGCATGGATTAAATAAAAAGCAAAATGTTGATAGAAAATTTTATAGTCATTAGACTGACTGCATATTCTCCAATACTAGAGAGCATCCCAGCCCTAATTACACAATTATTTTATAATTGAGAAGTGCTATCAACACACTCTCTAACACATTTTTCCCAACATACTCCATATGATTGGTGTCTCACCAAATTATGTGGGTCCCACTTCCAATGTGATGGGACCCATGTGAATTTTAACCCATCACACTGACTGTGTTGAAAATAGTGTGTTAAAGAGTGTGTTGCTAACACTTTTCTTTATAATAATAATTTGAATTTTTATAATAAGCAGAACATAACTAAGAAGTGCTCCCAAAGTTTAAACTGGGTGAGGAAGCTCCTAAATAAAGAAATTCGAATCCATCTGTGTTGTAGGAGTTTGCTCAGAAGACAAATTTTACGCAAAATGCCTGATATATTGCGTTAATTGAACAACTCCTCTTCCCCCATAGATATAAATATATAATTTACTAAAGTGGAATATATTAAAGAATTAAAATTAGGAGAGATGAAATTAAATATATTTACCAATTATTAAAGTGGAACATCAAATTAAGCACAAACTTATGGACTATTCATTGCATAAATTTATGAATTTCAAAGATTCTGTATCTAGCATTACTTTAAAATAAGCAAATTTACAAATAATATACCATGTTAAATTAATGAAATAAGTTGGCATAAATGATATAATAGTTTATTAGCCATATTATTACTTGACATAACAAGAGATCAAGTATCTATCTATACTATTACAATTTGAAAGATTTTTATTCACTATTCAATCAACTTCTCAATTTTTTTGGTCAAGATGTGGGCCATTGGTTTTTCATTTTGGGCCCATTTATTTTAATTATCTATACTGTATCATTTATATTTTTATTTTATTCATTAATGTTTTCATTTATTATATCACTCATCTATTATATTTATCTATTTAATCTATATTAAAACTCCAATTTATCTCACTTTTAATTTTCTATTTTTTATTATTATATTAATATATTTTCTCTCATTATTTGATCCCATTAATCTTTTTCATTACAAATGTGATTTTTTTTTATAAATCACGGGTATCGTTCACGGGACTCGAGACCTTCCTGCTCATACTATTTTCCTTTTTTATCACACTTTAATTTTTTTACTATTATATTAAAATAATTTCTCTCATTATTTATTCATATCTATTCTCATTTCAGTAAAGTAATTTTTTTATAAACCACATGAAGCAGCCCAACTCCTGTCTTTTTATCTTTTTCTTTTTTAATCACATTTTAATTTTAATTTTTTATAATTATTATATTGAAACAAGTTTTCTCATTATCCATTTATGTTTATCTATTTCATTACATAAAAACTCACATAAAGAAATACGATATGAATTTATTTACATCAATTTTAATGTATTTTTTCAATATATTATTTATTTCTCTATTTTATTCATTAATGTTTCACTTATTATCTCTCTTATCTATCTATACTATTACAATTTGGAAGATTTTTATTCACTATTCATTCAACCTCTCATTTTTTTTTGTTTCAGTTTGGGCCTTTCACTGTTTCTTATGGATCGTGTGAAAAGTTTATAATACTCATGGTTTATCAAAAGTTTATTGAATACAATTTTTTATTGTTATTATATTAAAACATTTCCTCTCATTATCCGTTCATATTGATTTATTTCATTATAAAAATGATATTTTGATAAACCATGAGTATCCACCATCCTCCATGTGAAGCAGTTTTCCTCATACATTTTTTTTCCTTTTTTTATAACACTTTAATTTTCTTATTATTATTATTATTATTATTATTATTATTATTATTATTATTATTATTATTATCTTAAAATAATTTCTCTCATTATTTATTCCTATTTATCTGTTTCGTTACATGAAAACTCACATTAAGCAATACAATAAATGTATTGTTTTACATTAAATTTAACATGATATTTTAGTATATCATTTATGTTTTTATTTTATTCATTAATATTTTCATTTATTATCTCACTTGTCTATTCTATATTAAAATTGCTCATCTATAATACGTGTCATGTTTTCTCACTTGTGTTTATTTAATTTTTTATTTGCAATACAATAAAATGAAATTTTTACGAACCATACAACTATCTTCCATGTGAGGCAATCATTCTCCAGCCGTTTTCTTCCTTTTTTCTTTTTAATTTTTTATCACTTTTTCTTTTTCTTTTTTATTATATTAAATTAATTATCTCTCTATTTTATTCATTAATATTTTCATTTATTATCTCTCTTATTTATTCTATCTACTCTATATTAAATTTTTTTCGCTCAATACATGTGTCACATCTATACTATTACAATTGGCTAGATTTTTTGTCACTATTCATTGGGGGGTTAATTTTTTTAATTTCTATAAGTAGTAAAGTTAAGAGTTCTAAATCTAGCCTAAACTATAAGATACATGAAAGTAGGTAGATAAATATGGAAAGTTTAGGGAGGAGAAAAATAGAAAGAAAAAATAATAAAGAGAAAGAATGTGAAAAAATGTGATATGAAATTAAGAGAAAAATGAAAAGAAAATTAAGGTGTTAAAGGAAGTGTAAAACAAAAAATTATTAAAATAATATTATTCTTTTTTAAAAGTATTAAAACTTTGATAGTTAACTTTTGGGTGTTGAAAGTAGAAAAAAGAAAGAGATAAAAAGAAACAAATCAAGAGAGAGTGTGAAATAAATGACAATTGATGTGAAAGGAAATAAAGAGAGATAAAAAGAAAAAATTAGGCATGAAAAAATCTTATATATTTTTAAAATAAACTATTAAATACATAAATACATTACATGTTGCAATCGAAAATATACAAACATAATAGGAATAAGGGTAAAACTAGAAAGTTAAACTATTTTTTAAAACACAAATAAAATAATTAACTAGCTATAATTACTTTTATTGGTCTTTATGATTCAATATAGTGTGCCTTATAAAAAGGAACGGAGAGAGTATATTATATTTGTTTACATTTAAATGTATATAAACTAGGTTTTCATCTTTTCAAAAAAAAAAAGAAAAAGAAATGTTGAACACATTTGGGAATACCTCGATTGAATTTAATTTTATTTAACCATTTCACTCCATTAAAGTTTCAACTAAGACAATTTTCATTTTTCTTTATTTTGTTGTGACCATTAGTAAGAGTCAAAACTAGACATTGTCACACGTTGGTATTTATTTACCAAAAATTGTTTTCTCTCATAGTCAATTATATGTTGCTATATCTAGGGTGAAGTCTCGACAAGGACTTAGGATTCTTATTTGTGAATATATTTTTGAACGTTATAATTTGACAAAAAATATAGTGTATAAAGGGATATTTAAAAAAATATAAATAATATGATATGGTATATTTTACATTTATAATTATTAATATTTGAAATTTGTTCTTTCAAATAAACTTTCTATGTTTTAATTTTTTTTAATTCTTTCCATATAAATAAGTATAAATTTTAATATGAAAAAAAAAATCACTAATCATTATCATTTTCTATAGTTTACATATTTATATTAATTAAATTAATATATTATAGTATTCAATATAAATAATCTATTTGAATAATAATACCCATGCATCGCATGGGTGGGACACTAGTAAGATATATTTCTCAATGTTGAATTGTATTAGCCACGCTCAATATTAGTTATGAATTATGATCTTTACATTATTGTCTCTATAAGAGAATCAAAAAGGATTCTAAATATTAATTTTATGAGAATCAACATCGAACATCTAATCTAAAAATATACTAAAAAGTCTACTTGAAGAAGCATTTTAGAACAATTATATTAGTAACTGTGTTAATTATATTAAACTGCGTATATACTGCAAGTTTAATATAGATATAATTATTCAGTATAAAATAAAGTATATAATTTAAAATTGTATTATTTTAGCATAACAATAAGTAAAAAATCACACATCATTTAAGACACTAGTTGCCAGCAAAAACAAAAAAGACTAACCAAAGACAAAACGATTAAAAAAATTCAAGAAATAAAATGCAAATGGATTATTAAATTACATTTATAAGCACCAATTACACATTTAAAACGGCAGTAATGAAGACACTTTTGATATATATAGCTAATCCGTAGCTATTTTGTTAAAAATCGACAGTTATTCCATACACCACTTTTGATATATACAGGTGCATTGTAGAAGTGCCCTTCAGTATTGACATACGGAAACTGCTTTACTGTCCCTTGGGCCATGGCTAGTAATCCAGATCTCATCAATTAATGTGTACGTAGTGATGTAATAACATACAGCCTCACATGACAACTTGTAACGTGTTCAAGTTTGGGACAATGCTATTGGAGAGTAGTATTGGCTTGGATTGATGTTTAAAAGGTGAATTTGATGAAAATTAAACACACATTTATAATCCTTTAGTATTTGTTTGTTTTTATAGTTTCCACCGAATAAACGGTCGTTGGGAGTTCCAGTTATGAAGTAAAAAAAAACTAAAATATATTTTTGTTCCCTCAAAATATCGCGATTTTCCTATTTTATCTCCCAATTTTTTTCCCAACTGGTCCCCGAAAATTATAATGCATTCTCATTCGGTACCCCTCCGTTAGTGCACCATTTATTATCTTTGTGTTAAATGCTTGCGTGGTAGCTTAGGTGGACAAAATAAACATACATACATGCATGCGTCATCTTATGTGTTCTACATGACAAATAAGCCTATAGGTGGTTAATCAACGTCTTTTTATGAGTCACATTGATGAACTCTATAATTATTTTTTTCATGAAAGGTGGTGATAATCATGTAGGACACATAAGATGACATATGCATGTCATGTACGCTTATTTTGTCCACCTAAGTTGTCACGCAAACATTTAACATAATAAACGGTGCACTAACATAGGGACCAAATGGGAATGCATTATAATTTTTGGGGGACCACTTGGGAAAAAAATTTGGGGGACCAAATGGGAAAATCGCAATATTTTGTAGACAAAAACATAATTTAGTCTAAAAAGTAACAGTACTTTGGTAGTTTTTTTCAATGAGAAAAAAAAAACTTGCAAATGACCAATACATTTGAAAAAAAAAGTTAAAATATCTTACTTTTCCATTGAGAAGAATTAAGTTTGGGTGAGACCCATAAAATATAACTATCTTGCTATCTAAATAAAAATAATTTTCTTAAACTTACTCTTACAATATCACTCCCAAACAAAAATCATTCTATAGAACTTAACTTTATCAAACTTAATTAATTCTACCAAACTTAAGTTTATCAAATTTAATATCCACAAAAAAAAATATGTTTACCAAATTTAATGGTATCAAACTTTAATGCTTTGTTTGAGTGGGAGTAGAGAAATGGAGAGAAAATAAATGAATAGAAGAGAAGTGGGAAGAAGAGAAATGGAGGTGAAATAGAGGAGAAATAAGGGTTGTTTGGTGTGAGTGAAATGATTGAGAAATAGAAGAGAAATGTGAAAGTGAGTTATTTGGTGTGAGCGAAATAGGTGAGAAATAGAACCAAAATAATCGATTTTTGATACAAAATAATCGATTATTTGTATCAAATCACACAAAATAATCGATTATTTTGACAAAATAATCGATTATTGCCTGAGCAGCCGTCCATTTCTCTGCATTTCTCGCCTGATTTGGAGAGAAATCAAAAAGGCGTGGGACCCACCGAAAAAGTGTATTTCTCTACATTTTCACTGTGCCACCAAACAAAGGAAATAGATCTATTTCCCTCCACTTTCACCCATCTCACTTCTCTTCTCCTCCATTTCCACTCCACCAAACAGCGGCTAAAACAAATAGACTCTTAAACAGTTATTCTTTTTATGTTACAAGAGCCTGTAATTGTTGACAATTCAAGCCTTTAGCCTTGCATGATAATGTAAACTTGGAGTAGTGTTTGTCTTACAAATTATCAGTTATAAATACTTGCAGCTGTGACTGTAGTCATGTCATAATATTTGATATAGAGTTGGTTTAGATAAATTTCTCTATAAACACTTGTAGGGGAAGAAAATAAAATGAGTTCATCAAGTTCTTCCTTATTAGTCTACACAATTTAACATTTTTCAAAAGTTCTCTCATTTAACTTCTCCATAAACACATATAAAGATTTTTTTATAAGTTTGAATTCAAGCACTCATCTAATTAAAAAAACTCCCTATTAAGTAGAAGTTAATCCAAACTACCCTGTGGAATGTTATAAACAAGAAGTTAATCCAAACTACCACCGAGCACGTGGATCAGCTGGTAAGGGGCTGTTCCAGCTTAACTAGTGGTCTCGAGTTCGAGCCCTGGGTATGCAGCTGTGTTAAATACTCGGAGGGAGAGTTTTGCCGCCTATACCCGGCTCGACAGGAGGATACCTGTGGTCTTGCACCAAAAAAAACAAGTACAAGACTTAATTGCACTTTTGGTCCCCCTATTATCATCAATCCGCGATTTTGGCCCCCTTACTTTTTTTTTCCGCGATTTTAGTCTCCCTATTATTCTAAATTCGCGATGTAGTTCAAAATTTTGGTCCCTCTATACCTCTCAAGTATGTGTTAGAGGTACCAAAATCGCGAATTTGGAAAAAATAGGGGGACTAAAATCGCGAAAAAAAAAGTAGGGGGACCAAAATCGCAGATCGATGATAATAGGGGGACCAAAAGTGCAATTAAGCCCAAGTACAAATAATATGGTCAAAGCCTCTAAAACTTTAAGAGAAATAAATTTATAGAACAAAAATATACAACACATTTTTTATCTCTATCTCTCTTCATCATATTCCTGATCACATCCTACATTTCTCTGTTATCCCTCCTTTCTATCTTGCTCTCTCTCTCTAGCTTGTATGTTGTAAAATAACAATGCTCAAACTTTAATATTAGGCTACAATTGCAAATTATATACCACAACTTAAAACCTTGCAAATGATATCAGTGTCTTTGTCATGAAAACCGAGTATAACAAATGTTTCTACCTGCCTTTACTTTACAGTTAAAGCTTACAACAATATTGGTTCATCTTGTCCTATTTGATAACTAATATGTGAACATTGTAAGGTACAAAGCATATAGAAGAAAATTCAAAGTGCCATGAATTTGAAGTGACAAATATAATTGATACCTCCACCTTATTATGCTTATTCTAGCTAGTCTTCTGTTGACTTAGCTGCTTGCTTTTCACAACAAAATCTTAATAGAGAAAACATGGATTCATATGAGACCAAAAAAGCTCATGTTGTTTGTGTCCCTTTTCCATTACAAGGCCATGTAAACCCTTTGATGCAGTTAGCCAAGCTTCTTCATTGCAATGGCTTTCACATAACCTTTGTCAACTCAGAATTCAACCATGAACGCTTGGTTCAATCTCAAGGAACAGACTTTGTGAATGACATTCCTGGTTTCAGGTTTGAGACCATACCAGATGGTTTGCCTCCATCTGATTTGAATAAATCACAAGATATTCCTGCATTGAGTGACTCAACCAGAATGCATTGTTACACACCATTTAAGGAGCTTGTATGCAAGCTTAACTCATTAGCAGATTTGCCTAAGGTGAGTTGCATAATAAGTGATGGGATCACTAGCTTTGCAGTTAAAGTTGTAAATGATTTAGGCATACCAGTGGTTCAGTTCTCTACAGGTTCTGCTTGTGGTTTCTTTGGGTTCCTCCAATTTGAGGAACTTGTTAAAAGAGGCATTGTTCCATTTAAAGGTAGTATTCTTTTAAAAGTACTCTATCCTTTCTCTGTCTCTATAACTTGTAAAGAACTATTTTAGTGACATTGATTAATTAGCATTAATACATAGTGACAAGTAGAATGGATTAACTAGAGAAATTTTAGCGATCAAATTTCAATGATTAGTTATTGTGTTGGTACTTATGTTGTTCAAAATTCTATTTCAATCTAAACAATGTCATCATAAAATTGTGTTAAATATGTTTTCAGTCTATAAAGTATGATCCAAATTTGGTTTTAGTTCCTAAAATTTAAAACCGTTTAAATTCCCTATGTTATGAATTCATGTAAGTTTAGTCTCTCTCCTTAACACCGTTAACTTTGATGTTGACATGACAAATGGATTTCTGTGTCAGCTTGTCCAGTCTCCTTTACTGAAAATGATTTGGTAATTGAATAACATCTCAGCTCATCCATTCAGATTTTATTTAGGGTTTTATTAAATGTAATGAAATTATTAATTTAAAATAGAAATTATAATTATCATTTACTGTGTTGAAATTGTAAAAAAGAACCCTAGTATATGTCTGTCAATTGTCAAATTATTTCATTAAAGATAAATGGCCAAACTGTTTGTCACGTTAATATCAAAATTAACGGTATTAAGAGGGGGACTAATCTTGTGTGATTTCATAGTATAAGAGATCCAAACTAACGATTTTAGACATAAGGGACTAAAACTAAATTCATGTCATACTTTAAGGAGTAAAAACATATTTAACCTTAAAATTTTAAGAGTGTGTTTGGCAAGGCCAATAAGCTAGCTACTAGCTTATTTGACTAACTTATAAGCTAGTTTGACCAACACAAAAGTGTTTGGTAAGGTACATCAAAGTAGCTTATTTTAGGAGCTTCTAGCTTATAAGCTATAAGCTAGTTCACCAAGCTTCTAGCTTGTAGCTTATTTAATTTTCTTTCATCACTACCCCTTATATTTTAATACATTTCCCTTATTATTCTTAATTTCTTTTTATCTATTATTATATATTTTCAATTTTAATGATAAAAACCTTCAAATTTCTTTTTACTTATTATTACATATATAATAAGTAATTTAAAAATTATGAATTAATTAAATTTTTATTTTCTTTTCACTATTTTCTGAAATTATTTTATATTATACTGTTTATTTTATTAATTTCATTATTTATTTTAATTTTTAATTAAATATTTCATCACTAAAAAGGTTTAATGAGAATTTACTTATTTTTTTAAAAACATAAAATTACTATTACATAATAATATATATTTTTTCTAAAAAACAAAAATAGAATATATAATAAAATTTATGTAATTATGCCCTTTTATGTCATTTTACATTTACTAACTAGCTTACCAGCTAGTTTTATTAAACACTTCTAATTCAATAAGTTGACTTATCAGCTCGGAGCTTATAAACAAAGTGCTTATCAGCTAGAAGCTAGCTTATCAGCTACCCGCTAGCTTATCAGCTAGTTTTGCCAAACACCCCCTAAATGGATGATTTGCTTTGTATTGGGCCTACCCATGTTGTTGCTTTAAAGAAATCATACTCTTAAACATTATGATAGAGGAAAGAATCCCTTTGCAATATTTATTAATTAATTGCAATACAATTTTTTATCAACCTTTTTCAGATGAAAATTTTATTGTTGATGGATCACTGGATGCAACTGTAGATTGGGTACCAGGAATGAAGAACATCAGGCTAAAAGACCTCCCAAACTTCATTAGAGTCACAAATCTGGATGATCAACAGTTTGAATTTGTGGGATCAGAAGCACAGAATTGTTGGAGATCATCAGGAATCATCATTAACACATTTCAAGAATTGGAAAGTGAGGCACTTGATTTCATCATGACCAAGAACCCCAATGTGTATAGCATTGGCCCACTTAGCTTGCTTGGTAGGCACTTCATGGAGAAGGAATATAAGTCACCCTATTCAAGCCTTTGGAAAAATGATTCAAAATGCATCCACTGGCTTGACCAATGGGCACCAACCTCAGTCATCTATGTAAACTATGGGAGCATAGCTGTCATGACTAGGGAACACTTCATAGAGTTTGCTTGGGGTTTAGCAAATAGCAAGCTCCCATTTTTATGGATAGTGAGGAAAGATGGGGTAATGGGTGAATCTGTAAACTTGCCAGAGGAGTTCTTGGATGAGGTTAAAGACAGGGGATACATAACAAGTTGGTGTCCTCAAGTGCAAGTTCTAGCACACCCATCAATTGGAGTCTTTGTAACCCATTGTCATTGTGGGTAGAATTCTACAATTGAAAGTGTATGTGAGGGTGTGCCTATGATATGTTGGCCCTTTTTTTCAGACCAATTAATAAATTGTAGGTTTGCATGCATAAAATGGGGGATAGGAATGGAGATGAGCCATGATGTGAAGAGAGAGGAGATTGCATCTCTTGTTAAAGAAGTGTTGGAGGGTGAAAAGGGTATGGGAATGAGGAGCAGAATGGAAGATGAAAGCATTGAAAGTTACTGATATTGGAGGATCTTCATATAATAATTTCATAAGACTAATGAAAGAGGCTCTTTATCATGATGGGTGATTAGCCAGTGGTAATAATTATTGGTGTTTTTTTTTCCTGTTTCCAACAAGGAATGTTTTTTCATCTTTAATTAAGCGTGTGAAGGAATGTTTTTAAGGAGAATTATTGGATCATTGTTTGTATTTATGATTATATATCTGAAGTTTTTTAAGTTATTTTTAATTGTGGTGCATTTAAAGTGTGTGGTATGTAATTTTAAAGATGCTTGGCTTTTAATAAAAGTTGTGTTTGATAGCAAAGTACTATTTTTTTTCGAGAAAAGTGCTCAAAATATATATTTAATATTTTTGTTAGAAAGTTGGATAGTTCTCACACAAAAATAAAATAGAAAAGGTTTAATTATGTCTTTTTCCTTGAAAATATAATGAAATTTCATCTTAATCTCATTTATATTTTTTTCTTTTGTTTTGATTCTCTATTTTTTAAAATCGCATATTTATAATTATCGCGTTAGTTATGTTTTACTAAATGATGACGTAACACTATTTCTTATAAATTTTCTTATAGATTTTAAAACTCAGAATTTTTTTGCAATTTTAAAACTTGCAAGAAATTTTCTCCAGATTTGTCTACAACAAAGTATGAATTCTCACAACATTTTGTAAAAAAATTGGTGTTTTTTAAGTTATCACATGATTTTTCTAGAAAAAAATGGCAAAAAAGTTTCTTTGAAATTTTACCTGCAAAAGTCACAAGAGAACTGCAAATGTGATTTAAGGGAATATAGTTAACAACAAAAACTAAAAATACATGTGATTTTAAAAAATATAGAACAAACGCTAAAAAAAATAGGGACCAATTTTAAATTTTTCTATATTGTTAAAGATAAAAAAACATATTTCACCGTTTCAAATTTTAGGATGTATATGATTTTATTTTGTTTTTAAATTTTTCAAAATTTTACAAAAAAATTAAGAATGTTTTTTATTTTTTATAAGAAAATTAATTTAATTAAAAGGAGTACAAAAGGTACTCCAACCCATAAACATAATACAAAGTACACTTACTAACGTCAAACACAACCTATACAGAGAAAAATACATCCAAAACCAACAAAATTCCTAATCCTGGGAACAAAAGAAAAAAGCTACATAACATTCCTACGTAAAGCTATTCCAATACAACGAATACCGAGAAGAAAAAGTACACCAATCAATAACAACAACAAGATCACTCTTCAAAAAGGTTAAGACAAGCACTAGGAGAGGAGAACCAAGCTGAAAATGGATAGGTAAAGGATGTATCCTTGGACTTAATCCAATTCCAACTACGTAATTTAATTAAATCCAACAAATCAATAACTTCTACCACCTTAGCTGAAAAATGGCATCATTTTAGCAAGCCACAAAGACCAAATTGTAGCCAACCAAACCACAACTCATCTTAACCTGTTCTTACTAGAGCACCTCAGGAAACCAACAAAATGAGTAAAATTTTCATGACAAAAATTATGAATATAGCAGTGAATACTCCAAGTCAGTCAAAAATAGACATTCAAGTAATATAAGCATACTGGCATTCAAATAACAAATGAGAAGTAGTCTCCAAGTCCTGACCACACCAATCACAACCTCCAATTGAGCTATGGACGATCTTCCGCTTAATCAAATTATGTTTAGATGGAATCCTATTTAGCAAAGCTTTCCAGGCAAAACTAGAGACTTTAGATGGTACAATTTGGACCAAAGAAACTTGTGGAGAGGAAAAGTTACAAAAATTCTCTCATTCACCACTGCTTGATATGTTGATTTCTCACTATAAACTCCATCACTAGAATCCTTCCATCTCCAACTATCACTATGCGCATGCCTTACCTTAACTGATCCTAAATCAGCCATCAAGCTGGATAATTGCTCTAACTCCCATTGAAAAGGGCTCCTCTACCAAGACCAAATCCACCCAAAACCTGCATCCCTCCAATGCACCATATTAGCAACCAAGACATCCTTATTAGAAGCAATAGAAAATAGTCTCCTATACCTATCACAAAGAGGACCCTGTCCACACCACCTCTCCTTCCAAAAAGATGTACTACGACCGTCGCCCACCACCTTTTCACACTGAGACAAGAACCAATCAAATGAGGCATGTGGAACAGAATCAATTGTCCACAAGTCTAACCACCACTTGGAACAAAGATTCAACCTTACAATTCATAAATGGGCCATCAAATTCAGCAAAGCATCACTAACATTAAACCCAAAGAGCTTGCTCTTGTAGAAATTTACTTTGAGATCAGCCACCAACTCAAAGATCCGTAGAATAGACTTTATTGCCCAAACGTTATGGGCAGAAGCTTCATCAACAATTAGAGTGTCATCTGCATATTGTAAGTGTGACACCAACACCGAATCTCGACCAGAGGAATACCCGTTAAACACTTGTCGATCAACAGCTTTGTAGATCAGAGCATTTAAACCCTCAGCAGCAATAAGAAACAGGAAAGGAGCTAGCGGATCTCCTTGCCTTAAACCCCTACCAACCCCAAATTCACCAGAAGGGCTACCATTTACCAACATAGATATTCTAGCAGTGCTTAAGCATTCAGCAATCCAGAACCTCCACTTTAATGGAAAACCATTCTCCCCATCACATACTGAAAGAAATCCCAATTGATCAAGTCGTAAGCCTTTTCAAATCAAATTTAAACAGCAAACAACTTGATTTTCTCCCTTCTGATCTCCTCAATGAGTTCATTTGCAATCACAACTCCATCAAAAATATGTCTTCCTTGTATAAATGCCGATTGACAATCAGAAATAAGATTACCAATCACCTTCCTCAGTCTGTTAGCCAACAGTTTAGCCACTACCTTGTACATACACCCAATTAAGGAAATTGGTCTATAGTCTTCCACTCTTTGGGGGCTCTCAACCTTAGGAACCAAGACAATAAAGGAACTATTAAAACCCTTCACAATCCCAAAACTGCATTTATCACTTTAGCCTCAGAGAAAGGTAAAATCAATGAGCCTCCTTCCTACTCTGTCAGAGATTTAAAACTCACCCCATCCAAGGGAAAGCCTTTGAGTAGACCTTTCCGAAAAATGTAACTCAAAAGAATTTCAGAATGCATTTTTAGAGCAAGAGGATCAAAATGCCACTCACTATTAATCAACACAGAATGCATCGTGTTCCGCATCCTCCGCTTGTTAATACAAGCATGATAAAACTTTGTATTTGCATCACCTTCATGAAGCCATCTCAATCTGGATTTCTGATACAACAAACTATCTTTCAAAGACATCAATTGACTGATTTTAGCCTGCCACTCTCGACGGTCCTGAATATCTGCATCAAGTAGAGTTCCCTCTTCCGACTTAAGATCCAACAAATTAGCCCATTTTTTAGCCCCCTCAATTTGATTGTCCAATTGACCAAAGGATTCTTTGTTCCAAGCTTGCAATCTAACTTTCATCCCTTTTAGTTTTTCCTTCAACACAAAGGCAGCTCGACCATATATCTGTAAATCCTTCCATTGCTCCTTTACAAAATTAGCATAACCAGGACCAGATCTCCAACAATCAAGAATTCTAAAAGGCTTTGGTCCCCAATTGTTAAGAATGTTTTTTACAAATAAAATTATTTATTTACAATATTACCACTATGAAAATAAGTAATAAAAAAATCATAAACGTCCCTAATTTATTTAAGAATTTGGATTTAAAAAAACGCATTTTAAACTGGAAACAAATCAAGCACTTAAACTTTTTTAATAAGTCATTTTGTTATATAAAAAATAAGCTTATATCTCCAAGAATAATTAAAACACAAGAAAGGAGTCAACCAATATACTCTTTCCCCTGACCATTAATTATCTTTTATCTCTATTACAATATTACTCCCTCTGCTCCATTCCTTTTTATGTGTCACAATTTTACTTAGGCATAAGAATTATAAAATTAAATTAATGTTCTCATTAGTCATTTCTATGAAAATTATCTAATTTTTTATTGTATCATTTATCTTTCCTATTAATTAACTTATTTATCATTATCATATTCATTTATTATGAAGTAAATGTAAGAATATAATTAAAAATATAATTAATAATATCTTAAACTCTTAAAGTGACATATAAAAAGGAAAGGAAGGAGTAATAGTCAGTCATCCAAATATAAAATAAAATTCTCGATGTTGAATTGTATTAGCCACGCTCCATATTAGTTATGAGCTTTACATTATTGTCTCTATAATAGGCTCAAAATGGGTTATTAATTTCTGAGAATCAAAACCACACATCTAAATATTATAACATTTATTTTGTATTAATTATATTTAATTGTGTATACTTCAAGTTAAATGTAAATGTTACTGCCACGAAACATGAAGACTAAAATCATCAAGACGATTAAAATCTATTAACATTAATTAATAATGTTATTAATTTAAGTTTTATTTCAGAAATACTCTTATTATTAAATAACTGAACATATATTTCTTTAATTGAACATATATTTCTTTCTTTAAGTGCTCATATTAAATTAAGGGTATAAAAAACATTTAGTGATTAATACAATTAAAAATGATACTATTTTTTTATATTTAAGACAAAATTTCACCTTTTAATTTTTTATATAATAAAGGACCAAGGTAGTATTATTCAGTATTCACTAATAATATATATAATTAAATTTGTATTTTTTTAGCATAACAATAAGTAAAAGTTCACTCCAGTGCAGCTTGAGACGCTAGTTGCCAATAAAAACAAAAAAAAAAGTCTAACAATAGACAAGGATTTAAAATATTCAAGAAATAAAATGCAAATGGAGTATGAAATTTCATTTATGAGGGCCAACTACACATTTACAACGGCAGTAATGAATACTTCTCTTCTCCCTTCAATTACAAATGTATATATATCTGCTATATTTTCAGACTTCTCTTACACTTTCCCTCTCCCACATCTTGGAGACAGAGCCGACAAAAGAGTCAAAAATATTACAACCATGAATGAATGATGAAACAGCCAAAAACCATTGAACTTGCTCTACATATTCTAGAGAATTGTCCCTTCCAGTGTGTAGAATATTTTGCTCATAGTAAAGGGCTGTAGTCTGCTAAGCAAATACTATCAACTTTGCTCTAGAGCTCAGACTTTCTCTTTCAGATATTGGATGATCAGGAGAAAAACATCAGCTTGCAGGTTCTTCTCAAATGAGGAAAATTGAATTGAACAAATTCAAGGCATGGATGAATGAATCACCTAGGAACACGAGTAACAATATAGTGTCCTTTCTCAAGGTCATATACAGTCTTCAATGGAGGCTTTCTACATTGCAGTGCAAAGAATGCAGCAAGTCCAATTAAAAAAAGAAATGCAAATAATGAAAAATATGTGACTGATTCATTCCCAACAATCATTCCTGCATCTATATGCTCCACCAATTCAAGGGGTTCTGCCATTGTTTCAATTAAGAAAGATCCAAGTGTCCAGTCAACATGACTAATGTTCATCTTCTGGTTCCCAAATCCAACCCTGAAAAGAAAGGGTTGTGGAGATAAATCAATACAAAACAAAAATTATTGAGTGAAAAGCAGTGGGACCAAATTCAACAAGGAGTTCAAAATGTAGCTTTGACTTCATATACTCAACAATCACAAGGCAGAACCAGATAGCATTTAAGAGAACAGATCACAAATATTTACACTACATGTAAAGAACATTATGAGTTTTTCAATTGTATAGGGGACAGCGTGGATTCTTTTCATTTCAATCACAGCTGCAAATTAAAATACACAACTACACATACTTAAGCCCAAATTTTCCTTTAATTTTTCTTATATTTTGTGGCAATACATTAACATCCTTACATTTTGAGGCTATTGAGTTAGTGCCACGAAGTTAATACAAAGCTCAATACATTGTTAGATTATATAGTCTCATCATCAGATGCTGATCACCATAAAGGAACATATGCCAGTTGGACATGTCTATTTGATTCCCTAGGATTTTATTTTTAAGACAATTTGGTCTTTACAGCATAAGAAAATCATTCAGCAAATATTTTAGAATGCTACTAATACACCCTCTAACACACTCTTCTCAACACACTTCTTGTGATTGGTTGAAATTTATACGGATCCCATCAAATTATGTGGGTCCCATGTGATTTTCAACCTATCACAGGGAATGTGTTGGAAATAGTGTGTCAAATAGTGTTGCTAGCATTTTTTTAATGTGCCATTGTCCAAGTCCATTCAACATTCAGTTTAAGATGTAGGGCATTAATTCTCAAACAGTATGTGGGGATATAACATGTCATGGAAATGACCAGTGAATAAAGAGGCAAACATAAATCTCGAAAATATGGTATAACATAACCATAAATGTTAGATGAAGCCATTTTCTACTTTCAGAGCAGTTGCCAATCAACCAGGAATGTAATGCAGGTGAAATGGGAAGTCTGGCTCACCAATGATTGATTGTGTACTTTATCAGAGGAGATTTTCAGTTTTCAAATTTTGATTTCTAGAAGCTATAAGAACACTTTCTAATGGTTCATTTAAAATAAAATGCAACACAATTAGGGGAAAAACACTCTTCATTTTCTGTGAATCACAGTGCCTTTATGTAATTTTAACTGCCTGTAACATACACTAAACCAAAAAAATAAAATAAATAAAGAATATTCCATCCGGCCTATTTAGTGAGGAACATAGTAGTAATACCTTTTCTCTTCCATAGGGATCCCAAGAACATCATGTAATAATGCCACCATATATGCAGAAGAGAAACAATATTTCAATAAATCCAGATAATCAATTTCATTATGTTGATCTTTAAGAGCATCCCAATGATCTTCACAGTAATGCCGGCCTGTTGCCTCTAGTTCAAACAAAGATGTCCCAGGATCCATCCCAAGAATCTGAAGGAAATTAAATAAGGTGTAAATATAGTCACTAGAGGAGGTTCAGCAGAATAATTTTTTTTAAGAATCGGTGCCAGAACAACACAAGGATATAGTGAAGGACTGAGTTTGGTAAACACTAAACACGATACTCAATTTTCAAATATTAGACATAAAATTTATATGCACATCACACAAATACATTTACCTATATTAGAACCTATAAAGCCAAGATACTCAATACATGAGTATAATAAAACATAGATACGGGGATGGTGTATTATACTCGTGTTGTATTGAGTATCTTCCTTAAAAAAATAAATAAATAAACAAAGGAACAGAATAAAGATAAAAAATGCCTTTTGATCCCACCTTTTTTCTGCCTAAAAACTTCTATATTTTAAAGAAGTAAAATACAACCATAGAAAAAAAAAATAATCCTTATACTAGCTTAAGCCTCCAACCTCTCATTGCACGAAAAACCATATACCATAATACAAAGGCAAAAGTTTTGTCATTGGATGGTGAAGCAGAGTAGATCAAATCACACAAACATGCACAATTAACTTGGGTTATTGTGGTTGTATATATTAACAAAACCAAAATGGCAAAATCTTAAACAAGTCGAACTCTGTCATAAATTGTGGCATCATGCAGGTATTGTATTTATTTGTATCTCATGGCTAGATTATACACTCTGACAGATTAAATAAAAATCACTGACCAAACCTGAAAAAGTGGCGGTAGATTAAATATAATATTTAACAAAGGACAAAGCCTTTTGTGTTTATAAGAGCTTTATTGTTAAAAAACCGGGTAGAGAACAGTTAACCAGCCACTCGACTATCCTAATTCCTAACTTATGCAATAATAATAGTAACCATAAAAAAAATGTACTGACAAACCTCAGAAGTATACAAGAAGTTTCTTGAAGAAATTTGTCCAGCTGATAACTCGTAAAAGGATGAAGTGATTTTACAAGGTGGATGCAAGCATCTATCTATATAAAGAGCAAAACATTATTGGTGAGTACATTTCAAATAAAAGGTCATATAAATAAAGAGAATAAGACAGCTTCCCAGGAGCAAAAAGTAGGGAAACAGTGAAAAAAGGATTGTTAAATAACAGGCTTCGCAAAGTTGCAGAAATTAAAAAGCAGCTTGCCAGAAAGAAACCAGAAAGGCTGTTTATACTTAAAAGTTAAAGTAAGATAACTATACTTAAAAGTTTCAACAATTTGAGTCAACCATAGCCAATAAACAACTATATGCAATATGCATTGTGTTTTTTCAAGACCTTCCCACTTTTCCTTTTCCAAGACCCCTAAATCAAGTATTTAATATATCGCCAGTGTTTGAAGACACCCATTATTAAAAAATAGATTTTTCAACATATCCTTTCTAAAATACCTATCATCTAGTTTTATATACGATGCTCTCACCATCAAGTGTTTAACCAAGTGCATTCCTCAAAACTCCCTACAGACCAGAATTAAGGACTATTGGCATTAGGACGAATTATGGAACCTCTACCGGTAAAAATATCAACTACATCTATCAGACACAAGACAAGACTCAAGTAATTTACAAAGCAGCAGGTTATATTAAAAAGCAATATTTTTTAAGAAAGGAGGGAGCATGCATGATCAAATTTATGCTAAAATAGTAAATGTCAAAACATCATCCAACCTTCTGTTCTTTTTAACAATGACAGAGCTTCAGATCTGCATGTCGAGAAATTTCCAGCTGGTTGGAGGATTGGGTGTTTTACATAACTTGCATTAGAGATCCGAGGATACTCATACCCTCTAGGAATGCAAGGATTAAGTGCGCTAACTTTTGAAGCTGCAAATCAGTAAACAAAAACTAACGGCAATTATTCAATTATATCAAAGTAATGATTTACTACCTATGTTTATTTTTAGAACTTATGTATGCCTTGCAAAAAGTATATTCTTCCATTGAATAATAGTTTAATTTAGATTCTTTATGCTTGTCCTATATGAATGCTAGCAACCAGCAAATCAACTTAACAGCAAACTGAAAACTCTTCATGGATATGTTACAAACCAGTAGAACTCGATAATATTGCCAAAGGAACAAAACAAATTACAGTTACACAAGAAAATCAAACAGGTGATATCAATTAAGAATGAAAGCATTGATAATTGAGAGTGAATATCAACTTTAGCTCCTCATATACAAGTGACAATAATTTGATCCCCCCAAAGAAGTTGACATAAACTTAGTCGCTCAATTATAAAAAGTACCAGTACCATACACATCCATGCAACGTACTATGCAACCAGTAAGATGAACAAACAAATAGAAGCCAACTTAGCCACAGGAGAAAAAGACTCGAAGTGGACAACACCATAAGTCTAACTGTCTAAGCATAACCTTTGGCAACCAATCATGCATTAACATGAGTAATCGTCCTATCTGGATTGACTTCAACTGAATACCTTACAACCAATTGAAGGTTTACCATAAGAGAGACAAGACCTCATGTGTGATGGTGATTATGTTTTAGATCTCCTTTGCAGTCAAAATGACATGCTTATAAACACCAAGTTCCAACGGAAGTTTTAGAAAAGTAGAGTAGTTCATCTAGGATTCCATAATTTTATTGTAACATCTCCGAAAATTGAATGAAGAAAACACACCACAGCACAGTGTTTAGTGAATCATGTGAGTGAACGTTTAAAAAAACATCCATAATTTAAATTAAAAAATGTTATGCTTGCAATCCTTTTCCTTCTCCTGCCTATCAATGAGAGTGCTTTTCAAGTTTCAATGTGCAGGATGGCCAATATTAATTAAGTAATTAAATTTCTCTTTGCTACAAATATTTTGAACCAACCAAAACATCATTCTCTATTACCTAAGCTCTTTGCACAGCAAAAACACAGTCATTTGCCAATTTCACATTTTAGAGGAAACAAATATCTTTTTTCTAGGTAGTGCTCACTGCTCAAGAAAATTGTACATTAACAACTAAAACCAGTAAGTTAATACTTACAAAGCTTCAACTCTCTAAGTTTCAGCTGTTCCTCTAATGATTTCCATGCCATATCCTGTACAAGAATTTTAGATTTTGGTTACAACAGAACATTGCACAGATAACCTCTCCAAACATAAGCGACCAAAGTTTGGTTGAAACAAATAGCCGATAGCAATTGAGGATCACAAATAACACATTTTAAAGTATCTTAAATAAATAAACCCATCACAATTAAGGTTAGAAAGGTAAATTCCAAAAACTGCATGACCAGGTTCAGGTGTACCATAGATTATGAATATAATATGTTAGCAAATTATCATACTAATCGCAATTCAAATCAAAACTAAAGGGTGGTAATGGTAAGTAAATTGCGTGTAAGAATCAGGAAAGGCTGGAATCATGGACAGAATTGTTGGAATCATTGCACAATATCATTTCTGTAGCCCAGAACACCAGTCACATCACCACTGACCTGAATTAGGTCAAGCGTGACCCACATGGGAAAAACATCCTTTTTATTCACTCTTTTGTCACATGTCTGCTTCTGAAGCAGCGGTCTATAACAATTAACACATTTAGTAGTCAGTCTAAGTGTATCATAGAGTGATCCACCTTTTGAAATCTATTTATTTTTAATATTTAATATAATTAGATTATAATTTATTATCTAGAACATAAATTTTCAGATATTTTTCATTTATTATTGCGAACCTTATAATTTATGATTTGCTTTTAATTCATTAATTCATAATTAAAAAAGCCAATCCCCTGATTCAAGATCAGTGTTATCAAATAGCGGTCATAGCGGCGCTATAGCGCTATAGCATAGCGGTTTTTTAACAATCCGCTATGAAAACCGCGACGCGATTGCAGTTCCGCTATAAGCGCTATAACGGCCGCTATATCCGTTGCGGTGATAGCGGAAATAGCGATTTTTTTCTTTTTTTTTTTAATAGGGACACTGAAGAGTCAGCATGTGCAACACACATGACTCACTTTTGCCAAAGGTTACACTACTAACCCTCCCACCCATGAAAAATCAAATGGGTAACCCTTCTAACACGTAAAAGGACTGTTCCATTCTGCTCCTCCATCTACCTTCAGACATCCTCCTTCATCGTCATCATCTCCGGCAAGTCTAGGTAACACCAACGTCCTCTTCTGTTTTTTTTCTTTTCTCCTCTATCTCATTCTCTGTTCTGTTTTCGTTTCTTCTGTTTTTTTTTTTCTCCTCTATCTCTTTCTTTGCTCTGTTTTCATTTACTCTTCTGTTTTTCATTTTTCTTTCTTTCTTCTTTCTCCTCTACCTCTTTCTTTCTCTGTTCTGTTTTCTTCTGTTTTTCTTTTCTCCTATCGCTCTATCTCTTTCTCTGTTCTGTTTTCGTTTACTAATGCTTTTTGGTTTCTTTCTTTCTCTCTCTCTCCTCTGTTTTTGTTTGATTTATTCCCCTTTCATCATCTTCAGTTTTCATATTTTTGTTTCTTTTTCTCTCCCTTCTTCTTTTTCCCTGTTTCTTCTTTTCTCCTTTGTTCCCTTTTTTGTTTTCTCTGATTCTCTCTCTGTTTTCTTTCCAAATCCGTTTTTCCTCATCCTCCTTATTCTGTTCTATTTTAAAATCCTTGTCAAACCTTCTATTCATACTCTGTTTTTAATTTTTATGTGTAGTATGGCAAGTGAAGGATCATCAAATCGTTCAACAGTTGCAGTTTATTTTTATGCAGTTTTTTTTACATATATAATTAATATATTTCAACCGCTATATGACTTCCGCTATTTTCCCGCCGCTATCCGCTATTTCACATAGCGGAATTTTGGCTTTCCGCGATTTTCCCGATCCGCTATTGACAACACTGTTCAAGATAGATCCATAACTTCACAACCATGTATATACTTATTTTACTCTACCAAAAAGTTGATAAATCACAACATAACTTCATTAGCATGAGTAAGTCAAGTAAAAATGATATAATTTGATAGCAAATATTAATATGCGTCATCCAAAACATGAAATTTGAAAAACATGTAAATGGTTTATAAATGGAAATAGAGCTAGAGGACACCTGACCGAAGTGTGGCCAACTCCTAGTGTAAAGATTGTAAGTAACACACCAACAATCTTATAGTCCGCGAAGACTGAACTAACTTTGCATTAAGCAAAGCTGATGCAACCTGAAATATCAGAATATAAACAACAAAATCTATTTAGAATTTGCCAGGAATGTTCATGAACTAACTAGTTTTTTTATACTTAAGGCAATTTTTTGTATTAGAGAATAAAGGAGGGAAAGTAAGGAGAATAAGATAGCTCCATAATAGAAAAACAAAAGCACATCACAGAACAAAAACAAAAATCAAGAATGCAACTGTAGAAATGTGTGACCTTAATCTATAAAGGTTGCACACATGACTATATAGCTATAAAAAATGCTTTTACAAAGTAACTAAAGGTTCTAACAATAATAGTAACTATGGCTAAACTTCAACAGTAACCGTTCAACTTCTAACATAAACAATATGTAGCAGAACCAGGAAATGAAAAGGTAAACTAGGGGGTTTTTTTCTTTCTAATTGATTATGATAAAAATTATCCAAATCTTGAGGCTTCCTTCCTGTCCACAGAAAGGTGTGTATGACAAAGATTTTAGTCGACCAAACAAAGAGCAAAAACATGCAAGATTTATATACTGCAATTATAATCTAATCCCAACACCTTTTGGAAAAAAATCAAACACCCTTGAGTCTTGACCTAGTGACCTCAATTAAAAGCAAAACTTGCTAAAAATGATTAACTAGTTGTTAAATATTCTGATCATGACCACTCGTACCTGGGCCAGAAAGATCCTTTCTCATGGCCCATAGCTTTGGCCTCTAGATCCCAAAAAAGAATAAAATCAAATAAAACTTGTCCAACAAATATATGAACACTGTTTCACATAAATGCAATTACAACAGGCATACAAAGATACATCCACAATGATACATGTTCCTATGCAGTTATAAATATTGATGCATATAGATTTATCTGTACAAGAATTAAATTGTCATATAGTAAATGAAAAAACCTGCAAAGAAGCCCCACCAAGTTCAACTATTCCAGTTGTTTCTTGAGGCTCACGTCCCAAGTTTCCAAGAGCATAATTTACAGCAACCCAAGAAGAGATGCCTTGTTCTTCACCTATATTTAGATTATAAACTTCATCATTGGCATGAATAACTTCACACTAATGAATTCAATAGTAAAAGAAATAAAATCAGTATAACTTTTTTTTACCAAATACTTTATAAGAGACAGTAATTAGTCACATTTTTATATAATTTCTAAGATAGGATTGTGTGTTGTGGGTTCTCTTTGGTGTTCTGCTATCCTGCATCCGCCCAGGAATGTTCCAAGAAAATTTCTAGTGTACTTTTCACTTTCCAGACCAGTAGCCCTTCTCCAACACTACAACCACCTTCACAGAAATTTACAACACCCAAAGCACACAGTAAAACCAACAATACCAAACACCACGAAACACAGGCTACTCACGCACTGACTTTCAACAACAGTCATGATCAACAGTCCCATCATTCCTCTATCACAAACCACCAACTAGCCACAATCAACTTCAAATTGTACCAACAAGCAAAGTCTTCTACATTTCCGGAAAAGAATCCTAATTCCCATGAATCTTGACAACTTCTTTGACAGGCTCTTGAAAGACAAAATCTAAGAAGTCATACAGAGCTACATTATGACTTATGAGCACAATGGCAGCAACATTCATCCTTCTTTTCCCTACTCATGAACAACTATCTAAATACCATAATTTCAGGACCAAAATCACCAATTCTGGGGCAAATTCCCACAAACACTAACTTTCAAAATCATTAAATCATTAAAATAAAATAAAATGCAACAAGTATCCATAATAAGACTATAATTTCACTTTAGCTCACTTCCCTAGAGGCACTAGCATTAACAACCTCCAAAAACCAAAAAGAAGGAAGAAAAAAAAACTCATTTCCCACATCACAGACCACATAAATCAAACAAAAAAAGTTTACTACTAAGTGCCTTAACTTATTCGATAAGAAACCAAAAACAAAAGTATTTAACACTAAAAAATGTAGTATTTATTATCAAATGAAAAGATTTATTGAAAAGTGTAATATTTAATATGCCTAATGAATTAAAAACACGTCAATTAAACACTTGCTGCTTTATCTTGAGTAATTAAAATAATTAATAAAATATACTAAAGGGTTACTTAACCAGTGTGATGTGATAGAGACTTGTTAGCGGCACCCAGAAAAATAAGAATAAGAAATAGTAATGGAGAACAGAAAAGGTGTGAGGTCAACAACCCAACCTGGAATAACGCGTGCCCATTCATCTTTGAACAGGAACCCAGACAACCTCAGAACCTGTCTGCAACACTCCAACACCTTCTCCCTTGTCTCGTCTCGGCACCCAAACCCTCTAACTCCTCAGCGGCCATAAGCTGCATCCTCGTGTTCCCCCACTCCTTCCTGGGCACCCTCCCTTTCGCAAACTCCACCAGTTCCACAATGGAGTCCCGAACCGCATCCGGGTCGGACCCGAAGACCGCGAAACCGGGTTTAGACTCGGCGGAAGCGGTCTCGGCGAGGAAGGGGAGGGGGCCGCGGCCGAGGAAGTGGAAGATGGAGATGCGGGAAGAGGAAGGGGAAGCGTGGAGGAGGAGGGCGAAGAAGGAGGGGTTGGGGGAAGAGAAGTTTGGGGAGGAGTGGATTTGGAATGCGGTGGAGAAGAGGTAGAAGAGGAAAGGGGAGGTGAGGAGGAGGGGAGAGGAGAGGAGAGGAAGGATTTGGAGTGGGGTTTGGGATTGGGATTGGGATTTGGATTTGGGGAGTATAGAGAGATCATGCGAGGGTGGAGTTGGGTGCGGTGTGGAGGAATGGAAGAAGATGATGACCTGGGTTGAAGAAGGCTCTTTGAGAAATCCATGGATGGCAAAGAAGAAATTGAATTGATGAAATGGGTGACACTTCGATTTTGATTCACTTGAAATTATGAAGCGTGGCTCAACTTGAAGATACGTTAACAAGTACTACTATGTTGAGAGAGAGAGAGAAGAGTGTGAGAGGAGAAAAAACAGAAAAAAAAAAAATAACAAAACAAAACAAAATTTGGTCAAATTGTTAGGTTAGGAAGAAAGGCTTGTGTGGATTTTAATTTTTAGTATTAAATATGTTTTTGTTGGATGGAATTTTTTTTGTTTGATGAAAACATTTGAAATTTTGATTTTGATTTCTCTTTTATTTCTATTTTGGTTTTGTTTCTATGTTTCTATTTTTAAAAATTACATATTTTTACTTAATTATATTGTTAATTATGTTTCCTTAACCCTTTATTTTATTAAAATAGAGAAATAGGGAAAAAAGAAATATGGAAAGAGAAATAGTGGAGAAATTAAATAGAATTTGAGGTTGTTTGGTACTACTATTAAAGAAATAGGAGATAGATCTAAGAGAAAAAAAGTTTAATAATTGTTTCATTGTAGATAAAGGAGAAAGATTTGTAAACAATCAAAGAGACAAAATAGTATTTTGTGTGAAAGTTTTTTTTTTTCTCATTCAATATTTTCATAAAGGTAAAACTAACAATTCATTCTTCAACCCTCATCTCCATATGGACAACTTCGCGGAGAGAGAAATGGGCGAAAAGAGATGTTTTGATTTAATTACTCCACCTTGTTTGATTTAATAAGAGAGGTGAGAGAGTAGAAAAAATAGGTGGGACCTACCTAATTTCTAATCTTACCGTGGAAGGGGAGAAATGGGGAGAATGAGGGGTGAGTTTGTCACTTTATAGTATTATCCCTACTTTTCACATTTTATTTTTCCATAAAATATTACTCTATTCTATCATAGTCTTAGGGATAAACTCCTCTAAAGTGAGATTGTGTGTAAAGGGAGCAAGTAAGGGGTTATTCACCATTAATTTACTTCAAAAAGCATCATAATCTCAATCCATAAGAATCCAATGGTGAATAACCCCTTACTTGCTTACTTTACACACGACCTCATTTTAGAGGGCTTTTTCCGTTGTGTTAGAGATAATTTTGTAATCTCATATATTTATCAATTTCTCTCTCCTCTATTTCTACACAACCAAACAACTCTTTAAACTAATTTCTCTTCTATCTCTCTTTTATCTCTTTCAAACCAAACAACATATACTTTTATTCAAACTCACATCACTTTCTCTTTCCTATATCTCTCTTCCCCAATTTTTTCCCTTCTCTATTTCTCTAATTGAACCGAACACAATATTCACTTCTCACTTTCTCCATTCAGAAGATTCTAAAATTGATGGGCTCACGCAATGTAAATCAATCTCATGTCTCCCTACAAAGCAACCAAACTAAGTGGATATGGTATATCACCCCTCTTTCTCTCCTCCTATATTTCTCTCTCTCCAATCTCTATGCAACCAAATTAGAGTTGTTAATATGAGTTGAGCTCAGTGAGCCAACACGGCCCAACCTGGCTCACCGGTGGATTAGGTTGGTAAAAATTAGGCTCACATTTTTCGCGAGTCAAAGTGGGTCAACCCACTTAACTCGCGGGCCAAAGTGTATTCAAGCCGGGTTGAGGTAGGTTGGTTTTTTTATATTTTTTAAGTCATTTTTATAATTTTTATTGGGTTAAAAATGTTTTTGGTCCCTAAACTTTCACCCGAATTTGGTTTTGGTCCCTATTTTTTTTTTTCGTTGGTTTTGTTCCCTAACGTTTTCAAATCATTGAAATTAGTCCCTGTCGTCAACTCTGTTAAATATAGGGTGATGACAGGGACTAATTTCAATGATTTGAAAACTTTAGGGACCAAAACCAAATTCGATGAAAGTTTAGGGATCAAACCTGAATCTGGGTTTGGTCCCTAATCTTTATTTTTCGTTGTTTTTGGTCCCCTAACATTTTCAAATCATTGAAATTAGTCCATGCCGTCAACTCTGTTAAATATAAGGGTGACGACAGGGACTAATTTCAATGATTTGAAAACGTTAGGGACCAAAACCAACGAAAAAAAAGATTAGGGATCAAAACCAAATTCGGTTGAAAGTTTAGGGACCAAAAACATATTTAACCCTTTTTTTATTTTTTGGCTTTATATTTATATTTATATATATATTTATATTTTTTAAATAGGTGAGCCAACTCACTTAACCCACCAACCCGCGGTGGATTGAGTCGGGGTTAGTATTTTTTCAGCTCACCAAAAAAGTGAGTCAAATGGCTCGGCTCACTTTTAGCCTAACCCGAGTGAGTCGAGTTGGCTCACTTTGACAGCTCTAAACCAACAAACGGGGTAAGTAATAACATAGTAATATTTCTTGTAGATTTTTATATAATTTTTTTACAACAAATAAAGAAAATTATCAGCAGCATTCATTTGTTTTGAAAATTTACTGGAAATTACTTTTCTATAGAAAATTTTGCAAGAGATTTTTTTGTGAATTTTCACTTTAATAAAGTCATAAGATAGCTCTAAATATGATTTATTGAAGTATAGTTTACAATGAAAACTAAAAGCACATGGTTTTAAATAATGGAGGACCAAAATCAAAGAAAAAAAAAAGAAATTCAAAATCAAATTTTACTATTTTTTTGGGACAAATATATTTAACTCCTAATATTATATTTTAGGTACTACCTCTAATCTTATAAGACCATTTTCACTCAAGCATGCATATTAAGAAAATATGGTTTTAATATATTATCTTTTAAAAAAAATCTAGCTTCATAATTTATAAAGTGAAACTCTATTTAATTCTTATATTAACCAAATCTTAAAATAAATTTAAGAAAGACCTATAAAAAACGTGTCCAAAATTTAAAACTCAAGTTTATTCAAAGTGATCAGAAAGTACTCTCGTTGAGAAAGCAAATACTACTATCTGAGAAATCAATCTAAGACAAATAAAAGCACAAAAAGAGAAATGAAGTATTGAGACATATGAAAAGCATTGTGCCAGCATTGTGTATCGGGGTGGAGATCCTCTCCATTAACTAGACTTGTCCAGTAGGAAAAAGAGTGACACACCCATATGTGAGCCCCACCTGCCATGTAAGGCCCACATAATAGGTGTGTCACTCTATCTCCTACTGGACTTATCCAGTATTAGAGAAAAAGTGGTAAAATTATGAAATGATAGTAAACATTTTAAAACTACAAAATTATATAAAAAAGAAAGACACGATACATGAAAACTAGTTTTAAATTGATATATTTATAGAAATACTTACACGATATTATATAATAAAATCATAAAAAGTATATTAGTATAAATAATTTCATAAATATATGTATGGAAGTACAAATATGATTATTTTATAAGTAATAATATGTGTATATAAGTTTGGTTTGGATCGATTTTCAATATAGGATCCAAAAACCAATCCAATAAAAATATTTCGGTTTTTGTAATTTTCAGTTTGATTCAATTTTTTGTTTTTCTGTTCGATTTTTTCGGTTTGCATTGAATTGGATTGGATACCATACTCAGTCTTCAAATGACAACCATCCACCCCCACAAATGGTTTACATGTAGACAAAAAACCCTTCTTACATCCCTCCAAACACACGTAAAAGCTACCAAAGAGAGACTTTAGTGGTGGTTCAGGCCTCACCACTTGCATTTTACATGTATTACCACTGTTAGCTCTTCTAAGCTCTGCAGAATAACTCCACATAATTGCATATTGGTTTCTTGCATCTCCATCTACAATATCTCTTGCAATATCCCTTACCCTTTGTGCACGTGACACTGTAATTCCAACTGAATAATTTTTCCTTATGTCATCTATAACTTCATTTAATGACATCTTATTGTTGCTTTTCAGTTTATCAACCATTACTCTTGACGCAGTTATGAGCAATGGCATAATTAGTCATTTCTAAGGCATGGCTATCCCATGTGATAGACTTAAACTCATACTTTCCCCCACACTTACTCACCCTCCACCATACTTCACTCCTCCCCTACATATCCCACCAAAAAAGCAAAGTTGTCCCCACCACCTCAGAAGCTATAAATTATTTACCCTATCAATATTGTTCTATTTACCATAATAAAAAACAAAACCCTAATAAAAGAATTTGACAACACAAAGCAACAACCTACAATATATAACTTTCACATTAAAAATAGGTCGAATCTTCTAAAAATTGGTCTCGCACATACATTAACTGTAGAAAGCAGAGACATGTGAAAAACTCACTTCCAAAGATGCCTCACATCAGAGCGTGTGTACTTTCGTTTCTCGAACCACACCCCACTTGCTAGCCTTTCAACAACAACACAATTCCCTTCCTCAATGCTCGTCGTCCCCAAATCCGGCTTCAGAGCGTGAGATGAACTCCAAACACTAAGCAATTAGGGCAAGAAAAGAGGTTTTGGGTATATTGTAAGGTCACGTGAGAGGCACATGAGCTATGTGGACCTTCAGTCACGTGACTATCACATGCCACTGTAAGATGCCACGTTTGAGTCTCTATCACTGATTTTGAGTGTCAAATCATCACTTAACAAAGTCATTTAAACAACAGAACTAAAATGATAATGGTCATTTTTTCTAGGGACTAATTTGCTAAAAATATTTCAGGGACTAAACCATAGGGGGGTATATTTCCAAGGACTAAAAACATATTTAAGCCTTTTTTTTATTTCATCCATTCACTCAATCTTTTACAAATTCACTCCCAATATCTACCTTTCCTACGCATGAACCCTAACAAAATCTCCTCCTCCCTTAAATTCCATCATCGTTGACAACTTATGGTGTATTTTATGAATGAACTTCTAGTCCATTCTTTTCCCATTTTATCATTAAATTGATTATTTAAATTAATTTTTACTTCAAGTAAATTATGTCCAATTGAAAATAATAGACATTGCAAAATTGTCTTACAATTAGACTCTAGAACTAGAGACATAATTCACAAGAGTTACGGCTATCATCATTTTAACATGGGTTATCATTGTGGTTTCAACTCACTACAAAGCCACGTTCATTTGAAATTTGGAACTCTTATATCAAGCAACACATATTTCAATATTAAAGACACAATGAAAGTGTACACAAAAGTAGTTTACATATCTCAAAACTAATACAGTTATACAGATAAAAGACTCCATGCAAATTACAAAAATTATAACCTAATATGCCAACCTACTTTTTAACACATTATACAAATAATATGAAAACCATTATAGTCAAAACTCACATAGAAGTTTTAGCTTCAAAACTAATTTCCGATACTCCCCTAATGTTTTCTTCTTCCTTTCTAACTTTTCTAATAAGATCTTCTGTTTTGCTATTCTAATTTCTAGTCTTTAGCTCTCAAGTTCTTTTTCCTGGATGATTTGGAGTAAATATTATAAATAAAATAAATATGTTAACAACATTTATATAAATACAATATAACATAAATTATTTGTATATAAGCACCATTACTAGTCATTATATGATATCAACATTATTCCTAAAACCCAACGATTACTTTCCCAAGAGCTTCATCACTTGATGCAAACAATAACTTCATGCACTTCTTGTTCCCAAACTTATACTAAAACTAAATCTCACTATTTACAGAGCTCCTTTCTTCAATAATGCAGCCCTAAGGGTATTTTGGATGTTTTCACAATCATGAAAGTTATTGTTAACTTTAACGCTACCCATTTGAAATAACTTTAAAAAATGAAGATAATAAAAACTATATTACACACACTATACCCATTGGACCACAAGAAGCACTTAGTAATTAATGTATTGGACCACATATATTTAAAACTATTGTGCACAAACATAAAAAGCAAACAAGATTTCCATTAATGACAAATTCACAGGAAACATATGCACCGTATTATATTTAAGAATATTCCCTCTGAATCCACGGTAGTAGAAGAAATGAATAGTTGAGTAATTATTCATATGCAGACAACCTTTCAAAATAAAATAACCATCTAAAATAAAACCACATAATTTAAAAAGGACTGAATTAAAATTAGGAAAGAATTAGGCGTGTCAAACTAATTCAATAACCCATCCATGTAAAAAGTAAATCCAGTATATCAAATTATATAAAAAAAAAAATGGATAGGATTTATCCATCGATTTACTTTTGTGGATGAATTATTACATAAAGATGTTATTTTAATTAATTTTACATAGTGTGTGTTTTATTTACTCTAAAACAATGTTTTAAATGTGCATTCGGACTAATGTAATGAGAATCATAGTTACAAGCTAAATCAAACACTATATTATTGTTTATGAATGTCTCATACCTCCTGTTGCAGCAAATATTCTTTACTGCTCCGGAGAGTCTACTGTAATTTAATTATATACGAAACATGCCAAACAACACTGTTAACGCTTCTGCAAAGTTGATAACAAATGAAAACAGGAGCACAATCTCTGTAATATCCACCCAAAAAATGGGAAATCATATAGAAGATGTGGTCCAATTCAATTCATCTGTTCCAGCCTACAATGCGACAACAGAAAAATCACCAAACCACTCTGCTATCTGGTTCCCAACTACATAAAAGTGAATAGATGCATGTGCATCAGAGAAAATGGTACAGATGCTGAACATATATTTAGAATTATAATACAACATACACCAATGTCTTCTTTAGGGAGAAGGTTAAGATCCATCACTCGCCAAATAAGCTATCAAACTTGGACAGTGAATAATGGTCCAATTGGGGGGTCACCAAAACAGGAAGGGCTCTGCTTTCCACGGTACAACAAATGATCACATTCACCGACAGCGATACAAGCCAAGAAAACCCTCACATGGGTGCCATGCCAACTAGCTAATGTTTGCCATTTCCCTCCCAAAATTCTTGTCCCATCAAAAGATCTTTTCATGTTTCTTTACACCTCCTCAGGATGACATTGAAGATATATCTTTGCATGATCTATTGTATTTCATGTGACTCTTGACTAACTGTCCTGAAGCTATAGCAGACATCAAGGACAGCTCCCCTGCTAGAACAGATCCAGCAACAATGGTGGCCAAGAGTCTAGAGTTTGATCCTGGTGAATCCTTGCTTGCACCCTTCACACCAAGTAGATTCAAGCAAGCGGATTGAGATGCCAGTTGAGTTCCACCCCCAACTGTACCCACCTGAGAGGACCATAAACAATATACAACCTTAGCAATGGAATTGTAAAACTAACCAATTACATATATATATAGGTATGTGAATAAAGAGTGAGCTAAATCACCTCGATGGAAGGCATAGTCACTGAGATGTGAAGGTCTCTCCCACCATTGACGGCTTCTATCATGGTTATGCATTGGGAACTCTCAACATTTTGAGCTGGATCTTGACCAGTGGCTATAAAAATGGCGGAAACTATGTTGCTGGCATGGGCATTATATCCACCAAGAGCACCAGCAACAGCAGAACCAGTAAGGTTTTTGAGCATGTTAAGCTCTACCAAAGCAGCTACATTGGTCTTCAGTACCTTCTTCACCACATCTTCTTTGATAGTTGCTTCACAAACAACTGACTTCCCACGTCCCTCAATCCAGTTTATTGCAGCAGGTTTCTTATCCGAACAGTAATTACCTATAGAAATAGAATAGAGTCAATACATATTACATAACCCTCACTTTTCAAGTCTAATACTCCCATTCAAAATAACTTCAGCATCCCAGTATAGGCATCAAAATATCCAAACAAAGAATAATTCAAAGGGTTTATACCATACTTTATTTAGATTGCAACACATTTGATATACAATCAGTAATTCTAGAAAAAAAGGATAAGCCAACACTCTCATTTTTGAGGAAGTACTGAAGTGGACCACACATTCATATCGCATGCAAATAAACAGGGAAATTTAATACCTAACTGGATTTGACATGATGAAAGAAAACAATAGTACTACGGAGGAGGAATCCAACAAGATAATATGAAAGAAGGTGATGATGAGTCATGAGTCTGAGAGTGACGTCACGGTTCCAATGTCTTGCATCAAATTCACAGCTCATATACTCAGTTCATTCATAGAATGACATAAAATAAAATAAGATTACGCACAAAATGAATGAAAAATTAACCAATTTTCGTGTAATTAGAAATGGAGATAGAAAGCAAAGTTACAAAACTATTTATCTGCATTAAACAGGGGTTCCTACCGAATAAAGCAAAAAAGGGCACAAAAATTACCAGATATGCCAATAACGTCCATGTCTGGGAAATCATTTTGAAGGAAATCAAGGACATTCTGCACCCCTTTGGAGACCATGTTCATCCCCATGGCATCACCCGTGCTACATGTAAATCTTGCATAAACATTCTTCCCGGCAATAGAACACTTAATATTTTGAAGCCTGGCAAATCTACTCGACCTGTACCACCAGAAAAAAAAAAACCATTTTCAGTATAAATAAATAAAATCCCTCAGACTAACATAAATTCAAAACAAATAAAATCCACATTCTAGCTTTCTATCCCTTATTCTCTTCACTTTTTCCTTTTCCATTTTTCAGGAATAAATCCAAAATTTAAATGACAAGTTGGCAACAATAAATCTTTCCACCCATTCTACCAATTTGTCTCCTAACCAAGAAAACCATCCATGATCATCCAACCAGTGTCAAAACACACAGAAAAATACATAATAAATTGACCCTTGTCTCAAAAAAAAGCCATCACCATCAAAGATAGTAAGCCATAACCCAACATTAAGAAGAAAGAGAGACAGAGACTAAAAACACACAAATCCTAAACGATAGAAGAAAAGAGAAAAAACACCTATTGAAAACGACAGCCAAGGTATCAAAATTGAGAGGATCCTCCAAGAAGAGCTTAAGCTGTGCAGCTCTATCAGCACTTGCGAACCTCACAACAGGTGCCCTACTCATCGCATCCTTCAAAACCACACTGCTGGCTCCACCAGAAGCATAAATTGCCTTACACCCTCTATTTGTACTTGCCACCAAACACCCTTCCGTGGTGGCCATCGGCACCGTGTACTCTTCCCCATCCAACAACAACGGCCCCGCAACCCCCACCGGAACCTGCACGTACCCCACCGGCATCTCGCAGCACTGCCCCAAAATCGACTCGTAGTCGAACCCTTCCAGCGGAAGCCCCTTCAGGGACCTTCCGGTAACCCTCTGCAGCGCCTCGCGGCGGATCTCGGCGGCGCGGAAGCAGTCGCCGAGGCGAGACTCGAGAGAGTAGGAAGGGATTGTGCCGGAGACGACGGCGTCGACGATGTCGGAGGAAGCTTGGGGCTCCGGCGGGGGTGATTTGGGGAATTCACGGTCAGGGAGGTTGTTATCGGAGGGGCGCGGGGAGGAGGTGGTGGTGGTGGGGACGAAGGATTGGACGAAGTGGATTCCGAAGAAACCGAGGAGGTAGATGAAGGAGGCGATGAGGGCGACAATGGCGGCGATGTCGGAGAGGGAGAGAAGGTGGAGAGGGGAAGAGGAACGGATCTTGTCACGCCAGCGGTGGAGGAGGTAGTAAGCGAGGGAGAAGAAGAGGGAAGAAGAAGGCGTTGGTGAGGTGGAGAGGGAGGGGGAGGGCGTCGGAGGCTTTGGCCGCCGGAGATGGAGATCCTGCGGCGGCGCCACCGTGGTGGGAACGGCGACGGAGTTCCATGATGGTGGCTGGCGAGCAGGAAGAGAAGGAAGAGAGAAAGAAGAGAGAAAGGTGTAAATAAATGTAATGGCTGCGAAGTTATCGGAGAAATGTTTGTTGTTTATAGAGAAAGAGAATGATGGATTGGATGATGATCCACACAGAGAGTGAGTGTGCAAAGCGCGGGAAGAGAGAGAGAGAGAGCGCAGAGGGTTTCTCGTTTTCCCCCACGTGCTGGAGGACCCAACTTGCTTCCAGTTTTTTAGAGAATTCAACATGCTTTTTGTTTTTCCTTGATATATTTTATGGTAGAATGCTAATTTTACATGTTTATTATACGATTGCATGCAGTATGCACTGATGTCTTAACCGTGGACAGTGAATTTTATCGGATTAAGATAAAAAGTTTGTAAGTTATTTAGACTATTAAAATAGGGGTAAGAGTTTTATATTTTTGCAGATAATCCAATTTTTTATAGGTTTTTGTGGATTTTTATAAGTAACGGTCTTTGATGAGCTCTGCTAAAAATTTGAGAATTATTCGATCTTATAAAATAAGTGTTCAGGTTTCACATTTTTACGAATTTTTACAAATTAGCTCAATTAAATTAACTCATTTTACTGGCTTTAATTTGCTGAGAGAAAAATGAAAGTATAGAAAATAATGACTCCATGATGTGAAAATAGAAAGAGAAAATGGGAGTATGTTCCCCTTTCTTAAAAAGGGAAAAAAAGGAAAATTGCCTTAAAATTGATGATTTTTTTCTTTCCAATTTTAAAAGGAAAAGTGAGATGAGAGATTGATTTGTCTAAGAACATTTGTTTCACATCTAATAATAATAACAATAATATCTTTTAGCTATATTCTTAAAAATTATTTTTTATCAACAACAACACGCTTAATTATCATGTTTCATTGTTATTAAAGGAAATTTATGTCATTTTATAAATGTTTTTTTCCTTTCACTTCTCTTATACCAAACAATATGAAAAATCATCTCATTTTCCCTTCTCTTTCTTTCATTCCTCTTTTTTTTTTCAATGTGAAAAAAAAAGCACGAAATTGAAACACAAGCATTGTTCCCCTCACGAAAATCACTCGAGTGCAACAAAAGTTGTTTTCCAACATTTCCATTATTCCCCTCACGAAAATCACTCGAGTGCAACGAAAGCTGTTTTCCAACGTTTCCATTGTTCCCATCACGAAAATCACTCGGGTGCAACGAAAGCTGCTTTCCAACGTTTCCATTGTTCCCCTCACGAAAATCACTTGCGTGCAACGAAAGCTGTTTTCCAACGTTTCCATTGTTCCCATCACGAAAATCACTCGAGTGCAACGAAAGCTGTTTTCCAACGTTTCCATTATTCCCCTCACGAAAATCACTCGAGTGCAACGAAAGCTGCTTTCCAACGTTTCCATTGTTCCCCTCACGAAAATCACTCGAGTGCAACGAAAGCTGTTTTCCAACGTTTCCATTGTTCCCATCACGAAAATCACTCGGGTGCAACGAAAGCTGCTTTCCAACGTTTCCATTGTTCCCCTCACGAAAATCACTCGAGTGCAATGAAAGCTACTTTCCAACGTTTCCATTGTTCCCCCTCACGAGAATTCTTCCTGTAGAAACCCCCACTTTCATCTCATCCAATTATTGCTTCATCTCCCTATTTTCCTTTTCCACATTCTCGAAGTCCCTTCTCATCCAAAAACACATATCCTTCAACAACTACAAATCGTTGTCAAAAGCTTTTGAGCTCCCTTTATTCTGCTTCACTTCCCCAACCTTTTCTAACCCAATCTTGTTCACAATCAAATACGACAAATTCGATTCCAATCTTGGTTTTTCAGTTTTTGTTGGGTTTGAAATTTGATTATATGATTTTTATTTTAGTTTATTCTACCTTAGACTGACATATATAATAAAGAATATTATAGTTGAGAAAAAATGAGTCACAACCTATTTTGGAGGTTAACTCATATTTAGTTCGGCTGGTCTAGCGGCCTTCCATCCTCCTGGCCGGTCGGTCAACCTTCCAGCCTTCCCGGTAGGTTGGCCTTACAGCCTCCTTGTTGGCTAGTCTTCCAGCCTTCGTGTCTAGCCCGCCTTCCTGGCAGTCCAACCTTTCCTTTTTTACCTTTTTCCCTTGCAACGCTGTCATGCATGTTTCCCTAACTCAGCCCCTATCCTACTTGTAATTAGTATACGCTTGGTGTTGGCATTGTGCTAGTGTAGGAATATCGTGATTGCTCAAATAAATGGTTATAGAAGAGTCTAAAGGTTTAATTCCCTCTCTTGGGAACCTTTGCAACAATATTTATAATACCTAATGAATGAATAATTAGCAAACATACACGTGGAAGAATTTATTAAGGATAAATAAAGAAAATAAAATTAAATGCTTCATAGAGATTATCGAGTGGTTTATAAAAAGGAATATCAAAATCTCCTAAATGATACCATATAAAAAGAAACGAATGGAGCAATAAAATTTTCTAAAACTTTATAAAAGGTCTTACAAAAAAGACCAATCGAAAGAGTTTATATAAAGGATCGGAGATAGTATAAAGTATTGGCATTGCAAGGGTGAGCTACCAAAATGTAACGACATAAATGAGCCTAATTATTCGTTAATTATTTGAGTTTGATTTGATTAATCTCATCTAGTATTAAAATATTTATTAAAAGCTTAAATAAGAAAATAAAAAATAAACGTATAAATAATTAAGCTATAAATGAGAAACTAAGTTCAAACTTTTTTAAACAAGTCGAACTCAAATTCTAAGTTTGACTTGTTTAAATAAATGAATCAAGCTTTAGTAGTTTTTTTTTTACAAATTAAATTTAAACTTCATATCTTTGACTTGGCTTAACTCCTTTGCGCCTCTCATCTAAATGTTTGTGTGATCAATTTATTTTGAAAAGACAAATTTAATTATTTGTATAAAAAAATTTCGAAATTACAAGAGTCCATTTATCACCTCCATAATAACCTCCCTCATTTTCATTTTCTAAGCTCTTCTCTATATTCATCATTCTTTTTTCCATTCTCTTGAACGAGCAAGCATAGAACAACATCATTGATTCGAGAGCACTTTTGAGGAATAAAAAAAATTGCCAGTAACTTTTTGCTTAAACTTAAATTTCATTCATTTTTTTTTTTTGTTGGAATGAAGCTGAAGCATCAATTTTTTATGCATATAACTTGTGTTAGGTTTCAAAGACAATATAAAAAAATAAACCATTAAAACTTTGTCATAATTGCTAAAAACTTATTTTGATTTGGTTTTAGACAAGTTTAAGATGAAAAGCTACTTCAGATAAGAGAAAAAAACATTCAAACGGGTTTAAATCATCATTATTTGAAGACTATCTTTTTTTAAGGAAGAATAACCTCTCTAAAAAAAATAGATTTAATCCACTTTCCCGAGAGTTTTTTTTTTCTCTTTCATTAGGTTTTTTTAGTTTTCATTTTTTGCATTGAAAAATGTTTTCATTGAAAACTTCTCTTCACATTATAATATGCATTGGTTTCACTTATTTTTAGATCTTTACATATTAACGGCATATAATAACATATTATGTATAGACACATTGTTTATAATTGAGTTTAATATATAATTCAATCATGGTAAGTGTCACGTGATTTACTTTTAGTCTCTAAAGTCAATGAGTGTACAAATTAGTCCTCGAAAGTCTAAAGTTACTTACTTAGTACTCCTTATGTTAAACTTTGGTTAGTTTAATGAAATGGAGAGTGCTAAGTTTGACAAGTAACTACACAATTTTGTATTGTGAGTTATAAGATGCGCTCCCTACCCTAGCAAAATTAGAGCTGATAAATTCGCCCAAAATAAAACCCTTATTTTTTTTTTATTTTCATCCTTTCACCCACTCTCTCACAAATTTACCCTCAATATCTACCTCTCCTACGCATGAACCCCTAACCAAAATCCCTTCCTCACCTTAAATTCATCATGGTTAATAGCTTATGGTATATTTTATGAATAGACTTATGGTCCATTATTATTTCCCATTTTATCATTAAATTGTTTATTTAAATTAATTTTATTTCAAGTAAATTCTGCCCAATTAAAAATATAGAATGCTATAAGACCTATTATAAATTTTCCTTACAACTCTGAAACCATAGACATAATCCGCAGGAGTTATAAGTCATCATCATTTTAACATGGTATCATTATGGTTTCAAACTCACTACAATGCCACTTTCATTTGGAATTTGGAATTCTTATATCAAGCAACACAAAATTCAGGATTAAAGACTCCATGAACATAATGAAAGTGTACACATAAATTAGTTTACATTTCTCATAACTAATACAGATAAAGACTCCATGAAAATTACAAAAATTATAACCTAACACTATATCCATTGGAGTAATCTAAATACATAAGACACCACCCAATCCCCATCACAATATGCCAACCTACTTTTTAACACACACTACAAATAATATAAAACCATATATATTATAGTAAAAAAAAACCCACATAGAAGTTGTAGCTTCAAAAACCAATTTCTCATACTCCCCTAATTGTTTCTCTTCAACTTTCTAATAAGACTCTTCTGTTTTTTCTATTCCAGCCTTTAGCTTCTCAAGTTCTTCTTCCTTAACCATTGGAGTATTTGATTTCCACCCACTCAAAGTATCCAACAATCAATATCCTCTCCCTCTACACAAAATAAAAACATAAAGGTAAGAAACCACTTTATAAACCAATTTAAAGAGAAAAATAGCTTACCCCAAAGAAAGGACACCTCAAAAACCATATTCCTTTATTGTTCCCCTTCTTGCACTTGATCAATTATAGCCTCCTACCACATGTGTAGAGGTTCATCATGCCACTGTCATCACTAGAGACACTTCCACTTGTTGTGAAATTTACTATTGTTCTCATTGCCTATTTGGGTTTGTTTGATTTAAGGTTTGAGAGGGAGAAGAATGGAAAGTATAGAAAGATGAATGGAAACTGGGGTTATGAAATTGGGGAAGGAGTAAAAGAAGTTGTCGAACATAAAAAAAAATTAAGAGCTAAGCTTCCATGTAGACTTTTGACGTGCCACTTAACAGTCCAAGTGTGCATTTAACAGTCCAGGTCAACATTTCCTTTACACTCATGTAACAAGGGTTAACATAAGGACTAATAGTAAGAAACTTTAGAGTTTCGAGGACTAATGTGTACTCATCAACTTTCAGGGACTAATGTGTTACTAAAACATTTTTTATTTTAGACAACAACAGAAAACTGTGACCAAAGATGTTAAAACCATGGCCTAAAGTTTTAGGCAACGATTTTTTAGGCGTGGTTTTTGTGGCTGTTGCCTATTATAATAGGCAAGGTTGCTATCTATTATAATAGGCAACATTTTTTAACGACTGGTTTTGCTCGTCGCTACTGTATTAACGATGAGCATTTTAACGACGTTCGTGTGACCGCATTACATGGTAGTGACGGTTTTTTCTCTTCTAGCGATGACTTTTAACTGTTGCTAATTCCCAAATTTCTTGTAGTAGATATCGGCCATCGAATCCACACTTATTTTTCTTTTATTTTAGTCTTTCTTAAAGTTGTAAGAAAATGCATATTATATATATATAATAATAGAACGATTAATTTTTATCATCATTTTTCATGGTCCATTTTGAAAATGAAACTGTAGTGAGGGATGAAACACGTGAATTTTACTAAAAAAGAAAAGAGGAAATTAATGCACGAGTTGTAATATTTTGTACAACATATTTTTTTTAATTTCTTTTAATCTCCACACTCATCACTCTTTTTTTATCTCTCTTTTAGTATAAAAATTATTGAATAAAAATATTGTATAAATATAATTATGCTAGAAATAATGAGTTATATGTATCTCTCGTTGGACTAGAGTGCAGTAAAGAGTCTAAAAACTTAACGGTTCAGAATCCAAACACAATAAAATAAAAGTCATGGCTAGTAGTAGGGGTGAGCTTGGAACGGGTTTTGTCCGTCCATGCCCGACCCTAACTTTGTATCAGACCAAATTTTCAGATCCGAACCCGTCCATAAACCCGAAGAAACCCGACAATGTACAAGACTACTTGAAACCCGAACCCGTCCACAACTCGTCCATAAACTCTAAATTCTAATATTTTACTTTCTTATGAACTTTCAAATATTGTTAAGAGAAAAATATCACTATATTATTATATAACTTTATGTATGGAATGTGTTTTCAAAGTGGATGAAGTCTCTATCATAGGGAGAAGTTAAATTAAAAAATCTCTAGAAAGTAAAAATGATGTTAAGCCTTTAAGTAATATAAAATTATAAATGTTATATTATATATATATATATACACACACATATATGGGACAAGTTGGGTAACCCGAAAATTAACCCGAACTCATCCTCAACACGATACCGAATTATTGAGTGAGATCCGATTAACTCTAATCTTTCATGTGGGACAAGGTCTACCCCGGTCCAAATAGCTTGGGTTGGGACGGGCCTGTGGGACGGACCGGGTTTTGCTCACCCCTACCTAGTAGCTACATTCAGATAGGAAACCTGCCAATTTGTTGGCCCCAATCTAGATTCATGAAGAGATCACGTGATATCCATATAAGTTTAGAGATCCCACTAGAAAGAGGCAAGTATATATATAATAAACAGTTTTTATATATATATCAATAAACAGTTTGTATGTATAACGACCAAAAAAATGTGAACTCTGATTCCAGAACCTAAACTTCTTATGATATATATAGATCCAGTTTGGATACATTTCTGAAAGAAAAAAAATAGAATAAATTAAAAAGGACAAATGAGTTTATTCTTTTGTTCTGTATTAGGTTTGAGCACCCATAGTACTCTATTCAATGAAATTTTACTTATCTAAAAAAAGAATTTAACTTTTTCATAATTGAAATTAGTTACTTATGAAGAAGTTAATTTGTAGAATTTTTAGAGAAGTTGGGCTACAAAAACTTATTTCAACTTAGGGAGAAATGAAATTCATTTGATATTCATTTTATTATTTTTCACCTAAAAATTCTTATGCAGAAGTTACATCCAAACTGACTCACAGAACGTTCATTTTTATCAATTAATAACTTTACAAAAAGTTGGTTATCAGCTAATAACTTTAATCATATGCCACATAAATAAGTGCTAATATCATATTAATTAATTCTATGCATCCTTCATGCCCTTCCTTATCAAATATGAACTTCATAACTTTATATACTCACAATAAAATACCTACGAGAAGCATTTCATCATTCTAATTATGCTTTAGTGATTTTAACATTGATCTGGAACGCTCTAAAGGATTAATAATTACTGTAAATTACTGTGTTTGTTCAGTTGAGATTGAGATGAACTTACTGTAAACATTAACATTACTTGAGCAAATGGTTTCTATATATATAGTTATTATTATTAATATTATACTTGTTTTGTTGAACTTCATATATTATATTAATTTGTGATTTCTCTGCAAAATCACTTTTTTTTATATATATTTTTTAGTGTTTGTTTGATTTACTCCAAAATCACATTTAAACGTGAATCCAGACAAACAATAATGAGAATAGTTTCTGTTTGGATCCACGTTTAAAACGTGTTTCCAGTGTAAACTAAACACACTATTATTCAAATAAAAAAAATTACTTTACTTCAACTCACTTTTACTAATTCTATAAAATAAAACTGATCCAAAACCAATTCTACTAATGTCCATCCAAACAAGCAAGTGATTGCAATCTTTGATTGACTCATGAGCAGAATGTTACCAGAAAATGAGTCCCACCAAACAAGTAAAATGAGTCTCATCAAAAGCATTAGAAACAGCACTGGGGCATTCCTTATCAACAAGCTCTGTATATTCATTCCCACACTTTTCAGGTGAAGCATATTCCCCAGTGCAACAATGCTTAGGCTCACCAGTGGTATAACATGGACTCTTGCAAGCAACCTTTCTCCCTTCATTACTATACACACCTAACCAATCAGGGCATTGATTCCTTATCTCCTTGAAACACATAATTTTCTTGCATTTGCTATCCAATGGGGTTAATGTAGCTGGCAAATTGAAGCCATCTCTGAGGTCTATTTTGTAAGAACTACTTCCACCTTTTGGAGCCAAATTGAACTTCAATTGAGTCACAGGGGGGTGTGGAGCATTATAATGGCAATGTACATTTTTTGTGCCACAATCTCCAACAGCACAATGAAAGTTGTTGTTGGGGTTTCCATTACATCCAGTTCTTGCCCATATTGTCCCTGACCATGAATCAGGGACATTGAGATCATACACATCTTCATAATCCATTTTAAACCCTGTGGGAGTTACTCTAGTTCCTGATTTGGTATAAACACCTGGCCAAATGGTTTGACCATAACAACTATTTATGATTTGGATACTTGCTCCATTAGCATTTCTTGTTGAGAACAAAATGGTGAGGAACATAAAAGACAACAGCACTTGACCCTCCATTGATGACATTAACAATACTCTTTTTTCTTTCAATTGTTTACTTATTCATTTTTTCCCTTTTTCTTTTCTAATTTAGTAGAGTCTGTGAACTTTGCATGACAATAAAGAAAAAGAATGGATTTATATAAATGTTAAAAACGAGATGATTTCCGTTTTCCCAGCTTTGCCTCTGTTCAAATTGATGGATAAGATCTCCATTGCTCTTTGATCATCCATTCTGCAATTTTAAATCGTGGCTGAAATGATTTTGTATTTTTCATGGATGGATGTTAATAAGTCCTAGTTGTTGTGTAGGTGGATTTTTTTTCCTTTACTGGCATTGTAATTAATCACTTTAATATATTTAAGAATCATTAAAAGGAAATTTCATCATGTTTTCTTGCAAAACAATGGATTCTATAACTTGTGTTGATTATTTACATGTGGCTCAATTGGCAATATAGAATGAGATTGTGGATAGCTAGGGATCTCCACTAAACACTCTTTAGGGAGGGATGGATGATGAGATTGTGTTGATTTTTTTTCTTTACTGGTATTGTATAATTAATCATTTTAATATTTTAATTAGTTATTTTAATATATTTAAGGATCGTTAAATATCATTAAAAGAAAATTTTATCATATTTTCATGCAAAACAATGGATTTTATACTCGTGTTCATTTTTCAGCAAATGTTGTAGCTCTATTGACAATGCAGAATGAGATTGTGGAGAGAGTTCCGAATCCCCACTACACACTCCTAGGGAGGAATGATGAGTTTTTATTGAATTGTTCCAATATTATTTGCGCATTTAATATCATGGTTCAATTTATTTTTTCACTCACAAAAATATCTTAAATTTAATGTTTATTTTTTAAAAATAAACAACTAATTTTATTGTCTAAAATCGTTAAAACAGATTGTGGCTCAGTTGGCCGCACATACTAGGATTGTGGAAAGAAATTTCAGATTCGACCCCTATTAAACACATTTTTAGGGAAGGATGAAGAGTCTTAACTGGGACTAAGTCTTAATCTCGAACAAAATACAATCACCAAAAAAAGCTAGCAATACCTTAATATTTAGCTTCCTTCTTATTTTTGTATTTGTTGAATTCTATTTTTTCCATTTATCAATGGCGTTCACACAAAAATTGTTTGAAAAAATGATAAAATTAGGGGTGGCAAGTGAGTTAAGTCCATTGGGCCAATGTGTTTAACCAACCATTTTTGGCTTGTTGGGTTGGGGAGCACCCAAGGGCATCTCCAACCAAGCTACTCTTGTGAGTTTTTTAATTATTATTTTATAATTTTTCACACTTTTTCATATTCTTATATTATTTTTATTACTTAAAACAACTCGATCAATTTTTATTTCATGGACTATCAAGAATAGAATATGCTTATATCACAAAATGGCATTGCAAAACAAAGTTTGAATTATACATTAATGGTTTTAAATCATCAAAGCCGAATATTTCATTTGTTAATTGTAACTCTACAAAACAAAGCATGCACTACAACTTATAGAAGTTCAACTTGTTTCAGTATTATCAGGTTTGTTATCAGTGTCTAGTTCAGCTTCAGTTTCTCCAGCTGTGTCATCAGCCTTCACATCTTCAACCTTTGATACACGGAACATGGCTAAATGGATGTCCCCTAGAAATGATATGACAAAGATTAAGTAACTAAATTTCTGCAATAACTTCAAAGATTCATAAAATGATCACCACAGTTAACCAGTTAAAAAGGCCTCAGTTTTGTAATACTTTGTATGGCATGTTTCTCAAAGCACTGTTATAATGCCATATAGAATATGCTGCAACATTATTATGTTCCATGTATGAATGTCTCTTTCAAAATTTTACATAATTTAGGTCACACACTCACACGCTTTCACACTACACTATAGATGTGAATAGCATTTGTATTACATTTTTTTTTTTCATATTTTTCTTTGAATTAAGATTTTCTCTACCATTCCATTCACTGTCCTGCCATAACATGGGAATGATACAGAGAAAGATTGAAGAAAAGAGATTGGATCCAGAAGATTATAAGCATCATGGATTTTAATGGTCAACATTGAATGATAGGAAAACAGTGGAATTGGGATAATTGTACCCTGAAAAAGTTTCTTCCCAAGGGATTCTTGGCATTAAAACCAAGACCTTACTAGTCTACTGAATAATACTAGAGAGAATGATATTTGGCAATTAGCTGCTGAAAGTAAGATGTACCTTGAACCATTGACATTATTGTTGTTAAAGTAATAGAAAATAACCATTCTTAACATAGTAGTTTAAACTTTTGTATTAACAGCTTAGTACTCGTTTGGTTTACAGTTGAGTAGAATTAATTCTAGAAATCAATGGTTAAGATGAGTGTTGCACGTTTTACGAAAAAATTTGGACAAAAGTGATTTAAATTCAATTCCACAAAACCATGGTTTGCACTGTAGCAACGTTAAAACAAACGGACACTTAGAGGAGGTCAGCAATTTAATAATTAAAATTTCACCATAAAATTTTGTCTAGTTTCGGTATTAGCCAATTGAGAGTATGTATATTGTCCACATTTCAAATTGTGTTTGAGTTTCAGTATAACTTCACTGGGTTTAAGTTTTAAGGTAACTTTAAAGATCCTTATATAGTTAAGAGTATATAATTATGTAGATAATGAGGACCTAACACACTTTATTTAACAGAAAAGGAAAACAACCAAATACAGAAACAAGTTAGGGTAGGTACCAAATGTGATACAACTCCCAGAAGATGCAGTGGCAACTACTCCAGGTCTCAGCCTCTTGTCATCAATGAATGTCCCATTGGTACTATCCAAATCTGTAACAAGAAGTTTTCCTTGTTTCTTCTGAATGCGTGCATGCACACCGGACACTTCAAGTTTAAGACAGTTAAAGTAAGGTTCATGTTTAAAGAAAGTCAAGAGAACCAAATAGGTTAAAATTGAAACTAAATCAATTTGAATTGGTTAATTGAGGTGCTTATCCAGAATAGTAAACAGAAAATTAGTCACAAAACAAATGTCATCCACAATCATTATGTAATTTAAGAAAATAAGGGTGGCGATAATCCTTAGACTTATGTGATTCACCCTTATAAAATTGGATGTATGTTTGTAATTGTAGGAAAATTAAGAAAAATCAAAATATATAGAGCCAATTTGGATGCACTTCTGCAGAACAATTTATCATTTGGAACTTAATACCTGTTGCAACTGGGATCACCAGATCAGCTTTATCAGGAACGCGTCCAACGGTCACTTCACTCTAAATAATTCCAAAACAAGCCAGTTAATCTGAAGCATACTCAGTCAGAGAAACTATTGATGCTAAAATTACTTACAGAAGCAATTTCATATGCACCTGGCATCTCAACCTTGAAGCCTATATGCCTTGTATCACCATCTCCTATCAAATATAATTGGTTTTTTTCCAATGTGATAAAACACCTTGTCAATCTTGGGACTTAAAAGAAAAATCATATTCAAACAAATCCTTAAAGTGGATAGCTGAGGAAGTCCTGTTTATAATATTAAAAAGATTGAGCATATTTATCTAGTCAGTCATGATAAGAAAATTAGAAAAGTTGTGTGTCATGGTTCATGTAGACTTTGTTGTATCAAGTTAAAAGCTCAAGGTTTACACGACAAAACCATAAAATACTCCAGTCCACACGTTGATTCCAGACTCTATAGTCTACACATAGCAGGAAGCCAGGAACAAAGCACTTGAAATGCAAAAGACTTGTGAAATTGTAATTTCTTTTAGGACAGAAGAATGGTTCCTAAGATCAAAAGAAGAAACAATGCATCCACCAATGGAAATAACCACCCGATCAAATCATAATAAAACACTGCAGTTAAACAATTTATTTCTCATGTAATGCTTGGTTACCAATTATTCATTATAGACTTAAAAGTTTGTATTCAAAATCATCCTAAGTGATGGTATCACTTTTACAAACAAATTTTACAAATTCCGTTTGTTCTCTTTGATTTAAATTATAGGAAGACACACAAATGAATGCCAAGATGAACTTTTTACATGATATTCTTGGTTCCATGTTGAAGCCTTGACAGTTTCAAGAATTAGTTGGAGGTGCTCATCAATCACCATGGTCAGGTTGGTGTATGCTGCATCCTAAATTGGGTATGTATTAAAACACCTTATAATATATGAAGGAAAGAACCTAACATAGGCTAGTACAATTGCCCCACCCCAACCTCCAAAAAAGAGAAAAATGTGGAACAAGTTTTCCATGTTTATGTTTACTCTCCTATCTGCATTGCATGTGAATCTATCCCCATTCCACAGCACCTTCTGAACTATACTCTATTCTCTAAATTCAATAAATTATAGATGTAGAGATGATTATATTCAGGAGGAAGATGTAACTGACCAACTGGTTCAAGAAGCCATCTTTCTGCAGCATCTGTTGTTGGGGTTGCAGCCTCTGAGGCATGTATAGCTCCCAGGTACACCTTTTCTTTTGCTTTGGATCTAACACCACCTGCTGGTAGCTGAAAAATAGAGCACTTGGGCAAATGGTGGGTTGCTGAACTGAAAGTTACTGAAGTGGCATTGGAGTGAAAAAGGAGTTGTGAATTGGACAGAGAAGCAGAGCAAGTTTGAGACTTTGGAATTTTTGCAAGGGATAGAGATTGTACAATGCTTTCCATTTGTGCTAGAATTGTTAGCTCAGTGATTGAAAACTAGTTGTCTGCTCATATGGGTTGGCCTAGTGAGTGATCATGGTGATTCGAAGGATAAACATTAAAGTTGCAGTTGATGTGACAACATGGGACATGGACTTGAGTATGTGGCAGTCATTTAATGCTTGACAAGATATTGGATAACCATATCTTGAACTAGTTAATGTCATGTTTTTTCTCTTTTTTTTTATATTAAAGTTTTTGCGGATTTTTGCGTCTAAATCTTGTAGATATTACGTGCTATTTTTATAAGCTAAGGGTAGTTACGGTTTAAAAAAAAACCAACATCACTTATAATCGACAGTGATAATTGATTCAACTTTTTTTCAATTTATACAACAAACTATATTTGTAAATTTGATTTGAAACATAAATCAATGTAAAAATATTAATTGCAAACTTTTAACTTATTAGTGACAATATTATTAGAGAAGAGTTTAACTACATTAATGAATTTCAATGCATATCAATGATATATTAAGCAACTTAAAATTGATGTTAAAATTTCATACATATAATCTAAGTATAGTAATTTAAATTTAACAATGGATTTTAGGATGAAATTATCTGATAAAAAATTATTGAATAATATAAAAGTGCTAGAATCTTGTAGTGATGTCAATTAACCATTCCTTATATTACAATATTTAGACTACTTGTGTAATATTTTATTTTCCAAATTTTGGTGTATCAAATAACTCATTTGATCCCTTGACCGAAAATACAAAATGATCATGTTTTATCGGCTTAAACTGCCGTCTGGTTATACTGTACTTCGAATAACCTGTATCTGTATCATGTTTTATATAGTAAAACTATATTCAAAACTCATTTCTAATTTTTCTACCCCCATTTTGAGGGTACACAAGAAACTAAGTACTGTTGATAACTTACCAAATAAAAAGACAGGTGGGGGCATAAATTTAAAAATAAACTAATAATTTTTTTTTGGTAAGGAATAAACTAAATAATTTAACAAAATATTGACATGCATGCATTACAAAAGTCAGCATTCTGATGGCCAAAAGAAGGGCAGTGTTTTGTAGATTAGTCTATCAAGGACGTGGCTCTTTGACACACGACATGGGATCTGGCAATAACTTCTGATCATGTGGCTTCAGCCCTTTTCTAGACCAATAAGTTACAAACGATTTCTCTAGCTTCCTCACCTATCATCACAAATCACAATTATTAAAACACAGGTAATCAGAAAGAAATGTTATTACCCTTCTATTATTTTTTCAAGTGGATTTATCTAGTTATAAAACATAATATTCATCAATCTTCATAAATCAAGTATAAGGTTGAGCAAAGCATTGTCAATCAGATTTCACACACCAAGCTTGTCCAGAAAACATGTTCAGCGAGGGTTACTCAGCTATCATTCCAATGGTATGAATACTAGGAGACATTCATAAACTTCACTCACTCTCTTCATGTGTATTTTTCCTCCCTGACCACCCCTCCCCACCCCAAAATAAGAAGAAAAAAAAAGAAAGAAAAGAAAAGGTTTTTTGGCTTACATGAAAAAATACGACTTATTGAAAAGAGATTGAGTGGGATGAACTCCTAAAGACACTTTTTGACCAATGAAATGGAGATATGAAGCTGGAGTCACAGCTCCTTGTCTAAAGTATCAAGTTATGAAATGAAACATTACCGAACTACTAACTCCTGCTTTCATTATCAAACAAAATGTAAGGCCACCAAGGACTAACACATTTATAAAATGAGCATAACAAAATGGCCATAAATGCCAGGTACCTCAGCAAAACAATTAAAAGGGATCAAGCAGGGCTAATGATGACATTCGAAATATGACAATGGAGAATTTGAACACAAGATAAGAGATCGACTTTAATACAAAATCCGGGATACAATGTGACTGCTTTAACAAGGAATTATAGAAAAATTCTGAAAATCAGGAAGTTAACAAGGATAAAAGAAATTGTACAAATATGTCACAATAAACTTCCCAAATGGTACATCGGATCATCACAGATAGACAATATTAGCAATAACCCAGTCGAGTCAGTTCACACGATAAACTTTCGGGAGAATTTCCCACTCAAATAATTTGGAAGAAGATAATCTTTCTGTACTTCAGGGGAAATATGCTATCCACATTTTTACTAGAGTTTCATTAATTGTCTCTAAAAGAGGCCTGGGAGCTTTTATGCTTGATGATTTTATCAGCTTAATTAAGTTTTTTTCTTAGAGGATCTTTCAAATTGAACTCCTCATTCTCTTCTACCAATGGAATATCTTCTATTATTGAAAGAAAGAAATCAAACTAAACACATTCAACACCCAACAGAGAAAATGAAAATGAAGAAAAAACCTGCTTGACAATAAATGGCTCCTCAGCAAGACTCAATGGTTCTGTCAAAATAGTTAGAAACTCATTCCGATTGCCATAAACAATGTCAGTGAAGGGCCGATCACCCACCTGCCACAGAATGCTTTTGGTTTAACATAAATCTGAATCAAATTGCAAAATAAGTAACTAATAGACAATGAATATTTTGAAATTCTTATCTACCATGATTAATTGTGAAGATTCACAGCCAAAATGCTTTTCAATTTCTTCAGCTGTACCAGCTGGCTTCTTCACCCCTGCAACATAAATACACATGTGATGTGACATATCAACATCAATCCTAGTGTCATTTATCACTAGGGAATGTTTCGCAATCCCAGTGTTTTAACACAGTGGAAGATAACATGTATTTTCTAGATAATAGAAACATTAAAGAATTAAAACTCTAAAAGAAAAGGCAACACTCACTGTGTCTGATGACTTTAATTCCAATTGCACCCTCAAGCATCCTAGCTTTTGAACCATCATGGTCATACTCACGAAGTCCTGATTTACAATTCCAATATAAAAACACAAATCACATTGTGTGACTGTTTGAAGAACTACTGTCATAAAATTCAGAACAACATCAAAATGCTTCATGTGGAATTACCAGCCGAGTTACTAAAGACAGCAATATCTGGACCAAACTCTGATTTACAACGTTCCAGTGAAGACTCAAGGGGAGGCCAGGGCGTTAAAGAGTAAGGTGCTGTAATCGTATTATCTTTGTCAAAGACAACACCCTTAAATCCCTTTCTACGTAGCTCAGCCCAATCAATGTGCCTTATATCAGGAACGGAAATATGAGGTAATGCCAATTTTGGGTCTTTTAAGATCACCATAGTTGAGCATAGAATGCCCTCGAAATTGATTCTTTGGCCAAATGCTGCTTTCACATCTACCCACCACATGTTTGTGAAAAGTGCCCTGGGTTTGTTGTTTTCCTTGAATTCTCTTTGTTCGTCTACTTGATGTTGACTGTGGTTTTTGGGTTTTGGATTTTGATTATTGGTTTCTTTTGAGTCAGAGATTGGGAAGAACTGAACAAAGAATAGGTGTTTGTGGTTTTGATTCGAATTGGAAGTATATGTAGCCCTGTTATTGTTTTCTTGCCCTTTGCTGCAACTGTGGGTTTGAGGAAGACTTAGGCCATAGAAGTTTCCTAGGGGGATTTGGTTATCTGCATTGGCAAGTGATAGAGTGGTGAGTTTTCTCTTTTGTTGGGCATGATGATGGACATTAAGATGGCTGGGAATGCGGTACCAGAAACTTGGAAGCTGAGCAGTAGCAGAAGTTGACAGCATTTTTATAGTTTTTCTTGTTTAACTAACGCCATGTCCACATGTTGCTACGGGCATATGCTTCAACTATTGCTATTTATAATAACAATGATTAGCATAATTAGAAATATTAAGATAAGAATAAAATTGAATTTTGGTTTTATATTTAAAGATCAATAGCAGATAACAAATGTAACATCAATGGAAGCACAATGAGGGCACTAACAATAACATCTTACACAAAAGAATTTGAAAACAGAAAAAAGTAACGTGAATACCCCCCCCCCCCCCCAATCAAAAAGAATTAGCAATACAAATTAAAATGTCATGAAGCCTTCTTGTCCAAAAACTTTTCACCTTAGCTTAGCATGGTTGTCACTTGTTGCTTCTTGGCCCAGCTGTTGCTAAAATAAAATTGAATGTCTATAGGGAAAATATGTAATGATAATTTTAGAAGATCAGAACTAAAACACATCTCCCAAGGTCATGTACTACGGTATCCACTTTAGATCCAGAACCATAACCAAAAGCAAGAGACTCTTTCCCATTAGTTATAGAGATTGTCAATTTATTATTAGTTCTCAGTCATCACCAAAACCAATTATGGGATTACAATGATGCAGAAAAGAAAAATAAATAACTAAAGATAACTTTACATATGCTCACTACTAGTATGGAACTTGAGCTCCATTTACTAGCACTCATTTTTCATCAAAATAAACCAAAAAAACATAGAATTACATAAGCAACCCACATGCGAAATCAGGAATCAACACTAACCTATCAAGTAACTGATCCTATATCAATCACTTGCCAGGAAAATTCAGTTGCATAAATGAATACTGAGAATGTCTCAATTAAATACTACTACAATCTTAAACTTAAAAACTCGCTTTTAAAATCAGAATTAGACAGCGAGAGTAAAAGTGCAGATATGAATAATATGAGAAGGCACTAGCATACAATCCATATTACTAAAACATTATACAATTCTACGAAGCTTGATTACTAAGTACAAGCAAAATATGAAAATTGAGAGAGGGATAATGTTTCTTCGTGCCTCTTCCCCTCCCCTTATGCAATTTCTCACTACATAATTGATTCATGTGGTATGTTGATAATATCTATTGCATTGAAAATAATATTTTGAATTTGATGCGATTGGTTATACAATGGGGAACAAGGCAAAGTTACTGCTCATTCGCACTTCACATCACACCTACAGACCTATTCTTTCTTTTTTTTTTCAATTGTTATTTTAATATATTAAGTTTTTAACCGATTGTGTATATGCTCATACTAGAATTATGTAGAGATAAAAAAAAAAATGCATCAGAAATTGTAACCGCATGAGAAGTGCATGTTCGGAGAACTGAAACAGTAAATCTCAGATTGTTATTACATTTAAATTCGAAAGGAATAAAGGAAAACTCACTGGGAAGGGAATGAATGGTAAAGAGTGATAGAGATTTGAGAGAGAGTGAGGGTTCTTATGTTTTGCCGCTGTTGCTCTGTTGATTCGATGAGGAGGAAACGCGATGATAGGGTGAGTCTAACATACAATGGGAATGGGTAGTTAGCTGAGCTCTTTTACGGTACAATACAATACAAGGGGTATGATGACCTGCTATTCCGGGTTGGAGTAAATTTTCGGATATTATTTTGTGGTCCCTAATGTATGTATCTAATTCATTTATGCAACTAAGAGAACCATATTTGCAAACTGTGAATGTATCAGAACGTTGTTGTCGACGTCGTTGTCAGATAAGGGTTCAAGCTCCGTTTCTAGGTGGATGGATTTGACCTCGGCGGTGTGGGAGAAAGCGCTAAGCAAGCTTGAGACGAGACCGCATTGGTGGAGGGAAGGACCAGAGTGACCTTCATGCTTCCATCCATGTCTCCTCTTCTCCTTTCATCCCAATTCCAAATTCTAAAACCCTCTTCGACTTCGTTCTTACAAAATAGCTTTCTTCAGGTTAGGACCCACACCTCTACTCACCGCCGACTTCCTCGTTTGGGTTTGGGTGTGTGTGAGAGAATTATCAGAACAGAGTGTTTGAAAGACATTGTACAGACACCGTGAAAATGAAAAAAAAAAAAAAAGTTTTGGTACAGTGAATAATGATAATGTGAAATTGTTAGCATTATAAGTTTGAAGCATAATTTTCTTTTACAAGTTTTCTATTTTGTATTTTAAAATTATTATTATAAATTAATTAATATGTATCAGGTATATTGTATGTGTATTTTTAAGTTTATATAAATTAAAAAATATTATTTCAAATTATAATGTAAGGCATAATTGAAATTTGAAAATAGAGTACCTTTTAATGTAAAAAATAATTTAGTTAATATTTGGATGAAAAATAAAATTTTAATGTAAAAGGAAAAATTTTAAGTTATTATATTGAGAGTTAAAGTTTAGGAAAAAAAGTTTGTTTTTTTTGTCCTTAAACGGAATCTTCATCAAGATAATTGCGGATTTAACATTTGGATCGGGAATAGTCGTTAAGTAAAATCCTCTTAAAGTGATTATTCCATAATTCGAACCCTATAGGTAAAGGCCATTTGGAGTCACGGGTTAACTACATGTATCCTTCACGGGAGGCAATTCTGTTCGAGCCGGGAACATCCACATCATGGTGGGGCTAGCTCTCCCAGCGGGAATTTTTTCAATCCACAAGACTCGAACCTGAGACCTTGCTTAAGGGGAATCAAACATGTACCACTTGAACCAACCCCCGTTGGTAGTCACCGTACATTATTTGGTTGAGGAAAAAGAAATTTAAATATTATTAATTTAATAGCATGTATATATATAACAATTGTGAGTCAAAAAGAACAAAGTATGGTGAGAGATGAGAGATGTTCTCATTCAATAGTGATTAGTGAGAACTCTATTTTTATTTTATTATTATGTAGAAAAATCTATTAGAGTTGGTCTATTGCATGAGATTCTAGATTTAAACCCTAATACTTCCTCACCTAAAAAATTCTAGTATTTCCATTATACACAAAAAAAAATATAGAGAAAAGATTCAACACTTCAAAAATCATGTAAAAACTGTGAAAATGAATTGCACTTTTGTCAATTAATTTTATATGGTGTGAAAATTTTAATTTATGGAATTCAAATTTGCAATTATGGAATTTTCGGTGTTGATAATAAAAATATTAGGATTCACTAAATTTATGTAATAATCTTTTAGAGTAATAAAAAAGTTAAAAATGAATTATGATATACTTAATGCAAAAGAAAATATATGATTCTTTGAGAAAGATAATAAATTATAAGAAGTCATCACTCCCAAATGTGATTAGTCAATTGTTACTAAAGTCTCATTAGAGAAATGGTTCTCTAAAGACTATATTGTATTTCATTAAAATGTTATACATATCAATATTAATTTTTTTAATTTAATTTTTTAATTCCTATAAGTATATTACTTTTCGATCTTGCTCCCTCTTAAATTTTTCAATTCATTCTAGTCCATCATTGTTTCAAAGTGGAAACTTATAATCTATTTTTATTTCATTATAATATGTCATCAATGGAATTTCATATCATAAATGTTATCTAATCTAAAATACAAATTTAATTAAATTTAAATTTGTCTGTGGTCGCTATAAATATACCATTTTTTAATGTTTTGATCTCTTCTTAAATTTGGTTTGTTTTAGAGGGTTTGTCTACGGTGGACCATGGTTCACGTGGTTCAAAATGTGAAAATATAGTAATTTAAATTCCTAATCACCAAATTTAACGCTCATTTTATTAATGATTAATACTAAAATAGTTTCCAGTTGCTTTTATGAAATATTACTTAAAAATAATAAAAATTCAAATCGATTTTACCATGTAATGTAAAATTTTACCTTTTAGCTTTAAATTGATATATCATCAACGGAATTAGTATAGGTTACTTTGTAAATCCATATTTTTCCTTAAATTAAACTCAAATAGTCATATAAAGACTATTTAAAAAAATAAAATTATCTATTAACCTTTTATTAGCAAAAAAAATGTAAGCTGAATTAGGTGATACATGGTTGAGATGTGTGATACATGTTTTACGAAACAAATTGAACGAAAGTAATTTAAAATCACTTACGCAAAATCATGTAATAACACCAAACTAAATAGACATTAAGTGATTCAAATGACACATTATCAACGTCACTTGTCCTAATTTTCCCCAAATCTCCTATTTAAGTATTTTTTTTTCTTTCTCGCACTATTCCATCTTCCTCCAACACTAGACAAAACACATGAATTTATTTTCCCTAAAGAGCGATTTTTGCCACCTCATCAAATACAAAGTATTCATTCTTCTCAACAAGTCTAAACATGAGTCACATGACAATGTATACACAAGACTGGCAATAGTTTGCACCCCACATAATAAGATCGAATAAAATATTTAGCTCCTAGAGACAAGCTAATTTTTTGAATTAAGATGGGTCCATCCAAAATCTAATAATCATGACACCATCATGTATGAACTGCAAACAGATACAAATATATCATTGTATTTCTAGTTTCCGACCATAGCAAAAGATGGATCTCTTTAATCAACTAAATTGTTCCATTAAATATGAAACCAAAAAGCAAGACATGACACACTGATACAACAAGCGAGAGCCTGTTTTGGCAAATATATAACGAAGTTACATGACACATCAATTAGTTGATATGTTAAAAAAAACTTTTAATTGAAACTGAAACTTTTATTATAATCTAACAAGTAGATTCCGCACAAAGTGCATTTCAAGGAAGTAAAGTTTAAAGGTTCACCCCTTCTACGATGGAGGAGGACTAGGTGGAGCAATGCTTTCAAAGAGGAATGAGGAGATCATGGTCAGAGCCCGTTCTGGTTGCCAGCTTGGAACCAGATGTCCTGCTCCTCTTACTGTAACCAGTTTCAATCCTTTGTATCCCACCACATATCCTCCAACCTGTGATCATGAGAAGTTGGTCATGCTTCAAAAAAATTATTACTTGGTCTACAAGAAAACTCAATAATTCAACTATAGATTATAAATTTGATGCAACAATTGGACTTTTGATACTTGGAATATGTGTAATTATGGACACAAACATATTCATCTTGATAGTTCTTTGTTGTCTATTAACAGTGTGTTTGGAAACCCAGCAGAAACTACTACTGATAGCGTTATTGTAAACATGGTTTCAATGTCATTTTAACGTGATTCAAAATACACTATAAGTATCCCAGAAAACCAAACAACTATGCAATCTTGCAGTTCTAAGTTCTAACCATGCAACAAAATTCCAATAGAAGAAAGATCAAGCTGGGATACTTGAGCATCCAATTAAACCATGTAAACAAGTGTGTTTTCTTGTGACTAGAAAAGATTGTCTCAAATCTCTTTAAGATGTAATTTGTAAATGAAAGGCAATGTAATAAGTGGACTAATTTCAATACCTCACTTCCAGAATACCATGGACGCCAAGCTTCCTGGATTGGGAGCTTGAGTTTGTTGATTGCATATCTGGAAGATGTGACTGGCACCCTTGCATCTGTATCACCACTGTAGGAGAACACATCCTCTAATTTTAGGAGTTGGAATTAAATAAATTAAAGTGCAAACCTCTCATTATTCTACAAGAGTGAAAGAATAAGTTGAATACAAAAACAAGATTATGGGTAACTACTTTGTTAACAAAGGAATGAATAACTATTCATGATTTTTTCTGTATGTATAGTGTATATGTTACACCATTGTTCATGTGGATTCAACTTGTCATTATACTTTACTACAATGAAATTGAGCTTGCCTGTATATCCACAATTTGATATCACTGGCAATGAGATACTTGATGACTGGTAGGATGGTAGTTGGGCTGTCTTTCCAGTCAAAACCTCTGTCAATTTTTACAAAAAATAAAATATGTTTGGTTAGTATAGTATGACACAACCATACAAGTGTCAAATAGTAATATTTTGCAATTTCCTAAGTCATTGTAGATTACCTGCAATAGCTCCAATTTGTGGGTTTTGCATGAAGAGCCATTTGGACCTCTGGCCTATTTAGATAGGCAAAACCGTAGGAATCAGAACATGGGTCAAAATCATCTACCTGAAATTATTCAAGTGTCAGAGAGTCTTGAAAATCACTTAGAAAATTCATAACTAAAATTGGAAAATCTTGGATTTTCTATCATATTCATAGGATTGCCACAATCTACTCAAGTTTTGTTCAAAATTGCCATTACTATTGAAGTTTGTATCTTTCTTCAATTTTGAATGTTTGTACTTTAACAACCATGTGTGCTACTATCTACACAACAATGCAATCAGAATATAGGAATACTTACAGAACCAGTTGATCCATTTTTGAGAGAAGGATCATGACATAGTGGAGCATAGATGTTATAGAAGTCTATGTTTCCTTTCTCAATTAAGGCCCTTCGTGTTGCAATGTTACATATTCTTGAAGGATTTTCAGAAGTTAAGTCGCAATACTTCTCAATCAACTCATGGGTTTGATCTGAGTTCAAAGCATGTGTCCATAAGTAATCAACTATCCCCTTTGAACCTGTAACATCATCAATCCAAGCATTCCCTATCTGAAAAATTATAAGTACAAACCATGAAGTTAGATAGTGAGTGACATGATATAAGCATCATTAATTTGCATTGGTCTTTGAACATACAGCAATGCCTTTGAGGTTAATAATGGTTTGTTGTTGGTATTTATTGTTCAGAAGAATAGTGTATGCAAGCTGAGGCACATAATGACCAGCATAGCTCTCTCCAGTTATGTAAAAATCCCTGTTTTTGTACTGTGGAAACCTCTCTAGCCAGTTAATAAGGAAGACATAGGCATCCTTAGCAGTAGCTTTATCTCCTGCACTGTCATAGTCAGAAGTAGTGTTTGAGTAGGAAAAGCCCACTCCAGCAGGGGATTCCAAGAATAGCACATTTGCCACTGCATAGTGCACCATGAAATGTTGATAAGGTAATCATGTCTCAGAAGTGCATCTTTAAAATAAAGAGTTTAATTAGTATACACTGACATGGTCATTTAATCATGTATTATCACATCATTTAATGAGCGTGTCACCTAATGTCTCAATGAATGATGTGATAACACATTATTAGATGACAGATGAATGTATATCCATTAAATCCTAAAATAAAATATGGAAAAACAATATAATTATACTCATGACTCTCTCACCTTCATTCCAAGCATATTTGTTACGGAATAGAGTTTTGCCATCAGGGTTGACTCTGAAGGGTCCTAGCTCTTCAAAGGCCCCATACCCCAGGGAGGAACAACCAGGTCCTGTGCATTTCAAACATTATTCAAAGGGAAAATAATATCAAAACAATAAGGTGATATCTTTGTTTTAGGTAAACTAGACTATCATGTTTCATTACCATGAAAATATGCCATCAATTAAATAATAATAACTCACCAATTTTTATTATCTTGTGAGTGTATTAAATTGCTACTACAACCGTGATTGTAGATGCACTACTAAGGTTTTAGAGGTCTCTACAAGTTATGCATAAAAATTATGTTATATATCAGGATAAAGCAGTTTCTGAGGTTATTTATTTTTTACCTCCATTGAGCCACAATACTAAAGGTTTAGTTGAAGAGTAATATGGAGACTCCACAAAATAATAGAAAAGTGCTCTTCCAGCCTCTTGATCAACTGTGACATAGCCTGAATACTGATCAAAATTCACCCCATAGGGCTGGCCAGGCAATGCCACAATCTTGTCAGCTAGCATTAGCCCCTCTTGGGGTGCAACATAAGCAGAGGAATGTGTTTTCAATGCATCTTCCTCTTCCCAAGAAAGTGTCACAGGGGGATTGTGTGAGCTCCTAGATAGAATCAACTCATCAAGTTTATCAGCCTGACTGGCTTTGCTACAGGGAAAAATAACCAAAAGACTCAAGTTGAGTAAACAAGCATAAAGAGTAAACTTCTTCATCTTGTTCACAACTTGGTTTCTGTATCCTAAGTTTGTACCTATTTATAGACCATTAATTAAGAGTGGCAATGCAATGCTGCAGAAATTAACTGGTTTTCTTGTGCTTGGAGGCTTGTGAAAGAAACAAAAGAAAGATAACACTACTATTGACCATGCTTAGATCAGCCGGCTGATTTAATTATGGCTTGTCCTCGTTTCCTCTTTTCTAGAAACATATGAAGTTATTTAACAATTTAGCACTTCGTTATTAACTCAATTTGAAGTTACTGTGAAATTTACTCCTCTAACTTATTCATGTGGTTGGTTGTTATAGTTGTGTTGTATCTTAATCCCATTTCATAAGTGAATATATATGGTACTCTGGATGTGAGTTATTGAAATTAGTCCATATATAATATATATTATATATTATATATTATATCTCAACTTTTTACATTGTCTTTTCCTAAAGAGTTGTGACTCAGATAACCACGCAGATTGACATTATGGGAAGAACTCCCGGGTTCGATCCCCACTAAACACACTCTTAGGAATGGTAAAGAGCCTTAACGATGAGTAAGCCCCAAATAGGATTGTCCCTAGTATATAACAGAGGATACCTATTGTTAAAAAATAAAAAATAAAAACTTTCTACGTTGCCTTTCATTTACAAAGAACATCTTAAAGATGTTTGAAAATTGAGGCACAAACTTTTCTAGTGACAATAAAACACAATTGTTTACATGGTTTAATTGGATGTTGTTATGACAAAATGCAAAAGAAAGAGATCAAGGGAAAGAACAGGACACACAATTTACGTGGTTCAGTCAATGTGACCTACGTCCACGGGCAGTTCGAGAGTTTCTTATTTCTGAGTAAGGAGAAGAATACATGTCTTTTGGCTTTTATCAAGGGATAAAACGTAACAGCCCCTTAAAACCCCATTACAACCCAATAAAAAACGTCTGAAATGAAGAGACAGCAAGAAAAAACGTTTTCTGGTCGAACCACAGGTATGGAGCATTCCACAGCCTACCTGTGGTTCTCTCTGACTTCAGTTTCCCCACTCTGCAGCATTTCCACAGGCATGGAGCAATCCACAGCCTGCTTGTGGTTTTCTCTGACTTCACCAAAAAAACCTCTACTTTTCTATTCTTCAAATTTCAAACTCCACAATGTTGGGCCAACATAAAATTCAAGACATCTCAACAATCCTCCACCTTGACTTGAATTTTCCCAAGTCACCAGTAACCAACAACAATTCTCCTGCCAATTCACCCCGAAGGGTCTCAAGCTATGCGAACATTCACCAAGTCCAAGCTATGCTTGAACTTTGCAGAAGACAAAGGCTTAGTCAACATATCTGCTGGATTGTCTGCAGTGGCTATCTTTTCTATGGAGAACAATTTGTCTTCAATTACATCTCGTATGAAATTCAACCTGACATCAATATGCTTTGATCTTTCATGATAGACTGGATTTTTAGCCAAGCACAAGGCACTTTGACTATCACAGTAAAGTATACGTCTCTGCACATCCAAACCCAAGCTATCAATTAGACCTTACAACCATATACCTTCTTTGACCCCTTCTGTCAAGGACATGTATTCCGCTTCAGTGGTAGACAAAGCAACCGTAGGCTGAAGTGTTGCTTTCCAACTAACGGCACAACCATAAAGAGTAAAGATATAACATGTCAAAGATCTTCTCCTCACGAGATCTCCACCATAGTCAGAATTTGCATAGCCAACAAGACCACAACCAATATTATTAGAACCATAAGTCAAACATATATTACTAGTACCTTTCAAATATCGCATAATCCACTTCACAGCCTCCCAGTGAGCCTTCCCAGGATTACTCATAAATCTGCTAACCACACTCACAGCATGAGCCAAATCTGGTCTTGTACAAACCATGGCATACATCAAGCTCCCAACAGCACTAGAGTAAAGAACTCCATTCATATACTCCTTCTCTTCATCAGTACTAGGAAGAGTGCTAGCATCAAGTTTAAAATGTGCTGCCAAAAGAGTACTAACAGGCTTAGAATTCTCCATCTGAAAAGACCGCAACAACTTTTCAATGTATTTCTTCTGAGATACATAAAGTAGACTTGCATTCCTGTCTCTCCAAATCTCCATTCCTAAAATCTTCTTGGCTGCACCCAAATCCTTCATCTCAAACTCATGGCATACATCAAGAGTTCTTTACTATTTCATAAACAAATATAGTAAACAAATATTACACTTTAATTTATTCTTCCAATCTCAACGATTGACTAAAAATCTGTTATTATGAGTTCGAGTAAGCCGCTATGGTGAAATTGGTAGACACGCTGCTCTTAGGAAGCAGTGCTAGAGCATCTCGGTTCGAGTCCGAGTGGCGGCATGGTATCCTATTTTCTTTTCTAAAAGAATAAGGCCTATAATGAATGAATTCAATTTCCGATTTCTATTCCTAGGATTCCAAATTCAAACCTTTTTGTATTTATATATATATTATGATATTTTCAAATTTAGAGCATATATTAACTCATATATCATTTTCAGTCGTATCAATTGTAATTTCAATTCATTTAATAACCTTATTAATGAATGAAATTATAGGATTATACGATTCGTCCAAAAAAGGCATGATAATGATTTTTTTGTGTATAACGGGATTATTAATTACTCGTTGGTTTTTTTCGGGCCATTTACCATTTAGTGATTTATATGAATCATTAATCTTTCTTTCATGGGGTTTTTCCATTTTTCATATGGTTCCGTGTTTAAAAAAGGATAAAAACGATTTAAGTAGAATAAGTACAATAATTGCACCAAGTGTTATTTTTACCCAAGGCTTTGCTACTTCAGGTCTTTTAACCGAAATGCATCAATCCGAAATATTAGTACCCGCTCTACAATCCCATTGGTTAATGATGCACGTAAGTATGATGATATTGGGCTATGCAGCTCTTTTATATGGATCATTATTATCAGTAGCTATTTTAGTCATTACATTTCAAGAAGTCATACAAATTATTGCTTTTAGCAAAAATTTAGATTTGTTCAATGAATCATTTGATTTTGTTGAAATCAAATCCATGAATATGAATGAAAAAAACAATGTTTTACGAAAAACTTCTTTTTCTTCTTCTAGAAATTATTACAAGTATCAATTCATTCAACAATTAGATCACTGGGGTTATCGTATTATTAGTCTAGGTTTTCTCTTTTTAACGATAGGTATTCTTTCAGGAGCAGTATGGGCCAACGAGGCATGGGGATCATATTGGAATTGGGATCCGAAGGAAACTTGGGCCTTTATTACTTGGACTATATTTGCGATTTATTTACATACTAGAAAAAAGAAAAAATTGGAAAGTGTAAATTCTTCAATAGTAGCCTCAATAGGCTTTCTTATAATTTGGATATGTTATTTTGGGATCAATCTATTAGGAATAGGACTACATAGTTATGGTTCATTTCCATTAAATGAATTCGGTCTATTTTCTTACATGGAATCCTCATATATGTGTGGATAACATATAAATTTTTCTATAGATACATTTAATTCGTTTGATTCGTGCTCGAGCCGGATGATGAAAAATTCTCATGTCCGGTTCTTTCGGAGGATGGATCTAGAAGAATTCACCTATCCCAATAACAAAAAAACCTGACTTGAATGATCCTGTATTAAGAGCTAAATTGGCTAAGGGAATGGGTCATAATGATTATGGAGAACCCCCATGGCCTAACGATCTTTTATATATTTTTCCAGTAGTCATTCTGGGTACTATTGCCTGTAACGTAGGCTTAGCGGTTCTAGAACCATCAATGATTGGGGAACCCGCGGACCCATTTGCAACTCCTTTGGAAATATTGCCCGAATGGTATTTCTTTCTCGTATTTCAAATACTTCGTACAGTGCCAAATAAGTTATTGGGCGTTCTTTTAATGGTTTCAGTACCCGCGGGATTATTAACAGTACCTTTTTTGGAAAATGTTAATAAATTCCAAAACCCATTTCGCCGTCCAGTAGCAACAACCGTCTTTTTGATTGGTACCGCAGTGTCCCTTTGGTTGGGTATTGGGGCAACATTACCTATTGAAAAATCACTAACTTTAGGTCTTTTTTAAATTGATTCAATTGTGAAATAAAGTATCATGCTATGTGAATTGTGTATCTAGGGAGAATTCACTTTGAAATGACTAATCCCTAGATACATCTATTCTATTTTAGGCCTATTCCGAGTATATTATATGGCGATTAGTGCTAAAGATTCAAATTACATATTTTCATCTTTCTTTTTACAAAAAAGAAAGATGAAAAAAATCCAATAGATTTTAAATTTATCCAAAATTCTTTTTTATTTCTAAAATGTCTAATATATGTTTTACAACTTCTACGCGAAAATGTTCAATTTTCATAAGGTCTTCTTGACTCGTATTCAAAAGTTCCAATAATGTATGTATATTAGACATTTTAAGACAATTATAGATCCTGGGAGGCAATTCTAATTGGTCAATAAAAATGGATTTCAATGCTATTTCTTTTTTATTTTTCATCAGTTTAGCCTTGGCCAATCTATCATGAAAGGTAAAAAAAAGGTAAAGTAACTTTGTGTTGATTGTTTTCTAACTTTAAGTTTTCTTCTTCTGCATGTAAAAAAGGAATAAATAAATTAATCAAATTTCGGGAGGCTTCATAAAGTGCTTCCTTAGGAGTTAAACTTCCATTTGTCCATATTTCGAGAAAAAGTATCTCTTGTTTTTCATTCCCATTCACATAAGAATGAATACTATGATTTGCATTTCGAACAGGCATGAATACAGCATCTATAGTATAACTTCCGTCTGGAAAGTTTTTTAGTGTTTTTATATGATATCCATGATTCCTCTCGATTTGTAATCCAATACACAAATTAATAGGTTCTGTTAGGTTAGCTATATGTTGTGTATTATCAACAATTTCTACTGAAGGTGGTAAAATGATGTCTTGAGCAGTTACATATCCGGGACCTTTGAAAAAAATAGACGCGTCCCGCGTTCCATACAGATTACTTCTCAATACAATTTCTTTCAAATTCATTAAAATTTCATGTACTGATTCTTGAATACCTACTATGGTAGAATATTCATGTGGTATTTTCTCAGATTTTGCGCGTGTGACACATGTTCCCTCTATTTCTCCGAGCAAAATTCTTCGCATTGCAATGCCTATTGTATCAGCTTGGCCTTTCATAAGTGGAGACAGAATAAAGCGTCCATAATGAAGACGCTTACTTTCTACTCTTGATTCAACACACTTCCACTGTAGTGTCCGAGTAGATACTCTACTTTCTCTCGAACCATAGTAATATATTTTTATCAAACCCTTGAATTGTTTATTTCTCTTGAAATCTCTTTAATGTTTATTTTTAGTTTTACACGCGTCTTTTTTTAGGAGACCTACATCCATTATGTGGCATAGGGGTTACATCTCGTATAAAATTTAAAAGTATACCACTTCTACGAATAGCTCTTAATGCTGCATCTCTTCCGAGACCGGGACCTTTTATCATGACTTCTGCTCGTTGCATGCCTTGATCTGCTACTGTTCGAATAGCATTTCCTGTTGCGGTTTGAGCGGCAAATGGTGTCCCTCTTCGTGTACCCTTGAATCCACAAGTACCGGCGGAGGACCAAGAAATCACCCGACCCCGTACATCTGTAACAGTCACAATGGAGTTGCCAAACCTCTTTCTTTTTTTTCATAATGTATTTTTTCAAACTTCTAACGAAAGGTTTTTTTCTTACATTTTTCAAGAAAGGCGATTTTTTTTACACTTTTATCTTATATATATATTATCTATATTAGTCTATATTCTATTATATATATAGAATATAAATAATAAAAATAATAAGAAAAAAGAATGTACTAAGCTTGTTGAACTAACTTCTCATTGATGTATTGTTTTCATCGAGATCAAAACCCGAATCGCAATGTGATTTTCTTGTTTCTGAATGGGCTTCTTCAATTCTTTTAGGTTTCTTTTCTACTCTGAGTAAAGATCGGCCCGGTTTTGATTTGCGCATATAGGACAAATATTGCAATACCCCGTCTTTTTGCTACGACTTCTTTCTGAATTTCTTATTTCATGATTTCTGCCAAATGTGTGACATGATAGAAGTAGTAATCGTATATATATTATTAATTAGTTTTTTCTAAGCAGAGCCTGAGTACTTCATTTTATTAGTCGAATCAAGCCAACCATAAATTATTCTAAATTTATAATAGTAATCTGGATATACCCCCTCCAAAAAACCAAAAAATTGATCTAATTGTAAGTCTTGTACAAACCATGGCATACATCAAGCTCCCAACAACACTAGAGTAAGGAACTCCATTCATATACTCCTTCTCTTCATCAGTACTAGGAAGAGTGCTAGCATCAAGTTTAAAATGTGCTGCCAAAAGAGTACTAACAGGCTTAGAATTCTCCATCTGAAAAGACTACAACAACTTTTCAATGTATTTCTTCTGAGATACATAAAGTAGACTTGCATTCCTGTCTCTCCAAATCTCCATTCCCAAAATCTTCTTGGCTGCACCCAAATCCTTCATCTCAAACTCACTGCTCAACATAGCTTTAAGAGCATCAATATTTGTCTTGCTCTTAGTTGCAATTAGCATGTCATCTACATATAGAAACAAATATATATATGAATCATCTGACAACTTCCTACTATAAACACAATTATCAAACTCATTTCGAACAAAACTATGGGAAACCATAAAAGCATCAAACCTCTTATACCACTGCATCGGGCTCTGTTTTAAACCATACAAGGATTTTTTCAGCAAACACACATGGTTCTCTTTTCCAGCCTCAAGGAATCCATTTGGCTGTGACATATAAATCTGCTCCTCTAAATTTCCATGCAAGAATGTAGTTTTCACATCAAGCTGCTCTAACTCCATATCAAAGCACTCACCATAGCCAACAGAACTCGAATAGTCTTATGTTTTACCACAGGTGAGAACACTTCGTGGCAGTCTATTCCCTCTTTCTATGAAAAACCCTTTGCCACAAGTCTTGCCTTGAACCTGGATGGTTCAACACCAGGAATTCCTTCTTTCTTCTTGAACACCCATTTGCATCCCACTGGCTTCACACCTCTAGGTAATGGTACTAAGTCTCAGGTATGATTTTTCTCAAGAGACTGCATCTCCTCATTCATGGCAGTTAACCATTCTGATGCTTCCTTACTCTGAATTGCCTCCTTATAGGATTTAGGCTCATCAGAATCAAGATTTTCACCAACTGCCAAGGCATAAGCAACAGAGTTAGTATCAACAACATTAATAACATTTGCATACCTAGCAGGTTTTCTGATTTCCCTCCTTGTTCTCCTTGTTGCTATACTTTAAGGCTCTTCTTGGACATTACTGGACTGTTCCAAAGGATTCAAATTTTCCTTATCTGAAGCTTCAGCCTCAAGCTCCACCTTATGATGAACTCCCTAATCTGTATTTTTATTTCCTGCAAGATTTTCAACCTCCTCTTTCTGGCCAAACATAGCAGACTCATTAAAAGTAACATCTCTACTAATAACAAACTTTTGAGTTCTATTCTTTTCGGTACACCACAATCTATACCCTTTGACACCCGTAGAGTACCTAAGAAATATACATTTCATTGCCCTAGGCTCTAATTTACCATCATTAACATGAGCATAAGCAGGACAACCAAATATACGTAAACTAGAATAATCAGAAGGTTTACCAAACCATACCTCCTGAGGAGTCATTAAATCAATTGCAGTAGACGGAGACCTGTTCACCAAATAGACAACAGTATTAACTGTTTCAGCCCAGAATTCTTTTGAGAGACCAGCATTCAAACGCATGCACTGAGCACGCTGAAGTAGTGTTTGATTCATCCGTTCAGCAACGCCATTCTGTTGTGGTGTATGTCGCACTGTGCGGTGCCTGACTATACCCGCTTCTTTGCAGTAGTCATCAAACGGTGCATTGCAGAACTCCAGTCCATTATCTGTTCTCAGAGTCTTGACTAGTTTCCCGGTTCGTTTCTCAACCATAGTCTTCCACTCCTTAAACCGAACAAACACTTCATCCTTGGTCTTCAAAAAATACACCCAAACCTTTCTAGAGTAGTCATCAATAAACGTCACAAAATACCTGCACCTTCCATGGGACTGAACTGGGGAAGGACCCCATAAATCAGAATGAACATATTGCAATATTTCAGTTGAAGTGTGCTTACCGTGACTGAATTTCAGCCTGCGTTGTTTGCCCATAACATAAGATTCGCAGAACTTCAATTTCCCTGTCACCATTCCACCCAACAATCCTTGTTTACTCAACACTGCAAGTCCACGCTCACTCATATGTCCCAACCTGCGATGCCATAATTCTGTATTATCAACATGTTGCTCTAAGGAATGGGATACAGACACCGTTCCTTGAAAAGAATTGCCAAGCATAACATAAATTCCATGTTGCAACTTCCCTTTCATGACAACCAGAGCACCTTTGGAAACTGTAATCTGTCCATCTTTTCCTAAAAACTGTACCCCTGTTTATCTAAGGTACCAACAGAAATCAGGTTCTTCCGTAAACCAGGAACATACCAAGCATCAAAAGTTCTGACCATGCCATCATACATTTTTATCTGCACAGCGCCACTTCCTTTCAAACCAAGCTCCTCATCATCACCCAACTTTACATTGCCATTCCATTCTTTAAACGAACTGAATAGCTCCTTGTTAAAAGTCATGTGATAAGAAGCACCAGTATCCATGACCCATGTATCAGCAGAACCAGTAGTACTGACCGTCAAAACATCTCCGCCATCTCCTTCATCGGAACTCTCACCAGATACAGTTGCACTAGAACGAACAACAGCTGCACTTGTGTTACTATTTCTGTCTTTCTTCAGTTGTGGACAATTCTTCCTGATGTGCCCCACCTCTTTGCACCTGAAACATCTCACTTTCTTCGACTTCGAAAGTGAATTACTACGTGTATGACCCCTGCTACTATTTCCTCTCTCCATGCTTCTGCCTCTGCTAACAATCAGACCTGCATCATCCCCATTAGAACTAGAGAATCTTCTCTTCAGTTCTTTAGACTGCAAACTGTCCTTCACATTGTTAACAGTAATACTATCTCTGCCATATAACATAGTATCAACGAAATTCTCATATGATTTCGGCAGAGAGCATAATAAAATAATAGCTAGATCCTCGTCATCAACTTTAACTCCAATACTCTGTAGGTCCAAGATAATTCGGTTAAAGTTATCAAGATGATCTCTCACAGACATAATCTCGGACATCTACAAGGTATAGAGACGCTGCTTCTGATACAACCGATTGGTTAGGGATTTCTTTTGGAATTTATCTTCTAGCATCTTCCACATCCTTGCAGTCGTTGTCTCTTCACCCACCTCTCGCAGAACCTCATCAGTCAAACTCAAGAGAATTAAACTGTGCGCCTTTTCCAACATCGCGTTCTTCGCATCATCTGTCATAGTCGTGGGTAATTTATCTGCACCCTCTAGTGCTGCAGCGCACCCCTGATGCACCAGAACCGCCTTCATCTTCAATTTCCACAAAGTGAAATCATTCGATCCATTGAATTTATCAATATCGAATTTGTACGAAGACATTGCGTTTCTCCAGAGTAGGCCCTAGTGTAACCTAGAGCTCTGATACCAATTGTTATGACAAAATGCAAAAGAAAGAGATCAAGGGAAATAATAGGACACACAATTTACGTGGTTAAGTCAATGTGACCTACGTCCACGGGCAGTTCGAGAGTTTCTTATTTCTGAGTAAGGAGAAGAATACATGCCTTTTGGCTTTTATCAAGGGATAAAACGTAACAGCCCCTTAAAACCCCATTACAACCCAATAAAAAACGTCTGAAATGAAGAGACAGCAAGAAAAAACGTTTTCTAGTCGAACCACAGGTATGGAGCATTCCACAGCCTACCTGTGGTTCTCTCTGACTTCAGTTTCTCCACTCTGCAGCATTTCCACAGGCATGGAGCAATCCACAGCCTGCTTGTGGTTTTCTCTGACTTCACCAAAAAAACCTCTACTTTTCTATTCTTCAAATTTCAAACTCCACAATGTTGGGCCAACATAAAATTCAAGACATCTCAAGAGATGTTCAAGTACCCCAGCTTCATTTTCATCCTTTTATATGTTGTTTCACATAAACGTATTGGTATAATTAGTATTTTTATTTATTTAAAAAAAAAATATATGGCAGTTAATTAGGACATAAGATACAAAATCTAGAGAAAAAAAATCATACAACAAAAAATATACAACAATTCATACAACACACTTTTTCTCTTTATATCTTTCTATCATATCACCCATCACATCCCACATTTCTCTTTCTTCTTTCTATTTTCTATTTTGTCTTTTTATGTTGTATATTGTTGTAGGTGTATGAAAAACAATGCTCCAAAATCTATTGATAATATAAGGAATCTAAATACCAACCCTAAACAGTAAGCACGTCATCTGTTCAATTAATATCATTTTACAAATCTCATCACCCCGAATTCATATTATTTGTTAATTAACGGGATGAAAATTTTACATGAAAAATTAGATTATATATCATACAATAATATTAATTCTTTTAAAATATATAATTGAAACATAATAATGTACGAGTTTATATTTAATTAATATAAAATCAACATAAATCAAAGTTTCAAATTATAGATACGAGTTTAACAAATAAAGGCAAATTCTAACACAAATACATATATTTAAAATTAGTAAGGATTCCGTATATTGCATGAGATTTTTTTCAAATGTAAAAAATTAAACTAAGATATAAAAATATAAAATGTTTAAAATTTTAATTTAAAAAATTAAAATTTTATTTACTTGGTAAAAAATTAATTTAATAATAATTTATAAATATATATTTCATTTAATGTTAATTGATTAATATATATTAAGTATTGATTAAAGAAATTAAAAAGGTACTGATATTATTTAATTGAATAATAATTTAAAGAGGTAGTTAATATTGATTTCTTTTTAATTTAATATGAATTTTCAAAAGAAATGTCATGATATGTAAAAAGAAACATGTGATTTTGTGAGAGAGAAAAGTACACTGTAAATTTATAAAGTTTAAGAATAAAGATTCAAATTTAACATGATTTAAGCTGAAGTACATGAAGATAGTATTACTATTTATAAAAGGAATGCAAACTTAAATGTAAAATTAAAGCATAACACTAATATTTTAAAATATTACATTGAATATTGAAATTCTTTTTTATATTAGCACAAATATCAAAACATGAAGAAAATAAAGTAGATATAACATTATTAATTCGATTGCTCAAAATTTTGATATTGCGAGTAAATGTTATTTAGGGCAAAAAATATATTTAGTATTACCAATCAATGTTATACACATGGTTATGATAAAAAGTTTCTCCAATTAGTGTTATGATTAAATTTTGGTTAGATTGGTTTAGAACATGTTTAGTTTAGCGTTGAAACGTGGTAAATTTATGTTTTTAACACTGTAAATAATTATGTTAGGAAATCTAAATTTGAGTTTGACCAGTTTCAACATTAAACCAAACACACACTTACTAAAAAAACATGAAAGAAATAAATCATATCAATCAGGTTGTACTATGAATTTGCAGATTAATCCAGAGCTAAACAGAGGTTAGTCTCACGAGCTGCTGCTAATTAATAAATGCCTGAAGTTCCTATACAGTCCCTAGTACAGCACGTCCAGAGATTGGTAATTGATAGTGAAAGATTATTGAAACAAGAGGATTCCAACAAGAGGAAATGGTGAAAGATCCAAAGGAAATTTCCAGCATAACTTTGACCGGAATACTACATTTCAGCAAATGACTTGGTCAATCATAGTTAAAATCAAACAAATTAAATAATTAGTTTAATGGGTATCTACATAGAATTTAATGATTATACTCATTTTAAAAAATTTTACATTATTATTCAATGATGTTTGTAACATCATTTATTGATTATGTCACCTTACATGTTATTAAACTCGTTAGATGATATGATAATATATCATTGGATGATTTAATCGTATAAATTTTTTTATACTAAAGTGTATAGTAATTAAACTCATGTACATATAAAATAATATGTTATCACATCATTTATTGAGTTTAATAATACACGAGATATCATATTCATCATATGACATGAAAATATATCATTAGACGATATAAAACTTTTTTACATGTGATAGCTTAGGTGGACAAAATAATCCCAAATGGTATTCTCACGTGTCATCTTATGTGTCATAAAAGCTCACATCTTTTTAAATTAAAGAAATCCCCAACATTATTCCAAAACCCTAACATTGTGTCTACATTTGTCTACATTACCCACGGGTGCTGCTCCCCTTGCTCTACCAAATCCTGCTCCCTTTCCTCTAACGGTTGTTGATCCACCAGCATTCTTGGAAATCAAAACTTCATGTGTTAGAAGTGTTGAATTAAGTTACAACTTAAATCAAATCCACACAATTTTAAATTCAAACATTTACATTTCCTTGCATTTGGTCAGATGTAGTGTCTTCATGTTGAGGAGTTAACACTCTTCCTCTACCTCCCATGGTTCCTCTTACCGACGTAGCTACACTAAAGGGGAAATGTGTTACCTTTTGAACCCTTCCACTTTAACAAATCTCGCGCGATGATTTCTTCATTTAAGCAACAACATGAATTTTCTTCACACACTATCAACCACTCACACAAAGTCAATTTGCTGGAGCTGAACAACGTTCATGCAACTCCTTCTACTATAAGGTATTGGGCCCTAACACAAGTCACGCGACCAACCCTTACTAAAAATCCATGTAGGATGCTTCAAATGACTTATGGGGAATGCTATTTAGGATTCTTTTGTCCATCTAAAATGCCACATAAGTATTTAACAGAAATTTTTAATGGTTCACTAACGGATTGACCAAATGAGATTACGTTATCATTAGCGGACTAATTTGAAAAAAAGAAATTAAAAATCAAATAAAAAAATCGCGATATTTTGAGAATCAAAAATATATTTTAACTTATGTTTTTTATATAATGTGTTGTGTAATAGAGTGGGATTCCCGGCCCTATTGAATCATGCTATGATCTTGATTTTATAGCTTCTTATCTTATATAAACTCACTAAGCCACTGTCCCACCTCACCAACCCCACCTCGTGAAATAATTATTTGTCTTCACAACGTTTTCAATGAGGTGTTGACTCTTGAGAATTGAGGAAAGGTATATTCTATCAATACCAAAAGAATATTTGAACAAAAAAAAACGAATATATGAGTTAATATTAATTTAATAACACATCTGGTTATATATAAAATCATCAAGATCAATAAAATAAATTAAAATAGGTTAATACTAATAATTAATAATGTCATAAATTTAATTAACTTTTTTTTACAAATGCTCTAGTATGTATCAAATGATTAAATAAGTGGATACCCCGCTAACCACTTACAATAAATTAAGAATATATTATAGTGTATTTAGCAATTAATATAATTAAAATAAGTAATGCGTTTCTTGTATATAGGACCAAAAAAAATTGTCTTTTTGTTCCTTATATATAAAACTAGAGGTAATACAAATTTATAAAATTGTTATCATGTGTGTATTTATAATTTAATTATTATACACTGTTAGTTTAAAAAAGTTTTATATTATCTTCTAATGATATATTACCACATCATTTAATGTTTATGACACTTCAAAAGTTATTAAACTCATAATATAATCTGGTCTTTTATATAAGACCCTTTTATTTGGTTCTTTATAAAGTTTTTTGATAAGTGCCAAATATCAGTAAATTTGTATATGGAATTCTGGCACTTTATGGTTTTAATTGTATTTATCCAATATAAATTTCCCCTAATTTAAGAACTATTGAATCCAAGTATATGCTTTCCGAGTCTTAATTTAATTGAAGTCATTTGATTCCATTTTGTGCTTAAATTTCAGGTAATCAAAAGAATGAAGAAGGGAAATAACTTGGAAGAATTATGAAGAAGTCCAGAAAAAGAGAAAAAAGGGATAGCTTCTGCCTTATTCTCGCTTAAGTGAGAATAATCTTGCTCCAGCGAGAATAATCTCGCTTGAGCGAGATTTGTTCAGAGAAGTGGTTTTTGAGTGCTATTCTCGCTCAAGCGAGAATATGCTCGCTTCAGCGAGAATACATTTCTTCACCATGAAGTACTCTTCTCGCTTGAGCGAGAATTGGCTCGCTACTCAAGGACAAAACAGAGTTCACGAATAGAGTTATTCATTCGAGACCGTAACTTTCTATTTTGAGAAACTCTCTGAAGCGGACGGAACGAACGAAAGGTTGCGGAAGCATAATTTCTTCATTCCTTCTCCATCTTTGTGATTGTAATGGCTACCATGAGTAGCTAACTTTCCTCTTGGGATTGAATGTAATCGATTCAAACTCGGATGTATTATGGTGATATATATTTATATATAATAATTTCATTTTCTATTCGATATTGGTATTTTCGTTCTATTTATTATGCTTGATTATATATGATCAATAGATTCTCAATTTCGATTTTTAGATCTAACTGGAAAGTATTTCTAAAAATCCGATCTGAACGAAAATACTCGGTGTATTGTAATGCTAGGAATAGATTTCAATATATCGATTGCTTATAACACTTGAACGTAATGCTCGATAATCTGTTGAATATATGAGGAATCAATATTCAGGGGATTAATCTCACTACCAGAAAAGTTGTATTTAACGACGGAATTTAGAGACGAAAAATTTTCCGTCTCTATTTGTGACAGAATCAGAGACGGAAAAGCTTAAGATGAGACGGAAGTAAATTTTTTTGCATTAGAGACGGAATTTAGAGACGGAATTTTCCGTCTCAGATATGTTCTGTCTCTATGTTCGTCTCTAAATGGTTAAAATTGTTTCAGAGACGGAATTGATCCGTGTTTGATAAATTTCGTCTCTAACTCCGTCTCTAATTCACAAACTAATAATATCAATATTAATAATAATTTTAGAGACGGACTTTAGAGATGGAAATATGGCTATGATATAAAATCCGTCTCTAAATCCGTCTCTAACTAATAATTTTGGAGACAGATTAGAGACGGAATTATTCCGTCTCTAATTTCAATTTTTTGTTTTAAAAGTAATAATATTTCGTGATATCATTTTTTATTCGATCAATAATAAAGTCTCTTAAAATAAAATTCTTTCATAATATCATTTTATTTCGTGATATAATTGAAAAGTATACTTTTTTTATAATTAATATCTTGAAATATATATTATATTAAATAAAAATATTAAATTATGAAGTATATGTTGAATTTAAAATAAATCATTTATAAATATTAAACTTTCTTCTAAAATTAAAATTTACTTTATATAATAGTCTTTAATAATTCTGATTAATAATGTACTTATACTATAATTAATATTAAAATATAAAAATATGTCCGTGAAATAAACTTTTATATTAATGTATTTATTTATTATATATTTACATATACACATATAAAGTATAATCTATAATGCATATACATGTGTGTAGAACAAAATTTTAAAAATTATGAGTGTAAGAGTCTCAAAGAGAGTTGAAAAATTTTAAAAGTAACGGCGGGTAAGTTTTTATTTTTGACAGGGGCAACAGCCAACAGGGCACATAGGGTTATCAGAAAAGAAATCGGAGATGAAAGGGAGAGAAGAGGGAAGTTGCGGCTGGTTCCAGGGGTGGGGCGCGTGATGGTGTGTCGTGGTGGCGCTGTAGGAGCAGTTCACGGCGGTGTGGGTGGCTCGCCAGATCTGGAGGCAAAGACAGTGGTGTAGTGTTCGCCAGATCTAGACACAGGAGAAGCGACTAGGTGTTCTTTCGTTCTGCTAAGAAGTTGTTCGTCCTCCTAGTCATTCTTCCTTTATTTGCGCGAGCCTGGTGACCGGAGGAGGATTTTCGCTTGCCGCCACTAAGACACGGCCGTTCTTCATTGTGAAGCTGTCGCATGCTCTGGAAGTGGTGTAGCTCCTTGATGAGTTTCTGGCAAGCGAACCACAAATCCAGCAGTATAATAGTAAGAAGAGTATCGTATCCACAGGGAACGGTTAATCTATGTAGACTGTGATCTATTTATCAAGAGAAAGCACGGTTTAGAGAGTATAGTTGCGGAATTGTAAATAGAAAGTAAATATTAATTGGAATTATAAAGGAAGAGTTAGAGACACTTTACTTGGATTAGGTTGGACTTCATATCATCTCACCCCTTGTGCATGTAAAAACTATTTATTATTTTAGGTTTACTCTATAATACTGTAGACAAACTTTATTGCTAAGACCCCGAGTTACCAGCGATCTCACACACTCAAAGATAATCCATGCGGGCTCTCCCAAGCGACAGACTTACCCTCGACTTATTTTGCTCTTTTTTTAGTCAGTTTGTAAAGGAACTTAGTTGATAAACGAGGCCAACTCTGTAGATGCACCTTCGCTCAAGTACTGTCACTACCCTTACTCATCAGGACATGCCTATGTTCAAATCCTGGATTCACAATCAACTAACCTTTGCTATCGATACACATGCCTAATCCTGTGAACGCCCTTCGCTAGAGTACTCACACTACCCATCGCTCATTAGTAACGCTCATGTGTCGGTTTTCTGATATCGAGTCCTCTTATTCAATCAGAGAGTGAGTTTCTTTAGAAGCCACTTCTCAACTCTCAGTCCTAATCAAAACTAACCTAGTTAGTTGAGACTAGCCTATAACTCCAGACGCAAGCGTGGGAATTAGGGATTAAGTACAGAATAAGATTACCAATATTATAGACAGAGAGCTCAGAAATAATAAAATAGAGTTTACATACACTTGGGGATAGAATCAATTACATCCAATCCTAATGGAGAGTTAACTACACGAGGTAGCCATACAAACCACCGAAGATGCTGTCACCATTTTCAATCCTTGTGAAGCGCCCCTCCTCTCGTACTCTAAACTTAGCTCTAGTGCATTATCACTGAAATATAGACTAATTACAAAAACCGTGCACTGTCCAGCCCCTGGGATTGGTGCAAGAGGTTCCTATTTACAGACTAAGGAAAGACAAAGCAATTTGGGGAGAAATCTATCTAAAATCGGCAACAGGGAGCAAATCAGCGTGATCTACGCTCCAGGTTGCGCTTCACCCTGCGCTATAGCGCAGGTGAAGCGCAGGTAGCGTCTTGCAGCTCCAACTTTCTCTTTTTAATCTTGATCTCTCCCCGAGACTGGTTTTGGTAGATTTGTCTTTCCTTGTTTCCCTTTTCTTGATGATATCTTTGTATTTATTGAGCAATCTTTGATTTAATTGGGAAACTTGTCTGCAGGATCCTTGATTGATTGGCAGTGATCTCCTCATTAATGGCTTCAAATCTTCTTTAAATCTTCATTAAATATCTTCAATCAATCTCAAATCTTGCAGATATCTCCCTCATTTAATGTTATTTATTCTTCAAATCAAATCTTTGCAATATCCTGCAAAAATCAGCAATATTTCTATCAATATAGCATCAAATTCAAATCTTAGATTAATAAATATAATTTCTCTAATATTTAATAAAAAAAGGATTAAATTGGGGTAAAATTACCATTTTATCCTTGATAAGTGAACTAAAAAGTACTCTAATTTATCAACTAATTTTCACTTATCAAAATCCCCCCAACTTAACTTTTTGCTTGTCCTCAAGCAAGAGACCTCTTTGCAATAAAAAAAATTAATTCTATTCCCAGTGTATTCCTAATAAATAAAAACAAATTCAAGGAACTATCCCTCAACTCTTTCCTAAGTAGCAGTCACTTTCCAATCATAAGAAAAACTCAGGATCAAGGGATGTTACCATACATCAATCAGAATAGAAATACAAACATCAATCAAACTTTCTCAATAAATAACAATTAAAGCAGTAAGTGATAAACCAAGGAAATCTCTCATTCTCACGGGTAAGTGTTTCCCTCAATCTTTGTCACCACTGTTGAACAACTAGAATTGATAGTCGTTTCCAAAATCTGAACCTGCAAGCAGTTAATATGGATCAAAAGGTCTTTATTAGGTTATAATGAGGCTGGGCTATCAAGAAATCATGGTTTTTATGGATATTCAAGGAACACTTTGAATAGAGAGCATCTTGTGATTGTGCTTGGGACTTCTCTCAATTCACCTGGTCATTCTTGAATGGTCACCCTTTTTCAGCTTGGCCTCATTGTTTGAAGAAATTCTCCCCCCAACTTATTCAATTCCACACTTTTGTGCAGAATGTTTTTTTTGACAGAAAACATAACATAGAAATATTTTTGTGGGGGAGGATCCTTCTTTTGTGGTTTCTTGTGCCTTCTCTTGAGTCTCTTGTGACCAACCTCTTGCCCCATTTTGTTGTGGTGCACCTTGCTCTCTATCCCAAGTGTTAAGGGACAAGTGATATTCAATGAATATGGTTAGGGTGCATCAAAGGAAATATTCAAGCTCAAATGGGCAATCAATAAATGGAAATATAAATCAAGGTTGGCTTTTTGGCACTGAGTAAAATATTATAATCACAAAATATGCCTTTGTCACTTCCATATCTTCTTCAAGCAAGCAAAAATTCAGAAACTCAAGCAATAACAGTTGACAAGCAGCGGCGAAAAGCTCTCAATTTCAGTGTTTAGACTCTCATCTCACCGTTTATGGCTAAAATTCCTTGATAAAGCACTTAATGGATTTAATTAACTACCTTGATAGGTTCTCTTGAGAAGTACCCTAATCCTAACTGATTATGGAATTAATCACAAGACTCTATCATCTTTCCTAGATTGGTTAGTTAGACTACTTATTTACAGAGAATAAGGAAAAAGTTACCTTGATTCCTAATTTCCTAAGGTCCTAAATCCTAAAAATTTTAAAAAATTAACAGAAAAACAAGAAAATAACTGGATAAGTACTGCATAATATATAAGTATCGGTGAGAATTAGATACAGTATAAATCAAAAGAAAAGAAAAAGAAAATAATAAAATAAAAGAAGAAAAATAAAAAGAAGCAAAATGAAAGTAAAAAGAAGGAAAAGCACCAAATAGGAAAGAAAAATCAGTCCTCGTGGTTCTGATCCATGTGAGCTGCTCCATCCTCAGCTCCGGCTGCTCCATCCCCCCTGGGAAAATAGGCATGTCCCCAGCCACTGTAAATAGTCATGAAAGTATGCAGGGAGCATGGGGTCCACACCAGTCTGATAGCGACTGCTCTGAAAGTGTAAAGCAGCTGGGTGAAGTGTGGACATCTGAGCCATCATGTGAGCATGTTGGGCCCCAAGTCGCTGGGCCCATGCTGGAGCATCCATGTCTGCTGGTGGTGGTGGTGGCTGCTGCTGCTGCTCATCCTCAGCCTCCAACTCTGCAGCTGCGATACAGTTGGCTTCAATATAGGCTCTGTTCATAGGCAGTAAGATGTGAACCGTGGGGTTCACCTCAACACCCCTAGATCTACAGAGTGATGTAATAAGAGAAGGGAAGCCAAGCCTGATCCTGGAGTTGGGTGTCCGACGCTCCAAAGCAGTAACATACTCTCCTATCTTCTTGCTGGACTGGTCTCTCCAGAATGAACTTGCAATCAGAGGTATCAGTATAGGCTTCAAAGGACTTGAGGTCCCTGAAGCGCTGAGGGTCAAAGTCAGGTGCCCTCTGGAGGGCCTTCCTCTTGGCATCCCCTGTGTTCTTTCTAGAGGAACTGGGAGCACTGGCATTCTTTGTTCGAACTATCTGCAAAAGAGAAGCAAATAAAAATTATTTATGCATCATAATATTTAATTACTCATAATTATGAAATAAATAGCCAATTAATTTCAATAATTAGAACAATCAATTAATCAAACAATTGTGCATAAAAATTTTGATTTTAATCATTACCCAATAAATGCCAATTAATTAATTAAGAAAAACTAAAGTGATCAGTTAAAGCAAGTCCTAAACAATCCTAATCAGGCAAAAGTGAGAATTGAACTCATGCTCAAAAATCATGTCACCAGTAACATGCAATAGGGCATAATTATTTTTGTAAGGGCATGCAAAAAATATTAGAGCAATTAATCATACATGCACTAATTAAAATAATTTGCAGAAATTATTGAGCACTTTGAAAATTACCACCTAAGCAAACAGGAATATCTCACAAAAGATCTTAACCACATGCAAACTATTTTTAAACATTTATAAATAATTGTTTCTTTCCTAAAGGGTCCTAGAATCCTAAACTTCCTATCCTAAGGCTATGCTCAAATAAAATAAAAAATCAAAATTCCAATCGGTTAGAAAGGAAGAAAACTATAAAAAACGTACCTGGTGTGAAGTCGGAAACTGAAATTGAGGTTATATGAGTGAGAAACAAGCAAGGAAAAGGGTTAGGAATATCAGAGAAAAGCGAGGGAAGGAATCGGAGGGAAGTTCGAAATGAACTCCCTCGTCCCAAAATTCGAAATTTAAACAGCGTTCCCTGCGCTTCACCCTGCGCTATAGCGCAGGGTTGAGCGCGCACTGCTTCAGAAGTTGAAGCGTGCCGCTGCGCTTCACTCTGCGCTATAGCGTAGGGTGAAGCGCAGAATCCAGAGAGTCCTTTATTTCCAGTAAATTCTGCGCTATAGCTCATGCTGAAGCGCAGATGTGCAGTATTCTCCCTGCTTCTGCTACTCCTACTTGATTCCATGCACTCCTTTTAAATTTATATCCCCAACTTAGCAATCTCCTAATTACACAGGTAATTCCTAAAACTAAAAATTAACAAAAAGAAAAATAAAAAATGAAAACAAAACTCACAAACACTGGGTTGCCTCCCAAGAAGCGCTTGTTTAACGTCTTTTAGCTCGACGCCTGGTTTTGCAACCTCTTTATGGTGGCCTCAAGTGGAGGATGATGTTTGACTCCATACCAGTTCTACCTTTGAGTTCCCATCCTCTATGCCAGTCTGTGACTCTTCCTTCATTGTCACTGTCCTCCTCAGTATCAGATGTTGATCTCTTTCTCCTTTTGAACTTGAACTCCCAAATTGACTCTGGGTGTTTTATCCTCATCCTAGGCTTCCTCAGAAATCCGGAGCCTGGCAGTTGTGAAGAGTTTTTGGAAATAGCATCAGTTTGTTGTAACTGGGATACACCCCTGTCAATATGAAACATGATGGTTTCATCCTTTGAGCTCAATGCATATTTCCCTCGATCAACATCAATGATAATTTTAGCAGCCTTCATGAATGGTCTTCCTAAAATCAGGGGGACTTCAGTATCCTCCCCCCTGTCTCTGCAATGTAGAAATCTACCACATATGCAAATTTATCCACTTTTATTTGAATGTCCTCTACTATTCCATGTAGGCTTTGAGCATATTTATTTGCAAGAAGCAATCTGACATTAGCAGGCTTGACCTTCACATTACTCAAATTGTTAAAATAAGATAGCGGCATCAAATTGATGCTCGCTCCAAGATCTAATAAAGCATGAGTAGATGGTAGATTACCAATAGAGATGGGTATAGTAAACCTACCTAGGTCAAGTGACTTACCTGTAACCAAGACCTTCTCTTCATGAGGTTCCTCTTGTTGGGCTGCCTTTTCTTCATCTTGATGAACAGCTTCCTCTTGAGGCAGTTGTTCCTCGAAGATGATTTCTTCTTCCTCATTAAGCTCTTCCTCCTCTGACTTGTTGCCATCAGTAGAAATCAAGTTGCATTGTTCCTTTGGATTGGTTTGGGTCACCGCAGAGAAATGTTGCTGCCTATGCTCTACCATCTCATTTGCTAACTGACCCACTTGATTCTCTAGAGTTTTGATTGATGCCTAGTGGTTTTCTTGAATCCACTAAATCCTTGCACTAATTCATCAATCTTACCCTCCAAAGAATTCAATTTATCATATGTTGAGGGTTGTTGTTGGTAGGGTGGTTGCCTTCCTCCATTCTGACTCCAACCAGAGTTGGTTTGGTTATTTCTCCAACCTTGAGAGTACTGATTGTTGTTGTTATTAGAGAAATTCCCTTGCCTTCCCTGGTTACCCATGTAGTTGACTTTCTCTTGCTGTGTTTCTTGTATAGCACATTGACCATTCTGATGGTCACCTCCACAGAAGTCGCAAATCAATGGTTGGGCTTGGACGGGTTGCGAGTAGACAACTTTCAGTTGTTGAGGGAGTGCCTTCAATGTCTCAGTGAGTGCTTCTATCTGACGTTTGATGAGCTTGTTCTCTGCTAGTAGAGCATCACTTTGATTGAGTTCGAGCATCCCTTTCTTTGGTAATTGTGCAGGTTGTCTTCCACTTTGAGCTTGTTGATCATTCTGTGCGAAATTGTTGATAATTTCTAGAGCTTGATCAACGTCTGCGGATAAGATTGTTCCTCCTGCTGCAGCATCTATGAATTATTTGGAGTCTGAACGCAGTCCCTTGCAAAACATATTAAGTTGGGCTATGTCTTCAAAGCCATGGTTGGGACACTTGTGCAACAAAGATTTGAATCTCTCCCAAGCTTCACAAAGTGGTTCATCATTCCCTTGTCTGAAGGTGGAAATATCTGCTTTGGCTTCAATTTGCTTCCCTGGTGGGAAGAATCTTGACAAGAATTTCTCCTCAACCACACCCCAATTAGTTAGACTTTGATTTGGGTGTGATTGCAACCATTCCTTAGCTTTACCTATCAAAGAGAAAGGAAACAAGCGTAAGTAAACAGATTCCAAACTACCTTCATCGAAACCCATAGTACCAATCAATTCATAAAAATTAGAGAGATGAGTATTTGGATTTTCATGATCCAATCTAGCGAATTGATGTGCACTAATGAGGTTAAGATGTGCAGTCTTCAACTCCAAAGCTCTTGCATTGGGTGGCAATACAATCCTGGAGAAGTGACGTGGTCCTTGATGGGAGATGTAATCTCCTAATGTCCTCCTTCTTGGAGCTTCCTCTTCTGCCATGTTTTTGGTTTCTTCAACAATTAATATCCTTCTTCTCCTCCTCGAGCTTCTATATCTGTTCCTTCGCGACGTCCTTTCGATTTCCGGGTCAAACTGAAGTTGATTAGGAGACGCCTGACCTCTCAGAAGCATAAGCAAGAAACTTGAAAAAGGATAAGTGTTGAAGAATTTTTTTGTAATTATGATAATAAAATAGTAATCTTAAAAAAAGAAAAATAAATAATAAATTCCAGAGATAATAATAAAAAAACTTGATAGCTAGACCGCCAAGGTCTACACAAATTGAAAACCGTTCCCCGACAACGGCGCCAAAAATACTTGATGGGTTTTTGGCAAGCGAACCACAAATCTAGCAGTATAATAGTAAGAAGAGTATCGTATCCACAAGGAACGGTTAATCTATGTAGAGCATGATCTATTTATCAAGAGAAAACACAGTTTAGAGAGTATAGTTGCGGAATTGTAAATAGAAAGTAAATATTAATTGGAATTATAAAGGAAGAGTTAGAGACACTTTACTTGGATTAGGATTGGACTTCATATCATCTCACCCCTTGTGCATGTAAAAACTATTTATTATTTTAGGTTTACTCTATAATACTGTAGACAAACTTTATTGCTAAGACCCCGAGTTACCAGCGATCTCACACACTCAAAGATAATCCATGCGGGCTCTCCCAAGCGACAGAGTTACCCTCGACTTATTTTGCTCTTTTTTTAGTTAGTTTGTAAAGGAACTTAGTTGATAAACGAGGCCAGCTCTGTAGACGCACCTTCGCTCAAGTACTGTCACTACCCTTACTCATCAGAACACGCCTATGTTCGAATCCTGGATTCACAATCAACTAACCTTTGCTATCGATACACAGGCCTAATCCTGTGAACGCCCTTCGCTAGAGTACTCACACTACTCATCGCTCATTAGTAGCGCTCATGTGTCGGTTTTCTGATATCGAGTCCTCTTATTCAATCGGAGAGTGAGTTTCTTTGGAAGCCACTTCTCAACTCTCAATCCTAATCAAAACCAACCTAGTTAGTTGAGACTAGCCTATAACTCCAGACGCAAGCGTGGGAATTAGGGATTAAGTACAGAATAAGATTACCAATATTATAGACAGAGAGCTCAGAAATAATAAAATAGAGTTTACATACACTTGGTGATAGAATCAATTACATCCAATCCTAATGGAGAGTTAACTACACGAGGTAGCCATACAAACCACCGAAGATGCTGTCACCATCTTCAATCCTTGTGAAGCGCTCCTCCTCTCCTACTCTAAACTTAGCTCTGGTGCATTATCACTGAAATATAGACTAATTACAATAATCGTGCACTGTCCAGCCCTTGGGATTGGTGCAAGAGGTTCCTATTTATAGACTAAGGAAAGACAAAGCAATTTGGGGAGAAATCTATCTAAAAACGGCAACAGGGAGCAAATCAGCGTGACCTGCGCTCCAGGCTGCGCTACAGCGCAGGATGGGGCGCAACTTCCAGAGAGTCTGCGCTTCACCCTGCGCTATAGCGCAGGTGAAGCGCAGGTAGCGTCCTGCAGCTCCAACTTTCTCTTTTTAATCTTGATCTCTCCCCGAGACTGGTTTTGGCAGATTTGTCTTTCCTTGTTTCCCTTTTCTTGATGATATCTTTGTATTTATTGAGCAATCTTTGATTTAATTGGGAAACTTGTCTGCAGGATCCTTGATTGATTGACGGTGATCTCCTCATTAATGGCTTCAAATCTTCTTTAAATCTTCATTAAAGATCTTCAATCAATCTCAAATCTTGCAGATATCTCCCTCATTTAATGTTATTTATTCTTCAAATCAAATCTTAGCAATATCCTGCAAAAATCAGCAATGTTTCTATCAAAATAGCAACAAATTCAAATCTCATATTAATAAATACAATTTCTCTAATATTTAATAAAAAAGGATTAAACTGGGGCAAAATTACCATTTTATCCTTGATAAGTGAACTAAAAAGTACCGTAATTTATCAACTAATTTTCACTTATCACTCCTCATTTCCTCCCTGCTGTAGTTTTGTAGACAAGGGTCATAACTAATGCCTTTGGTAATTTGCCTTTGGTACTTCCAGATTTATCCTTTTATTACCAAATCCATGAATCTTACAGTTTTGTGCATGAGTCATAACTAATGCCTTGGGTAATTTGCTATTAGAATTAGAACATCTCTTAATTTGGAAGTACCTTAAATTTGATGGATCCTATTATTATTGGTCATCACTGCTGCCTACAGTAGGCATTACTCTAGTTTTTTAGATATGAAAGGTTACAAACACCTTTTTGAAAATTTTATTAGATGACTCTTTGGCCTTGGAGAAGAAGCATTCTTTATTTTTGGTGTAGGGGAAACATTTGTGATCATTAGCATTTATCACTTCTCGATGCATTACCTTCTATAAATAATGTAATTTCTCCATAATAGTACTTGTGTTATAGAAAATAATAAAGGCTTAGCATATGCATCGATGAAGATGTTCCGTTGATTGTTCCATTTATGCATCCAGAAACAATGGGCAGGGTAATTGGATCCTATGAGATATCAAAGTAGGAATTATTTGATCTCCTTAATTTTGTGTGTATGTATACTAAATCTGGTGCCACCCCTGCCTTTGAGATTCTAAGCTCCTGCCATTATTTGATCTCATATATATAGTTATAAGTTTGTGCCTCTGACAAGTTACTATTGCTATAAATATCACCACCTAATGCTAATTCTCATAATGCATTGAGCTGCATTGCACAATGTAAGTTTTGGCATTTAAGCTACGATATAGATTCGACATTTTCCCCCGTGTCTCCTTAAATTAACTCCAGATCCGAGTCAGAGAATGCATCCAATATGAGACTTCATATATAATTTTTTTTTGTTAATTTGAATTGAAGCTTTATGCTATATGTCTTAATTTAAATTCATGATATTGAATATATGTGTTAACTTAAATTCATGTTATTGAAGCTTTACGCTATTCTATACTTGGCAATTGGAAGATTACAAAACATAAATGTATTGAATATCGTGCTTGACTGCATGTGCTAGGAATTAGGCATATGGCTAGTTTTGATGAAATCTCAATGTATTATGGAAACTCATTGGAAAGTATTATATATTACTTTTTTTAATATTGGAAGAACTCATTATTAATTTATCACCAAATTTACTTGATGCATGTCACACGGCTTGCAAAGGTATTAATAGTAACATATAATGCATGATTACATAATAATTTTCATCCCCTTTCCTTACTTTTTGCTTGGTAGTTTTAATGGATTGAATACCTTATAGAATTTTCCTTACTAATATTTTGTGATTTTTGTGTCCATACTGAAATTTCATTTGAGTTGACTGAATTCTATGAAGAGTGAAGACTTTTTGCACTTGGGGTGATTCTCTTGACACAATATTGTCGTATTGGTAAATTTTATGAATTACAGTTGATGCCAATGAAGACTTTGGTGATGATGAAATGAATGATTATGATGATTTGGCTTGATTATTTGTAATTTCATGTTTTTAATAAAACAAGGCTATGGAGTACTTTATGTTTGGATTAATTTCTTTGTAAAACTTAGTATTGTGTGATTTGGTGTGTTTTGGAATTTATGTTTGGATTAATGTGTTTTGTAAAACTTTATGTTTGGTGTGTTTTGGAATTTAATGAGTAGTATGATCTTGAGTTTATTGATATCCTCTGGTGTCAAACATCAAGATGTTTGAATTAGTAGTATTACTAAAAAATGTATACAGAATATTAAAAATGATAAAAAATTAAAAGAAAACCAGAAAAAAATTCACTGATAGAGACGAATTTTAGAGACGAAATTACCAAAAAGAGAAATGCTAGGAACACACTCTTTTGAACACTCTCTCTAACACACTTCATGTGATTGGTTAAAATCCACATGGATCCCACCACTTGGGAGTGGGACCCACGAATTTGGTGGGACCCATGTGAATTTTAACCAATCACATAGAGTGTGTTTGAGAGAGTGTTCAAAAGAGTGTGCTGCTAGCACTCCTCTTACCAAAAATAATTCCACTGGATTAGAGACGGAAATAGGTCCGTCGCTAGTTAGAGACGGAATTTAAAAACTTAGAGACGGAACACACCTTCTAAATTAGCGACGGACAACCCATCCCGTCTCTGCTTAGAGATGGAAAACTAAATCCTCACAGACGGATTATTCCGTCTCTGTAGAGACGGAATCACTGGATACTTATAATTCTCTTAGAGACAGATTTTGTTATTTGTTAGAGACGGACTAACAGGTTTACGCCCGAATCACCGACGACCCGGATTCCATCTCTAACCCCTTTAGAGGTGGAAAAAACTCATTTTAGAGACGGATTTTTTTCGTCTCTAATTTTGATTTTTCTGGTAGTGTCTTATGAAATTTATAATTGAGGGATCGGTATAAATGATTTTTGTGTGTTGCATCAATATTGTTAGTTTCGAATGCTATGTATCTATATTCATCCAGAATACAGACGAGTGAGATATATGAAATTCAATCTCAGTTTCTCCACTTGAATTTTCTCTTAACTTTTACATTGCTTTTAATTACTTTTTATGCAATTTTAACTTAGTCTTATCAAAATCAATCATGAACCAATTTATTTCCTCTGCATATATACTTAGTGAGCAAAACCTTGAATTTTAATTAAATCTGTTCCTCATGGGTTTGACACTCTTACTTAAAAATCATTATACTACAGATGACTATTGGTACTCTTGCCAAGAGGCTAACATTTTTTTTACATAGTTTTAGAAGTATTTATTAGTTTTTTTCCATCTTTATCATTTATAATTAATGGGTTTTTTTTCCTAATTTTCAAGATTTGATTAGTATGGAGAATTAATTAGAATTTGACTTTTAAATAAGGACAAATTTACCATCGAGCACATGGATCAGCTCGTAAGGGGTTGTTCCAACTTAACCAGTGGTCTCGAGTTCGAGCCCTGGATATGCAGTTGTGTTAAATACGGGTACTCCAACCCAATACACTTTATCTCCTACAGACTATCAAAACACCTTACCAACAAGCAAATCCCTGTGAACAATCACCTAGCCCCACATTGGTACCCCTATACCAACTAAAAAGAATATAGTCATAACAAATCCAAGTGATGGAACAACAAGCTTTAAATAAAAACCTCATTGGTACCCCATCACCTACAGACCAGAAAATGAACCAAATAGAGCGGCCTACATATGACTATGAAGTGAGAAATGGCAGCAGCAATGTCCGCCCAATAGGCAGCATAATTTACAGCAGAAAAACAAGAATGATCCAACCGCACCAGCATAATTGAAAACAACAAATTCTTGAGCAAACATTGATAATACTCAAACTTTTAGTGAAGTATCAGCTTCAATAATCCGCAAAGTCGTAGTCAACTCCAAAGAAAACCAACAAAACATTATCTGTAAAAACTGAGGCAGGCTACAGGAGATGATGATTCCCAAGAAGAAAAAGAATAAAAGAAAGAGTTGTCCTTGGATTTAATCCAATTCCATGCCCGAATCTTTATAATATGTAACAGAGCATCGGGTAAAATCTCCTGAGCATTAAAAATAATCTCATTCCGAGTAAGCCAAAGAGACCAAACTATATGTGGTATTGCACAAAAAAAAAACAAGGATAAATTTAAAAGTTAGAGTTTTTTTTTTTAAATTAATACATTAAAATAATATTTTTTAATATATGTATTTATAAGTGAAAAAATCTTATAAATAAGACTAGAGATTGTAATAATTAAATTCGTTTATTTAATTTACCCAATTTTCTTGCTTAATATTTCAAAAAAAATTATAGACACTCACTCTTAATTTTTTCTCACTCTTATTTTCCCAATCATATTTATATTTTATCCCGATTCGTAACAATTAAACGAAAAATTGGGTAAATTAAATGAAGGACTTTTTTGGTAACATAAAATTTAGGATGAGGAGATAAAGGATTTTAATTAATACACGAGTTTAATTGGGTAAATTATATAAAAAAAAATTATAGACAGTCACTCTTATTTACCCAATCATATTTATATTTTATCCCGATTCACCAAAAAATCTCTTAACTATCCCTTGCTTTATGGATATCATTCATTCGGCTATACAAATTAAATTAATTTTTAAATTACATGGTTATTAAAAATGAGTAATTGATCAGATTTATTAATTATATATATATAAATATATATAATTGAATATAGGGGTGCAAAATAAATCTTACAATGATGTTTTAAGAACATATATATAAAATTTAACAAATTGTGACTATATGTAGACAATCAACTGGTTACCTAATTAAATATCGTTTTATTTATATTATTTTAAGATAATAATTTTTATTTTCTCTTTAAATAAAATAAAGTGGAGTAACAAGACTGCAATCTTATTCTTATGTCAGTATAGGTGCACATCTCAGTTACCTACCTACTATTTGTCACTGTCACAATTTTGTTGGAGTGAAATTAAAGGGAGAAGATTTATAAATTAATCATGCATGTTGCATTTTGGTAGAATTTGAGGTCAAGTCCTCTTATCTTGTCTCTTATAAAAAAATGAAACAGATTTTAACACATAATTAATTAATGAAAAACTATAGAAAACAAAAATGTTTGGTCTAAGAGATCCCCTTGACCATGGTTTGCTGCCACGTAACATCGGCACCGAAAAGAAGCAAGCGGAAGGGTTAGGTCAATTAGGTGATGTTATTCTCATATTCTGTTCCACCATGCAATTTTTGTACCAAAATATTAGAGATAAAATATAAATATGGCTAAATAAAATTAACTTATCATAAATTTTCTGACTATTGCTAAGATAAAATTAAAGATGACCCTAAATAAACGTTTTCTTGTATTTATATAATAATATTATTATGTGTATATATGTATATTTATGATTAAAATACTCATATAAAATAGTGGAGGAAATTATAATTTTGAAATTATGATAATGTGCACAAACGTATCAAGCAGTATAGGCGTTTCGGACTAAACGAATCCCATGGCAATGAATAATGGATTTAATGGTCATATACTTACAATGTAAATCCTTTTAAATGAGTATGAGATATCATACTCATCAAATAATATAATAATATAGTATTAAATAACACTATAACTTTTTATATTAATAATATATACTAATTAATTAAAATCTTGTATCATCAACATTTTATTTTAAGTATATGGTCCGGAATTTGATACTAGATTAATGTGTATGAAAAAAAAAATTGTTCAGAGGGATTCTTGTTTTGCGTTTGACAATATACCTGCGAGATTAATCTCTCGCTTATCGGATGAGAGGATACTCCAAGACACCAATTTTTCCTTTTACTAGTTTTTAGAGTATGCATAACTCTTAATTTCTTTTTATGTATTAGGATTATATTTTGTTATAGTGAAAATGTTAATCACGGTTCAAATGTTTGATTAAAAAGTGAAATGGAAATTTTTTATTATAATATATAATTAATATTGTGATATCCAAATAAAAAATTTTATTTGTGATCATAGATCACTTGGTAGTTAGACTCTTTTATAAAGTAGGTATTAAATAAAAAATACATAAAAATAAGAGTTTAAGGATTTAATTAGTATATACTGTCAGTATAAAGAAATTTTACACGGACATCCAATGGTGTGTCGCCACATCATTTCATGAATATGACACCTCAGGTGTTATTAAATTTAATAAATGATGTGGCAGCACATCATTGGATGTCTGTGTAAAACTTCTTTACACTGACAGTGTACATATGTTAAATTCTTTTTCTAATTACACAATAAATATTTACATTTTTTTAAAAAAAATTAAAAATAACCATAAAATACTATAATATAACTTCTATACACCGAGGATTTCAGATAAAAAAATGTAAATTTTTTTACATTTTAAATACATTTATTGTAAAATAATGTTTTAACATCTTATTATAGTTCCACATTTTTTAGTCCATTTGGTTTACAGTTGAGTAGAATTGATTCTAGAAATGAATGGTTGAGATAGATTATGTTGGAACAGGAACAACACACACATGCATGTATGACAATATAACACTTGAAGAAAGAAGGAAGAATACTTGCTAAGATACTCAAGTAACAACAAAAAAACTTTTCATTTAATCTGAATTTCACAATTACAAACTAAAGGTATTATATACCCAGTTTTGACTTACCAAACCATAGTTAAGTCACTTAACTAACTAACTGGATTACACCTCGTTATTTTGAATTACATTCAACACCCCCCAGGAATTCAAAATCTGAAATCATATCAAAACTCAACAATTCCAAGCCAACTCCTTGCTTCTTCAAATCTGTTCTTCAAGACTGGTTTAGTTAACAAGTCTGCAACTTGCTCTTCTGCTGAACAATGCTCTAATTTGACAAAACCTTTGATCACTTGCTCTTTCAAATAATGAAAACGAGTTTCAATGTGCTTACTTCTGCCATGAGAAACAAGATTATTAGCAAGATCAATTGCAGATTCGTTGTCTACAATAAGCATCATTGGTATCTTGACTTGAATTTTCATCTCCTTAAGAACAGATCTCAACCATTTAGCTTGACATGCAGTATAACATGCTGCTATATATTCTGATTCACAGCTAGACAGAGCAACTACTGGCTGCAACTTAGAACACCGGGAAATTGGAGCTCCAAGAAATTTGAATACATATCCTGTTGTGCTCCTATAATGATAATCAGTATTAGTCTTGATTTCTTCCTTCTCACCAGCATGATCCACATCACTCCAACCAAGTAAATCACCTTCAGTCTGAGTTGATCTTGTTGGAAACAAAATACCACAATTCAAAGTTCCTCTCAAATACCTAAGAATCCTCTTAACAGCAACAAAATGTAATTCCTTGGGATCACTCATGAACCTACTTACAAAACCAACTGCGAAATTAATATCTGGCCTAGTATTGCACAAGTATCTTAAGGACCCTACTATTTGCCTGTACTTGGTGCCATCCACTGAGTTTCCTGCCTCAGGACTTGTTACCCTTACATTAGGCTCAGCTGGAGTAGTTGCTGGCTTAGAATTCATCATGCCAAATCTCTTCAAGATATCAGTGACATACTTTCTTTGATGAACAATAATTCCTTCTTTAGTCCTCATGAACTCCATGCCTAGAAAATAAGTCAATTCTCCAAGATCAGTCATCTCAAGTTCACTCATCAGTTTCTTCTTAAACTTTTCAAGGAGTTGATGATTACTTCCAGTGATAAGTAAGTCATCTACATAAAGACAGCACATCAGAATTTCACCCTTCCTCTTCTCTTGAACATAAACACCATATTCAACTGAACATTTGCTGAAACCAAGCTTAACCAGAAAACCATAAATCCTTTTGTTCCAAGCTCTGGGAGCTTGCTTTAACCCATACAAAGCTCTTTTTAATTTGTATACATCATCTTCTCTTCCTGCTACCTTAAAACGAGGGGGCTGTGTGACAAAAACTTCCTCCTCTAATGGTCCATTCAGAAATGCAGACTTGACATCAAGCTGCAGTAAGGGCCACTCCCTTCCACATGCAAGAGCAACTACCAACCTTATAGTTTCAATCCTTGCTACGGGAGCAAAAACTTATGTATAGTCAATACCTTCTTTCTGAAGAAAACCTCTAGCCACCAATCTTGCTTTGTGCTCAGAGATAGATCCATCAGATTTCAACTTGAGTTTAAAAATCCATTTAACATCTATAACCTTCTTTCCTTTTGGTAAAGTAACCAACTCCCAGGTTTTGTTCTTCTCAATAGAGCTCAATTCTTCAATCATGGCAGCTTTCCACTCAACCACCTCAAGAGCTTCTTTGTAATCAACTGGTTCAATGTCTGCCATGAAAGCTAAGTGTTGAAGTTCACCTTCTTCAGTAATATCTGCATCAGAATACAGCTCATACCCTTCTAACCTGGTAGAAATTTGTCTATTCCTTTGAGGTCTTCCTTCTTGCATCTGCAAATCAGTCTGAATGTCAACATCCTTTTGCTGTTCTTCAACATTTTCTTGTTCAGCTGCTGGGAGTTCAGATTGTTCTTCACTATCTTCAGAAAGAATTTGTATTTTCATAGTTTTATCAAACAGATTCAGAAAACTATTCTCATCAAAAACCACATCTCTGCTAACATTAATTCCTTTTGTTACTGGATCATACAATTTATAACCTCCTGTAGAGTGATACCCTACCAAAATCATCACTTTGCTTTTATCTTGCAATTTTCTCCTCTTCTCATCAGGGACATGCATGTAACAAGGGGAACCAAACACCTTTAAGTGACTAACACTTGGTTTCTTACCACACCACATTTCTTCAGGAACCTTATCCTTCAACTTCTTTGTAGGGCATTTATTCAAAATATACACAGCTACAATCACAGTCTCTCCCCAAAAATTATGTGGCAAATTTTTATGTTTCATCATGCATCTTGCCATATCAAGCACTGTTCTATTTCTCCTTTCTGCCAATCCATTGTGCTGAGGAGTATAGGGTGGTGTAACCTCATGTTTGATTCCTTCATTCACACAAAACTTCTCAAACTCATTGGAAGTATACTCTCCTCCACCATCTGTTCTCAAAAACTTTATAAGCCTGCCAGATTGTCTCTCAACAAGTGCTTTAAATTGCTTGAAGACCTCAAACACCTCATTCTTGTGTTTTATCAGATGAATCCAAATCATTCTGCTATATTCATCTACAAATGTGCAGAAATATCTATTTCCTCCAAGAGATGATACTTCTATTGGACCACAAACATCTGAATGCACAACATGTAATAAATTTGTAGACCCAGTAGTGATTGCTGATTTAAATGAATTTCTTGGTTGCTTACCTCGAAGACATTCCTTACAAATTTGCTTTGGAAGATCCACTACAGGTAGCCCATTCACCATAGACTTTTCACTCAGCAATCTCAGACTTCTGAAATTTAGGTGTCCAAATCTCCTATGCCATAGCCAACTGTCCTTCCCACCAGCTGTAGTTGCCATACACTCAGTATCACCTCCATGAAGATTCACCTGAAATGTCCTATTCTTTGATATAAGAGTCCTCAGTATCAACCTTTTATCAGGATCAAACAATTCCATCCTATTATCTTGCATTACCACTAAAAATTTCTTCAAAAGCAGTTGACCCAAACTCATCAAGTTACATACCAGGTACCAAGAGCACCTCCTCAATCAATGTTGATTTGCCCCTTTCTCTCTTGATTAGAATGTTTCACATACCAACAACAATAACTGTTCTTCCATCAGCAAACCCGATTATTGTTTTTCTTGACATATCCAAGTCACACAGCCAATCCTCATGACAAGTCATGTGATTTGAACATCCAATATCAAGGTACCACACTTCTGATTTAGGAGTTTCATTAGGAGTTGTCATCATTAACAACACAAGCTCCTCTTCAGATGATGCTTCTTGAGCCATATTAGCTTCATTCTTTTTTCTATTATGTTTTCCTTTCCCAAACCAGCACTCTGAGGCAAAATGTCCACGTTTCTCACAATTCCAACATTGAACATTCCTCCTATCACCCTCAAATTTCTTAAATCTTTCTTGATTCTTATTACTCTTGTTGCTACTCTCAGATTTCTCATATGAATTACTTTCATCCGAGTCACTTTGTGGCTTCTTGTTGAGCCACGCCTGTGATTTCCTGTTGGACCAGCCCTGCTGGAAGTTCTTACCCTTCCATTTTTGTTTCTTCTTCAGCTCAGAACTATCAATTTTCTTTGAGGATGCTAGCAGAACTTGATCTACTTGCTTCTCATTACCATCCCTCTCCTGCAACCTTATCTCATGTGCTTCTAAAGAACTTTGTAATTCTTCAAGGCTCATCTTTTCTAAATTCTTAGATTCCTCTATAACAACAACAATGTGGTCAAAACGAGGGGTAAGAGTTCTGAGTACCTTTTCTATCAGATTCTGATCCTTGAGCACTTCTCCACAGGACTTCATCTGATTTGTTAGATTAATCAATCTTGCAAAGAGATCTGCAACTTTCTCAGTACCCTCCATTTGCAACAATTCGTATTGTCTTCTTAAAGATTGCAGTCTTACCCTCTTGATCTTTTCATCACCAGCATAACTCTTCTCAACTGTCTCCCATGCTTCCTTGGCAGATACAGCATTTGCAATTTTCTCAAAATTCTCATCATTCACACACTGATGAATCAGGTACAAGGCTTTATAGTCTTTCTTCTTTTGTTCTTTGAATGCAACTTTATCAGCATCAGAAGAACCCGCAGCTGGTTCTTGAACCCCATTTTTTACAATCTCCATAACATCTTGAAAGCCGAATAGAACCTTCATCTGTGTGCACCATCGCGACTAATTCTTTCCATCGAGAACCGGTAAGTTTCCCGGAAAACCACCATTGCCGTTCGACCCAACCATGCTGAAATACAGCCAAGATCACAACTCCAATCTAACACGTTCTTTATCTTCGCAGCGGAATGACGAAAACTAACCAGAGCTCTAGATGCCAATTTGTTGAACAGGAACAACACACACATGCATGTATGACAATATAACACTTGAAGAAAGAAGGAAGAATACTTGCTGAGATACTCAAGTAACAGCAAAAAAAACTTTTCATTCAATCTGAATTTCACAATTACAAACTAAAGGTATTATATACCCAGTTTTGACTCACCAAACCATAGTTAAGTCACTTAACTAACTAACTAGATTACACCTCATTATTTTGAATTACATTCAACAGATTATGCACGTTTTACGAAATATATTGGACGGAAGTGATTTCAAATCACTTTTCAAAATCATGATTTTGTTCTACCACAATTTAAAACAAACAAGCACTTTGTAACTCTTTACTTTTATATTTATTAAATAAAATAAGTGAATTGACTTATTACACTACACTGTCTATTTATCTATCTATATTTTTAACTACTTTTATCTACTTATTCACATGCTTGGTTGAAAACTTGAAATGTATGAATGTTAAAAGGATATTGACGACGAGAAACGGAAGATGAAAGAAAGGTTAAAAACATGAAAAGACAGAAAAGATTTATAAAAATGGAAAATTTCAGAAAATGAAAAAGAATAAAAAAAGAAATGATGATAAGAAAAAACAAAAAGAGTATATAAATGAGCAGTGAGTGTGAAGAAATAGGCTGCCAAGTATAAATGAACAAAGTCTCATTTCAGTGTGTCGCGCCGTTCACATTCTCACTCTACTCTCTCTCTTTCTCCCACAACTCTCGCTCTTTTCTTCGATTCTCTCTGCGTGCTACTTCTTCTACTCGGTTTGTTCTCTTTTTCTTTCTATCTACTCATTTTTCAACCTTTTTTCTTTAATTTTTTTCTTACAAGAAAAAATCTGAGACTTGATCTTCACCGGAAATGGGTTTTTGTGTTTGAGCTTGCCAGGAAACGGTTTAACTTTTTTTTCCTCATTTTTTGCTTTAAAATTTGAGTTTAATGCTCTCCATAGGTTAAATTTGATATTCACATGTGCAAGTTAATGCCTTTTCAGACTTCACTGATCCCCCTTTCGAGCTGAATATAGTGTTCTTTTTTCTTTCCTTGGTGTAAAAAGTTGCTGGAAAACTTGATTTAGTGGAACTTGTAGTGTGTGGTTTGTTGAAGTTGGTAATTTTTTTTTAAAAACACTATGTCTACCCTTTTGGTCTATATCTCCTTTTCACTTGAATGGTATAACCAGCAAGCCCAAATCTATGTTTGTTCACCGTGTGTTTTGATTGGGATTTATTGAGAATTCTAATAGTAGTTGTTCTCTATGTCAGATATCTCTTTTTTTCTAAGATGGGGAAAGTATGTTGCAGTTTTGAACTAAATTTGAATTTTAGTACTCTTGAATAATAAGGAGGAGTGATTGATAAATCTGAGAGACTGGGTCATGTTTGTAGGTTGCCTTGGGTATATAGAACTTGAACTGAAGACAATAGAAAGATTGATGTCCTAAGCTGTATAAAATAAAAAAGTACAAATTCTCAAGTGCCTAGTAGTATCTACTTTTTTTCATTCTGGATTTGGCTCCTTTAAAATGAGTTAATTGTTCACTTTAGTCAGAAAAGTTTGGCATCGCAACTGTTAATGAGGAAAAAATTAAGGGAGTAGATTTTAATAGATTTATAATTTGTTATGCATATGCATGCAATATCAATCATTCATTTTCTTATCAATGATTGAGATTTCTTGCTTTTCCTTCTAAAGTGAATTGCTCACTTTTTTACTTTAGAGGAGTCAAATCCTATTTGTTTATATATAGTGAACATTCTGATATATTCATTCCTGTGATCTGGAGAAGGTAAAAGAAGTTGTTCAGTTTATTCATAAATGAAATTTCTGACATTTGGGTCAGGTGTTGATTTCAATTTCAATGTTAAATTCATCTGCCTTTCCTCAACTGTGTGTGTGTTAGTATATGCTAATTGTGTTTATGATTTGTTCTTCAACAATTTTAATCTTTTGTTTGATGGATTTATTTGGCTGTGTTGATCCCACAGATTCCTATGAACTACCAATTCTGTATTTTCATTGCTTTTGTAATCCTTTGAAAAGTGTTTAATTGGATTTGTAAGGAACATTTTTGAACTTAATTGAGTTAGTCATATGAAGTATTCAAATTGTGTATTTGCAATAACAGAGCAATGGCATCCCACATTGTTGGTTATCCCCGCATGGGACCCAAGAGAGAGCTTAAGTTTGCTTTGGAATCCTTTTGGGATGGAAAGAGTAGTGCTGAGGAACTGAAGAAGGTTGCTGCAAACCTTAGGTCAGCCATTTGGAAGCAGATGGCTGAGGCTGGCATCCAATATATTCCAAGCAATACCTTCTCATACTATGATCAAGTATTGGACACAACAGCCATGCTTGGGGCAGTTCCTGCTAGATATAATTGGAACAGTGGGGAGATTGGCTTTGATATTTACTTCTCCATGGCAAGAGGAAATGCATCTGTACCAGCTATGGAAATGACCAAGTGGTTTGACACCAACTAGTAAGTTCCCCCCCCCCCCCAATGTATTTCTTAATCTTTTGTTATTTGTTACACATACTATTTAATTTAAAAAAAATTGAGGAAAGGTGTAGGTTAGTGTATGAATAGAGATTTTGGTCATAGTTATATTCTATATTAGGATTTAGGAATTTGAATAACTGAAGGAATATATGTAACTGATATACATCCCTCACTGCAATTGGTTTTAATATATAAATTCAAGTTGAATTTGGAAATTTGGTTTGATATTTGCCATAATTGTAACAAAATTATAATCTCTTGTACAGCCATTTCATTGTTCCTGAATTGGGTCCAGATGTTAAGTTCTCCTATGCATCGCACAAGGCAGTGGATGAATACAAGGAGGCCAAAGTTGTAAGTTGATAGATGTTTTGAGTACAGCCATCTTAAGTTTGATCTTAAAATATTAATGATAAACTACTGAAGACTCTGGTCTTGGAAGAATTTTCACTACCTGGCCAATGATATACTGCCAAAGACTCTGGCCTTGGAAGAATGTTTTTATTACAAGAGAAAAAAATAATTTTGAACTATTAATTTCATTTGCTGATGAAGTGCTTCTTTCTACTATGCAGCTGGGAATTAATACTGTACCTGTACTTGTGGGACCAGTATCCTACTTGTTGCTGTCAAAACCAGCTAAGGGTGTTGAGAAGTCATTTTCCCTTCTTTCCCTAATTGACAAGATCCTTCCTGTCTACAAGTATGGCCTTAATGTACAGATTTGTTGCTGAATCACGTATTAAAGTTGCTTTTATCATACTCCGTAATTTTTTGTAGGGAAGTTGTGGCTGAATTGAAGGCAGCCGGTGCTACTTGGATCCAATTTGATGAACCTACCCTTGTCAAGGATCTTGATGCTCACCAGTTACAAGCATTTACTTATGCCTATGCTGAGCTAGAATCAACTTTATCTGGTTTGAATGTTCTGATTGAGACATACTTTGCTGATGTCCCTGCTGAAGCATACAAAACACTCACCTCTTTGAAGGCTGTTACCGCATATGGGTTTGACCTTGTTCGTGGAACAAAGACACTTGATTTGATCAAGCACGGATTTCCATCTGGAAAATTTCTTTTTGCTGGTGTTGTTGATGGAAGAAATATTTGGGCCAATAATCTTGCATCTTCTCTGAACACCTTGCAGGAACTTGGGGACATTGTTGGGAAGGGTACTTTTTATTGATTATTATCTTTTTTATTGATGTATATATTCAGCACACTAATGTGAATTACCATTTTTTTCTGCAGACAAAGTTGTAGTTTCCACATCCTGTTCTCTTCTTCACACTGCAGTTGATCTGGTGAATGAGACCAAGTTGGACCAAGAGATTAAGTCTTGGCTTGCATTTGCAGCACAAAAAGTAGTTGAAGTAAATGCCTTGGCCAAGGCATTGGCTGGACAAAAGGATGAGGTACATCTTACCCGTGAGGCCATGAGGGCTTTCTGACTCATACTTGATATTTTTCTGCTTCTTATTGCCTGTCTTTATGCAGGTTTTCTTTTCTGCTAATGCTGCTGCCTTGGCTTCAAGGAAGTCCTCCCCGAGGGTGACAAATGAGGCTGTCCAAAAGGCTGTTAGTGCTCATCACTCATCAGGATTTCAATTTGGTTCTTACTAGTTACTACTGTATTTGATAAATTATAAGCTAGTATAATTCTTAAAATGTCAGTTTCTTTTCTCAGGCTGCTGCTCTGAAGGGCTCTGATCACCGGAGGGCCACCGATGTCAGTGCCAGGTTGGATGCTCAACAGAAGAAACTGAACCTCCCCATTCTTCCAACCACTACAATTGGATCTTTCCCTCAGACTGCAGATCTTAGAAGGGTTCGTCGTGAATTCAAGGCCAACAAGTGAGCATCGAGTCTTTATCTTCAGTTACTTGCCACATTGGATGATTGTTACATTTTAACACTTAAACTGGTAAATGTCTACTATATGAATAGGATCTCCGAGGAAGATTATATCCGTTTCATTAAGGAGGAAATTAACAATGTTGTGAAGATCCAAGAAGAACTTGACATTGATGTCTTGGTGCATGGAGAGCCTGAGGTGCGGAGCTGATGTTTCTTATTAATTCAGGCATCTTTCTTTAGTGAAAATATGGTTCAAAATTTCAAATATTTATTAGTTGAAAAATTTTTCCAATTCAGAGGAATGACATGGTGGAGTACTTTGGAGAACAATTATCCGGCTTTGCTTTCACTGCCAATGGGTGGGTGCAATCATATGGATCCCGCTGTGTCAAACCACCCATCATCTATGGTGATGTGAGCCGTCCCAAGCCCATGACTGTCTTCTGGTCTTCAACAGCTCAAAGTATGACCAAACGGCCAATGAAGGGAATGCTTACTGGCCCTGTTACTATTCTGAACTGGTCCTTTGTAAGAGATGACCAGCCCAGGTATCCAAAAGAACCTTTATGGCAACTATACAAGTTTAAATGATCATTTTGCACGATATCAGTTTCATTTAACATTATCTATGTTATTAGATTTGAAACCTGCTACCAGATTGCTTTGGCTATCAAGGATGAAGTTGAGGATCTTGAGAAAGCAGGTATCACTGTCATCCAGATTGATGAGGCTGCTCTAAGAGAAGGTTTGCCTCTAAGGAAGTCTGAGGAAGCTTTCTATCTAAACTGGGCAGTTCACTCATTTAGGATTACCAACTGTGGTGTGCAGGACACTACCCAGGTTCAGCTTCACTTCTCTGGCTTTAATCTTCACTTAATGATTAGTTAGTCATGGGTTACTGACTTTATATTTATAATTACTATATCTTGCTTTTTGACAGATTCACACTCACATGTGCTACTCAAATTTCAATGACATCATTCACTCAATCATAGATATGGATGCTGATGTGATCACCATTGAGAACTCAAGATCAGATGAGAAGTTACTTTCAGTCTTCCGCGAGGGAGTTAAATATGGTGCTGGCATTGGTCCTGGTGTTTATGATATTCACTCACCAAGGATCCCACCCACAGAAGAAATTGCTGACAGAATCAACAAGATGCTTGCAGTTCTTGAAAGCAACATTCTCTGGGTGAACCCAGATTGTGGTCTCAAGACACGCAAATACACTGAGGTTAAGCCTGCTCTCACCAACATGGTTGCTGCTGCCAAACTTATTCGCAACCAGTTAGCTAGTGCCAAGTGAGTTGATAATGAGCCAACAAAGTGATCTATGTGAGAGGTTGTGCTTGTGTTTGAGTTGGAAAACTAAGCGCTTTATATTTCCAATAATGTCTTGATATAAAGTTTTGGTCCTTCTCGCACATGAGCTTTTCTGCTCTCTATATTGTAGGTATGCGTTTTTCAGTGTATGAATCTGCATATGAATAATAATAAGATGTTCTATTATCTATTTTTTTTTAGTTTATGTCGTATGAAAATGTAAGAACTCACGTTAGAGGCATGGCTAATAAGTTCGACACTATAACTATTTTATCTAAAACTTTTTCACTAATTTTTAATTTTTTTACATGTTTTTAGATACTTTTTTATTTTTAAGCAAAAAGACTACTATTTCTCAAACATCTTTTTCTCCTTTTTGCATTTTCAACCCTATTTAATCCTTATTTCTTACTCCTTGATGTTTTTTTTTTAATTTTGACTAAAATGAAAGATGTATACCTGATAAAATAAATACTTGGACTAAATGTCAAACAATTTAGTAGAATTGATTTTAGAAATTAATGATTGAGATGAGTGATATACGTCTTATGAAGCACATTGGACTAGGACAAAAAGTGATTTAAAATCAGTTTTATGAAATCATGATTTTGTAATTTCAAACGCCGGGTTATAATAAAATTGAAACCAACAAAATTTAAAAGAAAAAAAGTCACATGCAAATGCATTCCTATCTCATGATTAAAACAAACCTTATGTACAAACCTACTAGAGTCATGATACTCATACATAAAAAAGTGGAGCCATTGTTTTTACCACAGTGGTCCCCTGTGCCTAAACTACCGGTTCCCTCTCTCTTCTTCGTGCATTTTACCCATAAAAACAGTGTGGTATAATTATGGTAGCACACTGTATTATGTCCATATATATTATTCCAACTTACTAACATAGTTAGAAATTGCAAATCATATCACACACACGCCTTAAGACAATAGTTCAGAGAAATTAAAGGGAAAAGAAAACCATTTCATTGATTAGCAAAAAAGGGAAAGTGAAAGACACTGCAGTTTGAGGAGGCCATCCGTTGTAAAGCCTACAAACTTACGACTTATCAATAACAAATGCATATAAATGTAAAAGTAAAACGGAAGATATATAAATGACTTTGAATGCCATATTAATTTAAACGTAAAATGTACTATATAAGCATAATAACTTATAAAATGTCTTTTAATGCCTAAGACTAAGAGGCACAACATATAAATAACTGATTACATAAATTCTTGTAAATTTGTCCATTATTTAAAATTAATAACAGTATACCAACTTGCCATGCTAAATTCGCATGAGTTTCCACTTTAGGTACTGATTCTCTATAAACAAAATAGACAAAAATAACCAAAACTAGCTTCAAGTTTAATGTCAAGAGAGAGACCAGATCACCATAAACTCCACGTGACCTACACAACAGAAGGCTTCCATTCACACCAATGAACAGTTTGGAAGCAGCAGAAAAGTCACTGGCAAAAACAACAAACACCTAAGTTTTTCATAACCGTTTTCCTTCACGCGGGAAGCATTCTTACACATATACGTATGTACCTATGTATATAATATATTTATGTATACACACATGTATAATACATATATTACATGATATTGTTTAGGTAAACTATATATTACGCAGTGTATATATGGTGAATTTGGTGTGCAATGTTCAGGTGAGAGTGAGACAAACCAATAATTATATTCTTAGCCATGCAACGATGCATAAATCATGATTAATTTTTACTTATTGCTAATCTTAGATCTTGTTAAGATAAAATGTTTCCATTTTATATGTAGATATTGTGGTGTGTGTGTGAAGGACTTAAGGTGAAAATGTACAAGACGAAGTTACAGGAGTTGTGCCACAAGAGACGATGGGGTTTGCCTAAGTACTCTGCCATGAAAGATGGTCCAGATCACATACCAAGCTTTAAGGCCTCTGTCTATGTCAATGGCACCACCTTCACTTCCCCTGGAGCCTTCAGTTCCTCCAAAGAAGCTCACAACCAAGCTGCCAAGATTGCTTTCCTCAGCTTCTCCTCTGCTCCACCGGGTACCCCACCTCTTTCTCTTTCTGGGTTCTGTTTTTTTCCCGGGAAAGTTGCTTTCTTGACTCTTTTTTTTGTCCGGGGATGATGGCCTTGAGGTTGGGAATTATGGTTCTGTGAAATGGGTTCTTGTTTGAATCTTGGATTGTTAACTTGTGTTCACATTGAAACAGAATCATAGCTGATTAGGACTGACTTGTAATCTAATTACATTTTTTGTAGTTACTTAATTATTTATTTGAGATTTATGGTTGAAACTTGAAAGTGATCACTTTATTCAGTAATTATGAGAAAAGGTTTTGATAAATTACAAATTGCTTGATCAGCAGAGGATGATAATTTTTTATGAGAAAAGGCATTGGTGTTGAAGAGTTTTTATGTTTTTAAATGGGTGGTAATTTTTTATCCTTGGATTACTATTGATAATGACATTTTCTTGTTAATCTTCAATTATTTCATAATAGACAAACTGGAATTCTGGTATGAAATTTCTAGCATCATATTCTATATTTTAGAATCACATTATTAAAATAAATTCTATCAGAAAGTTTTCTTGTATATCTTCCCTGCACACTGTTATGCCTTGACATGACAAAAGGATTTAAGGATGGGGAAAACAATATGATAACAGTAACTGGTAATGTTACATCAACTTTATACAATTGTACTACAATATTTTTGTTATATGACCATGTAGGATCTTCAACACCAACAGCTGAGCCTGAATATGATACAAAAGAGCAAGCTGGAGCAGCAAAACCTCAGGACATTCCCATTCCAGCACATTCTTCAGTTATTATAGATGGTGAAGAATTTCTTTCCTCTTTACTTCTCAAACTTAGTTTGTAATCTTTTGCTATGTCTTCTACATTGTCTACAAAATTTAGATAATTTCAGTTTTTTTTTTTTTCTAAATCAGGGTGCCAATGTTCTAATAAATAAAAAAAAAATGATACTTGTAATTTCCATCTAGTTTTATTGCTAATGGACAAGATATTTTAGACAACCTCCCCAAATGCCTGATTGCTTTCTCTTGTTAGAAGAATATATGCATAAAACTTCTGGAATCACTCTAGGTATATAAACTAGCAAAACGAAAAATTTCACTGAACAGACACATTCCTCAATTTTCAGAGCCATTAACTACTATGGCAGTTTCTGCATATGCACAAAGCAACTACCTATGAACTTGACACATTGTATTCTGGTTGAGTCTTCAGAAAAAAGTTGTCAGCATTTCTTCACTTTATTCACTAATTTATTTGCAAATCTTTGACAGTTTTGTTATGATTGCTTGAAGTGACTGTTTTCAATTTCTATTTCAACATCTATCTAACAACAACAATCAACTCATTCCTCTAGATATGGATCGTTTGTGCAAGAACAAGCTGCAAAACTATGCTCGAAGGAACAATCTTGATCCACCTGTTTTTACAGTTAAATCTGAGGGCCTGCCTCATGACACTCACTTTAAGGCCACAGTTGTAATTGATGGGAAATCTTTTGAAAGCCCTGCATTTTTCAATACTATAAAAGAGGCAGAGCAGGCTGCTGCTAAAGCTGCTTTGATGTCTTTGTCACTTGACATCTTTCAGAAGGCAAGTGTCCTTGTAATTTCTGAACTGATTCCTACTTTTCAATTTTTGATCCTTTATATCATCAAATTGATAGCTAGATGTTGAATGTTAGACAAACTATTTATGAGCTATTATAGAGGGTTGGAGTTGCAAAATGGAATTCAATTTGATTTCAATTTTTAACTAAGTATTTCTTACAATTTTTAACTTTTAGTGTAACAAGAAACTCTTGATATGAGAAAAATTTGTAGCTAAAGTGATTTTCATGAAGTAAGATACAGTGTTAGTTAAGGTAGCATTCAATTTTTAAATTCATTTTAATGCTTAATTTCCCTATGTTTTCCAAGAAAAATATGTCACATTTGAGAGTATCTTTCTTTTTTCTTTTCTTTCATAGAATGCCTGTATATAAGGTTTTTCCAATTTTAGAATAGTTTCTGGATCTTTATATGAAATATAAATTCTTGAATGTTTACTTATAAAGCAAAGTTGAGTTACAAAAGTGATTTAGATTTTAATAGATAATGACCTGATTTAACAGTAAGAGCAGATCAGCTATGTTCAAAGGTCAAATTTATTCTTGTGTGCTGACTTGTATGTTTCTGTTCTATCTGCATTGAAAATTGTTATGATTGATTATGGATTTGTATGTATCCTCCTTATTCAGGATGACTCTGGTCCATTCAAGAGTTTACTTCTGGAATTAACACAGAGAGAAGGCTTTTGCAAACCAACATACAAAACTATACAATCTGGCTCTCCTCAAATGCCAACTTTCTTCTCAACTGTGGAAGTAGAGGGCGAGAAATTTCATGGAAAGGCAAGTAACTCCAAGAAACAAGCAGAACAAGATGCTGCCAAGATTGCTTACATTGCATTAAAGGAATGTAAGTTGATTGTCCCTGTTCAATGGTGTGTATCTTTGATTTTCCTTTGGAACCACATTGATGAAAACTTTGAGATATCACCATAACTTTTACCTCTATTCATTTTACAATAATTACATCATCCCATGCAGATTTGCCACTCATTCTTTTTAATTTCCTCACATTTCCTTTGTCTGTAGGTTGTATGTAGGTTTGTAGCATACAGCAGAATATCCTTGAGTATGATTGTGTTTTGATAATATTTATGTCCTGCACAGGTGGACTGGATTTCTATGCTTCTTTTCCTTACTCTCTCAGAGAAGATAAATCAGTACAATCAATTCATAGATCAGATATAGTTGAATCCAAGCAGAACCTCAAACCTGAAGGTCTATTTCTTCATTTTCAGCCAAAAGCATATCTTACTTATCAAGCACTTCTTTGAATGATCATGAAAATTTTTAGAATTGCATAAGATTAAGATGCTGACCATTTCTGTTTTAACAGATGAACTTTTGGACCTGGACTTAAATGAGATATTACCTGCTAAATTTAAAGTCAACAATGAGGAATACAAGCCATCTTTTATACAGTCCCCTCAAAAAAGCATGATGAGCAAAGGGAGCTCCTCTTCTTCACCCAAATCATCTCCACTTTCAGAGCTTGACCTTTCTTGTCTGTCAATTTCTGAGTCCAACAAGGCAAAGACTACCCAAACAAGTAGTTACCTGCTCTGTAACAGGTTCAAGGTGTATACAAGCTTCCCAAATATTGTGTTCCCTGAGGGAATTACAGTGCTACCTATTAGTGACGATAAGTGGGTTGCAGTGAGCCTGGAATTCCCAAATGACAAAGATATTTGATTCTATTGAAAAGTTTCATGACTTTGCTTTAAGTATCCAAAAAACATGATTTGAATTGTACGTTACCTTTAAGTAAAACTCTTGATGACTTATTTACAATTAATGTAGATATTGCTATTAACAGCTTAAGCGTGTGTTTTACTAGTAAATGCTTATGACCGAAGAAATATCATGTGAAATTATTATAGTTTGGGAGACATGAGAAGAAGAAATAAAAGATAAAGATTGAAATATGGGATATGATTAGAATTAGATCATGGTCACTAATGTCAAAAGAGGTTGATGCCATTGCCGACACATTATGTGGTTTTGACTCACTTGCATTCAAACATTAATCTAACAAAAAGAAAGTAAGAGCTATGCCTATGGTATATGAATTGGCACCTATGAAACCCAGAGCTCAAGTTTCTGGATTACAGTTAGGTTACCTATAAACGAAGCTTTCATGGGCCCAACCCAAACCCCAATAGACCCCACCATGCTTGGCTGTGGAATAAGGCCAGGTTTGGATAACATCACATGAATATGGTTTATGTTGAGATATACATGAACCTATGTGCTTTTCAATATGTAATAGTCAGTAACGAAGTTACCATTGCCATATTATACAAGTATGAAAAGCCTTTGATAATAATATAAAACCTCTTTGATCATTTTATTCTCATATGAATCCGACATAAATAAGTTAAGTTAAGAAAGAAAGCAATTACAACTCTTGGATTCTTGATCCTCCAAAATATGACTTGATTACATTTTTAACATATTGCCACAGAACCAAGACCAAGATTATTACCACCATGTTAGCCAGTTTCTTTTGCTTCCCAATTTCCACAATCAAACCACAAAGGGTAGGTGATGGCCTTTTGTTTTGAACAACATTGTTCTCATCATCTGCCCCTGTTTTGGCCATCTCCTTCTCTGTTTGATGACTTGCTTGTTCTTTCTGATCCTGCTTTTGAGAAACTTCACTCTCTTCATGTGCTGGTGTTTCAGTGCTTTCATCATGTTTTGGTTTTTCAGGTTCAGGATTGGCTTGAGTGATACGTTTGGGAAGCCTGACATATAAGAAGCCACCTTCTAACTTGGCTTTGATAGCATTGCTGTCAGAATGAGAAGGAATGGTGAATTCTTTGCGAAATTGACGCCATGTGTTGTCAATGATTTGTTGTTCACCACTCAGCTTTAGGATACGGTTTGGGCTTATTTGAACCCTCAAATTCTCCTTTCTAAATCCTGTACAGTGAGTAGTGAATGAATGTAAATAAAGAAACTTTTGTGTAACTAACTAAAAGTAGTTGCTTTAATCTTCTTTAGTTTGTTTGTTTTTTTGCAACAAAGAAAAAACAATTATTATAGAAAGAAGTTTACCTTTAAGCATAAGAATGAGCGTGTCACTTTCTTGGTCTTGAGCCCATTCATAAGATGGTTCAAAATCTTTATAGACACGATCAGCTGATTGATGTGACCCCTTTTGTGCCATTGTTGAGTTTCTCTTTTGGACAATGAAATTAATCTCTGGCTATGTATGTATATATATGTTTTTTAAATTTAGTACACATCGATCGCTGGCTGCGTTTTCTTGGAGTATAGTTATCCCTTAATTTCCTTGCAAATTAAGATTGATTTACGTTAAGGACTACCATATGCTTTCTTTTGTCTGAATACTTAACTTCCTCACTAGGCAAGGCAATAGGGTGCATGCAGATGTAGGTTTCTTTTCCTCTCTGCTTTGGTGATTTGATTGTGTCCAATGGCTTCTACACAGAGTAACACACACTAGCTGGTTTGAATTGCTTTTGTAACTTACATTGGCGAAATGGTGCGTAATAATAAAATAATGATCGTGGATGAAGGTTTAGAATATTAAAATATGTTAAGCATAGTAATTGGGTGTAGATGAGCTGACTAATTGATTTGTGTGAGAGAAATCAAAGGGAAAATTGTAAATTCATGAAGACCACCTCTGCAAATAGAAACTCATGGTTGTCAGTGAGATGGAGTTATCTCTCAGTTCTATTATGAGTGATATCTCTATCTATTTACATTTCAGATGATTTATGATTTATATTTTATTTAATGTATTTAATTTCAGATTGATTATTTAAACTTTCATCTTTTAAATTGGTTAGGATATGATAAATTTTAACTTGTAGATATAGAATACAAGTTTATTTGAAATTGTTAGGTTTATTGAACTCACTTGTTTAATAAGAGGCTGTTCAGGGTGGTTGCGAGATTTCAGTTTTTGGTTTTTTAAAATTTTAAATCAAGTTTTTACAACTCAAAACCAACAATTGAAAACTTGTTTTTGTGGTTTTCAAAATAAACATTTTGAAAACCACAAAAAATGTTTTCCAGTTTTTGGTTTTGAGTTGTAAAAACTTGATTCAAAATTTTTAAAAATCAAAATTTGAAAACTCGCAACCACCCCGAATGGGACCTAAGTTTATATGGAGAAGTAAGTTTTATATTGAGATTGGTTTCTATTGAACAACTCGTGCGTTGGTGTATTTTCCTTCTAGTTCATGGTGGTTGCTACTTGCCAGGCTCTTACTAAGTCTTTGTGACTTACCCCATTTCCATTGTTTTCCTCCAAATTCCCAAGCAACTGAGTAGCAGGTGCTATAGCAGAGTCTGATAGCTTTGACTTCACTGACTATTCTTTTGGTAGGCCTCATTTGTGTTGGTGGTCATTTGATGTACTTTGATTTTATGTATATTCTATAGCTATAGGGAGTCTAGTTATACGGTTTATGTTCTGGCTGGTGGTATATATTGAGAATATGATTTCTGTAAATTTTGTGATGTCCAAAATATAGGGGAGACTTTGTCAAAAAATTTTTGTAAAGTCTTGGAAGTCTGTCTATTTTCAGCAAATACCACCTCTAATTTGTACTCATCCATGATCAAACAATAATTAATTCAACTTTCTGTTTAAATTTTCATAATTAAGTCAATGGCAAAGAAATGAAAAATAAGAAACGAAGTAAAATAGTTAGTTTATTTAATCTAAAAAATTCTTTGTTACTATGATATTGAATTTTTCAACCCCTGGCAATGGCACCGGAAAACTTGATGAGATTTTGGCAAGCGTACCAAATTATCGCAAGTAATTAACAATGAGTTAGAGTATCATCTCCACAGAGATTAAGGAATCAAATACCAAATAGCTGAATAGAGAGAAACGAAATGTATCAAGTTACATGAAGAATTAATGCAGAATAGAGAGAAACGAAATGTATCAAGTTACATGAAGAATTAATGCAGAAAAATAAACGAGAAGAATTACACCAGAACAATTGAAATAGGTATTAGAACACAAGGCAAGAATTCAGAAAATGTGAGAAACAATATCAACAAGGTGGTTAGGGGTTGGTTCCTTTCAATTCTCACTCTATGAAATTTTAAAGAATGTCCAACTCAATGATTATAATTTAATTCATGATCCAATTCACTAAGGTAGTTACAACTCAATACATTGGTGAATTAACCCTATATCATTAATCAATAACCCTAATTCCTTAAGTAAATTTAATTGAGAGATGCACTAGTATCAAGAATTGATAAAGATCATATAAAAAATGATTCTTATTCCTAGGTAATTAACTTCCTATGTAACTTACTTCTGATCCAAGCTCTTCCCGAACTTTCTAATTATAGGAATTACTCTAAATTCGTGCATTGGTTGATCAAGTCAATGAAGAATTGAGAATAGAAGAGAGTAATGTAATTGAATCACAATTCACTGAATTGAAATCAAATATAGAAATTCACATAGAGTTTGAATCAAAATTCACCAATCCCTAACCTAAGAAATTTAGAAACTCATTACAATGGAGAAAAGAAGAGAGATGAGAAATGAAAACTCAATGGAAGACTCCATTAGATCTGAACTCTAGCTTCCACTTTGGTTTGGATCTTCGGGAGGAAGAGAGAGAAAAGAGAAAATTTATGGTTTACAAAACTGAAAAGTGAGTGAATGAATGATTAAAACTAACTAAAAGTCTGCAAAAATCTATTTATAGAGATGTTGTTAGGTGCATGTGGGAACACAACAACTTTGGGTGTCCTCACAAACACCATATAGAAGCAACAATAAGTTTTGTCTTGCTCGTGTCCCTACATTAAACGTTGCCATACCTTCATGCGAGCCTTGTAGTAAGCATTCTAGCTTTCTGTCATACTTTGTGTCCTCACAGAAAGCTCTGGCATGTTCCCATGCGAGTGTGGCAGAAAACTTTTGCAATATTGGTGCATCCAGTGTCCTCATCACAAGTAAAAAAAATACATGTTCCCATGAAATATGGCAGTAAGTAGTCTTCATTTCTAACTTCTCATGTGTCCCCAAGCTCAATGTTTTGTCCCCACAAAGACCTTCAAAATGCTCCCCCTTGTCATCTTTTGCTTCTCTTTCAAACAATTCTTACAAAAACATGAAATTAATACAATTAAAACAAAATTACTAATATTTACTAAAATCACCTAAAAATAAAAAACAAATGCAATTTTAAATAATTTTAACTACAATTTCGCACAAACCTAAACAAATAAAAATGACCTACTATTAGCTTAATTATAAATATACTCATAATGTGGATTTATCAGCTACCCACCCCATCCACTTTTCGCAGTCTTCAATCCCTTTCTTTGCAAACTTAGTTTCTTTCCCTTTCTTTCTCGTTCGTCGACGTGTGTCGTCTTCTTTTTCATAATTTCCTTTCTCGCCTACACAACAAGACATTTGATAGTTTGGAAAATATATTACTGGCAATAAGTTATCAGTTTTGTTAGTGTGTTACTTTAAATTAAAAAGGGTAGTTTAGAAAATAAAAAGGAAAAAACAGGGGTTGAGATGTGTGGGATTAAAAATGAAATGTGTAAAAATTAAATCTCAAATTCAATCTTGTAAAATATAAGCTTGTCCCAACCCTATCCGAGAAATGGGCTTGTTGGGCTGACCCAATTTAAATCCAACTTTTTTTAAAAAAAAAAGTGAAGATCATTGAAACAAAACTCTAGCTATTAAAAAATTACTTTGCCTATAAAAGCCCAAGATGTCCCATTGTTGACAAAAAAAAAATGCAAAGAGTAGAATAAAGCTACGTTCCTATTACGTTCTTTTACTTTGTGATGAAGTTCTCACTTTTCTTCCGCTCTACATTTTCTATTATCTTGACACATTACGATCAGTTCATTGTAAGCTCATGGGCTAATATAGTTCAATGACCCTAATCCCTAAATTCTATACCAAGAGGGTCTATAATGCTTAAAAGTGGATTTTTCCATGTTTAAATATCATATAAGAAAATAAGATAACAGTGAATTAGTGGGCGTGCTTTGTTTTTTTTATTAATATATATGGGTAACCTGAAGGTTGATCGGGCTATATGAAGTTGCGGATTCGAGCAGTCAATCGGGTCAGGTTAGTCCATTGATCGACTATATAAATGGGTTATAAAATAAAAAAGAATCTTCATAATTTTATGAAGAGTAAAAAAAACAAGAAGATGAATATAGAAATTAATTATATTTTCTCTTGGGTAAGCATTAAGTAATGGAAATTGAAATTGATATATAATTGTTCTATATTAAACTCCAAAGGATACTCCTCAAGCTCCAACTCTTCAAGCTTCTCACCAGTATTTTGAAAAAATGGGATACTTGCATAGACACTCAACCCAGAAATCAGTTTGTATTTTGACAAAGTGTTGACCAAATATAGAATGATAGTGTGTACTCCCTACGGTCCTATTTATAAGAACTTTTTAACTAATTCACACGGATTAAAGAAGTTAGTTAATTTAGTTGATTACAATAAATTTATCATGATTGTGTATCATATTTACTAAACTATCCTTGAATTTATTGAGACTCATTATCTTTCTCTTTCTATTTAACTACTCAAATGTGTCATACTCTCTCTACCTCCACTAATGGGGTAGTTTTGTCAAATAATAATTAATGCATGAGACAATCTGAAAAAGTTCTTAGACCAAGACCCACCTCCAAAAAGGTTCTTATAAATAGGACCGGGAGTATATGGTAATATGTTGCATGTGTGTATTTATAGAGCTTGTAGAAGCTTCTATGAGATAATGGGGTAGCCAAATTGTCTTCTTAGATATGAGGAGGATTCAACTCCATTACCGTGTATTATTAATGACACTCCACGTAATAAATAAAGAGTTTCAGCATGCATGTATATTCCAATCAAGTGTCGCTTTATGCCCCGGACAGATATCAATCGGCCTCAAATTAGGCTTTGCATACAGCCAAAACGGATGGTTCCGGGTATCAACATGTGGTGGATAGATGGTGCCGGATATTAGCATGCAGCCCGGATTCGAATTGCCCCAACCCCACATACAAAGTGCCATTATTATAAAATAAAATGATTGTATCCGTTACCGTTAGGTCCCTCCATTTAACACCCTTTTTTTTTTTAATTTGCATAGTAGTTCGCTTTTTGTTTCTTCAGTGTTTCCTCGGATCAGATTCTATGGTTGAAGGCTTCGTGGCACTCATGGCTATGCATTTGTTTGCATATGCCCCACCGCCATTTCTAGATATTCATTTAATTAATGGTAACAAGTAACAACCAAGTGAAGTGACTAACGTGGGTTTCTGTTTCTCGTTTTCTTTCTTTATTCCGTAAGACGTGCTCCTCTGTTTGTTTAGAATTGGTCCAAATTGTGCCGTTGAGCCTTGGATTGGATGCGTGCATTTTGAAGACACCAACAACAATTCAAAAATATTGGATAAAAAAATATAAAAACAGAGAAAAAAAACTATACAAAAAAATGTTGTCGGTTTCCACTTTCAACGCCAATTTGAGCACTATATTGTTTCAAATTCAATGATAGGTATGGGGTGACTTTTATTCCCCACAGCTCAATGCTCATCGTGGCTTTCTTGCCAGCACAAGATAATATGGATGAGGAATTCCTAGATTATTAGCGCTACAAGTTGAAAAATACTTCATCTGTTGACCAAAGACTAATAAAAATAATTAAAATTAATTAATTTAATTAAAATTTTAAAAATAGTTTAACTTTATAGTTTTATTCTTATTTAATATCTTTGATTAACTCCACCTCCAACTATATTTTACTAATAGATAAAAAGACATTACAATTTATAAGGATAAATAAGTAAAATTATAATAAATACTTTCTTGAAATTATAAAGCGACTTATAAAAAGGAACACAAAAAATATTTAAATAGTGTCTTATAAATATGAATGAAGAGAGTAACGTATAAGGTATCATATTTATTAAATGATGTAGTTTCACATCATACATCATTAGATAGATTAAGGAATAATTTTTTTACATTGATTGTATATATATGCTAATTAAACTCTTTTACAATTTTTTATTTTGTAAAAATAATAGAGTAATGCAATGTGTGATAGTTAGTTAGGATGACAATTAGACTTAGACCTTATGGGTATCCGCAAAATCAATGATGTTAGTTCAAGTGATACATGTTTGATTCCTCTAAGCAAGGTCTCGGATTCGAGTGTAGTGAATGAAAAAAATTCCTACCGGGAGAGCTAGTCCCACCGTGATCTGGATGTTTTCGGCTCGAGCAAAATTGCCTCTCCTGGAAGATGCATGTGATTTAAATAAAAAATGGATACCGGCCTAAATTACCAATAATGGACAGGGTAATAAGTCATCAAATGGGTCCGGGTAATTATCCGAATACTTTAATGGGTACGAGTGTCGGTACGGGTACTATGTACCCAACCCTATCCATATTCGCACTTATATATATAATTAATTTAATTTTAACATGTTTATATTACTAATTAATGTTATATATATTATAGTAAGAAAAAAATTAATATATGTTACTAATTTAATTAACTGAAATGTTATAATTTTATAACCCTAAACGCTAAAATAACAAAACTTGTGAACTCATAGTTGTGAAAGTTTATTGCCATGTATACCTAACGTTTAAAAATTACATTATACATTGTGTTTAAAAACTTTATTGTGTTGCACTTTAATTTAGTAAAATAGTCATGTTTCAGGGTTAAATTTGGATAATCTATGTATTATTTTTAATTAATTTTTATTTTCTAATTGATTTATTAGTTTTATAATTAATAAAAGTGTGGGTAATGAATATGAGTATGAATTCTTAAGTACCTAACAGATAAGAGTATGAGTATTAAAAATGATATCCATGTTAGTATAAGTCATGGGTATTTTTTTTAAACGTAGGTATAAGGATGGGTACAATAGTACCTAGAGCCGGCAAAATGGGCTAGCCCGACCGGGCCGGGCCGTAAAAGCCCGCAAAAAACGCAGGGCTCGGGCACCTATTCTAGAAGCCCGGATAACTTCCGGGCCTTTTAGCCCAGCCCAATAAAGCGCGCTACCGCAAAAAAATCGAGTAGCCCGCAAAAATCCCGCCAAAAAACCGTGCTACCCGCAAAAAGGATAGGGCTCGGACACCTATTTTAGAAGCCCGAATAACTTCCGGGTTTTTTAGCTCAGCCCAATAAAACCCGCTACCCGCATCAAGGCGCACCGGCCCGAATAGCCCGAATTGCCACCTATAATACTATCCTACCCAAATCTTATCCATTTTCATTCCTATAGTCGGCTTTTCATACGAAAATTGTTTCTAAAACAAAAAAAAACATTTTGAAAAAAAAACTTAGAAATATTATTACTTTGCACCAATATTATAGTTTAGATTTATCGTCTAATTAATATGAAACATAATCTCCATACCAAACTAATATGACATATCATCTTTCTTCTTCCATGATTTTCATTGGATTAAATACTCTTCAGTGTAACTACTCTCTCATAAATATTAATCATTCTACTGTATATTCCATTTGCTTACATTTTTATTACAATCATCATAATCTTTTGTAATTATTCTCCTTTATTTTTTTAAAAAAATTATTTTAAAATAACCAATAATGATTTCACTTTAAATAATTATAATAATGTATAGAATTGAATGAGATGTATTAAATAATTTCACTTTATTTCATCTTGTTTTAAGTAAATTAAATAATAAACACAGTTTCATTCTAATTTGTAAAAGTCCATAAAAAAACTTTCAATAAAATTAAATTTTGATAATGATGATGTGTCATGAGATTGTCATACGAAGACAATCATAACATTCAGTTTATATAGCCTCCTCAGTTAGATTCGGATGATATTTGCGATCAAAAAGTTCTACAAAATCTGAAAAAAAAAATCTGCAAAATCGTTGAAAACTTGAACTCTTCTTCCTCCGGCACCGAATATCTATAGCGTGTTTTTTCGGCCACTTCTTGTCAAAAAATCTGACCAGCAAATGAATAAACTTAATTAATACTCCATGTTTATTTATAAGAACATATTTTTATGATCTCATGCATTAATTATTTGATAAAAACATTCCATTAATAGAAATAGATGGATAATTAATTAGTAGAGAGAGTATAACACAATTGAGTGATGAGTAGTTAAATAGAAAGAGAAAGATATCGAATCTCAATAAATTCATGGGTGCTTCAGGAATTATGATACACATCTATGACAAATTTATTGCAATAAACTAAATTAACTAACTTTCTTAATTCACGTGGAGGGAGTATAACTCTTCATAAACAATGTAAAAACAATTTAAGAAGGTAAAAATTTAATTCAAAATCTTTATATATCTATTATTAAAATTTCAAATCAAATACTAATGATTATATGCATTTTTTTCATATTAATAGCTTGCATTAAAAACATACTACTAAACTTTTAAAAGCTATTTACATATCATTATTTAATTTAAAAATTCTATAACAGATACAAGAAACTTGATTTAAATTTTGTCGTTTTATTAAAGTTTAAACAACCAGAACAATATTAATAATAATTAAAAAAAACATTAGTTGGATGCATCAAGATGCTATGGACCCCACAATGTGGGACCAATGACTGCTTTTCTCTCTACGTGCCTTCCTCTCTCTCATCTCTATATTTAGCATCTCCTTCTTCCCCACTAACTCAAACCCAGTCCACTGAATTTTGGATTTTTATGTGTCTAGTTGCTTTCTCTTCCTCTTCATTGAACCTTTTCTGAGGTAGAAAAATTCTCTCTTTTTCCCTGTTTTTCTTAGCTCACTGTAGCATACTGGCATTTCTGTTTTTTTCTTTTTTTGGTTGGCTGTGCTTGGTAACCTTCTTTAGTTTTCAAAGTGCATTTTGTTCTGCTCTTGCTTGATTCTTGTCATGTTAATGCGGCTCTCAAGTTATTTGCATTTTGCAAAGATTTTCAGTTCATGTGTGTGTGTGTGTGTTTCTGTTACTTTCTTTAATTCCCCATTGTACTACTACTGTTTGATCCACTCCTTGAAATGAGGTTTTGGTTGTCTTCAGTTTTATGACCCTTTTTGCAATATCTGCAGATTGCTTATAGATTTGGGTGTTGAAGCTTTGAAATGGGGAAATCTTCAATCCCCATTGTGGGTGTTCTGCTACTGTGCCTTCTGGTTTCATTTTCAGAAGCAGAATACTTGAAGTATAAAGACCCTAAGGTGCCACTGGATGAAAGAATCAGAGACTTGATGCAAAGAATGACTCTAGAGGAAAAGATAGGCCAAATGACACAGATTGAAAGGAGTGTTGCTACTCCTGATGTGATGAAGAAGTACTTCATTGGTAAAACACTAATCAAATCTCTTTCTGTATCTTAGTGTTTGATTTGTGCAAAGTTCTTTTTTTTATTGTTTTGGTGTAATGAGGTGATATTTATGAGATGCAATGCAACTTATCATTGATGGGCAGGGAGTGTGCTGAGTGGGGGAGGAAGTGTTCCAGCTCCAAAAGCTTCTGCTGAGACCTGGGTGAAAATGGTGAATCAGATCCAAAATGGAGCCTTATCTACTCGCCTTGGGATTCCAATGATTTATGGGATAGATGCAGTTCATGGCCACAATACTGTCTACAATGCTACTGTGTTCCCTCACAATGTTGGACTTGGTGTTACCAGGCAAGTTTATGCAGGAATATGAGTAGTCATGAAATGATTTGTGATGTTTGTTATAGTTCATAATTTGTAATTGGAATAATCTGTTTGAAGCTATATTTGAAAATGTTAACATTTTTGGTAAACCCCAAGTCCAATGATCTAATGCATTTCCTTAGTAACTTTTGAATCTTTTAATATGAATGGTTTTTCTTTTTATGCTTTATTGTAATGGAATCTACTGTTTATTAGGGATCCAGTGCTCATAAAAAAGATTGGAGATGCAACTGCCCTTGAAGTTAGAGCTACTGGAATTCCATATGTCTTTGCTCCATGTATCGCGGTAATTAAGCAGTGTTTAAATATTCTGTTGTTCAGATCACATATAACATTGATCAAGTCTAGTAATTTGTTGATGTATTATTCATCTACAGGTATGCAGAGATCCAAGGTGGGGACGTTGCTATGAAAGCTACAGTGAGGACCCTAAGATTGTTAGAACCATGACTGAAATTATACCTGGTTTGCAAGGAGATATCCCTGGCAATTCCATGAAAGGAGTTCCCTTTGTTGCTGGAAAGTAAGATTTTTGTTTGCAGCTCAATGTTGCTGAAATTTTTTTATTTAGCAGATCAGCTGAATACAAATTAATAGTTTAATACATAAATGGGTTATCCTTCAATTTTTATTTCTTTTTTTAATATAAACTTCCAAAAGCATCTACATTGGATGGTGGTAAATAGTACTGTATTGAGTGACCAAGCTGTTATATCATAAAGCATGCATGCCACCTGCTTATCATAGATAATACATACAATGAATTAACAACTTGGTCACTCAATGTCGATAAACGTTGTATATGTGGGCTTGATTGGTTGTAATTGATCCTTTCTTTTTTAAGAGTTCAAATACCATATGCTTAGACTTAATTCTTTTCTGTTGTATGATTTTTTATTGACAAAGTTCCTAATTTTCATATTAAATATAATATAATCTCAAATTTGTTAATCCACCTGTAGAAACACTTTTAGCATTCTTTATGCTACTTTATTATATAAATTGTAGAGACCTGAAATAAAAATGTCCCTTGATTTTAATTACTTTGATGCAGGAACAAGGTTGCAGCTTGTGCCAAACACTTTGTTGGAGATGGTGGCACAAACAAGGGTATCAATGAGAACAATACTCTGATCAACTACAAAGGATTGCTTAAAATTCACATGCCAGCATACTATGACTCTGTTGTCAAGGGTGTTGCAACAGTTATGGTCTCCTACTCTAGCTGGAATGGGAAGAAGATGCATGCTAACCGAAATCTTGTCACTAATTACCTCAAGAACAAACTGCAGTTCAAGGTAATGAATTTTGTCTAATTAGTTCTCTAATGTAAAAATTGAACTGAATGAGTCAGAACTCAGAAGAAAGAAAAAACAGATGTAAAGAGTTTCATAAGATATGTTTTTTCTCCCATCTTTCAGGGTTTTGTCATATCAGATTGGCAGGGTATTGACAGGATAACTTCTCCTCCCCATGCTAACTATTCATACTCTGTTCAAGCTGGTGTTAGTGCTGGAATTGATATGGTAAATATTATTTCCCTTTTTAAGGAGTAAAAGAAAGAAATTAAAAGTGTTTTTTAGCCTGAGAGTTTAATATTTTGAATCTACTTTATTTAACATTTGCATTATTTACAGATTATGGTTCCCTTCAACTTCACTGAGTTCATTGATGACCTAACCTATCAAGTAAAGAACAATATTATCCCAATGAGCAGGATTGATGATGCTGTGGCAAGAATCTTGAGAGTAAAATTTATCATGGGCCTATTTGAAAATCCACTTGCTGATCTAAGCCTGGTGAACCAACTGGGTAGCAAGGTACATTTTGTTGAGGATGTCATTTGAACATATGTTGGATACTTTATGCCTTTCCATGTTTCTTGATCAGTATCATCTCTTAAACAGGAACATAGAGAGTTAGCAAGGGAAGCTGTACGGAAATCCCTAGTGTTGCTAAAGAATGGTAAATCTTCTGAGAAGCCACTCCTTCCCCTTCCCAAGAAAGCTGGAAAAATTCTGGTGGCTGGAATTCATGCTGACAATTTGGGTTATCAATGTGGAGGGTGGACAATTACCTGGCAGGGGCTTGATGGCAATGATCTTACATCCGGTAAGTTTTCATTTTTTTTTCTATTTTCAAAGTTTTGTACAGGAAACAGTGAAAACAATAAAATTGAAAAGAGAAAATGGAAGCCAATTAGCCAAACAGGATCTAAAATTCTAGAATTCTCTCACAGGATGCCTATAATTAACCAATTAGCCAAACAATTAGCCAATTTTTTTTATCATAGTTTCCTTATGTGGAATTACAGAATATCTGATAGAATTCCATTTTGTTAACAGGTACAACAATCCTTAATGCTGTAAAACAAACAGTTGATCCAGCAACTGAAGTTGTCTACAATGAAAATCCTGATGCGAACTTTATTAAGTCAAACAAATTTTCCTATGCCATAGTTGTTGTGGGTGAACACCCTTATGCTGAAACATTTGGTGACAGTTTGAATCTAACTATAGCTGAGCCAGGTCCAAGCACTATCACCAATGTATGTGGGTCTATTCGATGTGTAGTTGTTATCATCTCTGGCCGCCCAGTTGTGATTCAACCATATCTATCAAAAATAGATGCACTTGTAGCTGCATGGCTTCCTGGCACTGAAGGTCAAGGGGTTTGCAGACCTTCTCTATGGTGACTATGAATTTACTGGCGAGCTTGCAAGGACATGGTTCAAGACAGTTGATCAGCTCCCAATGAATGTTGGTGATAAACATTATGATCCTCTATTTCCATTTGGGTTTGGGTTGACTACAAACCTCACTAAGTATTGAAACCTCTTATAACATGTCCCTTTTCCACCAGGAGCCTCTACTAAATTGTCAATTGGTGAGTTATTAGTTTAGCTCATGCTTGCATTTCTTGTGAGTATCTGGAGAAGAAACTTGAATTATGATCCAATGCTAGAATTAATAGAAACATGTTTTGTAGCCTTGGCAATTTCATGAGTATAAAAATGTAATTTTTTTAGGTTTTTGGATCTTTTGATAGGGTTCATTGTCGAAATATGCATGACACAGATTATATCAACATAAACTGGTAGTTTATTTATTTTATATTCACCAGCGCCTTGAAGGCTGAAGCTATTCATGCATGGATGGCTCCAACAGAACTTCTGATAACGGAAGAATTGTAGACAGATCCCAATGAATGAAGAATGTTTCTTATATACTGCCCGGGTCTCAAATATAAATAAAAAATTACTTATTCACGCTAATTAAAAATATTGGTTGAACTCTTTAAATTTTTTCAAACTCACATAAAAAGTAAACAACATTTACTAAATTATCCTTGTTAATATTTATTGCAAAGTGGATCATTGGAAAAGAAATCTATATTAAATAAGGATATTGTGGGGATAATAGCATTTAATAAGGTAAAGGTAGTTAGATTTTGCTTATATTTGAAACCAACGAAATTGAATTTTGAGTTACTTATATTTGAGACCGGAGCGGTATAACTCAAATAAGAGGAACAGATCATATGCTAATAAAAAAGAGACAAAACGCAGATTGAGATTGTGGGAAAAATTCCTGACTTTCATCCTTATTAGTCACATTCTTAGGAATGAGTGATGAGTCTTAACTATGACTTAATCCCGAATTGGATACTTGGTTAACACACAAACAAAATAAAGGACAACCTAAGCGTGTGTTTGGTTTAGCGTTGAAACTGGTCAAACTGAAATTTGAATTTCTCAACGCAACTATTTCTAGCGTTTGAAACGTGAGTTTACCACGTTTCAACGCTAAACCAAACATGTCTAACAATTTTCTTACACACCATTATCTTGGAAATGGTTAGACTTATTTAAGGGTTATTTTAGGTAGTAAGAGGTTAATTCATAACATATATTCACATAAAACTTAAAAATCAATTATATTAATTATAATATAAGTAATATTTTTGTTATACTAAAAAAATATTTTGAAAAGCATTTTATATATAGCATTTTTATAATTTGTTTATAATTAGAATTTTAGCTTCTTTTTTAAGGCTCCACAATAATTTATTAAGTAAAAGTGTTTAAGTTTAACACAATCCAAACAAAATTGATTATCTTAAGATTATTTTTCATTTAACATATTTATCATAAACTCAATTTAATTGATAATAAAATAATAATTACACATAAAATCCATTATTTTTTATATATTTTTGCAAATAATTTAAACATCCCAATTATAACAGGAGTAACAATTTATAATGTGTTTGGATAGTGGTTAATATTTTATTAAATTTACAATCATGATTTGATTTTTTTTTATTTCTACTCATGTGATGATATTTGAAATGGTTTTTATTTAATTATTATGTGATTAGAATATCCTCGTGTATGTGACACCCTTCTACCCCAAACTCTTATACGTTTAATAAATCGAAGTGTAGAAAAGGTAACGTCCCACAACGGGTAAAAGGTTCACATAACTCTTCATTAAAAACCTCATTGTTTCAAAAATAACTCAATTAAAATAAAAATAGAATTCAAATGTATTCAAAATACTCAAGCAAGTGGAATCTTCAAATTACCCATAATTAAAACATCCTATTGCCATGTAAGGCATTTAAAAGTATTTATAAAATCCTTTCCTATCTAGTAACATGAAATAAAAACCCCAAATGATATGCCCTGATGTCACATTGTACCAGAGCAACACTCCCTCTACTCAATACTCGACACCAGTCGTGTCTTCATCATCACTTGTAAAATATTCACAGTGTAACGGTGAGGAAAAGAATACTACTCATATATACACATAGGAGGCTACCCTATGCCTCACCCCTCACGGAAACAACATCATCATTGATCATGCCACATACGCAATCATCAAATAAGTGGATCAGATAATAGCACTGTATAAGGCAGCAGAGAACAAACAGGCAAGAGCACCAGGTAAGGCGCCGAGCCGCATGCACCAAATAAGCACCTACTCTATTCTCAACACCTATTACTCAGGTCATCATACAAATCATGGCATGCATCATATAACTCATTGTGATACATCATATATAAGACATATTCATCCATCATCATATACACCAACAAGATCATCAAGATCACCATAACCATAATCATCAAGATCACCATAATCATCATACTCATCAATATCATCATAATCATCATGCAACTCATAATCATCATACTCATCAATATCATCATAATTATCATAATCATCATTCACCTCATCAATACTCTCCCGAGTTGCACTTCGCCCCACTCTAGGCTTATGCTCCTCAGTACAAACTCTCCCAAGTTGCACTCGCCTCTCTCTAGGCTTATGCTCCTCAGTACAAACTTTCCCAAGTTGCACTCGCCTCTCTCTAGGCTTATGCCCCTTGGTACAAACTCTCCCAAGTTGAACTCACCTCTCTCTAGCCTCTCTATAGCTTATGCCCCTTGGTACAAACTCTCCCAAGTTGCACTCGCCTCTCTCTAGGCTTGTGCTCCATTGTACAACACCTCATATGCTCAATGCATAATCATCATCACACTACATCTCATATGCTCAATGCATAATCGTCATCATGACTCACCTCAGATGCTCAATGCATCATTACATCATCATTTTCACATAGCTCTTATGCTCAACGCATTAATATATCATCATCATTATAACACACATCATCAATCATCGTTATCATCATCACATAAGCATCATTAATCATCATCATCATTATCATCATCACATAAGCATCATTAATCATCATCATCATTATCATCATCACATAAGCATCATTGATCATCATCATCATTATCATACCCTCATTCCTCATATGTTCATTACATCAATATATTATCATCCCACACCACATACCTCATACACTCAATACATAAATACCTCATCATTATCATCATACATCGCAATAGTATAAACATCTATCATCAAGGATATGTCATATCATCATACTCACATCACAATCAATGTATAACAATCATCAACAAACACAAGGGTCACATTGATGAGAACAAGGAATGAAGCAAAGCCTTTTATTTTATTTCAATTTCAAGAAAATAAAACCTTGAAGATGCAAATCACAAATTGATCATTTGAAGGGTTATTTGTCTTAAATTAAACTCACTTTGGAGTGCTACTTGGGCTGAATTGGAGCGGCAATAATTGATGATTAAATTGGTTGAGTTGTGATGCAAATTAAATCATTTGTTTGATGTTACTTTCTTTCAAAAGTGGGCTGGCAGCTTGGTGCAAATAATAGTGGGCTGAGTAAATCAAAATGGCATTTACAATTTGGCTATTAAGCACAATAAGTGTTACTTTATTTTAGTGGTTTTGTTATGTAACTTCTGAATTTGTAAAGCCTTTATAAGGCTGGGCACACCTTATGGAAAATCAGATTATGATTTTGTGAAAAAAAAAACTCAGTTTTGAAGAAGAGATTTCTCTTGGGTTCTTGTGAATCCAACAATTGAGATTTATCAAAGGATTTCCACCCCTTTGTGTGTGTAATCTCTGGGACATATCTTCCATCCTTGGAAGTGTGACGTCCTCTCAATTCCATTCCATTTTTCTTCCTCATTTCATTCACGCATAATTCAATTTTTTTTCTTGTTTCTTCACGCAGAATTTCTGCACCTATTCTGACTGTACATGAGCACTATTTTTGACCCCAAACTTCATTCTGGTCCAATCATTATGCGCTGAATATATGATGAAAACTGCACCTTTTTCTAATTATAATTGTGCGCTGAATCAGAGTAATTATCTGATCCTTTTCTTCTAGTTAATTGAGATGCAAACTGCAGCAAATTGTCATCCTTTTAAGCGCTGAATTTAATACAAATTTTGCACCTTTCTTCATGCCAAAAATACACGCTGAGTTTATCTTCTTTCTACCTATTTCTTTGTTTTGTTTTTAGTGAATGAATTTTGAGTTATATGGTGCGCATAATTGTTTCTCTTTTTGTCTAATTGTCCAAGGCAACAAACATAATTCCTAGGGTCCTTATTCAGAATCCTAAATCACCCCCTCGGATTCACATCACACATTCATCACATAAACCACATTCTCATATTCAATTTGAGCTGATAATCGATTACCACACAGCTGTAATCGATTACCCGAGGCGTTTCCTCAATTTTGGAGTTTTCAAGTTTAAGCTTAATGACCTTAGTGCACTAATTTGGAATTATCTAGAGTTTTAGGTGTCCAATTAATATGATTCCACTTCTATTAGAAAGTTAAGATCCGGGACTTCAGTTTGATATGCTACATGATAGAGTTCCGAGCCCATTTGCACCCTTAATCGACATATTCTTGCTCAGGCGAGAAAGCTGTCAAAACAGAATCTGCGAGCTGCGCCCTAACTTGCGCTGCAGCGCAACCTGCAGCGCAAGTTACGTAGAACGCGTCTGTTCTACGTTTTTGTCCCCTTTTTGCTCCCCTTCTTCAATCCCTACTCAATCCTCATCGTTTATACTTCGATCCAACACGTTTTTATCAAACAAATTCAATGAAATAATCAATCTTTAACACGATTACACAGTTATTCAATCAAAACCCCAAATCATCAAACCCTTTATTAACTCATTTTCACTATTCTCATTATCTTCTTCAATTTCATTCAAGAACTCATCAAGATTCATCAAATCATTCATCAATCAACAATTTTCATCATCCATACTCAATATAAACATATATCAATATGAATTTAAAGTCTTAAACCACTACCCAAGCACCCCCCACATGCACATACAAGCAGCACCCTCTCCCCCACCGTACCTTGAAGTGAAGATCGGATCATAACAATTCTTGATTCTCAATGATTACTCCTCAGCAACCTCCTCTTGAGACTTGGTTTCTCCCCTCCTTGGAGTTTCGCTCTCTAACGATTATACGAATAAGGATTAGGGTGAACTGAGAACCCTCCTTAAATAATACTTAATTGGGCTAGGCCCACTCTCAACCCACTTATTCTATTTATTATTCTTATTATTTATTAAATAACCTTATTCATAAAATATACTAATCTTACTAATATTGGGATGTTACAGTTGTAATGGTTTTTAATTTTTTTTTTTATCTTGTTCAAAGCATAAATAGAATAGAAATTTAAAGAGTGGATGGGATTATTTTGACTTATTGTGAAATAAAAATTTGTGTATAAGACAAGGAAAGTAGAATGTTGATTTGTTGTAGATATTGTTACGTTTGGCTTTATAAATGGTAGGTTTATATTAAATTAAAATTGAATTAAGAATTTTATATTAAATTTTCAGTTATGCTATGATGGTAGCAGAGTTTGTTTCTAGGTGTCTAGTACGTCAACAAGTGAAAATAAAGCACCAAAACCTTCAGGAACCCTTCAACCTTTGGAAATCATTGAGTGGAAGTGGGAGAGGATAGCGATGAATTTTGTTATGTGACTACCTAGAGTCCCGACTGGGTATGACGCCATTTGGGTCATTGTGGACCGGTTGACCAAGTCAGGCCACTTCCTACCTATTAGGACCACCTATTCCCTAAATAAGTTAGTTGACTTGTATATCAAGAAATTGTAAAGCTCCATGGTATACCCTATAACATGGTTTTCAGACAGAGATCTTAGGTTTACCTATAGGTTTGGAATGTACTTCACCAGGCCTTCGGGACTAAAATGGAGTTTAGTACCACTTATCATCCTCAGATTGACGGTCAGTCAGAGAGAACCATCCAGACCCTAGAGAATATGCTTATAGCTTATGTATTAGATGAGAAAAGTAATTGGGATAGGTACCTACCACTCATAAGTTTGCCTACAATAACAGTTTCCATAGTAGTATAGGCATAACACCCTATGAGACTTTATACGGTAGGAAGTGTAGGTCCTCACTCTGTTGGTATGAGGTGGGTGAGAGGAACCTTTTGAGTCCAGAGTTGGTCCAGGAGACCACAAATAAGATTAAGTTGATTAGGGACAAACTTGTAATGGCCCAAAGCCGGGAAAAGCTTATGCTGATAGGAGGAGAAATGACCTAGAGTTTGAGGGTGAGCATGCATTTTTAAAAGTAACATCCATCACATGTATTGGAAAAGCCATTAAGGCCAAGAAGCTAAATCCCAGATTCATTGGCCCCTTTTCAGATCTTGAAAAGGATTAGTCCTCTTGCCTACCGGATAGCCTAACACCCTATTTGTCCAATGTTGATGATGTTTTTCATGTATCCCAGCTCAAAAAATATGTCCATGACCCTTCACACATCATAAGTTCTGAATTAGTATACAATTAAGGGGAGACCTTACAGTTTCCACTAGGCCTGCACATATTATTGATCGAAGTGTCAAAACCCTGGGGAACAAGACAATCCCATTAGTGAAGGTAATTTGGGAAGCCAGGGAAGGTTAGACATCGGAGGAGGCCACTTGGGAGGAGGAGGATGTCCATGCTCAGTATCCTAAGTTATTCACTTGAGGTCACCAAAACTGTAATAATGTAATTTTGAGGAAAAAATTAATTTAAGGGGGTGTAGAGTTGTAATATCCCAAATTTCAAAGTCATTTTCATCAGTGAAATTATAAGTATGAAAGGTTTTCATAAATGAATTAGGTAAAAGAGGGTTAAAAATGTTTAAAAGGGCATAACACTATCCCTATTTTGCTCAAGCGAGAAATGGTTCGCTTGAGCGAGTGGGAATGGAAATTTGGCAATTCCATTCTGTGATATTTTCGCTCAAGCGAGACTATTTTGCTTGAGCAAAAATATCAACAAAATCTGGGTAAAAACTTTCTGATATTTTTGCTTAAGGAAGAGATTTTTTTGCTCAGGCAAAAATAAGGCAGAGAGGAGGATTGATTCTACTTGGTTTTTGCTCGAGTGAAACAAAGCTCGCTCAAGCAAGAATTGCGCATAAAGGCCACTGCTTGATTCTCACTCAAGCGAAAATATTTCGCTTGAGCGAGAATGCGCAAATTAGTTTTTTTAAAAGAATTTAAGGGTAATTTGACTAGAGTCGGCAAAATGGGTTGCGTCAGCCCGCAAAAGCCCACAAAAATGTAGGGCTTAGGTACCTATTTTAGAAGCCCGAATAACTCCCAGGCTTTTTAATCCATCCTGATAAAGCCCGCTACCCGTAAAAATCCGCAAAAGATCGGGTAACCCGTAAAAAGCCCGCTAAAAGGTAGGGCTCAGGCACCTATTTTAGAAGCTCGAATGACTTCAGGGCTTCTTAGTCCAATCCGATAAAACCCGCTACCCACATCGAGTCGGGTCGGGTAGCCCGAATTGACAGCTCTACATTTGACTCACATTCTAAACACATTTCTCTCAACCTGTTGTGCCCTAGCAAAGCAAGAAGAAGAGAAGAGGAAGAAGGAGCCTTGAAGTGACCCATCAAAGAGGAGCAAGCCACTCATAACCCTCAACCCCCTTCTTTGTTGTCTCTAGAGGTGAGTGTATACCAGTCACTCACTCCTATCTTGCTTGATAATCCTCAATGATCCCTCCTCTTGCATTTCCTTTCTCTAATTGCTTGTGAATGGTTATTTCTTTGATTATGGTTTGTTTGGGTGGTTATGCTCAGGGCTTTGGTTGATTGATTGAAATGTCTAAATGCTTGGGGTTAGAGTTGTATTTCCATGACTCAATGTATGCTATGTTTAAGAGGATGCTCACATGCTTTTATTATTCATCATACACCCATGAGACCTCTTATATGTAAGACATAAATTAAAAGGGTCGATAACCAATATGGAAAATGAAAAACGGGGAAAAATTATATAAATGTAATGTTGTTTGAAAACATATGTTTAACGGTGAGGTCTTATGACCGTGGGGAAGACGTTCCTCACTCGGATACTGAGCTCATATCTGGTCAATAGAAAAAGGATAAGTGGAAAGACCCCCCATAACTTAGAGTGTGTTTATTATGTATTGGTGGTGTTCATAATTTGGTGCATTGTGGAATAGTTGATGCATTTACATTTGCATGTTTTCCCTACACTGTATGCATGTATGCACTCATTGAAACTTTAGTCTCACCACACGTTGTGGCTTTATTTAGATATGCAGAGTTCTTAGTCGGATGCTTGACCAGAGAGCTTGGGAGTTCACAAGTGGATCCCCCACTTGTCGTGTTCAATTTTTGCTTTAAAACTACACTGATGTATATTTGTATTGAGTTAAACTTGAATTAACTGTGTATCTTTGTATTGAGTTAAACTTGAATTAACGTTTATGTATTATGGGCCACTTGGTGGCATTTCAACTGTAATTATGAATGTGTATTTGGAATTGAGGCTTATGTAATTGTTGGAATACTTAAGCGCATTGTATGTGATTGTATGTCGATATCGGTAATGTCGTGAAAAATAATTCGGTAAATTTAGAAATATGATTCCAACGAACATAATTTCTAGGTTTACGGAATTATGACGTTACATGACACATCATAGTATTCTTGATGTGGCACAAATAAAGGTATGTGACAATAATAGCGATGACATGGCGTGTAAACTTGTGAGTCATTTTTAGGTGGTGGTGGTCAAACACTTAAACCGTTATATATAAAAATCAACTCACAAACAACTCATAAATCCGACTACTTGGCTAAATTACTGGGTCAATGGGTCCATGGTCAAACAGTTAAACCGTTATATATAAAAATCAATAAATTTAAACATAAATCCGAACGACTTGGCTAGATTACTTGTCGTGTTCCCTTTTTGCTTTAAAACTACACTTTTTTTTGGTTTCCCAGAGTAATGACACATCAAAGTATTCTTGATGTGGCACAAATAAAGGTATGTGACAATAATAGGGATGACATGGCGTGTAAACTTGTGAGTCATTTTTAGGTGGTGGTGGTCAAACACTTAAACCGTTATATATAAAAATCAACTCACAAACAACTCATAAATCCGACTACTTGGCTAAATTACTGGGTCAATGGGTCCATGGTCAAACAGTTAAACCGTTATATATAAAAATCAATAAATTTAAACATAAATCCGACGACTTGGCTAGATTACTTGTCGTGTTCCCTTTTTGCTTTAAAACTACACTTTTTTTGGTTTCCCAGAGTATCCTCCCACCCGATAGGTAAGAGACTAATCTCTCGGGGTACTGTCAGGCGCAAAGCGGGGACCCTTCCCAACAGTATTTTTTTCCATTCACATGGATCCAGGGATCGAACCCAGGACCACATGCTTAAGGGACCCGAGGCCCTTCCACTCGGACCAATACATGTTGGTTGCTTTAAAACTACACTTGATGTATATTTGTATAATTTATATAAAGAGAAAATAAAAACATTTAAAATATGACTTGTAAATTAGATTTAAAAAATAGAACAATATCACGATTCATGAAATGTTATAAAACTTGGGTAATTATAGGGTGGACCCTTTAAGTTTGGGTCCATCATAGACCTTTACCATTAATAGTATAAATTTAATATTAAAAAATTTATTATTAAATATTATAAAATTAAAATTACTTTTTATAGTAAAAAAAATTAGTGGTTTACGGTGGACCCAAACTCAAAAATCCATCCTATAATTACCCATATAACTTAGACCGACGACTCGGCTAGATTACTGGGCGAATGGGTCTATGGTCAAACAGTTAAACCGTTATATATAAAAATCAATAAATTTAAACATAAATGTATGAAATTTATAAAATACAAGTAATTTATTTAAGCATACATATATTCTTCCACACCCAAAAATGGGTTTTCAAACTATTTTTCTCCTTTTCCCAATGGCAAAAGTCATATCGCTGCACTTTGGCATTTAAATGGAGAATCCATTACCGGCACAAGTTGATATCACTAGTCTACACTGCATCAAGAGATGTTGCTGAATGAATACTAAAATACTGTCCCATGTTACATCTGAATCAAGATAACAAGTTAGGGTCAGTGCTCAACTGCCCACCAGTATTGTCCATAAGCGCTTCAGCAAGGGACCTGCTCAAGGCACAATGTTAGTGTAATATACCAGGCATAGTTCTCCAACTGACAATTTCCTCATTCGAAGGATAAAATTCATTTTTTTTTATTAAAAAAATGAGGAATCTATAACTAGGAAGCTTTGGTGAAGTTTCATACCGATGAAGCAGTCACAAGAAGGTTTTTCACTCAAGTCCTCCCCTTCTTTGCTGGAAGAAGTTGTAAGAATTTGTTCCTGGTCATCTTCATTGTCATTATTAGAGCATTCAATTACTATGGGCTGTAACTCATCAATGTCCATTTTCAAATGCGTATCAGAGATTTGAGCATTGGATTTTGATCCATGTATCTTCTCCTCTCTATATCTATCAGAAAGCTCCCACCCCACTTGCCAGGCATATACTGGGTAGACCCCCACATCCCTTTATCCCCTCCATTGACCATGGTGCATCTTTGTCATCAAGTTTGAATTCAAATGATATGTTGTAAATTGATCATCATCTTCACTTTCTTGAATATTAACAAGTTTGTCGATGGAACCATACCAACATAACACATGGTCTGCCAACAAAAGCCCCCTTACCAATATACTGACTGTCATCATAGCCGACCTCTTTTTCATTTTCATAGATAAGTTGAACAAGGTGAAGGGTATCAACATTTAAGCTCTCCTTAAGAATGATGCAAAAAATGAAACCGCACAAGTCAGATTTTCGAATATTTGCAGGAGTTATTGAAGCCCTCTCCTGTAATGAAACGAAACCCGTCTGGAACTCGGGCTCCTGGGAAGAAGAAAACAAACTCATTGCTAACCTCAGGTTTTTCACGACAGTTAAGCACGCTTTGTAACACGTGCTCAGGCACGGGATATTGAGTGAAGTCTTTCTCTAGAGAAATGCAATTAAAGGCGCTCAAATGTTGCAGGTATGGTGGAAGCTCTGGTAGATACACAAGATCCCTGCAATCATCTAACACAAGTTGTCTCAGTATTTGATGGTCTGTTATGCTGTCAGGGATTTTTTTTAAGTGGTAGCAGCATGACAAATCTAGCCGTTTTTAAACATCGTATGCCATCAAAGATGAGATGGAGATTCAATGCATTGATTTGTGTGCACCCAGAAAGGTCCAGTTCTCTGAGATATTCTATTCCTGGATCATCTGATGACCTATTTCCAACAATGTTAAGATTGTTACAGTGACTTAGGTAAAGATAAGCAAGCTTCCTATTAAGCCAAATTGATGACGGCAATTCGCATATAGCAGTTCCTTGTAAGGACAACTTCCTCATTTCCTCTGATGTCACTGAAAATTCAACTAGAGATGAACAACCATCAAGTTGGAGTTCACACACAGATTTTGAATGGACATTGGATTTAAAGCTTTTAATCTCTCTGCATCTTTGTAAATTCAGATGTGTAAGCTTAGGAAGAGATAAAACTGATGGACAGAGTTGGTTCAAGCTTTCACAAGAACGAAGATCTACAGTTTCAAGATTTGTGGCCCTAGATAAGTCTGGAACCTCAATCAGGTGTTTGGAGAAGCCAAGGTTAATTTTCTTCAAATTCACCAGATTCTGTAACAAGAAAAGAAACGTCACATTGTTTAGAAACACTAATTTCATAATCATGAGTCTGAACTGAACCGAAATAGAAATTAATCCTAAACATTTGTACCTGAACTCCATTCCAAAGCATTTTAAGTTTGCTAGAAGGCATGTGAATCTCTACAAGCTTTTCTGCACAAAAGGTTGATGGCAAAGACTCAAGACAAAATCCAGGCCAATGAAGGTACCTTAATTATCAGACAAGGACCCAAGGCCATCAGGAAAGTAAATATTACATTTGTCAGAGATCCCATAGACTTCAAGATATCTTAAGCAAGTCATCCTTTCAAGGGAATAAGAGCTCAAATGCAGATCACTAGCTTTAGAAATATCAAAAGTTATGCCTTCAACGGCTCTAGTTCCCTAAACAAACAAAAATTAAAGTAACAATTAGCACAGGCTGTCATACTAACTCATTCTATAAATATACATGTGTTAATTTTCATATAGATGTAATTGCATCTTCCATTTACCGTGTCATTTTTCAATACATCAAACACGTCCTTAGGTTTCCACAGTCGACTTCGTCTTCCAGGGTCATTGATACATTCTCGATTAACAATCTCAGACCCATTTCCTGAATCAGGTCATGCATTCCTATTTTATCATCTGAAATAGTTATGAGAGCTTTATTACAAAGGTCTTCTATTCCACTTTCTGGAAAGAAATCGCAAGCTTCCAATAGGCTTTTTACATGATCTATAGACTTTCCTTTGGAGAAGCATGCAATGTCCAGAAATATGTTTTTCTCAATACGATCTAAGTCATCATAACTCAATCTCAACCACATCATGAATTTTCACATCTTGAATCTCTCTGAGCTTTCTCAATCCATGTTCCCATGCCCTTATTGTTCTTTTTGAACAAGAATTGCACCCAAAACTTTTAAAGCCAAAGGATTGCCTTTACAATAGGCAATTGCACTATGTGATAGATCTTCATATCCATTTTTAGGATGCTTTTCTCCAAAGGCATTCAAACAGAAAGATGAAGAGAGTCATGTTCACTCAATCCCTTGACTTCATATATTCCATGAACTTTCCTAAATATGCTCTTATCTCTAGTCGTTACAATCACTCTACTTCCTGGTCCCAAGGCAATCGTAATCACAACAATTTGTAATTACTAATTAGATCATGTAATTGTTCTGAGCTAGTCACATCATCCAACACAATAAAAACTTTTTACGTTTAAGCAAACATGCCACAAAATGGGACTTTGGATTGGTACATCAAGATGAAGATTTTCTTCCTCTAACAGCTTAGAGAAAAGATTTTTTACGTAAAACATGGAGACCATATTTGTTTGATTTCTTCCCTTACATTTGAAAGGAAGCAATGGCCTTCAAATTGAGAAGACAATTTGGTATATAGAGCAGTAGCAAGGGTGGTCTTACCTATACCACCCATGCCCCATATTCCAATGATTCTAACTTCTCTTGATCCAATTTTCAGTGATGATTCAATTTCCCCATAACTTATTTCCAGTTCCAACGGGTCCTGTCAATTGTTGAGGGTATCTAGAATTCAATTTTTGCAAAACAACTCTGACAATGCTTTTAATGAGTTCACAGTCATCACTAGCACATGAAAAGGGCAGAAAAGAAGAAAGAAAGGAATGAAGGTGTTACAAGTCTAATAAATTCACAAGAACAAAAATAGAGCTATACAGATGATTATATAGAATCTATGATCAACATAGTGTAGTAGTAGGGAGTGAAAATCCAATGATTAGGCCCCGTTTTCAAAACCACAAAAAGTGGTAATTTTAGTTTAATTGAGTTGTAAGAAATTGATTTAGATGTTTAAAAAACCAAAAACTGAAATGGAACAACTTCAAAGCAAATTAGTTTAGCCAGGCATACCTAGGATGGAGACAACTATAGAAGTCACTATTTACTTTTGCACATAATTTGTTGTTACTGATCTTGTATCATGATTTTAGCATCCTTATCTTCCTGTTGAATTTCAAAATCAAATTTGGCCGACAAAATTGAAAACAACACATAATGTTTCTCATTTTTCTTACAAAATGTTCTCAATTCTTGCTTATTTCTTCAATCCCTTGAACTCCTTATTGTTTGCACCCTCCTTGTTCCCTTTAGGAACCCAGTTATTTTTTCCTAAAGACTCTAGCTGTCAAGTAATCGCTGTTTATGTCCCCTCTTTCTCCTTTAGGGTATGTTATGTCCCCTCTTAATGAGGGGAAGAAGGGGTAGGTTATTTCAATCCTATGCTGTCTACTTGAATCTCCTCATCTTCTAATATTATTCACATTCATCGGAAAACAAAAATGCACATCATATGAAGAGTTTATTAAATTTATATTGAAATTTGGAAACAAGCAAGTCAAAACCTGAGAAAGGTGTAAGTTCTTTTTTTTTACCCATATGATCGAGAGTCGAACCCAGCTAAACTGGCCGCCTCTGTGAGAGCTTTTCTCCATTTCTTCAACTTGTCTATGTTGCCTCGTTCCTCATATGCTGCAAAGGCTTCCTTGTAACTCCCACTGCTTCCTTACATCTGATGGATCTATTTCGTAGAAAACAGGTATCACAATTTGTCCCTGCACTTGCCTGCATTCCTGAATCTTGACGAGTTCATCCAAACACCATGTTGAGGAGGCATAGTTTTCTGAGAAGATAACTATAGATGCATGCGACTCTTCGATGGCTCTGATGAGTGCTGGAGAGATCTCATATCCCTTTCCAAGCAACATTGTCCATATAAGTTCTAACTTTCTTTCGGCACAAAGCATCATAAGATGACTTGTGAACTTTCTGCGGGTATCCTCACCGCGAAAGCTAAGAAAAACGTCATATTTTTTCGGAGACGTCACAGAAGAAGAGGAGGCGGAGGAAGAAGCAACAGCACTGGTCTTTTTCTCCATAGCCATCCTGAATTCCAATTGTAATCACAACGCTACACTTAAATGAAAGGGAAAAAAAACGATGTTAAAACTTAGTGCGATACCACAGAAATTAGGGATGTTAAAACCTAGGGATGGCAATTAGATGGAGACTAAGTGCCAACCATTCAAAATTAATTTTTGTAGAATTGATTTATCATCCATTTCTAGAATCAATTTTACTCAACTGTAAATCAAACGGATCCTAAGTGCGATACCACAAAAATTATACTAATGGGCAGGCTAATATCCATCAATGGATCCTCACTTTTTAATAGGTATGGGTGTGCGTAGGATCTATAAAAAAATTAGGGATGACAAGGTAATGTAAAAAAATTAGGGATGTAATTTTTTTTTTATCCCTAAAAAATTGTTCGTTAACCTTTTTGTATTATTAACTTTTAGTTGATATTGTAAATGGGAGTGTCACATTAGCATGTCAGATGTGTTATTTCTGTCAACTTAAATTTATTTTTAGTCTCTATAAATATGATCATTTTTTTAGTCCCTACAATTTTTTTTATTTTTTACCTCAATTTCATCTTATCCAACATCACAATGTCATTTTGCTTCAATTGCATTGTTACACTTAAAATTTTGGAACTTTTCGTGGTATAAAAAATAAATTTTTTATGTATTCAATTATTTAAAATTTCAAAACACTTGAATTCATTGTATATAGCGGAAAAAACCTGTAATGACTTTTTTTTATCTGCAATTCTTTTTTCTATCCATTGACTAACAAATTTTCATTTGATATACAATTACAAGTCTTTTTTGTTAGTCAACACAAATCTCATTAAGTTATAGGTTAATAGACATAAATCAAATGAAAATTTGTTAGTCAATAAACAGAACAAAAAATTGGTAGATAAAAAATGTCATTACATGTTTCCCCTTTATAGAGTGAATCCAAGTGTATTGAAATTTCAAATAATTGAACACATAAATAATTTATTTTATTGAACCAAGAGAAAGTCAAGAATTTCAAGTGTAACGATGTTATATAAGTAAAAGGATACTAATGTTGCATGAGGATAAGATAGAGGTTAAAAAAATTATAGGGACTAAAAACAAAATAACCGTATATTTATAGGGACTAAAAATAAATTTAAGCTGGGTAGAAATAACACATGTGACAAACTGACATGGCACTCTATTAGCCACATCGGCTTAAAGTAATAGCAGGGACAAAAAAGGCCTAACGGAAGATTTTGTAGAGGTGAAAAACCAAAAAAAAAATTACAAGGACTAAAAATAAAATGACTCATATTTATAGGGACTAAAAATATATTATTTTTATTTCTATTTATCTGTCTTATTATATAAAAAAACATATATAAAAAAAATATAACATGCACTTTCACTTATTATCTCTATTCTTAAGGATAGAAGAAATAAATGTATAATTAATACATACTTGAACTTCTAAAAATAACAGATAAATAAAAAAAACTTCAAATGAGACATACATACATACGTACTACGTACGTACATACATATAAACAGATGTAATACCTATATAATAAAATCGTTTGTTCTGCTACACGTGTCAAATTTCTAACAATCTACTTCCACTCTTTTTATTCATATAACTTGTTTTATTTTCTTGCTTTCTCTTTTTTCACAAAAAGGAGAAGGGCAACGTTTGAGTTTGAGACAATTTGACCTTTGTGTTACTACTATTATTAAAATTTATATAGTTTAAATTATAATTATATTTGTGATGTATTGGTTACTATTTTTTAGGAAAATATTTTTAATCAAAATTATAAAATTTATAATTATGTTATTTCATTTACTTGAATAAAATGATTATTTTTTTATTTTGATTCATTATATAAAAGAGTAAATTTTAAACGTAATTAAGTCAGTTTTTCAATTATAGGTTTAAAGAGTTGTTTTTAATGAACTACAGGTATTCTCCGGAGACAATGCTCCTATTGTGAACATTCATTTTATGATGGGGCTAACTCAGCAAACAAGGGTTCCCCTAAAGAATTTTCCTCAACATTAATCCCACACCCAATACTAGTCCCCCTTGCATTCACGATTGGTTCCTTAATTAGCATGTGTTCCTGCCTAGTCAAAAATTCACTAAAAATATAGATAAATTCAAAAAAATCACCAAAATTTACCCAACACCTCTCTGGATGACCGGGAGTGTGAAATAGGTGTATGGTAGAGTGACCTTGGCAAGTGATAACTAAGAAAGGACTTGGCATGTGCATCCTTGGTAAGAATACGGACATCGTTGTGATTTTTCCCTAATTTTTCCCTTAATTGTCTAATTTTAAAGAATTATAATTGATATATGAGTTAAAAAATGATATTAAAATTACAAAATGTTGAGAAAAAATACGAAAATTGTTCTGGGGGTATAAGAGATATAAAGGGATGATTTGGATGATTTGTCTATTAGTTTGAACAATTGGAAGGCATGGTGATCCCATATTAGGGTGTTTTAGACTTAGGGTTAATATGTTGACTAAGGAGGTCATAGGTGATAACTTAGAAGTGGTATAGGCACTCTAATGTTATTCATTGGTGAACATAGAAATGGTGCTACAATTGTTCAATTGCATGAGAAGGAGGGTAATGACATTTTTTGGTAATTTTTTAATAAGGTTTGTATTTTTTAATAAATTTCATTGTTTTCTTACTAATTAAATCATGGCAATTACATTAAGTGATAAAATTCACCAAATTTGATTTGGGGGTGATTGACATGATGATGAAGCATACTGGAGAGTTGGTTGGTGGTTTGATGAATAGGAAGTGCTCTTGATCGCACCAATTTAGTGATTGTAAATTACCTTAATAAAGATGTAGTGACTCGGTACCAAACGAAGAGATAAACTTGAATGGAGTTTCCTTTGTTGCAATGGGCAGTGCTATAAAAATCGGACCGGTCATTGACTCGGCCTAAGTACTGGGTTAATGGGTCACTGGTCGAACTAGTGAGTCACTGGTTGAACCGAATAAACCGGTTAATATTATAATAATATATAAATTCATAATAGAAAAAAAAATTAGTGTTATTTTTTTCTATTTAAATTTGTTTTTGTCATAACCCAAATAGCCCAGCAGACAGCATACACTATGAAGCCCAACCCACAATCCATCAATAATTTTATTAATTCACAATTTCTTATAGTATCAAATTATTTAAAAAGAAAAAGAAAATTATAGAACTAAGGCTAGCAACCGTCGAACTCTCTATATGAAAAGGCTACCACTTTTATTTTTTTTGACGCTAAAAGGCTACCACTTACTGATATGAAAAGATTAAGCATTTATTACCTCGTGGACGTGGTACTCATTTCATCAAGTTTAATTTATTTTCAAATCCATACCCACCCAATACAATCTCTTTCTACCTTTTAGTTTCTACTTCTTCACAGTTCATTCTTTCTTTCTCTTTACTTTTCTTCTCCAGCTTCTTCACGGTGCAGTCTTTCTTTCTCGTTACTTTCTTCTCCGGCACAAAATCATTTATTTTTTAGCAGCCATAACTAAGGTGAACTGCTAGCTTTGTTTTGACAAAGATGATATGCGACTGCGATTATGTTGTGCGATGGATGAATTAGACTGCCAAGGAAGATGAAGTTCGCAAAAAGCAGAGGAATGAAGGTGGTGACTGAAAACAAACGGCCGACCAGCGACGCCGTGCTCCTTTCACAGACTCGCCCCGGTTAATCTCAACCCAGTCGGGTCACCAGTTTTCACCCAAAACCGCCGAAGGTCAAACCGATTTTCACCGGTTCTCTTTACCTATTCGATCTAATAAGTGGCTCAGGACCGGTTATGCCCAGTTTCGGTTTGAACCGGTTGGACCGGCCGGTCCGAGCCGAGTTTAATTACACTGGCAATGGGCATGGAATTGTGCTATTAGTTTTTTTCCCCAATTTTTTTGACATCATATGTAATTTATATTGAATTTCCAATGATTCTTACATAGAAATTAATGGAAATTTTGTTTTAATGGAAAAAAATAGCCAAAATTTTGTGTAGGTGTATGGAGTGACAAAGGTGGTTGGTGAGTGGTAGTTGATTGATTTAATACATTGGGAAGCCATGTGATCACACATTCTTAATGGTTGGAAATTAATGTGAAATAGGTGTATGGTAGAGGACCTTGGCAAGTGCTAACCAGGAAAGGACTTGGCATGTGCATCCTTGGTAGGAATACAGACATCATGTGATTTTTCCGTAATTGTTCCCTTAATTGTCTAATTTTAAAGAATTATAATTGATATATGAGTTAAAAAATGATTAAAATTACAAAATGTTGAGAAAAAATACGAAATTGTTCTGGGGGTGGTAAGAGATATAGAGGGATGATTTGGATAATTTGTCTATTAGTTTGAACAATTGGAAGGGATGGTGATCCCATATTAGGGTGTTTAGACTTAGGGTTAATATGTTGACTAAGGAGGTCATAAGTGATATCTTAGAAGTGGTATAGGCACTCTAATGTTATTCATTGGTAAACATAGAAACGGTTGCTACAATTGTTCCATTGCATGAGAAGGAGGGTAATGACATTTTTTGGTATTTTTTTTAATAAAGTTTGTATTTTTTAATAAATTTCATTGCTTTTTACTAATTAAATCATGGTAATTACATTAAGTTTAGAAAATTCACCAATTTGATTTGGGGGTGATTGACATGATGATGAAACATACCAGAGAGTTGGTTGGTGGTTTCATGAATAGGAAGTGCTCTTGATCGCTCCAATTTAGTGATTGTAAATTACCTTAATAAAGATGGGAGTGACTCGATACCAAACAAAGAGATACACTTGAATGGAGTTTCCTTTGTTGCAATGGGCGTGGAATTGTGCTATTAGTTTTTTTCCCCAATTTTTTTGACATCGTATATAATTTATATTGAATTTCCAATGATTTTTACATAGAAATTAATGGAAATTTTGTTTAATGGAGGAAACAATAGCCAAAATTTTTGTTGTAGGTGTATGGAGCGACAAGGTGGTTGGTGAGTGGTAATTGATCATTGATTTAATGCATTGGGACGGCCATGTGATCACACACTCTTAATTGTTGAAATTAATATGAAATAGGTGAATGGTTAGAGTGACCTAGCAAGTGCTAACCAGGAAAGGACTTGGCATGTGCATCCTTGGTAGGAATATGAACATAGTTGTGATTTTTCCCTAATTTTTCCCTTAATTGTCTAATTTTAAAGAATTATAATTGATATATGAGTTAAAAATGATTAAAATTACAAAATATTGAGAAAAATACGAAAATTGTTTTGGGGGGGTGTAAGAGATATAGAGGGATGATTTGAATGATTGTCTATTAGTTTGACAATTGGAAGGCATGGTGATCCCATATTAGGGTGTTTAGACTTAGGGTTAATATGTTGACTAAGGAGGTCATAGGTGATATCTTAGAAGTGGTATAGGCACTCTAATGTTATTCATTGGTAAACATAGAAACGGTGCTACAATTGTTCAATTGCATGAGAAGGAGGGTAAGACATTTTTTGGTAATTTTTTAATGAAGTTTTGTATTTTTTTAATAAATTTCATTGTGTTTTTTACTAATTAAATCATGGTAATTACATTAAGTTGAGAAAATTCACCAAATTTAATTTGGGGCTGATTGACATGATGATGAAGCACACCGGAGAGTTGGTTGGTGGTTTCAAGAATAGGAAGTGCTCTTGATCGCTCCAATTTAGTGATTGTAATTACCTTAATAAAGATGTAGTGACTCGATACCAAACGAAGAGATACACTTGAATGGAGTTTCCTTTGTTGCAATGGGCGTGGAATTGTTCTATTATTTTTTCCCCAATTTTTTTGACATCGTATGTAATTTATATTGAATTTCCAATAATTTTTACATAGAAATTAATGGAAATTTTGTTTAATGAAGAAAAATAGCCAAAATTTTTGTGTAGATGTATGGATTGACAAAGGTGGTTGGTGAGTGGTAGTTGATTGATTTAATGCATTGGGAGGCCATGTGATCACACACTCTTAATGGTTGGAAATTAAAGTGACATGGGCTTAGGTGAAATAAAAGGAATAAATTTTAAGACTTCATCAACAAGTCCACTTACCTCAACATGGCAGTAAAAAAAACTAATGTACTGGTACAACAATCTCAGTTTTGTGTACCATAAATAAAGAGACCCCTAAAATTATGTCCTGCTCAGTACAATCTATGTCTTCAAAATTCAATTTAACAGAGTGAATTTTATCATTTTGAATATTTTGAACCTTTCTCAATTCACTTCTTGAATAAAGATATGCACCCAAAACTTTTAAAGCCAAAGGATTGCCTTGGCAATGGCAATTACACTTTCTGATAGCTATTCAATCCATTTTTAGGATGCTTTTCACTGAAGGCATTCAAACAGAAAAGCTAAAGAGAGTCATTGTCATTCAATTCCTTAACCTTATATGTTCCATCAACATGGCAAAGTATGTGCTTATTTTTACTTGTCACTATCACTCTACTTCCTGGTCCAAACATTTGTAATCACCAATTAGATCTTCTAATTGTTCCAAGGTTGCCACATCATCCAAAATAATAAAAACTTTTTTACATCTCAGCCTGTTCCTCACAAAAGAAGATTCTAGTTCAGGTATATCAAGATGAAGTTTTTCTTCCTCTAACAGCTTAGAAAATAGTTTATCCCGTAAATTAATTTGACCATTTTTTTCTGAATATTGTTCCCTTACATTTTTGAGAAAGCAATGAGCTTCAAATTGAGAAGACAATCTGGCATGTAAAGCAATTGCCAAGGTAGTTTTACCTATGCCACCCATGCCCCATATTCCAATCATTCGAACTTGTCTTGAGCTAATTTCCAACAATGATTCAACCTCTACATAATTTTCCTCGATTCCAACTAGTCTCTTCAATTCAATTGGGTACCTAAGATTTAGCTTTTGCAAAATGTCTTTAACAATCTCCTTAATGAATTCAGATTCAGTCCTAGCATAAAAATATGGTAAAAATGGTAAGGAATGCATCACAAGTCATTAAAATGTAAGAAATTAATTTTAAAAGAATTGAGGTTAAATGTTAATTTATATTTAAATTAAAATAGTATTCTAAAAATGAGTTTAAAGGAATATTTAATTTTTATTCGAATAATAAAACAGGATCACTTTTAATATGTAAATATAAATATGTTTTGGTGAGTCTTACACCTAAAATTAATTTTATATAAACAGGATCACTTTTTCAGTTTCAAAAATCAATTCCACACCCATCTTAGAATTGATTTTGAAAAACATATAATATAAATTTTATATAAAAACATATAAAATTAATCCCTACACCAAGTATTCTTTGCACACCTAGCCTCTCCAGGCTCAACCGAGTATTATTTTACAGACAAGCCTCTCTAGGCTCAACCAAGTATTCTCTGTGTACCCAGCCTCTCCAGGTTGAAAATAAGTATTCTTTGTTCCTCCAAGCCTCTCCAGGCTCTCAGGTTTACAATAAGGAAACACGGGTTCTCTTGTACAAAGGGATAACTGAGTATAACTCAAGATACAAAGAATAAATCTAAGTACAAGAAAATTGGTATAACAGAGTGTTTTGGCTTGAAATGTTTAAAGTGGCCAATTCACTCTTTTCGCTAGGACTTTTCTTCTCTTCTTTTCTGGAGAGCTTCTCTAACTTTTTATGCTTTCTTGAAAAAAAAATGGTCGACTCAGAGTGTTGATCTTGATATAATCTTCAATTGTATTTTTGGCCGACATCTTCAAAGTCTTGAGAGAGGCTATATATAGAGATTTGAAATAGATCCGTTGAAGAGAGCTTCATTCACCGTTGTGGGATAGATTATAATCGTTGGAAGATGCTCTTCTGATAGCTTTTGACTTGAAGATAGTAGGTGTGCAGAGATAGCACTGCTCTGGCACACAACAGGTACAAAAGGTTTCTTTTACGTGTACGATGCTCCATAAGATGCGGAAAAAAACTCTATAAAAAGGTTCCTTTTGTAGATGATGGCAGAAGATGTTTAGAGACCTTTAAATCTTTGCGCAGAAAGTCTTTTGTCCTTAACATATATTGTGTTGCATGAATTCAATAAGATTTCTCAGCTTAAAGATTGGTACACGTCATCAGAGGGTTGAGAGAGTCTTCAGCAGACACAAGCATTTCAGAGAGTTTTTCATTTCAGCTTGTATTGCCACATCATCAAGTCCAGAGAGTATGTATTCAGCAGGTACAGTTTTAGTATGCACATACTTTCAGCAGGTTGATCAAATCTTCGGATAGTTGCTTTATCTTGAGGATTTGCCCATTTCAGAGTTGTTGCAATAACAAAGACAAACTACCTTTCTCAGTAGAATCTGTTTATATAATCAAATTTGTTAAACATTAAAACCAAGGGTAAAGAGTCTTGAGTTAAATTGAATACTTAATTTATATTGAGACTCAACAAACAGAAAAGCGAATAGATATCGTTTCTAAGCACTATCTATATTACCCAACAAACGTTAACTCATTATGTGTTATCTAAGTGGGATAATCAAAGATACCGATATAAAAGCGCTATCTATGAATTTTTTAGATAGTGCTTCAATATAAAAACGTTATTCAGATTTATATTTAGTAAGCGTTTTTTGACATGGTTAGCTACGAATTAACTATGGACTAACTGTGATAATTCCTAGTTATTCTGTAGCTAATTCACAGTTGTTCCACTAAAATTTAAATTAAAAATATAATTTCATTTATTAATTTCAGTATCAAAACATTTATTATAACAAAGAAATCAACACATCATCAAATAATATTCAAATCAAACATTGAAGAAATACTTCTTATGTAAGATAGAAAAAAAATATCACAATAAAAAAAATTTTCAATACCATATATATAAATATTTTCAATCTGGGCAAATTAATTAATATACCTGTAACAAGATTAAAGAGTTGCAATATATATAATTAACACATGCCAAAACTCAGAAGCAAATATAAACAAAATTCATTAAAACAGTCACAGACAAATAACAATCTTATAATTGTGCATGAATTACAGCTTTGTATGATTTCATTAAAAAAAATCAACCTACAAGCAGTCTTTGATGCAAGGGTTGGATCTTCCTGTCCTGGAAATTTTCTTTCTCCAGTAGAAACAACACATTTATCAGACTGATTTTGGTTATTTGGTTTAATAAAAAAACCCAAAGCATTTATGATATAAAACATAATTTCGCCAAGAATTTATACGTCCTCTGCATACCAGACTATTATCACACATGATCAAAACAATGAAACTAAAACAAAACAAAAGCAAAAATATTACAAAATTTTCAGATGTTTCAATTGTGCTAGAGATTCAACTGTGCTCTCTAACCAATTCTTGGATGTGAATCAACAATGATCTTAAAAGGTTAGAAGATACAAAAAATGTGGTAGGCAGGGGAACTAGAAATAGAAGGAATCTTTTGTCATTAATTCAAACTAAACAAGTGAAGATTAATGGAAATTCTTGATCAAATAAATTGTAATATGGTTAAGCCGAGATTATAATTAAAATTACCTTACTGAATGAGCGAAATTGCTTTAAGATCCTGCCAAATAAGATACATAATCAGAAATCTAAAGTGATGCCAGGAAAATTAAATTGGGAAGGATCACATCCAATGGCTCTCATGACATAAGGAGACCAAAGCAACACATAACAAGGATGTATATATATATCCACAACAGTCCTTATAAAGGCTACTTATTTTTTTAAAAATAAAAAACCCAACTCAAACATAAACCAAAATTAATTATGAACTTCACATAGACAAAAAAAAATACACATTTTCTAAATGGGTGCAAGATAGATCACAATTTGAATTGAAACCAGAGCAATTGAAAAATTATATCACGTATACAACCAGTATTGAGCAAGATATAAATTATTAATTATAATATAAAATGAAAATCATACCATAAGTGCATCATTACAATAAATGGAAATTAGAGTTTCATTCTTTAAGTTTTATTCCTAATGAATAAGGATGTACGGTTTCTATATCTTCAAATATGCATTTACATTTTATTCCTAATAGAACCAATTCTCTCAATTGGTTGCTAAGAATTCTTTACTTACACATTCTCAATTATTCCCCGCCACATAACAAACTCACGTGTAGCTTTTGTTAATAAATACTTGTGAATATTCAATTCATAAGTTTCCAAATACTCGGAATGGTTACGAATTTTTAATTTTTAATTAGTTTTTAAAAACTTTTGTTCTAAACCAGACCCATTCTAGAATTGGCCGCAAATATCAACCCGATCCAAACATAAAGCATGCCAAGACAACATGGCATTCACGGTAGAATGTTGAATAATAAATCTAAATCACTTCTATAGTTACCACAAAATCACAAAAGCATGCCAAGACAAAGTAGCCACCGATAGATGTACTTAGTACTAAAAATATCCCATGAATTTAAATAAAAAACTCAAAAAGAGAATTAACACTATAAAAGTGTTCAAAATAAAAGATAAATAAACTTGAATATACATCCATATAAGAAATTTAGAAAGGTCTAAAAGGGAGGATTCGATCTCATTTGATCAAAACATTTCTCAAAATTTGCATATATGTCATTCAAATGGTGCTTTGCTTTCTCAAGATCCACTATCCTTTTTGTGGCCTTCACTGCATCTATTGAAATAGATTTGGCAAAATTGATCATTTCTTCCTTCTTTTTTTCCTTCTTCAAATTAGTTGATTCGAGAAAAGATTTTTCTACTTGTAAATCCTCTTCCTCCTTCCTCAGTTTCCTGATTTGGTCTTCAATTTCCTTCTTCCTCTTTTCAATTTCACAAATTCTCTGATAGTTGGACTTAACCATTTCATCAAACTTCACTACCTTGGTCTTCAAATCTTTTAACTTGTCACACAAATCAGTTGTCTCTAAATTGGCCTGAGTTAATTCTCCATCAGTGTTTTGACATTGCTTCAAGATATCAATGACTTGGTTGTAAAATTGGATGAAATGATCAAGCCCTCGAACTTGTTCAACAGAAAGTTCTCCATGTCGAGTACCAAAAGTTTTAATGTATGCTGATATGATTTCTTGAAATTTAAGGTCTTTTGGAAGAAGTTCCATCAAAGGATTTGTGAAGACTAGTTCTCTGAAGTTTTCAAGAAGCTTTTGGATGGGTTCTTCTGATTGTTCCTTTAGAATGATTGATTCTGATTGAGCCGAATTGAAGGAAAGATCCCCAGAGAGCATATTGAGAATAGCAAATGGATTTTCATCCAAAGTTTGAAGGCACTCGTCAAGATCCATTGGGCTATATTTAGGAAGAGATTTATTTGAAATATTAAGTTGATGAAAAAGAGAGGATCCAGATCCACTGCTTGTGGCTTGTTCCTTTAGTTTTTCTTGTTTAATTTGATCATGACTTGGAACAGGATAAGCAGAATTTGTCAATGGGGGTTCTATCAGTGGTGTAGATTCTCCCTGATCAATGGTGTTAACAGCTTCTTCATTTTCCTCAGAATGGCTGGGTTGAGATTCCTTAGTTTTTATTTTCTTATTTCTCTTCTTCAGAGTTTTTGAAGAAGTGGGTAGTGCCTGAAAACAGAAGTTAACATTTAAGAAGGAATAATAATTCAGTTTTTCTAACATGTATGATATTACGTGTGATAATAAATTAAAAGTGAAAAGATTTTATTGAAAAATATAACATTTGATATGTCTTGCACTTATATCTTTCAATGAAATCTTTCCATTTTTGATTTGTATGTGTAATATTGCACGAGTTAAAAAAAAACGTAAATAAATAATAGAATCTCGCAAAAAAGAGAGAAGTGAAACTTACTAGGTTAGTTTTTAAAGTCTTCAATTTTCTTTTCTTTGATTTGTTTTGTTCAGCTTCACTTTCCAAGTCTTCTTTTTCTCCTCCTTCTTGAACTTTTGAGCTTTTTGAAGCTGAAAAAAAAAATATTTTGAGTACAACTTGAAAGAAAGATTATTAATGTAAGGTTTCATGAGAATGAAAATTTCATCATAACTATATAGATTAGAATAGAATGCATAATTTTGACCATTAGCATGCAAAATTTTTACAAAACATGCTATTGAAACGAGAGAAAACAAAATAAGAAAAGCTAACCATGAATTCTTTTTTATTAATTATAACCTCAGAAAGTAATTTACTGAAGAAAGATTTTGAAAATAACAAGTTTGTTATACAGTTCACAAATACAATTAGGGTTAGGTTTTGAAGGTTTTTCAAACCTCAATAATGCAATTACAATTATGGTTACATACGCAGTTTAAAATCATGTCACAATATAATTCACAAATTTGAAGTGTGATAACTATAGTAACTTTCAATTCACATCCCATACATTGAGGCAACTCCATCATTCATCCTAAGAAAAAGAACAATTATCCTATGAAACATGATCAATCATTAGAATCGTAGCATTTATCACACTCATCTCCAAACTTCACAAATTAAGGCCAAGACTATGTTCGTTTAAAGATGAAGAAAATTTCAACATTCCACTTGAGAAATTTTATTGAGATGAAGATAAGAAAATTCCAAAAAATTTGGAGTATAAAGCATCATTAATAAAAAGGGAAAATGTCAACTAAGAAAATAGAATACTGATAGAGTAAAGCTTTTGATCTCTCTACATATATGTTAGGGATATACACCAAGAAGTAAAAATTCCATGCGATTTACACCAAATGAAAGCCAATAGCAAAAGGAAGAAGAAAAAAAATAAGGAGTCTATAAAGATGGAGTGGGTGAAGTTTCATACCTATGAAGTTGTGATACAGAGAATTTTCATTCTGCATTCCTGTTGTAATTATTTGGTGTGTGACTTCCTGCGAATTCTTAGTCTCATTAGATCCTTCAATTACAAATCCAAATGCTCTGGGTTGTAACTTATTGATGTCTTTAGAACTGCTGGATTCTATCTCAACAAAATCTTTAGAACTACCCTTAAACTCCAACTTCAAATCATGTTGTTTAGAGGAACAACCATGTTCAGTGGCATATACAGGGTGAACCCCACACCCCTTTATCATCCCTTTCCTTGACCATTCTCCACCCTTATATTCAAGAGAGAATTCATGCTATAAGGATCACACACTTCACTATTTTGTATTTTCCTATGAAGAGAATTGTTTCCACCTCCATTGATGTCAATATACCAAAAAAGCATGTGATCTGAAATCAGATTTTGATAATCCAAAATGATCTTTTTGTTACCAATGCTTTTGGAATATATGCTGATAGAACATTCAACAGATTTATATTTGCCATTTGGCAGTGACTGAGAAAGAATGAGGCAAAATATAAAACCACATAAGTCAGATTGTGGAAGATGTGGAATAGTTATTGAAGCCTCTTTAGCACAAAAGCTAAAACTATTTGGAACTTGGGATCCGGGGAGAAAAACATATTGACAACATTCTTTAATTCCATGTTTAAGTGAAAATGATATGTTGTGTTCTATCACTGGCAATTGACTGAAGTCTATCTCTAAAGATGTGCAATTAAGGGCACTTAACACTTGCAAGGAGTGAGGAAGCTTTGGTAAAGACACAAGCTTCATGCAATTATCTAACCAAAGCTCTTTCAGCATCAAAAGGTTCTTGATGTTTGGAGGCAAGATCTCAACATTGCTTCCTGATAGGTTCAAGTACTCTAATGATGACAGCAAGCCAATGTTGTCAGGAAGTGCTCCTAAGTTGCAACAATTATTCAAATTCAGTGACGTTAAAGACTGTAGGCCATCAAAGCATATATTTGATGCATTCAATTGTGTGCAATTAGAGAGTCTTAAAATTCTCAAGGATGATGGAAGCTCAGGAAGAGACACAAGTTTCTTGCAATTGTCTAACTTAAGCATTTCCAACATCAAAAGGTTCTTGATGTTTGGAGACAAGATCTCAACCTTGGTTCCTCTTAGGTCTAAGATTTGTAATGATGATAACAAGCCAATGTTGTCAGGGAGTTCTTGTAAGTTGTAACAATTTTCTAGCTCCAACCATGTTAATGACCACAGACCATCAAGGCATATATTCGATGCATTAATTAGTTGTGTGCATTTATAGGCAGCTAACATTTTCAAGGATGGTGGAAGCTTTGGCAGAGACATAAGTTTATTGCAATTGTCTAACCGAAGCTCTTTTAGCATCAAAAGGTTTTTGATGTTTGGAGACAAGATCTCAACATTACTTCCTGATAGGTTTAAGTACTCTAGTGATGATAACAAGCCAATGCTATCAGGGAGTGATCGTAAGTTGTAACAATGGTCCAGGTACAACTTGGTTAAAGACTGCAAACCATCAAGGATGAAACATAGATTCGATGCATTCAGTTGTTTGCATTCAGAAAGAATTAGACATGAGAGAGATCCTACTCCTGGATCATGAGTTAACTTATTCCCCAAATTGTCAAGATTGTCACATCCTCGCAAATGAATTTGGTTAAGATTTTCACTCTGCCAAATTGATGAAGGTAATTTTTTTATAGCTGTACCCTCCAACCACAATGCAAAAAGCTCTTTTGATGAGACTGAAAATTCCTTTATAGATGAGCATTTCTTGAGAGAGAGGTAACGAAGAGATTCCAAATGAACATCAGTTTGAAGGCTTTCAATCTCTGTGCAACCTTCTAAATCTAGAAACTGAAGCTTATGGAGAGACAAAATGGATGGATGAACTTGACGCAAACTTTCACATCGACGAAGAGATAATGCATCAAGATTTGTGGCCATAGATAAGTCTGGAAGCTCAACCAGGTGTTTGGAGAAATCAAGATTAATTTCCTTTAAATTCACAAGATCCTGTAGCAAGAAAGACATATCACATCTGGAGTTTCACAAGAATAAGATCCTGTATATACATGTGTGGCCAGTTTGGATAAACTTCTCTGGAAAACTTGTGAGAAAAGAAAAGAAAATAAACTATGGAAAAATAAATCTAACATCTTTCATAAGCAACTTTTCGGAAACTCTCTCATTTAACTTTTGAAAAAGTTGGGTTACAGAAGACAAATTTTAACTTATAAAAGAAATTGGATTCATTTTACTTTTTAGTTCATTTTATTTTCTTTTCCAATAATTTCTTCTAGATAAGTTAGTTCAAACTGGGTCATAGGCACATAATCCAAGGAATGACTCAAGTACTTATGCTTTACTTGAGGAAGCAAAGCAATATTCCTTTTAAGAACCCGGTTTATTATGACAAATAGTAGGATACATAGATGCATTCATACCTGAACTCCGTCCCAAAGTTTTCCAAGGTTGCTGTGAGGCATGGAAAGTTTTACAAGCAATTTAGGACAAAAGGTTGATGGCAAAGACTCCAAATAGTATCCATTCCATTGAAGGTACCTCAATTTGTTTGACAGTGATTTAAGACCGTTAGGAAGGTATATATGGCATTTGTCACTCCACTTTTGAGAGTAGAATTTCAGAAATCTTATGTTAGTCATTTTTGCAAAGGAATTAACAGTCAAATGAAGATTCTCAATTTTAGAAACATCTAAAATTATGCCTTCTATAGCTTCAGTTCCCTACAAATAAAAATCAGAAGCAGTTAGTAAACTAGCTACACTTTAGAAACATAAATGCATTTTCAAATATATATAAGTAGTTGGAACTTATACTAACCTTATTATCTTTCAGTACATCATACACTTCCTTAGGATCCCATAATCGACTTCGTCTTCCGGGTTCTTTCCTAGATTCTTGATGAACAATATTCCGACCCATTTCTTGTATCAAATCATGCATTTCTATTTTGCCATCATTTGATATATTTATAAGAGACTTATCTATAAGGACTTCTATTCCAATGGTTGGAAAGAAACCACAAGCTTCTAGTAGACTTGTTACTTCATCTTTGGATTCTCCTTTTAAGAAGCATGCAATGTCTAGAAATATGTCCTGTTCAGTACAATCTAAGTCATCAAAACTCAATTTTAACACAGTGTGAATTTTGTCATCTTGAATCTTCTGAAGCTTTCTCAATTCACTTTTCCATGATTCTTCACTTCTTGAATAAAGGTGTGCACCCAAAACTTTTAAAGCCAAAGGATTGCCTTTGCAATAGGCAATTACACTTTCTGATAGCTCTTCAAATCCACTTTTAGGATGCTTTTCACTGAAGGCATTCAAACAGAAAAGCTGAAGAGAGTCATTGTCATTCAATTCCTTAACCTTATATGTTCCATCAACATGGCAAAGTATGTGCTTATTTCTAGTTGTCACTATCACTCTACTTCCTGGTCCCAAACATTTGTAATCACCAATTAGATCTTCTAACTGTTCCAAGGTTGCCACATCATCCAAAACAATAAAAACTTTTTTACGTCTCAGCCTGCTCCTCACAAAAGAAGATTCTAGTTCAGGTATATCAAAATGAAGCTTTTCTTCCTCTAACAGCTTAGAAAATAGTTTATCCCGTAAGTTAATTTGACCATTTTTTTCTGAATATTGTTCCCTTACATTTTTGAGAAAGCAATGAGCTTCAAATTGAGAAGACAATCTGGCATGTAAAGCAATTGCCAAGGTAGTTTTACCTATGCCACCCATGCCCCATATTCCAATCATTCGAACTTGCCTTGAGCTAATTTCCAACAATGATTCAACCTCTGCATAATTTTCCTCGATTCCAACTAGTCTCTTCAATTCAATTGGGTACCTAAGATTTAGCTTTTGCAAAATGTCTTTAACAATCTCCTTAATGAATTCAGATTCGGTCCTAGCATAAAAATATGGTAAAAATGATAGGTAAGGAATGCATCACAAGCCATTCAAATGTAAGAAATTAATTTTAAAAGAACTGAGGTTAAAAAGTTAATTTATATTTAAAAATGAGTTTAAAGGAATATCTAATTTTTATTTGAATAATAAAACAGGATCAGTTTTAATATGTAAATATTTTTTTTGGTGAGTCTTACACCTAAAATTAATTTTATATAAACAAATTTTCAGTTTCAAAAATCAATTTCACACCCATCTCAGAATTGATTTTGAAAAACATAATATAAATTTGCCAAACAGTTACGTTTATGGAGCAAACTTTGATGATCACTAACTTAGAAAAAAAATGCTAATCAAACAAGTTTAAGTGCAGCCATCAGCCGGCAGGTGGATGGATGGTAACCAATCAGCAGATCTGTCCAGCCAGGACTCCTATCATACTGCTATGATTTCAATTGGTATATACTTATATGTTACCTAAGGGGCGTTTGGGTGGTTGTCGATTTTTTTATTTTTAAAAATTTTCAATAAGCTTTTACCACTCAAAATCAAAAACTGAAAATTTATTTTTGTAGTTTTCAAAACAAACATTTTATATCAAACGTCACACTGATGTCCAGCAGGGACTCCTATCATACTGCTATGGATCGCCATCATCTTGATTGTAATATTATTAATCCTTTGTTGAGTTGCTCAAACAAATTAAGTTTTAAATTCAAAGTGTGTTTAGTAAAATTAGATGAAAAGTTAGCTAAAAAGTGATTGAAAGCTAAAAGCTAAAAAATTGGCTGATTTGATTTGAGGTATTTGGTAAACCTAGCTTCAGAAATATACAAAGATATCATTAATTATTAAATAATGATGAATGAGGTAGTTGAGAGATGAACTTAATAATTTTTCAGCTAGTAGGTGATAGCTTTTTTTTTAAAAACTATCTCAAATAGTTTTTCAACCAAAGCTAATAGCTACTAAAAAAATTTTACCTAACTAAACACAGCTGTTTCAGTTACTAATTTGAGTTTTATTGTAACTGAAATTGCTTCTCAATGTAGATAATAAAAAAAGAAGGATGGAGTTGAGGTACCTATTATTTGTTTCAGAGTCCCAACCAGCCAAATTGGCTGCTTCTGTGAGAGCAGATCTCCATTTTTGTAACCTTTCTTTTGAGATGTTTAGATCTCCCTCATGTTTTGCAAACGCTTCCTCGTAGCTCCCTGTCTGCTTCCTTATATGTGATGGATCTATTTTATAGAACACAGGTATCACAATCTGTCCTTTATCCTTCTTGCATTCTAGGATTTTACTGATTTCATCCAAGCACCACTTGGAGGTAGCTTAGTTTTCTGAGAAGATGACAACAGATACAAGTGACTCTTCAATGGCTTTGATGAGTGCTTGCGAAATCTCATCTCCCTTTTCAAGCCTGTAGTCTATATAGGTTTCAACTTTCTTTTGGATCAGAGCTTCATAAAAATGACTCAGGAAGCTCTGGCGAATATCCTCACCTCGAAAGCTGAGAAAAACATCATATCTTTTCAGAGAAGAAGAAGAAGAGTGTTGCACTGATGGCAACGCAAAAGAAGGAGAATTGATTATTTGCCGGTTAGCCATTAAGACTTCACTGATGATGGCATGGCAAGGCAAACATTAGTTTGCTGATAAATAGGAAAAGGAGGATTCAGGTCAAACAAAAAAAAAGGAGAGATAATTCATGTGTCTGATGAGGAAGTGAAGATAAAGTGGAGAATCGGAAATAAAATTCAACGGCCACCCACTGTAGTAGATTTGACCATATAGTGTCTATGGTTTTAATAAACGTGTTGGTGTATTTTTTTTAACTCGAGTCACATGAGACAATTTGTTTTATCCGGACATCATAGTGGGCTAATTAGGGGTGGAAAGAGGCCATGCTCGACCAGGCTTTGACAGGCCGGCCTGACTCCTAATTCTTAAATCTGAGACTGGCATGTAACCTGTTACAGGTTTTTTTGTAAGGCATTGGTCTGGCCTGTGAAAAAGCTTAGTCTGGCCTGTAAGCCTGTTTTATAACAAGGCCTACAAACAGGCCAACGGGCCTATGCAGGCCAGTAGGCCTTTTAAGCAGTTTTTTTATATAATTAATTTAATATATTCTAATTTTTTACTATATTATAAATTTTTTAATTATATTTATAGTTATTTATATAATTAATTTAATATAATATATATTATTATATTAAATAGGCCGGCCTGTTAAGAATAATTGGCTTTTTCATAGGCCTGAAGCCGGGCCTATTTAACTAAATAGGTCTTTTAACAAGCCTTGGCCTGGCCTTTTTAATAAACGAGTCAGGTCAGGTCAAGCCATAAACAGGCGAGGCCGTAGGCTCCTGACAGGCCGACTGGCCTATTCCCACCCCTAGGGCTAACTCTCCCTGCAGGGATTTTTTCCACTGAGGTCTGAGACCTTACTTAAGGGAAATAAAACATGTACCACATGTACTCCGATCCGATTCATGTTTATAACCTAATTTTGAATGAAATTAATTACACATAATCATATTAAAGAGTTGTGAAACATAGATATTATAAAATAAGGATATTCGTGTGGTTGCATAAATGTTGTAAATTATCACACATTGATAATTGATTTTGACCTAAGTAATTGTTAATTGCACTAGTATGTAAGAAGTAAAAGCATTTCGTATTGCTCAACTAATTAATAGAATGTGGCAAAAATATACAAAAATATTGTATGCCAAGATGCCTGAACTGGTTGGTTTACATTCAGTGAACCTGATTTACATAGAAAGTCCTATAGGATAGGAGCAATTTCTCCGTCGTTAGTCAGTTATACTCAGCCAGATCTAATGGCTTGAAATATTTCCCATCAATAAGATAAGTTCCAATACTGAGGCGCACTGCCCACACATCTTTTGGTTTTCTTGAAACAATTCTGCACAAAAGTGATAACCCACTTGTCATTTTAACCATTTGATGATCCTCACAAAATTTATATACCAGAGTAAATCAATGTTTTGACTTTTGAACCTCAAAGATTTAAATTTACATAATTTTAATTCTCTAAAGATTATTTTTAGATTTTGACTAAATCTAGTAGTGCTTCTATGAATCAAATTGACACATATATTTGTAGAATTGAACTTCCCTATATGAGAAAAAATAAGTAGATATGGATGAGTACTAAAATACCTTCCAACATCACCAGGCTTCACTAAGCCAGAATTAACCCTGAGGCAGGGGACAGAAGCTGCAGTCTTAATCATCTTGGGAGCTTCAATAATAATAATGGGAGACCCTTTCTCCAACTTGGGAAGTTTTGCTGGCAACTCATTCTCCTCTGATGACCCTTTTGATTCACACTTTACCACCAATGTTACTACAGTATTTGGTCTCTGAAGTTGATATTTCAAGCTGCTGCATTGCACAGCTGAACTGCTTAGGACCTTCAAATATGGCTTTGTGATAGCACCAGAAAGGGACAGAGCCATGCTTTACTTTTATAGTCTTACCAAAAAAACAAGCATCAGTGGTTACACCCTTTTCAAACGGAAAAAGTTGTCTGAAATCTACTAGTAATTGGAGGACCAAACATTCTATCCTGTGAATAAAGAAAGAAATGCCAAAACAGCACAGATAGATTGAGTTGAGTAGACCTAATTCGTGGCTGCAATGTTTTGGATATTGGATATGGCTTCAAGTGTTGGTCAAAGCCCCACCCATTTTGTGAGGAAGGAAATTAGGATAGACTAAGAGATAATGTAAAAGATAAAATGTGTTTGGCTAATGTTGTTTTTGCTTTATCTTTTTGGTTTAGTTGGCGGCTTCCAAAACAGGATAAATGATGAAACACTGATACTAAAGACATCATATTGTGCTCTTAACAATATATTTGGATAGATTAGAAGAATTTAATGAAATGGAATAAAATGAAATAAATCTAAGTTTTGGTCTGTTTAAAATGAAATGTAATATGATAAAAGGTATTTTATTTCATTTGAAATATCTTATTTTCTTCCCCTGATGGGATGGAATTGATTTTTGTTATTCCATTATATTATAAAATCATCAAACAACACAATGAAAACTTTATTTTAATTTTCTTATTTCAATTGTTTTTATTCCGCTCATCATTAAATATTCAAACACAGATATAGTCTCTTTTACACATATTATTAGTTCACCAATTATGCAAAACAAAAAAAAAAAACTATTTACACAAATTTCTTTTGGTGTAAACCATAGGTATCCCCCTTGTTACTAGGGGAAATCATATTCGAAGCTTAGTCGCAGTTAAGGCTCCTCACCCCTCCCAAAGAATGTGTTTAGTGAGGATCGATCACGGGAGTTCTTTCCACAATCTCAATCTGCGTTGCCAATTGACTCACAACTCTTTGGTATTTACACAAATTTCATATCTAAACAAATTTTTATTTCAATATAATTGATTGTTTTCATCATTTTTTATACATTCATAGTTTGATTCTATTATTTGCACTGCAATGGAGCGAACACAAATTCATTTGAACAGGGTAAAAAACAGTTTTCAAGTTTAAGGACATTGGAACATGTGTGGATACCAAAACAAACTATTTTTTTTTACTTTTATTCCTTTTACACACTAATGTTGGTAAACATAACCATAATATTCATAAGCACCTTAGTAAGCTCAGCTCAATTATCAGCACACAAATTTCCAAAAGCCAGCAGTTTACAACACAACAACTATCAATGAGTTGCACTCATTTTTTTTTAACCATCTCAATGTGAGCTCAATTCACTAGTATATCACAAATATCATCAAGTAATCCTATTGAGCTCTGCTCATCTACTAGCATACAATTACAATAGCATGTTATTTATGAAATAATAGTAGTAAAAGCGGCGGCAGTGTGGCAACAGTAGTAGCAGCAGTAACAATAGCAGAAGCACGACATTAGTAGAAGTAGTGGGAGGAAAAGGAGGAGTATCAGTAGTAGTTTTATTTTTATCATAGTAGTATATAAGTCACAACTCCAATTCAGAGCTATTTTTACTATGTTCCAATCGCGCAAGGTGTCATTGTGAACCATTTTGGGAGTACTAATCTATTCCCAGATAAATAGTTGAGCTAGGCCTTTTGCAAAACCATTGTGCCTACACTTAATAAAGTAGAATTATGACAACAATATTGAATGAATAACCGAAAGGAAAATTGAATATTAATTTGAAACACTTGCACATAGGTGTCATTTTACAAGTTTACACATGGAACTTTAGAGAACATAACCCTCAATGCTTGAAAGCTACCACCAATTGTAACTTCTCCTGTGTCCATCACTACTAGAGTTGCCAAACCTTGGTGCTGAAAATCTATGATGAAGAACCATGGCTGATCCTTGGGAACTTGAAGCTCCAGGTTGACCCTTCCACGACTTGGAAGATTTAGAACTTGAGGTGTGATTTTCATAACCAAACGAATGAATTTTAGTGCTTCTAGTAGATGGTGAACCTGGAGACCTCCAACTGCTCCATTTGGACTTTGAAGGAGGGAATTCTCCAGGATGCTCTGTCGTCCAGCCACCTCTACTTTTAGATTTCTTGGGAGTTTTAAAGTCTCTTTCTTCTGTTGGATGCTCCATCATCCAGCCACCTCTACTCTTCGATTTCTTGGGAGTTGCGAAGCCTCTTTCTTCTGTATGATGCTCCCTCATCCAGCCACCTCTATTCTTTGATTTCTTGGGAGTTGTAAAGCCTCTTTCTTCAGTAGGAGGCCGTTTCTTTTTACGAGTCTTACCCACATCATGAGGTGCAGACCTATGCCCCATGTAATCGTTTTCTTTATGGGATCTTTCATATTTTGTATTTGATAATTCACGTTTCTTCTTCGCTACCTGTGGAGGAAAAATAGCAGCCAAACTTACTCTATGAAAAAGCAACAATAAACAAAAAAAGCAAATAGCTAAAATAATTTTAGTAACGTTAATACATATCCTGAATGTACCTTGATAGAATTTGTGCATTCCCTGGCAAAATGTCCTTCTTCACCACACCTATAGCATGAACTAGGCGTGGCAGCACCAGTGGTCTCACTCTCACCTCGCAACCTTGAACATGCCTGCATCAATTCATTATCAAATTAATATACGCCAATAGTTTTATTTTAAAGAAAGTATTCCATGTATTGGGTCAAAGCTTCTAAAACATTATTTGGCAATATATAGTTGAGCAAATTACACTCATGCTCAAAGTTTTTCAAAATGACACTCCACCCCAAACTAAACCTAAAATTTTACTTGCTAGTTGCTTCCATGTAATCAAGGAAACATTTCAGCTCCCATATACTTAAATGTTGTTTAACAAAGTTATTGTAATTCATTCACTTTTTTGTAATAAAATGTGATATTATAAAATGCAAAAAATGGCACAGGTATACCTTACAAGAGGAGGGTTGATAAACACTGAAAACCATCGGGACAATCAAAAGATAAAGGTGGAGGGAATACTCCTATTAGTTGCCATATTTTCCTGTCTTTATCTCAAAGTAGCCTAAAGTTAATAACTTGAATCCTCTTTTTGGTCAACTAAAAATGAATATTGCTATTAATGCAATTCATGCAAACAACTTTAGAAGGGAGTAAAGGATCAAGGGAAATTCAAAAGGCTGTCATCGAAACATCTAAGTTTGGTACAGTAATAGGTTTTCTTCATGAAGTTCTTTTTGGTGATGTTCATTGCCATACATGTTAATGATTGGAAGAGCTTTTTCAGGTTATTTTAACTTCTATTTTATTTTAGTTTTTATTACATTTATTTACATTAAAAATTTAAACTAGCAAACATTTTCGTGTGTCTAGTATGGAAAAGGATGACGCTGATGAACAAACAAACCAAATTTACCTAGTAAAGTGAGAGTCATATAGGATGAGTAGTCTAGATTATGCAAAAGAGAAACATTCATCTCAGGCAAAGCCAATAAACTTATCAAATGAAACTTACCAAACCGGTATGACCCAACTGACCACATTTGTAACAAGAAACTTCTCCTGGCGTTGCATCATCAGTATTGACACAACATAGGTGGCCAAACGCCTTGCAGACATAACATTGAATTTCCTAATTAAACAGAATAAAGAGGTAAAACAATCACTGACTGAGCAATTCATATCCAATGTAAGCCACTATTCTTATGTAAACCCAACCAAAAACCTTTTGCAAATTTGTTAGATAAAAGAAAAGAAGGACAAGGAACAGAACAACCTTGAGATCATCCAGTGAATAATCATTCTTGCATGAAAACATATCATGCCCAGAATTTCCACACTTTAAGCAAATTGTCAAGTTTTTAGGAGCATTCATGTGCTTCTCTGGACAGTCTTTAGCACGGTGACCACCTTTCTTGCAGATAAAGCAATCTTGCGCCTATAGGAGCATCAAGCAAATCTCTAAAAACACTTTTTAAGCCTTCATATACCAATAGGAGGATGGCATGCAGACATACCTTAGTGCATTGCCTTGCACTGTGCCCCAAACCACCACATACATAGCATGGTTTCTTCCGCTTTGCTGCTGTACAGTTTACAGCAGCATGACCTTCCTCACCACAATTATAGCATGCTCCCCAACTAGTATTAGGAGGATCAAAATACCTCGGACCCCGCTGATAGAACATAAACATAGAGTGATATACCCGACTAAGCCTTCCTCAAGTTATAGTATTTTGAAAATCACATTTAAGATAAAACATTTCAACTCACAAGCAGCTTTCGTAGTACAATGTTGTCGCCAATCTGAACTGCACTTGCTTCCACAGACTCTTGATTCTCTGTGGCTTTGTTTATCTCTTTCATCTCTTGTTCGTCAGCTATAATAACCTACAGAAAATGGAAAAACATTAAAAAAAAGGAAAAAGAAAAAGACTCTACCCAAAATGTGATTCTCCAAGTAGTGGGTGTTTCGATTTGATTCACTTTTATCTATAAAATAGATTCTCTGCCAACAACTCCCAGCAACATTTTAACTATAAGCTTATGTAAGCAAATGTTACTATACAAATTTTGAATAAATATTTCAATATTTCAGTTCCAATTTTTCTCCCATCGAAACTGTTTCAACTTCAATTTAATCAGAATCTGGTTGATACATGAAGAATGTCTTATGGGGCAGTTTGGGCGTGTTCCAATCTACCTATTATGAGTTAAACCCTAAGGAAGTTCAACTTTACATGAAAACAACAAGAAATAGATAAAAAAATTCATCTTTTTTTCTTTTCAAAAATATAAGCCAAACACTGAATAAGACATACATTTTGATCCCCGGACTCCGCCCCCAACTTCGCTTCCTTCTTCTCCATCACTTCAGAAGCAGCGATTCCGCTCGGACCATCCAAAACGTCGTTACTCTGCGTTACGGTAAGTTCGAGTTGTTGCGAAGACGAAACGACACCACCACCACCGCCACCGCTTAAAAGGGCGTCGTTTGGGGCGAGCTTCGCCGCTCGCATTCGCATGGCCTTTTCGACGATCTTGAGGCTCAGATCTTCGTTCGCTTCCTCATCGTCGCTGCTGAACACGAGCGACGGCGTGGGAGAGCGATCGAGATTGTCGTTTGCTTCACCGACTTCTTCGTGCTCAATTGCCTTCGCTTTCGGCTTCTCTTTCCTCCCCATGCTACTTCGTAGTTCAAAGTTGCAAACCCTAATAAACGACCACCAGGTCCGGGCTTGAGAGAAGTATTTTATTTTTATTTTTATAAAAAATAAACTAATAATATTTGTTAAAATACATTTTATTGTTGGTTTCCTATAACAGATTACCCCGTTCCTATTTAATTTAATTATACATTTTGAGCAAAAAAAAATTTTAACTGTGTATTTACAAATTTAATGACTAATAATTATATCTTACTAGATTTTACCCTTATTTCAATAAATGATTCACTATTAAAAATTAATAAAATACAATAATACCAATAGAAATAAAAAATAAATTACATTTAAAAATTATTTCATAAAAATAATAATTATCTTTTTTAATATGTATTTTTGTTCAAATAGACAATTAAATAAAAATTGAGGTAGTATGATTATATGTTGGAATTAACTCTATGCCGAGAATCAACACAATAAAAAATATTTGGACAAGCTTATAAAGAATTAAATTATTTTAAAATGCTAGACAACCCCATGACTTATAAGAAATAAAAGGGAAGGTAAATAAGAGAAAAAATCATCATTCTTTATTTTGTCACTTAAAAAATTGAAATTATGTTATTTAAAAAATTGAATAATTTTTCATCATTTGACGTTTTCAAATGCAATTTTCAATTTTTAGATACTATTATAGACTTTAAATCTTTTAGGGACCAAAATGTGAATTTAGTCTAATTTTTACATTAAGTGTAGGTAAAAATTATTTCAAAATTTTTATATAAACTTCATCATGTATCCTCCATTGAAGGTAATATTGCTTGAACAGATCTGCATCATGATAGCTCTTCTAACGAGTTTTTTTATACATAAGACTCAAATCTTATACCTTGTTTAAAGAAAAATAAGTATGTATCACTTAAACCAACCAGATATTGATTGAAAAATATTTCAATTGCACTTACACAATGTTATTATATCAACTTGCTGATATGATTCTATTTATCAATATTAATATTTTAAATAAATCTTATTTTTTATTTATATTATAAAGATCGAGGATTATGTTTAAAACAAAATATAACTTATGTTTCTTATAACATGTTTGGTTTTGCTCGAAACCACGTTTGAAACATGAATCCGGACCAACGCTACTCTCAATAGTGTTTGGTCGGATCCACATTTCAAACGTGATTTTTAGGTAAACCAAATATACACTTAATGAGTGTTTTGTTTTGAAAAGAAGGACAATGTGATAAAAATATTGATAACGAAATATAAAATTTAAGAAATTAACAATTTTATACATATATCCCTTCTAACCATGCGAAATAAAGTTACAATGATAATTTGTAATATGAAATTATGGAAATAGATAAAAAAAATTGTTATTTTAATTTGCTAAAATAATTAATAAATATAATCATCAATATTAAAGGATATTATAACCATAAAATAAAAAATAAAACTGTTAAGGTGAGCTAACCCGTTTCCACTTGAGTTGGCTCATGATTAGGCATGGCAACGGGACAGGTCGGGGGCGGGTTTTGCTCTCTCCATCCCCGCCTCCATAAAAGTCAGGACGAGTTTGAGTTTAAAGAGAGCGGGTGTGAAATTATGAAACTCAACCTCATCCCTGTGGGTCTCCATCTGGTTCGAGAAAACCCGCAGAGATTTCACCCCTCTATATTTCACTTTTTTCTCTATTTTTTATAACTTAAATACATGTTTTTAAATAAGTCATATATGTCTAATATATTCTAATTCAAATAATATGTAAATATAGACATTCATAAGCCTAAAAAAGTAAGAAACTCAAGAACTATATTAGATTTTAAGGAAAATATATAAGTTTATCTTCATTATTTAAATATTAGTATAATTAAAATTATTTATTTAGAATGTCGGCCGGGTTCAGGGGCGGGAGCGGGGGCGAGGGAGGGGTGGGTTCTTGTACCCCCAAACCCACCACCGTTAAAGACGACACGAGTTCGTAGTCGGGTTTTAGTTAAACCCAGGCAAAGCAGATTTCCCTCGTCAAGGTCAAGGCAGGGAACAATACCCACGGGTTCGGGTTTGATTGTCATGCCTAGGCTCATCATAGGTTGGGTTTAAAATGAATTAACCTAACTCGACTCACTTTTATGGTGAGTTTGGAAATTGCTAACTCGACTTGACCTGTAACATCTCAAATTTCATAATCATTTTCATAAGCTAAATGGGATTAGAAAGGAATTTTTATAAAAAAAAAGGAACTAGGAAAAGAGGGTAAAAAAAGTTAGAGAAGGCTTGGGATGAAAATCCAAAATTTCTATTTTGCAGCATTCTTGCTCAAGTGAGAAGGTTGTTCACTAAAGCAAGAGTGACCTCGCCTGAGTGAATCTATCAATAAAATTTGAGAAAAAAATTCTGGTTTTTTCACTCAAGCGAGGAGCTTCTCGCTTGAGCGAAATTTGGGGTAATGTAAGAGGAGCACAATTCCCCCTTAAAATCAGAGTTGCTCTTTGAGTTGGTCTCGCTCAAGCGAGAAAGTCCTCACTTGAGCGAGAACGCGCGAGTTCAGTTTTTTTAAAACACACCCTTAGGGCTTTGCCCTCATTTATTGTTGCATTTACTCCTTTAGAGAGAGGGAGAGAAGTAGAGCTTGAGGAAGGAGAAGATCAATGGAGCTTTCTATCCACGACCCTCATCACCCTTCTCCATCTTCATTCTTAAGTTATTTTAGGTGAGTATAACTCACACACTCTTACCTAATCTTGTTTGAATATCTCCAATGAACCCTACTCTCCCTCTTTCCCTTTCTTTGGCTGGTATGTGATTGTTGAATGGTTTCTCTTTATTATGCTTTATTTGTATGATTGGTTTGATTAGAAAAGTGAGCTAGGGTTATTGTAAACTTAGGGTTTTAATTACTCAGAATCTTATTAATGCATTTATTGCTTATGCTTTCAATGTGAATAGCCTTATTAATGTTAAATACTTTTGGGGTTCAACCCTATTTATCTTGGAAAAATGAATTGGCCTTGACCCAACAAACCCTAAGTAAAACAAGCTCGACTTCCGTCCAGAATAAGATGAATATGAGTTTGGCTTCGGCTCAGATTATTTGGCTTCGGCCCATAATGTGAGTAATGGCTTCAGCCTAGTTAACTTATGTTAAAACTTGACTTTGGTGAAGAATGAGTAGCAGGTATCAGTCCCCAAGGGAGACGTTCCTTGTAGTCTAAGCTCAGGTATAGCCCTAGAATTAGATAAAAGACCCTGTTTGTCTGGTAATGCAGGTCATGCATATCATGTATTAATATTGACTGAGTTATAACCTGAATATGAATGTTGTACTTGTTTCTCTTGTTGCATAGCATCTGTTTGACTTCCTACACTCCTTGTTGCATGTTATGTTCACTGAGACTGTAGTCTCACCACATGTCTCGTGGTTATTATTTAGATGCATAAGTACCTCCTCGAGCTGAATAGTGAGATTGCAGGAGCTTAAGAGTTTAGATTCATTTATATGTAGTTAATACTTTTGTATTGACACATTTACGACTTAGATTGTTATTCTTTTGAGGGATATAGTCATACATGCGAAGCCATAGGGCTTCTATTTTGCTTAGATCGCATGTATGGTGGTATCCAAATTATGGTTATGTATAACTGATATTGTGATGAGCCACTGATGGCAATTGTGTGTGTGTGTGCAGTTCATGTAATTGTGCAAGCTTAAGTAGTGCTGGATTGCCTAAGAGTTGTATGTTGTGTATGTGACGATATCAATAATGCGCGAAATAATTTGGTAAACTTGGGAATGTGTCTCCAATAGACACTATCCCTAGGTTCACAGAATTATGACGTTACATAACTCATAATAAGTTGGTGGGTTAAATAGGTTGTTTCAGCCAAATTTTAAAAAAAATCACAAAATGCAAAGTTTATAAAAAAAAAAAAACTCATAAATCGGGTGATCAACTTTTTCTCCCTACACGTTATGCAACAAAGGTTGCAATAGTGACTAGGATGAATTAAATAATTGCACAAAATGCACAAATCAGAGCAATCAAGTAATTAGCAATTCAATCCATCACACTTACCCACATATAGCATGTTTGGTTTTGCTCGAAATCATGTTACAAATATGGACTCAATCCAACGCTATCCACGTTTTGAATGTGGTTTTGATATAATCTAAACATGCTAAAAGATGAAGCGAGCTTAGGAGTGCATGCACAAAGCAAACAAAATCGGGGAGTTACCATATATTTTTTAATTTATCTAACCTTGTGCGGAGAGATGGAACTCACAGAATCGACTACAAGGGAGGTTGAATCTGGCCATGAGTTAAAGGAAGGAAGGGGTGCATGTGCATGTGTGATACACAACTACTAAAGGCAAGAGTTGCAAATCGCCAGAAGGATGAACGACAAACAAGCATATGGGCGCGAGGCAACACTTTGACACGAGGATGAAGGATGCACAACCTATTTAATGGAATTGTGTGGTGATTGATGGATGAGGGGTATACATGCATAATGGGGTGAAATGATCAAATAAGGGTGGCCATAGAGAGTCAAATACAAATATATTAACAAGGTAGGGCGAGGGAGGATTTTGCTCTTCCCACATCTGCCCTCGCTGAGTATAAGACGAGTTTGGGGTCTGATTTAGATAAAAAAAGGGTGAAAAACATGTATCCAACCCCGTCCTTATCAGGTCATGAAAACCTATAAGAAACTCACCATACTCTTTTTTCTTATTTCAATTAGTTCACTTATTATATATTTAAATAAAAGGTTCTGCTAACGAGTGCCCTGAGGGCATTGGTTAAGGATTTATGAATAGAAGCTTTTTATTGGAAATTACAGTATTGATTACATCTGTAACATTAAATGTTACACACTTTAATAATATATTTCTATTTTTGGTTCCTTAACAAGTGCCTTAAGGGCATTCTTTAACATTTCTCTTAAACAAAACATGTATTAGATACATCCCAAATCAACTAGTATATATTATAAAACATCAAGAATAAAAAAAGTCTTACGAACTAAATATTTTTTTAGCATATATGTTGGACTAGATGGGATATTAGAATCGAGAATCAATTAATGTGATATAGTTGCTTTCTTATTTTTTATATTGTCAATCACGGGTTATACTACCTTGGCCACACACACTCCTTGTATCTTTCCCTTGATTGTCCTTCAAGTAAACTTTCTACTAGTGATCCTCCTTAATTGTATGTATTAAGGGTGAATAATTCAATGGAGTTCACACTATTCATATTGTCACTGTTGAAATTTGTTTGCTAGTCTGTTGGTTGTCACATTAGTGACAACCATTTTAAGCATACCAGAAATAAGCATTGAACATTGTGGTGGAATATTCCTAGGGTCGACCAAACATAAATGTAAGCCTAAAGTAAATTATAAGATGAGGGCCTATAATTCTAAGAGATAAAATGACATACATTTTTTTAAAAAAAAAATATGAGTCCTTTTTTAAGAAAAGAAATTTATATTAAATTAAATTTTTATAAAATAAAATAATTTTTAATTATTATCTATTAACTAATAATTAGTAATATTTTTATATTTGATATAAAGATTTTATTAAATTTTGGGTAAAATATATTTTTAATCCCTATAAATTTAAGCATATTCTGGTTTGGTGCTCATAATTTAAAACCAATGTGTTAAGTTTCTGTTTTTTTAAAATCATCTCAAATTAACCCTTAGCACTCTTTTTCACAATGGACTAAAAATGCATCTGATAAGAAATACCAGAGACTAACAATACACTTGATAAGAACTAATTTGGGGTGATTTAAAAAGAGAGACTCAACACACTAATTTTAAGTTATGCGAATAAAACTCAAATTTTATTTAATTTTACAAAAATTATAAATATATTTTACCCTTAATTTTAATATATATATATGTGTGTGTGTGTGTATATATGTGTTCTGGGATGGAACTCGAACCTGGATCTGAGTCAGCATGTGAGACTCGGATCTGAATCCGGCTTGGAGATGCGTAATCCGAGTTGAACCCAGGGGGTGTACCTGCGAAGGGACTCCGACGCCCAAGTCAGAAAGGTATAAGAGCAGTGAAAGTGATTGACCGGGTAAGATTGTGTACCTCGTGACTTGTTAATGTCCTCTATTTATAGGAGTTTTCCTGTATAAAATAGAGTAAGTGGGCATAAATATAAAAGGAGTAAGTGTGACAGATATAGTTAAGTAATAGGAGATATTATAATTACGTGCCATAATCATAGATATCGTCATTAAAGGCTATATAATTATAGATATGATAATTATATCGCGTGTGGGCCATTTAGGCAATTGGGCTCTAGGTTTGGACCGTAACAGAAGCCCCCCCAGCTCTTGTCAACTGGATAGTTGGCTTTGAGCTTATGTATTTCTGATTCGTCCGAGACGACATATGTGAGTCGAGACGGCTTTGACGATTTTCTGAGCCTTGGTCAAAATCGGTTTTGAGGCATGCAAATCACTAACCATGGTTCGAGACATACCTTTTGTGATTCTCGTCTCGCGAAACTTTGGTTCGAGACGGGTTTCGAGGCGTGGGAATCTTTAACCAGGGTTCGAGACGTACCTTTTGTGATTCTCGTCCCGTGAAACTTTGGTTCAAGACGGTTTTCGAGGTAGTTAAAATGCTGCGACGTTTCAGTTTTTCTGAAGCGTTTGCGACGCTTCGTCTCCCAGATGACGTGTCGCTTCCTGATAGGGTTGCGACGGTTCGACTTCATGGGCCTTAGGGTTTTTCGGCCCTATAAATAGATGGCTGAAGGCGTCTTTCGTCACTTTGCCTTCATTCTAATCTTTGCGCTGTGCCTTTATTCTTGAGAGAAAAACTTACTCGGATCTTGGAACCGATTTAGCACTTACATCTTGAATTCATTCTCCGACTTTTCAGGTATTTCCCTTTCACTTTTCTTCTTTTAATTATGAGTGATAGTGAGTCTTTACAAATTTTACCTGGTACACCCGACTCATGGGTGTCTCGGAGTCGGTCGTCTTGGGGGGGATAATAGTGATGATTTTGGTCCGGCTATGAATGAAATTGTGAGAATGCATAATATAACCGTAACCAGTCGAAGGACCGGGGTTGTGAGGAGTGAAACCCACGAGAGGCCCGATTCCGGTTATTCTAGTAGTAATTTTGAGACGTCCGAGTCTGATACAGGCAGTTGTTATACTGCATCTGCAGGTGAAGAGATGCCTCGGTCAAGAAACGTAGATTACTTCATGCCTGCGTGGGCTGATAGATATAACTGAGTGGATCTAGAGGTTCTTGGGATGCCAAGTATATATAGACCCGACTGCCCAGAACAATATAAGGAGCGACTGTACGAGTTGGATGTTTTTAAGACAGCCGAGATGCGGGATAATTACCGTTTCGTCATACCACCTCCTGGGAGCCGGGTTTGCCATCTCTCAGAAACTAACACACCATTCCTCTACACCTATGACTATTTTCATTCGAAAGTGAAGTTGAGATTGCCCTTTTCCACTTTTGAAGTCCAGGTGTTAGATTATCTTACTTGTGCTCCCTCGCAAGTGCACCCCAATTCGTGGGCTTTCATCAGGTGTTTTGAGTTTTTGATGGCCGAGTTCGGGTTTGAGCCATCTGTAAAGTTATTTTTTCATTTTTTCCAAGTCTTGAGGAAGCATCCGAAGGAGAAGAAGTCGGAGACTTTGAAGAGTTGGATATCATTGAGGGGGTTCAGTGATAGGAAAATATTAACCCCCTACGCAGAGTCGGCTAAAAGGGGGAGTATTTCTTTTAAGCAGGAATTTTTTCAAGTTCGGGCCAATAAAGGGGTGAAGCCTTTTTGGGAGGAGGAGTCTTCCAATACTCCAAAGTTTCACATTTACTGGACCAGCCGACATTACGACAAGAAGTCGTCCGATTTTGAAGTGATTAAGTCAGCGCTATCCCCACAGGATTTGGCCGTTAGGAAGTTATTCAGGAAGTCGGTCAAGGAGTGTGGGTTGTTTTCTAGTATGAAAATACTAGATGGTCCGGCTCGTAACACTGGTTCTAGAATTGGTGAGATTTGTTCTAAATATCTGTGTGTTACATTCTTTTTTCGTCTGGCTAACTGTTCGACTTTATCTTTGCAGCTTCGATGGCTTCTGCGACATTGAGACAGTTGAGGGCCTTGCGAAACGCCCAAGGCAGTAATGATGATGTCCGGGTCAACATGGATTTCACCCGGACTGAGGGTGGAGACGACTTAGGGGCCCAACCCGTCGTCAATGTTGATCCCGTCCCTACTGGGCATGAAGGTGGGAGTGAAGAACAACCTCAAGTGCAGAGAAAGAAAATCTTGAGGGAGAAGAAAAAGAAAAATAAGAGGGCCAGGGTCGACGAGTCTTCAGAGGAGTCCGGGTTGAATTTGTATGACTCGAAGGTCGACTTGGATACTCCTGAGATGGATCATATTCTCTACAATCCTTTTCTGAAGTCGGTCCATGAGAATGTCCCTAAGATCGAGGGCTTGATGGACATCGAGCGCCAATGCCTTCAACATGCGGCGTATATAAGGCATTTGAGGCTTGATATCATCCCGGTGTCCGAGCAGATCTCGTCTGACCTCGAAGCCCGTATGGCTGAGAGGGATACGGCGTTGACTGATCTCAAAGCTACGCATGAGGCGCTGGAACTTGAGAAAAAGGACAAGTTGAGGTACAAGGGGAGCTTCAAGTCGGCCAAAGGGAAGAATAAAACTTATGAGCAAGAAATTGCAAAGCTTAAGGCCGATTTGGAAAAATTGCGGCTTAACCCTCCTGCGGCCGAGGTGACTGAGGCTACGGTGTCTGATTTGCTGAAGAAGAACTTGCAGAAGGCTCAAGCTAAGTTCAATGAAGAGAGAACCCGCTTGGTGAGGCTTTCTGAGGAAATCAGTGCCGCCTCTTTTGGGAATGTCGTGGCACAGCTGGGGGTCCTCAATCCCGGTTTAAAGGTTGAAGGATCTTGGGCCGAGTATGAGGTTTTCCAAGGGAGGATCTGCCGGGTCGACATGGAAAAGAAAGTTTATGTTGATGTAGCCTTAGGGGAAGAAGTCGGCCCGTATGAAGAGTGATTCCCTTTGTTTTTCAATTTGTACTTTTCTCTGCAGTGTTTATCCTGCTTTTTATATAAACGATGTTTCATGTCTAAGTGGTTCCTTTACCTTCTCGTCTCGGCTAGAGTAAATTCTTATTTTTACATTAATTTGGTGTGTTTGTCTTTTGGTTCGTGCTTTCAACGCTGATAAGCTTATCGTCTCGAACCGTTTCGTTACATTTGTAGCTTAATTTTGCTTCGTGCTTTTAACGTTAATACGCTTGTAGCGCTTATCGTCTCGAATTTGCGAGAAAAATTTCTTTTGTAGGCATCTGATTTAGGCGAAAGGGAAAGGAAAGTTGTAGAAAGCAAGTTGCACATCGCAACTGCATTTTATTAATATTGGGTCAGGATACTTTTCGTATCCGCCTTTAAAAATATTAGGTCGAGATGCTCTTCGCATCCGGTTAACAAAATAATAAGAAAATAACTTAGGAATAATAGGTCTTGAGCTTGTCTACATTCCAGAATCTTGGTACAGGCTTTTCCTCAAGAGTTTCTATCTTGTATGCTCCATTCCCGGTTACCTCGACGACTCTGTAGGGACCTTCCCAGTTTGCAGCCAGTTTTCCTCGGGCTGCATTTTTGTTGCCGATGTCGGCTCTGCGCAGAACGAGATCTCCGGGTTGGAAGCTTCTAGCTATCACTTTAGCATTGCGTCGTGTTGTGAGGCGCTCTTTTAGAGTTGATTCCCGGACGTGAGCTATGGCCCGAGTTTCATCCAAGAATTCTAGCTCTTCCAGAATTGCTTTGTCATTTGAGTCTTGGTTGAAATTCTGCACTCTCCAACTCGGCTCCCCAATCTCGACCGGGATGAGTGCTTCAGTCCCATATGTGAGCCGGAAAGGTGTTTCATTGGTGGAAGACTGAGGAGTGGTACGGTATGCCCAGAGTACATGGTCGAGTTGCTCCACCCAGTTGCCTTTGGCGTTGTCCAATCTGCGCTTAAGGGCTTTGAGAATCACCTTATTTACAGACTCGGCTTGGCCATTGGTTTGTGGGTGTTCAACTGAAGTGAAGTGGTGTTTGATCTTTAGTTCTGACAGCAGTTCTCTGAACTTTTTATCAGTGAATTGCGTCCCATTGTCCGTGATTACAGAGTGTGGTATCCCGAACCTTGAGACGATGTTCTTGTAAAAGAATTTATGCACTTTTGCTAAGGTGATTGTGGCAAGAGGTTCTGCTTCAATCCACTTGGTGAAGTAGTCGACTGCTACTACCAGAAACTTGACTTGCCCTGGAGCTGGTGGAAAAGGACCGAGTATATTAATCCCTCATTGATGAAAAGGCCAAGGGGCCGTGATGGTTGTTACCTCAGATGAAGGTTGATGGTGGATTGAAGCATTCTTTTGGCATACTTCACATTTCTTGGCATAGTCCATGGAGTCTTGAGTTAAAGTCGGCCAGTAATACCCTGCCCTGAGAGCTTTTCTTGCAAGTGTCCATCCCCCTTGGTGGTTCCCGTAGCTACCTTAATGTAACTCGACCAACACATATTTGGCTTCGTTATCATCAACGCACTTGAGGAGAGGGGTCGAGAATCCCTTCTTATATAATCTATCTTGGACGACCGTGAAATGGGATGCTAATCGTCTCAGTTTTCTGGCCTCTTTTTCATCTTCAGGGAGTGTGCCCATCAAGATGTAAGTCTTAATGGGTGTCATCCATGAGCTGGATTCTTCTATCTGCAGCAGGGACGGTTCTGATATCCGTGGGGTTGAGATGACTTCTTGGAGGACCGTTTTGTTGTTCCCAAGTTTCTTTGTACTTGTCAGTCTGGATAGGATATCAGCTCTGGTATTGTCGGTTCTGGGGACGTGTTGGAAGATGATTTCTTCAAACCCGTCGCTCGACACCTTTACTTTCTCCAGATACCTTTGTAGCAGTGGTTCCTTTGCTTGGTATTCCCCTTTGATTTGAGATACCATCAGTAGGGAGTCACTGCATACAAGACTTTTTTAGCACCCACTTCCCTTGCCATCAAGAGGCCGACAATGCATGCTTCGTACTCGGCTTGATTGTTCAAGGTTTGGAACTCGAATTTTAGAGACTTCACAATGCAGACTCCATTGGGCCCTTCCAGAACTATCCCGGCTCCAGCGCCTTTTTTATTGGAAGAGCCGTCAACGAAGACGGTCCATTCAGCAGTAGACGACTCTTCGGGAGGGGTCATTTCAGCAATGAAATCAGCTAGAACTTGACTTTTGAGGGCAGTGCGTCCCTCAAAGTGTATGTCGAACTCTGATAACTCCAAGAACCAGACAGTCATGCGCCCAGAGAGGTCCGGCTTGTGAAGGACGTGTCTGAGGGGTAAGTCAGTTCGAACTGTGACTTTTGTGTCCTTGGAAATAGTGTCTCAATCTTCTGGTGGTGGTCAGTACGGCCAAAGCAGCTTTTTCTAACTTCTGACATCTCAACTCGGATCCCTGGAGTGCCTTGCTGATGAAGTAGATGGGGAGTTGGTTGCGTTCATCTTCTTTAACCAAAACCGAACTTACAGCCTGGTTGGTTACGGAGATGTAGAGGTATAGATGTTCCCCTGGGGTTGGCTTCACTAGAATCGGTGGGTTTTCCAGTGTCTGCTTCAGCTGCTGAAAGGCGGCTTCACATTCTTCTGACCAAGTGAAGGATTTCCCCTTGCGAAGTAGCTGAAATAAAGGAAGGGAGGTTGTGGCCGCCTTGGGGATGAATCAGCTGAGGGTCGTGATTCTCCCATTGAGTTGTTGTATCTCCTTGATGCAAGTTGGGTTCTTCATTTCTAAGACAACCTTGCACTTGTCCGGGTTTGCTTCCACTCCTCTGTTGGTGAGGAGGAAGCCCAAAAAGTGTCCTGAAGGTACTCCAAATGAGCACTTAAGGGGGTTAAGTCTCATGTTGTGCTTCCTGAGACGGTCAAAGACTAACTCCAAGTTGGCCACGTGGTCGTTTCCCTCAGCTGTCTTTGCTATAATATCATCTATGTAGACTTCAACTGTGCTCCCCATTACATCACCAAAGACCTTAGTCATCATTCTCTGGTATGTGGCACCGACATTCTTCAAGCCAAAGGGCATCATGGTGTAGCAGTAGATCCCCTTGTCAGTGATGAAGGTCGTCTTCTCCTCATCGTCCCGGTCCATAGGTATTTGGTTGTAACCTGAGTAGGCATCCATAAAGGACAACCAACGATACCCTGATGAATTGTCAACCAGCTGGTCGATGTTGGGAAGTGGGAAAGGGTCTTTAGGGCATGCTTTATTCAAATCTGTGTAATCCACGCACATTCTCCATTTGTCGTTTGACTTCTTCACAAAGACGACATTGGATAGCCAGGTGACGTATTTACATTCCCTGATGAATTTGGCCTTGAGGAGTTCCTCTACCTGCTGGTTGGCGGCCTGCTGCCTCTCAAGGCCAATTTTTCTTTTCTTCTGGGCGACCGGCTTGGCACTGGGATCAACGGATAGCTTATGACAGCAGAAGTTGGGATCAATACCCGACATGTCAGCCGATGTCCATGCAAACGGGTCTGAATTTTTTGAGAGCAGAGACTTCAATCTGTCTTCCATGGTGGGATCCATATCACAGCCGATTTTGGTTGTCTGTTCTACTTAAACCCCAATCTGGAAAGGTTTTGTCTTTACAGCCGACTTTATTCTTTCTCGTCCTTTGGGATCCGTCTCGGCTCTAGGGTCGAGATCGATCATGTGGACTTGACCTCTGGGAACTGTCTTCTCTGGCTGAGATGTGGGTACAGTGGTGAGAGAAGCGTTGTAACACTTTCTTGCTTCTTTCTGGTCTCCTTGAACAGTGATCACCTTTCCGTCTCGGCCAGGGAACTTCATCACCAGGTGTTTGGTGGAAATAATTGCCCCTAAAGCATTCAGGGATGGGCGTCCGAGAATAGCATTGTATAAGTTGGGGCAATCAACTATTAGAAATTTGGCTGAGACGGCTTTGTTCTCGGCTTCAGAGCCGACCTTGAGTGTGGTTTGAAGGTATCCCTTGGGTTGAATTCTCTCTCCTGAGAAGCCCACCAGATCTCCTGAGAAGGGTAATAGTGACTCTGGGGGTAAGAGCAGTTGGGTGTAGGTCGTGTAGAAAAGGATGTCGGCTGAACTGCCTTGGTCAACAAACATGCGTCCGACATCTCCGTCTCCTATCAGGGAACGTATCACGAACGGATCATCGTGATCAATCACATCATCGAAGAAGTCTTCGTTCGAGAAAGCGATGACCGGGTTCGGGGGTCTCTGAGCCACTGTCTTCAAGTCGGACTGTTCGACATTGTAGACTTCACGCAGGTGCCTCTTTTTGGAGTTATTTGTCAATCCACCTCCAGCGAATCCTCCTGAAATCATATTTATCCTCACCCTTGGTGTAGTCTGAGTTGTGTGACTGCTAAGAATTAGAGGACAAATAGTCAACCTATAATGGAAAAGATTCTTGCTTGATTTGGAAAAGTAAATATCTCACCTTAAATATTAGTTGATAATAGCATAAATAAGGGCTCGATGTAACGTAGTAAAATGGTGTCTCATAATTGGTTTATCTTGATTGAATAATTACCTTGGTCAATATCAGTTAGACAAGAACTTATATGATTTTGACTTTATATGAGTCAAATTATGATGTCTCTTTGTCATATAGGAAATAAGTCTAATTTGTCTTAGAGATGTTAGAGTAAGGTAATTTAGAAAATTGGGTTGTCTTACTTAAGTCTTTGTTTAAGTCCTTTAAGAAAGGGCCTATATTAAAGATACTAGTAGTTAGTTATTATGTTTTCGAAATCCTTTAATATTTTTTTTATGACTTGCAGACTTCAAATATTCCTGCACCCGAACTTTCTTAGCTATTTGAATTATGTGGTTCTTGAACTTGTTTCTTCATCTTATAAGAGATTTGCATACTTATTTTTTAGTAACTATAGTAATTTTTTGTAGAATCCAATTTTCCTATGCGCACTCTGTTTTTAAAGATTCGATAACTTATAATTTCTCTTATTTACTTGACATCCACATGACTCTTGCTATTTACCATAAATTAAGGCCAAACATTTTCTTTCCACTTTCCAACATAATTATACTAATAATTGCAGTTGAATTGACCGAGATTTGAGAAGACAACATCCTTACATTACATCGTGTAATTATGTATTTCTAACGGTAAAAGCTAATGACTAATACATGTTTCTAATTGCTAAATTGTTACGGTAAGAAAAACATCGAAGATCATTTTTAGTTGCAATTGTTATATTTCGTCGTTGTAATTATTGATATATCAAACATTTTGCAACAAAAACAAACCTTTAATATTTAACAAATCATATGTAGGTAATTATTTGGCAGTCCAAAGTAAAATATTAGATACATGTTCATTTGTTATTAAAGGTTGATAAACAAAGTTGGAACTTATTGTTAAAAACATAAAGCAAATGAAAGATATAATAAAAATACTTGTAAATTATACATATGTGCATTGTTTTACTTATAATTGATTTATTTTTAGGGTTTAACAAGACGTGTCCTTTGAAGAAAATATGTCTTTGGGAGTCTTATTCGAACGAAGGCATGGTCGACACATTAAGTGCCACCAGAAGCATATCATCGAAGCATTAAACTCAATCAAATGAAGTCGATGGTGAGGCATTAAGCGCGGCCAAAAGCAAATCACCAAAGCATTAATCTTGCCTTAACAAAGTTAGAGTCGATGCACTGAGTGCAACCAAAAGAAAGTCACTGAAGCACTGAGCTCGATGAAATTAACAAGAAGAAACTTGGTGTCGACACACTAAGCATTGCCAACACAAAGCCAAAGTATTAAGCTCGACAAGAGAATCACAAAAAACTCGGTACCATCACACTAAACACAATGAAAGCTAGGCAATTTGAAGCACTAAGCTCGACAAGAGAATCAAGAAAGCCTTGGTACCAACACGCTAAGCGCGACCACAAGCCGAATAAGCTAAAGCACTAAGCTTGGTGAATTTAACAAGAAGGAACTCGGTGTCGACACACTAAGTGTAACCAAAAGTCAAGGAAGTCATAACACTAAAGTGACAATGAGAACTTGGTGCCGATTCACTGAGCGTAACTAAAAACTAAGCACTAAAGCATTGAGTTCAGTGATAAAGTGCCAATGTATTGCTTCGACTAAATATATTACCTCATCTAGGGGCTAATTGATGCAAAATGTTGTATTGCAATCCAATTGAGAGCTTAACTAACTAACACTTGGCAAGTCTGCTTCGCCTAAAGGCTAAGGGCTTGAAGGATCATGGATTAGGTAGGATATAAGGGCCAAAAATCAATTAATATGATATAATTTATTTCTTTCATTTAATATTGTTATTCACATTTTATGCTAAGAATTAGAGGACAAATAGTCAACCCATAATGGAAAAGATTCTTGCTTGATTTGGAAAAGTAAATATCTCACCTTAAATATTAGTTGATAATAACATAAATAAGGGCTCGATGTGACGTAGTAAAATGGTGTCTCATAATTGGTTTATCTTGATTGAATAATTACCTTGGTCAATATTAGTTAGACAAGAACTTATATGATTTTGACTTTATTATTTAAGTATTTTTTACTATTATTATGATTTAAATTATTTAACTATTATAATAGATCATTTATACTTTGTATAATTATTAGAAATAGGAGTGTGCGGAAAAAATCCTAAGTTTGCTTTTTTAACAAAGTATATATACATAAATGATAAATAATCTTTAAAAAGACTCAAGAACTAATGGTGGTTTTGGAAAAATAACTTAATTAAGTATGTTAGTGCATATTCAATACGTGTTTATCACATGAGAGCTTATGATATAAGCATATAAGGAAGTGGGTGAGAACCAAAGAGGAAATGAGGTACTAAATATTTGTATAAGTTGTTTCATAAGCTATTATAAGGAGTTTATTGAAATAAGCTATTGCATATGTTTTTTTTTCATGAGTTTATCCTAACACTTATGTACGTGCTTATGTCATGAGATAAACTCAAACAAGCTATTCTGAAACGCCACCTAAATCACTTTTTTTTCAAATTGTGTATTTTCAACTTTATTATTTAACTATTATTATAATTTCAACTATTTAATTATTATAATAATTATTTGTATTTTCAATAATGATGAGAAATGGGAGTGTTATAATAAAATCCTAACCTTGCCTTTTTAACTAGACATACATATATATACATATCTATATATACGTATATCTATATAGGAAGCGTATCAAGTGAGAGGGTTGTTTTAGTGTGAGAGATGAGAAAGTTAAATCTTAACCCTTAGATTAATTTAAATGGCTAAGATTAATTTAGCTAATTAAATCTGTCACCTGCTCACACCTATAGTGACTCTTTAGGATTAAATCTTAATATAAATCCCCCACGTTTCATCTCTCATCAAAACTTTTATTGCTCTGTTATACCTTGTCATGACTGTTGCGCCTCCTCCAATACCGCATTGCAACTTCATTCTGACGTCCTTGTAATTCAATTATGTGTGTAACTTCATTGTGACGTGCTCGTGATTCAATTATGTATGCAACTTCATTGACAATGATTTCTAACAATGCTCCATCTTTAGTTTCTACTCATCTAGTGAGTAAATGATCAACAATATACACAAATAATTAAATTGTTTATGGCAATCTGGGAACATTAACATCGACTAAGTAAAAATAAGGTAACTTTAGTGGCAGTGTCACAATTATATGGCTTAACCAGAACCACTTATCCTCTTAGGTCTTAACCATCTATCCTCCTACTTCATATTCCTTTCAATTCTTCTTTTAGATTTGTGTTGCTTTTTTTTCCCTGTCTTCCAACACTGAAAAAATCAACACGTGAGGAATTAAATTATGCAGAAGAAGAGAAAGGGAGTCAACATGTGAGGGATTAGAATCAATTGTGAAGAAGAAGAGAAGAGGAGACAAGTCACACCCAGTGGAGGTGACATGACGGTGTGTTCAACTAGCAGTGATCTAGGTTTGCCGCAACAGTGGTGGGTCTGGTTCGACGGGGTCTCCATTTCTGGTAAGATCAATGAGACAGGCACAATGAGGTCTGAAGGTAAGGTGCGAGAGTTGGCTTTTAATTCTGAAGAGTCACTACAGATATGAGAACGCGAGAGATTTAATTAGATAAATTAATCTTAGCCATTTAAAAATCTAAGGGCTAGGATTTAACCCTCTCTTTTCACAATAAAATAGTCTGTTCACTTGATACGCTCTCTCTCACTCTATATATATATATTGCAATTTTATAACCATGGGGAAGGTTTACGACCGAAGGTGAGACAAAGTATTTACAACCCCTCCCTTGCCTCTTTCACTACATTTTCAAATTTAGGAAAATTGAACTTGAACCTGGTAAAAATGGACATTCCCCTCAAACTTGGGTTCATGTTAAACGAGTATCCATGGATTCAAATTTGATTGCCATACCTAGATATTGATGAAAGAATGTAAGAGGGTTGATTCAAATATTCGAGAATGAAGGGGTTAAAAATGTCAAGATCTAAAACTTCTTTATTTTAAACTAATTAGAAAATAAAGACAAAATGGTTGAACCTAACTCAAACTCTTCTAACCCATGTGTTAAGTGGGTTGGGTCCAAATAACAAAGATTCAAGTAAGTCACATTTTAGTTCTTCACGTGGTCTTCATAGTTGTTGGGCTTTTGATATTGTTTTCATATATTATAGATCATTGATGTTGTTGAATAATTGACAATGTTTTGTTCACTGTATATCATTCGTGTTGATGATTTATTGATCCTTATAAAAAATTTAACAGTATTGACTTCATATTTGTAGAGATAACATAAATGTTCATCAATATTGAAAATTTCCATTTAGTGAAGTAATTAGGTTCAATGCAAAAATACTTTTTCTTTATACCATTTTTAGAAAACTAAATTATTCCATGTCATCATCTTCTAGCTTTTGGAGAGTCAAATTATGATGTCTCTTTGTCATGTAGGAAGTAAGTCTAATTTGTCTTAGATATGTTAGAGTAAGGTAATTTAGAAAATTGGGTTGTCTTACTTAAGTCTTTGTTTAAGTCCTTTAAGAAAGGGCCTATATTAAAGATACCAGTAGTTAGTTATTATGTTGTCGAAATCTTTCAATATTTTTTTATGACTTACAGGCTTCAAATCTTCTTGCACCCGAACTTTCTTAGCTATTTGAATTATGTGGTTCTTGAACTTGTTTCTTCATCTTATAAGAGATTTGCACACTTATTTTTTTAGTAACTATAGAAATTTTTGTAGAATCCAATTTTCCAATGCACGCTATATTTTTAAAGGTTCGATAACTTATAATTTCTCTTATTTACTTGACATCCACACGACTCTTGCCGTTTACCATAAATTAAGGCCAAACATTTTCTTTCCACTTTCTAACATAATTACACTAACATCTGCAATTGAATTGACCGAGATTTGAGAAGACAACATCCTTACATTACACCGTGTAATTATCTATTTCTAACGGTAAAAGCTAATGGCCAATACATGTTTCTAATTGCTAAATTGTTACGGTATGAAAAACATCGAAGATCATTTTTAGTTGCATTTGTTATATTGTTATATTTCGCCGTTGTAATTATTGATATATTAAACATTTTGCAACAAAAACAAATCTTTAATATTTAACAAATCATATCATAGTAATTATTGGGCAGTCCAAAAGTAAAATATTAGATACATCTTCATTTGTTATTAAAGGTTGATAAACAAAGTTGGAACTCATCAAATTTTAAATAATCAAAACATATCTTAATTAGTCTAATATAGAATCAATACACACATATACATGTATTAAAAATTGAGTTACTTATAAAATAAACCCCTCAACTTGTATAATGTTTAATTTGATTTACACAATATCCAATGACGTGCTATCATATTATTTAATAAATATAATACCTTATTTACTATTACACCCAATAAATAATATGACATCACATCGTTAAATATGTATAAATTTTTTTTGGCCTGATATTATATTTATATATATATATATTAAACTCGGTATTTAGTTGGATTTATATGGAAAGAGTTGAATTTTAGATTAAAATTAAAATATACTAAATAGAAAAATATCAAGAGAACTTTACTTTTTTTTTTTGAGTTCATTCCATTCAACTTAAATCAAGAAAGATTCAAAATATTTTTTAAATATTAAGAATAGTTCTAAAAATAATCTACAATATTTATTTTAAAGTATTTAAGAAAATAGAAGTATAATATCATACTTTTAGTGCCTTAATCCATACACTTATACCACTTTTTTTTTTCCCCCATGTTTGGTTAGTCTCTAGTGAGTCTCTACTCAGCATTTACCCACATGTATAAAAAGAAAGAATGGAGTATTACTACATGATTCCGTAATTGCACTTGTACCCTGTGTTTCTGTCTGATGTTTCTAAGAATTAGGTCCATAGCTCAACGCGAAATCTCCTAAATGCCCAAAGCAAAGCCCCAAATAAAGAGCAAAGACCTCTTTACTTCTCTTTTCTCTGGAACCAGCTTCTTCTGGTGATCTCGTTTTCTCACAACACACTAGTCTCTGTCTCTCTTACAACCCCCTCCTTCTTCTCCCCTTCCCCTTCCCCCTCCCTCTCAAAATTCACCATTCCCTTCGGGGCAGGTTCCAATCCCCAAAACAAATCACCATGACCGTGATGATGTCTGCTCCCATTGACGTACGAGTTCCCCTAATCTCTCACTTACTCACACACACTTCCTCTATTAATTTATAACTTGCGAGTCTTTTGACGGGTCAGGTCAATTTGATTTTCCACTTCACTGACCACGGGCTTTTCGTTTCGTTTTATTTTTATGTTTTTGATCTGAGGGAGTGAAAGTTTCGTCGCAATTTCGCCTTTCTGGTGCAGTTCGGGTTTCGATTTTAGGGCTTCTTTGGGGCTTGTTTTATTGGGGATTTGATATCGTGGTGGATCCGAACTAGGGTGTGATGTGTTTAGTTTGGTTTGGTTTGTTTTTCTTTTGTGCAGCAGCAAGAGGACGAGGAGGTGCTCGTGCCACACGCTGATTTACCCGAGAACAATCACCAACCCATGGAAGGTAGATGTTGTTTCGTGCTTCCTTTGATCCGTGTGGAAAACTTTTGTTTGTTTTCATTTATTTATTTTGAATTAAGGAACTGTGTTTCACTGTTTTGTTAACTTTTAGGTGATTTGATTTAACTGTTTGAAGAGTTGGGGAAAGAAGTTTACGTGTTATTGTCTGGTTGAATTTTAAAAAATAGAGGGTACAGAGTAGAAAGCTAAGTGGAAAATTGGTTTGAAATTGTAGGTTTTATGTTATCTTTTCGGTTTGGTTTGGTTGTTACACATAATTGTTTTTTTTTGGCTAAAAGCATGGTTATAAATTGCTTACGGTTACTGCAGTTGCAAGCATTGCGGCTGTCGTGATGTGCACTATGGCTATTGCGGCATGAACTTATTTTATTTTTGCACTAAATGTAATTTGTCATGACCCTCCTCTAAAATCACATTTTCTACTGCGCTTTCCCAAATCCCCTCTTTCCTCTGACCACTACCCAGTCATCATTCTGAAATCCCTCAAACCCTTTAAAGTTCCCTTTTCTTTGTGTATAATGGAAGCGATGAGGTTTGAACGGGACCTCATGCAAACTACCAAAACCCCCTTCAAAATTCCCTTCAAATCTACTAAATAAAGAAAGTAAAAGAATGAAAAACAATTTTTGTGAGGAAGCTTGTTGCAGTTTGATGTGGTCGTTGCACATGTTGCGTTGCGACCATTGCAGTGTTACGCTGCAGATTTTCCGGTGATTTTCAATGACACTAATTGTGGTCTGATGTGGTTGTAGACACTGCCACAACCACAACATTGTGGTCGCATCACATGATGCGGTCTGCAATTTAAAACCATTGCTCAAAGTAACACAAAATAATCTAAATCCAATCATTGATTGCTTAGTGTTCTCAAAAATCCTCGACGACCGAGCTCTTCTCCAGTAAGGATTAGACCTAGCCATCAGAGTGAGAGCATCAGATGATCTTGACCTAGGAGACCTCCCTGCCTTTATAGGCCGAGTATGGGCCTTCTGGTCTTGAAGCCCATAGACGGACAATTGGGCCGAGTTGAGCGAGCGTCTAACTGGGCCCAATAGGGGAGTTATTGAAGATGCTAAGAAACTAAGGGAGATCTTCTCTCGAGCTAGGGGGACTAAGGGAGATCTTCTCTCGAGCTAGGGGACAAAGGGAGATCTCCTCGAGGGCTAGGGGACTAAGGGAGATCTCCTCTCGAGCTAAGGGACTAAGGGAGATCTTCTCAAGGGCTAGGGGACTAAGGGAGATCCCCTCGAGGGCTAGGGGACTAAGGGAGATCTTCTTAAGGACTTATCTCCGGTATAGAACACAGTCCCCCGAGCTCAAGCCCTGCGAAGCTAGGGTGCCGAGCTCGTAAGTGTCGGTCTTGTGCAGCCAGGTTTCCGAGCTCGTAGGTTTGTATCCAATACGGAACACTTTGCATTTTGGTAGTTGTGGAGTTTCAGTGCTTTTGTTGACTGCATAATTAATTCTGTTTCACCTTTTTCCCAGTGGTAAGCTGTTGGTGGGTCCAGTTCCGTTATGGTCACTCTTATTAATTTTTTTCTGTAATTTAATATTTTAGCTAATTGCAGACATGATAGTTAATTGTTCTTTTTGTTTCTTCTGATGATCATTAGTTGTGGCTCAACCTGAAACTGCCAATGCTGTGGAGAGCCAGCCAGTTGCGGATCCTCCGTCATCCAGATTCACATGGAGAATTGATAACTTTTCTAGGCTGAATACAAAGAAGCTATATTCAGAAATATTCGTTGTTGGTGGTTATAAATGGTATTTTTCTTAGAGATTTACTAAATTTGTTAATGATGTTCATTTTACTTTTTTGACGTCAGTGTTCATTTTACTTGAATATGCTCTGCTATGTATTCTTGTATTCAGTGATTTCCTCTCCCAAACTTTGTTTTATACTTGGCAGGCGTGTGCTTATTTTCCCAAAAGGAAACAATGTGGACTATTTGTCCATGTATTTGGATGTTGCAGATTCAGCTAGTTTGCCCTATGGTTGGAGTAGATATGCACAGTTTAGCTTGGCAGTTGTTAATCAAATCCATAACAAGTATTCTGTGAGAAAAGGTAGTTCCTTCAGTTTGATTTTTACATTAGTTACAGGATGACATTAGCATTAAATGTATATAGGAGAGAGCATTGCTGGAATTAAAAGTGAAATTTTGCAAGTTGTTTGGTGCAATTAATGGATGGAAGATCATTTGATACTATAATCACACGCTCAAGATTCTTTTATAATGAATAATCTATAATCTATTATGTTTAGTCAATTATCAGTACGTATTATATAATCAGATCAATTGACATCTTTACTCATTCTATAATTATTTTGCTTTTCTTAATTTATTTTTTTCATCTTATGCTTCAGTGATCAGTCGCCTCTGTTCTGAATTCAATATAGGCTAGCAGCATTTTCTATTTTCTTTTTGGTGAGGGTAGGGTTTTAGGGTAGCTAATGTTTAAATTCATTTACACACTTGTGTATCAAAGTTCATATTGGGGTTAACCATTGGTTCCACCCACTTGCACCTCGATTAAAAATTAGGTGGAGGATGAGATAATGAGTTCTATAATTCATTTCTTCTGGATGAACTTGTTATTGTTACCTGTCTCAAATTATAAAAAAGAAAGAGGAAGGAAATAAAAATGTGCTGATTTTTTTGGATTTAGCCTTGGATCTTGTCGTAACTTCATTTTACTTACATTATGCAGACACACAACACCAATTTAATGCACGAGAAAGTGATTGGGGTTTCACATCCTTCATGCCTCTTGGTGAATTGTATGATCCTAGTAGAGGGTATCTCGTGAATGATACCCTTATAGTTGAAGCTGAGGTTCTTGTTCGTAGGATTGTTGATTACTGGAATTATGATTCAAAGAAGGAGACTGGTTATGTTGGGCTTAAGAATCAAGGAGCCACATGCTATATGAATTCTTTACTCCAGACACTGTACCATATTCCATATTTCAGAAAGGTTAGAGCTGTTAGTCTTGTTTTGTTTTCCATGAAGTTCACTTGTCTGATTGGAAAGTAATGGGGAAGTTGGTTCCTGGACATCACATTCCAGGCTGTGTACCATATGCCAACAACCGAGAATGATATGCCGTCTGGAAGCATCCCGTTGGCTCTACAAAGTTTATTCTACAAGCTCCAATATAGTGACACCAGTGTTGCAACAAAGGAACTGACAAAGTCTTTTGGATGGGATACATATGATTCTTTCATGCAGCATGATGTTCAAGAACTAAATCGGGTCCTCTGTGAAAAACTTGAAGACAAAATGAAGGTAACAAAAGGACCTTTGGTATATTTGTTAATGATTCTTTATGATGATTGATGAGCAACCATATCAAATGGTTATGGTTTATATTATTTGTTGTTAGGGAACTGTTGTTGAGGGAACTATACAGAAGTTATTTGAAGGGCATCATATGAACTACATAGAGTGCATCAATGTGGACTTCAAATCAACTAGAAAGGAATCGTTTTATGGTACTTTCTTATGCATTTATAATTCAATTATTTGTTTAGTTGTGCCTTGTCACATGATGCTAATTTATTTTATATATGCATGTTAGACCTTCAGCTTGATGTCAAAGGTTGTCGTGATGTTTATGCTTCCTTTGATAAATATGTTGAAGTTGAACGTCTTGAGGGGGATAACAAATATCATGCTGAACAGTATGGTTTGCAGGTTAGTTGCAATTGATAAATGCTGAAGCCACTTATAATAACATGTAGTGTCATATGGAGAAGTTAATCTTCTTGTAATACAAAGAAGTTTTTGTTTTCTTGTGTGAATTTGTTTTGTCAATTTTTTTTTCCAATGTCTTTATTAACTATTGCCATTTCAAAAGTAAAAAAAAAAGGAATTGTGGATGTGTCACTTGAGTCTTCTGCATCAATGTTGGTGGTCAGATGTTGATGCATCTATAAAATATGATGCATCATCCTATATGTTATCTGGAGAGAGCAGGAGACTAAAGATTGGCAACTATATAAATTTTGATGGTGCCCTGTGTTAATTTTGAAAATCCCGAATGTTTTCTTAGAAAAGTTGAGGGGAAGATTACCTATAGCATTTTTCATGCAGAGTGAGTAATAGGGAAGCTTTGCTTTATTAATTTTACATGTTAATTTGCCTTTTTCTATTTTGGAGGATTTCTTATCCTTAATGCTGTGCATTTTGGCTTCTTTATCTAATGAATTCTCTCCCTCCCTCCCTCCCTCCCTCCCTCTCCCGCTCAACAAAAGCAAAATGTTCATAGCGATTGTTTTTTGTTGGGGTATATCAGGATAGTAGCGTAGGAAGGTAGTTAAAATCGCGAGTTGGATCGTATGATCTTACGATCTTCCTTGCCCTCTCCGATTTTGATCCGATTCAGAAGCTCGATTTTGCAGGGTCGTTGGGATCGCCACGCAAAATCATAAAATCAGTGGGATCGTGCGATCCCACTGTGTCCAGAAAGATCCTTTTTTGAAAAACGAAAAGCCAATTTTGACCCAGTCTAAATATGAGCTTTTGAACCCTAATTCATGCGGTTCAGTCCCAATCTTCCTTGCAACCGTTCTCCCACTTTCTCTGCATCTAGTTTCTTCCTTCTGCATCCCCAGCCTTCTCGCTCTGAGTTCTGGTTCTGCTTTGCTTCTGCGTTCTACTCTGCTTCTGCTTGCATTGGTGTTCTGCTCTACTCCTGCTTCTGCTGCTCTGCTTCTGTGTTCTACCTTTTTCTTCTGTTTGCGACTTTCTCTGCCTCTGCCTCTGATTTTTTTTCTGTTGCTGAAATATTATTTTATATTATTATGTTATTATTTTCTAGGTTTTATGTTATTATGTCTTGGCACTTGAATTACATGTTATGTATGACCTATTTATGCATTTTTAATTCCAGTTTAGTGATTTGTTTCTAGTGATTTGGAGGTTATTTCTTCTTATTTATTCCATTTTATATGCATAAATATGAATTATATGGATTTTAACTAAGATCTCGATTTTAACTACCGTGAGCGTAGCTATCATGTACAGCTGCCAGCCGTTATTAAGCTGACAGTCTGTTATTATTTCATTTACTGGTTGTAGAGTTAGTTTCTACAGTTATCAGGTTTAGTTAGTTTTACATGGCTGTGACACAGCTCAATATGGTCCATATAAAAATTGTAGAATTCTCTGATTTTCAGTAAGAAATTCAGATACCAAAATTCTCAAGAATTCTCTCTTTTCAAATTTCTCTCTGCCCAATTATTGATTTTCTTCAGGGTAATGAGCCGATTACAGCTTTACTTGTAAGAGGTTGTAAATGTAAGCAAAAACCTGTTATCTTTGATCTCCCGCTTCTCTTCCTCTACATGCTCCCTCCTTTTCTCCTGTGCAATCTGCATTTTGATGTTCAGCCATGTGTTAGTACTCAAGATTCAGTAAGAAAATGGTAAAAAGTGAGAGAAAATTGAATGGGATGGAGAAAACCTGAGAGACTTTTTGTCTCTGGAAACTGATATTTTTGAAATAATGATTACATTGTTACCGATTCTAATTTTAATAGTTAAGAATCAAATTCATATTCTTAACAGACTCACTCATAACTGCCAAACAGCTGAATCAGTTAGACTGACAGCTAAGCAATAGCATCGACCAAGCAGGCCACAGAAAAACATTTCATGAGATCCATAGGGTGAAGGGGATTGAAAACTAAAATCAGAGACATAGCCTTGGTTGGTGCTACTAATATTGAGGGACTGGAATTGCTGGAGGAGCTGGCACCAAGGACGGCAATGGCACCTGAGGAGGTGCTGAACTCCCCGGCTGCTCCTTAGAAGCAGTATGCTTGCCAATTCTGGTTTCCTGCGCTAGCAGCAATGCCTCTATATTAGTATATTACTAACTGGATCCACACGACTGTTGATTGAATTGACAAAACCATCATGCTCCTCACATAGATTATCAAGGATCACATCTGTCTGTTCTTGCATAGAGACTGGCTCACCAATTGAGATAAGAGAATGAATGATTGACTTGATTCTAAGAATTCTCAGAGATATTGTAGCTTTCCTTCTTCATATTGCACAGCTCAGGGCAAATTCATCTAGCTTTCACATGCATAGAAGAATGAATTAATGGAAGAAAGTATTGATTTCTTCCCAGACCTACGGTGAGTGGGTGCAATCGACAACTCTGGTGAGTTGTGATTCAGAGAGTGACAACAGTAAGTCAGTAACCAAGAGAACAGCATTTGATCTTGTTTCCGTTGGAGATATGCTTCGCTGACACTGCCTAGATCACCATCTTCTTCCATTGAAAATTGCAGTGGAATTCATGGATTTACAATAATGCAGTCTATGTGCTTTCATTGTGGCTTTGACCTGTTGCTTCCTAAGCAAAAAGTTCTTTTCATTGAGATGCTCAGAAATTGAGTGCAAAAAGTGTCAGCCTAATAGGAGCAGGGGCTTTAGATGCACATGAATCTGCACTCTGAAAACAGATTGAGAGTGGAAGCAGGGGTGTAGCCAAGGAGGGGCTGGCAGGGGCCACGACCCCCCAAAAAATTTTAAAATCTTTTATTAACTATATAGGTCTCGTATAATATATTTCATGGACTATTACTTCGGCCCCCCTAAAAATTTCGTAGATCCTGTAGTATTAAGTACTTCTTTATGTCTCTTGCTATTTGTCTTAATTTTTTCAAAAAAAGTTTTAAATTTTTATTATTTTATTATTTTATATTGATTATTTTTTCTTATTTAGAGAAGATAAAATAATATTCAAAATTATAGATAAGATTTTATTAAAAATATTAGTCTATAAAAAGTAAAAAGATCAAAAGGGGAAGCATAGGAGCATTACAAATAATAGGAAAGACGAGAGAAAATATCATTAAGTAACATAATATAACATGAAAAAAGATTTTGTTTGATTTGAATCTATTTTTTAGAATTATTACATAATAAGAAAAATTAACAATTTGATTTGTAATTATTTGAATTAAATAAAAGATTTAACAAAAAGACAGTTGAACTTCTTATACTCAGTTCAGTTTTAGATCCCATAGACTCTTTGAAATCATTTGATATTAAACAAATTTATCAAATTGTTGAGAAATTTCATGTAAATGAAGGAACGAAGAGTTTTATTTAAATAAAATTTACTATTCTTAATTAAATTATTTAATATTTTTATCATAAATTTTAATATTTTATTCTGGCCCCCGCAAAGAAAAGTTCCTGGCTCTACGCCCCTAAGTGGAAGCAATGAGTTAGTATAGAAGAGAAGCTCTTGATACCATATTAGTAATCAATTAGTGAGATTGTACCAAGAAAAAAGTAATCAATTAATGAGAAAATAGTAGAAAGCGAGAAAAAATGAATGAGAGTGAGAGACTTTTTGTCTCTGTAAACTGACATTTCTGATAATATCTGAGTTACGTTGTTCCAGATTCTGTTATTTGAAGTTAGTAATCAAACTCAGATTCCTAATAGACTATAATTCCTAACTGCCTACTGTTGAATCAGTTAGACAGACAGCTAAGTATCAACTGAGTCCATGTTAATTAGAAGGTGAATTGTGATAATCCATAAATCAAGTTACTTGTGATATTTGTTTAAGACTAGGATGTCTTGGTTTACTTGATCAGAAATTGCAGTACAACCATTGCTGTCAATTTTGGATAGTGGTGCAGGGTGGCTGACCCCAAAAATGCCGAAGTGGTAGTGGCCTAGTGGGTTGTAGAGTGGCCACTACACAGAAGACAGGTTACTGAATACTTAGGACTCATGCATCATTGTGACTCACATAGCTCTAGGAAACAGAGGATGTAGCAATGTGAAACAGTGAAACAGAGGTTGGAACTTCTTAACTGGAGCTTGTGAAGTAGAGGTTGCCATCTAAAACAAAGGTTGCTATGTATAGTTATATGCTAAACTGAGCAGGAAGCTGGCAATGAATCACAGACAAAGACCTTAATACCAGACATGCATGCAGGCAATGTCCAAAATATAGGACACTTGGACACGAAAGTATATTTGTGTGTGTGTAACAAATGAAATTAAATATTAGCAACATGACAAAAAAACTAAATTGAGAATCTAGATTTATTAATTTCCCTATGAGGCGTCATTTTACGATGCAAGCACTTTGTCTCTTTACATAATTTCAAAACTAGAAGATGCACAAACGAAAAATTAAGGATCTTGTCTATAAGACTTTAATCCCCCCTCTTGATCATCATCATTGAAAAAAAAAATCTTTAACTTCGGTTCATCCGAGTCACCAATTGGCACCTTCATGAATTGCACAATCATTAGGTGATTCCAACTCATTTGTTGCTATATAGAAAATTTTAGTTGCCTCTTGGTATGTTGTGGAGTATTTCTTAAAAGAAGATAAAGATTGCTATGCACAAATATTAAATCTTTTACCCTATGTGGTGCCATCACGTTTCTCTTTAGAAAATGGATATGATTATGTGCTCTAATTCATTTCATAACATAAAGATGAACAAAGTTACCTAGGTAGCGTAACAGTAACCTTTTGAAGTATTGGCTTTTGAAGTATTGGAGCACGATGAAGTAGCCACAATACTTACAAGATGCTATGAAGCACCGACTCTGACACGGACACGACATGGACACCGGGACACGAGTGATGTCCAAAATATAGGACATCGAGACACCGCTTATATATATATTAAAAATTAAGATTTATTCATTCATCTTCTCAATACAAATTTGTTAGACTTTTTTAACATGCAGAGGGAGGAAAGGTGGAAGTTTTGGAACTGAAATGTTTTTTACTTTTTTGACCAGTTTAGTTTTATTTTACAAAACTATAATAAAACAGTGTCGATAAGATGTCCAAGCAATGTTGAAACTATATCCAAGTCGTGTCCGGTGTGTGTCCGAGCCACAAAAAGAATATTTTTTCTGCAATTGACACGTGTCGGACACCCGGACACGCCACTGAAGAGAGGTGTCCGTGCTTCATAGTCAAGATGGCAGTAACCTTTCAGGGTTTAGGGATGAAAAATAGTTATTGTAGTATTGTAAGAACTCTGATGGTGTTTTTTGCTTTGGAAGGAGCCATTTGATGGCTGTAAATGTTGACTAACTGACTAATTTTGGCCGTTTCTGAATAATATGAACTATATTATTTAATTTATTTATAATTATCTCTCTGACTTTCAATATTATTAAATCACTCGGAAGTAATTTATTTTTGTATTTCAAATATTTTGTTTGGTGGAACAATTTCATGATATTTTGTAAGTTGCTTGCTTATATTTATTGTTAGAATTCAAGCGCCTAAGCGTTTTCATTTTTATTGAGTTTGATGTGTAAACTAATGTACTTTTAATGGTACGATTGTTTCAGGATGCTAAGAAGGGTGTCCTATTTATTGATTTTCCTCCTGTCCTTCAGCTTCAGCTGAAAAGATTTGAATATGACTTTATGCGGGATACTATGGTCAAGGTTGGTAGTCCAAGAGATATTTTTCTTTACACCTTCTCTTGATATTGGTTTGGCAGCATGCAAGGAGGCTAGCAGTGTCCTTCTGTTTAGAAATCTCACCATGTAGTGAGTTCAATTGGTCTAGCTCTTGTAAAGAGATGGTGCATCTGGTGTGCTCCAGCTCTACTATAAAATGCCTATGAAGATTATTACATTAATGATTAAACTATAATTATGCTTGACAATGTGTAATGCTACTGGAATCCTTCATTGTTGTTTGTTAGTATGAATTCGTTCATGTTATTTTTTATGTCACTATTTATTTCATGTAAAAGAAGATGATTTGATATGTATATGGTGTTTAGAAGACAGCTTGGACTAAATTTGTTGTTGGTATTACAAGGTAGTGGTTTGTTCTGTAATTGAGTAGCTTTGATGGAATGTAAAGGTAGTGCCTTATGAAATTGAAATACATAGGGAAAATCCAAGGACATTGATTGTTAATATTTAGGGCCTTGTTTAGAGTTTTAAAACAGATTTCTGTTTTAAAAAAATTGAAAACAAAAAACCTTTTTACAGATAATTTTTAAAATCAGTTTTGAAAAGTATAACTATTTTTTTTTAAAACTAAAATTCTGAAACAACTCTAGGATGTTTTGGACAACTACTTTTTAGTTTTTCTGTTTTTGTGGTGGCAATGCTGTAAATGAATCAATTATTTGTATAAAAGAGTTCTTAAAAAATGTTTTGTAGAACTTTTGGAAAACTAAAAAACAAAACAGAATCAAACACATCCCTGTTTTATCTTAAATGATTTTTTATGTTGATTTTTCCTTTGCTCAGTGCTGTTGGCATTGTGGGGTGTGGGTGTTGTATTATGCATATTTATTTCCATCATTTGAAATCATTGCACGGCAGGAATATTTTCGCCAGGGGTGAACACGGGGATTAGCTATTATCATTAGTTCCCTTGTTTGTTTAAATTTTCCTTAACTTTTGATGGAGATATGACATTCTGTTTTAATTCACAAAATATTAATTTTCTCTTTATGCTCTCACCATGTAGATCAATGACCGTTATGAGTTTCCCTTACAACTTGATCTTGATCGTGAGAATGGAAAATATCTATCACCTGAGGCTGATAGGAGTGTCCGCAATCTTTACACACTTCACAGGTAACGTAATGAGTGTTTGCGATGTTTTTTTGCAGATTTCATGACTTTGTTTTGTGGTCTAGTGACCATTCTAATTTGTTTATTTAATTTATCCCTTCATAATTGTTGTTTTGTGATGTTTTGTTAGGTAGTTGGTGATTTGGTACATGATTCCCAATTTTGTCTTTGATTCATTTAAACCATGATATCATTTGCATTCACTGAGCAAATTTTATAAGCTCTTGTTGCTATATATATATATATATAAATTGCAGAGTTTTCTCCCAATGTACTTTTATCTGTTGCAATCAGTTAATGTTTTTTATATTTGAATGAAATAAGTTGTGTGTATACATTGGTTATCTTTTATCATTGAATGATCTCATTTTATATGTGGTTTCCTGAACATTCTTATTAAGAACATGTAAAATTGGCTTTGGTAAGCTTCCTTTCAAATAATTTTTATATGTTTTTTTATTGATTTCATCTCTACATAATTGGGGTTGTTTCGTGATGTTTTATTTGGTTGTTGGTAACGTGATTCCTTAATTTGTCTCTGATTTATTTAAAGCAAGAGATCATTTCCTGAACTGTGCAAGTTTCAGAAGCACTTACCGCTGTACATGATGGCGGAGTTTTCTCCCCATATACTTTTATTGGTCACAATCAGTTAATGCTTTTTAATATCTGAATGAAGTAATTTGTGTGTATGCCTTGGTCATCTTTTCTCACAGAATGATCTCATAAGTGGTGTTCCTGAACTTTGTTATTAAGAGCATGTGAAAGTGGCTTTGATAAGCTTCCTGTGGAGTATTTTCTTTGGCATCATTAGAAGAGAAATTTGTTTAAAGGAAGTATAGAGAGAAGAGAGGATACATAATAAGTAGAAGGGGAGAAAATGATATGAGGACAAAGGTTGTATACAAGAGTGAATAGAGCATTTTAAATGTATGCTAGTTTGCACAAAATGATACATATGAACAAATCAATAGAACAAAATTGATCTTAGGGAGAAAAATTACTAGGGCCTTCGGAATCAAAATCAAATAGGAGAATATTTTCCAAGTGTTAGATTGTTATTGTTAGTATATCATATGATAGATATGGGCTTGGGCCTATCACTATGTATATTTGTAAATACACTTATGTGTATATATATTATTTTCCGCTGTGTATTCTAGACACACGGATTCTATCATATGTCTCTCGTTTTCTCTTCATCTCAACATGGTATCTAGAGCCTAACGAGAGATAACCCTAGTCCGTGCCTTCCCAGTGGACCCACTGTCCATTGGTGTCAAATTTTTTCCGGAAACCGTGTCTCATTCCGGTTTCCGGTCTGCCCGTGTTGCCGTGTTATTTTTCCGGCACTTTTTCTCTCTTTTCCGCCGCTGCCGCCGCCGCCCGCCGTGAATCCAACCGGGGCCACCACCGTCGGACTCGCGCCCTCAATCCGAGTCCAACGCCGCCGGAATCGTGTCCATCGGAGCAGCGACGCGCTCTCACGCGCCGTTTCTTCGCCGGAGCGTTTCTCCACCGTCAGCCGCGCGTGGAGGCGCGTCCGGCCGCCGTTCCGGCTGCCCTCGCCGCCGCCAGACTCGCCTCGGTGTCCTCTACCCCGATCTGGTCTTTGTTTGTGAGTTTCAGGTCTGGTCCTCGCGGGTTCTTCCTTTTTTTGGACGTTTTTCTCTCTCCTGTGGCTGTTTCTCTCTCCTACAGTTGACCCATGGCTACTCCTGTTGCTACTAAGTCTGATACTCCTATCTTTACTAACTATGTCAATGTCCCACTCTCTATTGACAAGTTAGATGGCAGTAACTATGATACCTGGGCCTCTGATATACGACTCTGGCTAAAGGGACAGGATTATCTTGATCATCTTACTCAGAAGGCTGATTCCATCGACGAAAAAGATCGCCCCCGCTGGTCCAAAGTTGATGCTCAGATTTGCAGTGTTCTTAAGTCGACTATTCATCCTACCCTGAAGCAGATATTTCGCGCCCATGAGACATGTGCTGGGGTTTGGGAGCAGGCAAGGGTGCTTTACACCAATGATACTCAGCGCCTCTATGGTGTTTGCCACAACCTCTTGAGTACCATTGTCCCTAGACGACTTGATGGATCCATGGCTGAGTACTTGGGCAAAGTTCATGGTCTTTTACATGACTTCAATGAACTCTTGCCCCCCGCTTCCACTCCTGCCCAAGAACTGGAGCAACGCCAGACTTTCTTTATGTTGATGGCATTGTATGGGCTCCCAGACGAGTATTCTTTGGTCCGTGATCAGATTTTGGGATCTCCGACTGTGCCCACTTTGACCTCCACTTGGTCAACGTTGTTGCGTGTGCCGCCCAAGTCATCTATTGACATACCTTCTCCTATCACCCCTGTTGACTCTTCTGCCTTAGTATCCCAGCGTGATGATCGTAGCCGCTCTCGCAAACCAGGCAAGACTCGTCACAGGTGTGATCATTGCCACAAATTGGGCCACACTATTGATCGGTGTTTTGCATTGCATGGTCGCCCTCCTCGGTCTGCTAATGTTGCCCAGGTTGCTCCCTCTGTGCCTTCTGATGTTGATGCCACTTCCTCTGCTCATCCAGGACCGCCGGCTATCTTCAACGACTTCCTTAAATGGTATGAGGATCGTCAGGCCTCCGGTTCCACTGCTTCTGTTGCGCACACGGGTAATTCCTTTGCTGGTCTCACTCACTCCACCTCCCTTGGCCCTTGGGTTCTTGATTCTGGTGCCACCGATCATATTACTGGTAATAAATCCCTTTTCTCTACCCTTTCCACTTCTGGTTACTTACCGTCTGTGACTTTGGCTAATGGCTCCCAGGCCCCATCCCATGGTGTTGGTAGTGTCCACCCTCTTCCTTCTCTCTCCATTGATAATGTCCTTTATGTCCCTGGGTCACCATTTAACTTATTATCCATTAGCCGTCTCACTCGTACTCTTGATTGTGTCATTTCTTTTACTAAAGACTCTGTTTTCTTACAGGACCGGAGTTCGGGACGGATGATTGGCGCCGGATGTGAGTCTCATGGCCTTTATCAGCTTCGTACTTCTGCTCATGCTGGCTCGGTGGTGGATTCTCCCCTTCTCATCCATGCTCAGTTGGGTCACCCTAGCCTTGCCAAGCTACAACAACTAGTACCGAGTCTGTCTAAGTTGTCCACTTTGTCGTGTGAGTCATGTCAATTAGGAAAACATAGTCGTAGTCCATTTCCTAGGAGTGTCAATAACAGAGCTTTGTCTCCTTTTGCTTTAGTTCACTCTGATATTTGGGGTCCGAGTCGTATTAGGTCTACTTTAGGGTTTCAGTATTTTGTTACTTTCATTGATGATTATTCTCGATGTACGTGGTTGTTTTTAATGAAAAATCGTTCTGAGTTGTTTTCTATTTTTCAATCATTTTATAATGAAGTGAAAAATCAATTTGGTGTTTCTATCCGTGCTCTCCGCAGTGATAATGCTCGTGAATATCTCTCCCATTCTTTTCAAACATTTATGGCTTCTCATGGTATTCTTCATCAGACCTCTTGTGCATATACCCCACAACAAAATGGGGTTGCAGAGCGCAAGAATAGACATCTCATTGAAACAACTCGAACCCTTTTACTTCATGGTCATGTCCCTCAACAATTTTGGGGTGATGCTGTTCTCACCGCGTGCTATCTCATCAATCGCATGCCCTCTTCTGTCCTAAACAACCAGGTCCCTAACTCTATATTGTTCCCTCATGAGCCTCTCCACCCCTTACCTCCTAGAGTCTTCGGGTCTACGTGCTTTGTTCACAACCATAGTCCTGGTCTTGATAAATTGTCTGCGAAGTCTCATAAGTGTGTCTTTCTAGGTTTCCCTCGGTCTCAGAGGGGGTATAAGTGTTTCTCACCCTCTCTTCGTAGATATCTCATTTCAGCTGATGTCACGTTCTTTGAGTCTTCTCTCTACTTTGAGTCTAGTTCCTTAACCTCTGGGTCTGACTTAGTATCCACCACCACCCCTTTTGTCTTTGATCCCTCAGACATGCCCGTTGTGCAGGGAGATCCACCACCTCAGCCACCTCTACAGGTTTATCATCGTCGGCAACCTCCACGCCTTCCAGACGGGCCACCTATTGACTCTCCTCCGGAGCCAACTCCTCCGTCTCCTCCGGTCCCACCTCCTCCGGCCCCTTCGGCCCCACCTCCTGAGTCTGATCTCCCTATTGCACTTCGTAAAGGTATACGCTCCACTCGTAATCCTTCACCTCATTATGTCACTCTGAGTTATCACAGGTTATCCCCATCCCATTATACTTGTCTCTCTTCCATTTCCTCTGTGTCTATTCCTAAAACTGCAGGTGATGCCTTAGCCCACCCTGGTTGGAGACAAGCTATGATTGATGAGATGTGTGCTCTTCAGAACAGTGGTACTTGGGATCTCGTTCCTTTGCCTCCTGGGAAATCTGTTGTTGGTTGTCGGTGGATCTTCACAGTGAAAGTTGGCCCTGATGGCACAATTGATCGGCTCAAAGCTCGATTAGTCGCCAAAGGTTATACTCAGATATTCGGGTTAGACTACGGTGACACTTTTTCTCCCGTCGCCAAGATGGCTTCTGTCAGATTATTTTTAGCCATGGCTGCTATTCGTCATTGGCCCCTCTATCAGTTAGATGTCAAAAATGCCTTCCTTCATGGTGACTTGTTGGAGGAAGTTTATATGGAGCAACCTCCTGGTTTTGTTGCTCAGGGGGAGTCTTCAGGCTTAGTGTGTCGTCTCCGCAAGTCTTTATACGGTCTTAAGCAGTCTCCCAGGGCTTGGTTTGGTAGATTCAGTACAGTAGTCCAGCAGTTTGGTATGACTCGGAGTGAGGCTGACCATTCTGTGTTTTATCGCCATTCAGCTGCTGGGTGTATCTACTTGGTAGTGTATGTTGACGACATTGTCATTACAGGTAGTGATCACCATGGCATTTCACAGATAAAACAACACCTTTGTCATCATTTTCAGACTAAAGACCTTGGCAGACTGAGATACTTCTTGGGGATTGAGGTAGCACAATCCAAGAATGGAATTGTAATTTCCCAGAGAAAGTATGCATTGGATATTTTAGAGGAGACCGGGCTAATGAATTCCAAGTCCGTCGACACACCTATGGATCCAAATGCTAAACTTCTACCAGGTCAGGGGGAGCCACTTTTAGATCCTGAGAGATACAGGAGACTGGTTGGAAAACTGAACTACCTCACCGTCACTCGTCCAGACATCTCTTTTGCAGTTAGTGTGGTAAGTCAGTTTCTTAATTCTCCTTGTGCTGGTCATTGGGATGCAGTCATTCGCATTCTAAAATATATTAAAGGAGCCCCAGGAAAAGGTTTGTTATATGAAGACAATAAACATACTCGAGTTGTGGGATACTCAGATGCAGATTGGGCAGGTTCTCCTACTGATAGGAGATCCACTTCTGGATATTGTGTCTTTATTGGTGACAACTTGATTTCCTGGAAAAGCAAGAAGCAAAATGTGGTGGCGAGATCCAGTGCAGAAGCAGAGTATAGAGCTATGGCTTCAGCTACTTGTGAGCTTATTTGGCTCAAACAGTTACTTGAAGAACTGAGATTTGGGGAGGTTACACAAATGTCCCTCATTTGTGATAACCAAGCTGCCCTTCACATTGCCTCTAATCCGGTATTCCATGAGAGGACCAAACATATTGAGATAGATTGCCATTTCATCAGAGAAAAGATTTTATCTGGAGACATTACTACTCAGTTTGTTAATTCCAATGATCAGTTGGCAGATGTCTTCACCAAATCATTGAGGGGTCCTAGGATTGATTATATATGTAACAAGCTTGGTGCATATGATTTATATGCTCCAGCTTGAGGGGGAGTGTTAGATTGTTATTGTTAGTATATCATATGATAGATATGGGCTTGGGCCTATCACTATGTATATTTGTAAATACACTTATGTGTATATATATTATTTTCCGCTGTGTATTCTAGACACACGGATTCTATCATATGTCTCTCGTTTTCTCTTCATCTCAACACCAAGTAATTAAGGAATAGTGAAAATTGGGTATGTAATAATATAAAGCTGCTCTTGATCACTTCAACAAGAATAAGAACAGAATCCTTTTCCCACTACGTGACATCAGCTACATGGATCAAGTGATGCTATTGTGTGTTGGTGGTTGCAAGTTTTCAGTTTTTTATTTTTAAAAATTTTAGATCAAGTTGTTAAAAATTTTAGATCAAGTTGTTACCACCCCCGGGCCCTTAGTTTTCTGTGAGGCTATTTAGAATGAAGTATTTTTTAATTTAATGGTTTAATCTAGATTTTCATTGGTCTTTAGACCTTTGTTCTATTAGACCATCTCTTATCAACTTCTCTTTTACTTGGGCCTCTATTGGTATTCTCACATGACCAAACCATCTTACGAAAGGTTTTGTCAACTTTTACAATAGTTACTATGTCAACTTCCTCTTTGATTCATTCATTTGTCATCTTTTTGCGTATGCTAATTCATCCATCGTCAACATTCTCATCTCCACTAAGCTTAGCTTATTCTCTTGTTGGCACTATATTAATAAACTCATGATCCTCATTTTTCTCTTGAAATATGAGAAATAACTAAATATTTTTTCTACTGAAAACATGATCACCCTCACTAATATATACAATTATACACCAATCCTAATTAGGGAAAGTCCGCCCTATTAACTAATAAAAACAATCATAATAATTTAACATGATTCATAATGAAATAAAATAAGAAAACAAAACAGAATTTATCCTAAAATAAAGATATTTACTGGCATAAGTAAAATATATTTTCAATATATTACAACATTTTCAACTCCAATTCAGTAGCGTTTTGTTCGAAGTACATTTTATATACTCTATTTTATTTATTCTGGAAACCATGTGATTCCTAAGCTTCTTTCCACAAATCTAGTTTACCATATCTTTCCTCCCTCGATTTTCCTGCTTGGATTATATCATCTCATCTGGCAAAAACATTTTGTAAGGCGCTGGTTCCTGCATATGCTTTGTAATTATGTTCAAAACCAAGTATAGAAGTTAAGGGACTTGACTGTTTGTGTAATCTTCTTGTTGACCACTTGGGATCAATATATTTAAGGGTGAGTTTGTTTCAAGGCATAAAATCATATTTCCAGGAATGTAAACTGGGGAAGATAATTTTTCCATGTATGATTCAAGTTTTAAAAAAAAACATTTCTGGGTATTATTGATTCTCGGGAATGTGTTTTAGTCCTTCTTTACCCACTTTTTATTCCCATGGTGAGGGGTGGGAATCTTATATTCCCATGGGAATGGAAGTTATTTTTCCCACTTTCACTTCATTCTATATTATTTTTATATTTTATATTTTTTAAAATTTTAAAGTAAATCATTTTAAAATATTCCTGGGAATATTAAATACATACCAAACATACATTTAAATTTTACCCGGGAACATTCCTGGTAATAGGATTCCCGGGATTATGATTTTGTACCTTGAAACAAACTCACCCTAAGGAAAATGTTTTGCATGTTCGGGAAAAGTTTTATGAATTGATGTGGTTGGCTGAATGCATGTAGTTGGGGTGTGCAGTTACTTTGAAAACTACTTTTTCTTTGACCACTAATATAGCATTGCTCTTAAATGAATGAAATGCGTAAGTGTTATAAATTTCTGTGTATCTGTGCTGCTGAAGACCATCACTATGCAATTGGTTTTATGGATACTGTCTTTGATGTTCTGCTTATGACATGTTTTAAATTTTTCCCCAGTGTTTTGGTTCACAGTGGAGGTGTGCATGGTGGACATTATTATGCTTTTATTAGGCCAACTCTCTCCGAACAGTGGTATGTATAATAGTTTTAAGAGATCTCTGCTATTCATTACGATTTGAGCTAGCATGTATTTGTGCTTGTCTGTAATGGGGTATGGGGCATACATAAATTGCTACATGTGAAGAACAATTACTTGTTGGTGAATACACATTGATTTCAGATCTCCGATTATATTACAAGCATCTATTTGTTTATTTGCATAATATAATCATTTTGGCAACTGCAAAAGCCTAAAATGATTCCAGGCCAGAGAATGTCATCATGAAAGTTACAGATTTAGATGTTTGTACTCATCCAGTGTTGAAATAATTCAACAATTAGGATATGGCATTAATTTGTGAGTCCCAGATAGTTAAACAAATGCTAAAATCTTGTCTAAAGGCCTTGTATGTTGCAAAATTGAACTTCCAACTTCTTTTTAGACTTTAGAGAGAATCATTTGTCTTTATTCTTCATATCACAATTTTCAACACCATTGAGGTTGACTAATGATGCACAATAAAACTAATTATATTCATCTTTTTATATAATTGGAGGAAATGGAGATATTGTTATTATGATTGAATCTTCAATTTTAGGTGGACAAATTTATTAGTTGCATGAATTATATTCTAGGTAATATTTGAAATCAGGCTGTTGTAGTGGTAGACAATTGAAAGGATGAATCTGTTCCTTGGTACTTATTTTGTTAGATTTGTTGACTATAATTCCAACAATGGTTGTGTATGAAATGGCTGCAACATGCAATATACTGGGGGGCACTTGACATTTTTGCTGTTCTGAATTGCCTTTTTGGCTCTGTCTCTGCCAATCTCTATGTTTGATTGAATATTTGATTGGCACTAAGGTACAAATTTGATGATGAGAGGGTGACAAAAGAAGACAATAAACGGGCATTAGAGGAACAATATGGCGGTGAGGAGGAGGTAATTTCTTTATTGCTATTGATCATCACATTTTATTCTTTTTGAATATCTATCTGTTAATGATTGATCCACTTGGGTATTAACAGTTACCACAGACAAATCCTGGATTCAATAACACGCCATTTAAATTCACCAAATATTCAAATGCTTATATGCTGGTGTATATACGGGAAAGTGACAAGGACAAAATCATATGCAATGTGGATGAGAAAGACATTGCTGAACATTTAAGGGTAAGCATATATCTTATCTACTTTTAGGACTCAAAATGAAGTATGCCAGGTGGAATAGAAACTTATTTCATGTTTTCCATTTGCTTGTTACTTGCTAGTTTAACTTTAAAAACAAATTCAGATGATGTTTTATTTGATAATGGATCCAATAAAGCATGTCACGGCTTAGCTTTTGCAATCAACTTGGTGACTGCCATTAACTTATCCTGTTTTTCTTTTTTGTTTTTTTTTCCTCCTTGAGCCCTGAATTATTTTTCTATTGAGAAGTGCTGCATGATTTTTGAACCTCTGGAACCAAAATTAAGCCAAGTTCAATTTACTGCTATCCTCTCCTTTTTTTATATATAATTGTATTATTTCTGTTACTTTATTCCGAAAATCTGGCATGAGTTTTTGCACTGGATTGATGCAGGAGAGGTTGAAGAAAGAACAAGAAGAAAAAGAGCACAAAAAGAAAGAAAAGGCTGAGGCCCATCTTTATACTATTATAAAGGTTCTTAGTTTCTGACCCTGACCTTTTTATGGAATCAATTGAGCATTATTTGTCTTAAACTTTACGAATAACATTATACTTCTTAGGTGGCAAGAGATGAAGATCTTGCAGAGCAGATTGGAAAGGATATATACTTTGATCTTGTAGACCATGACAAAGTGAGGAGTTTCCGTGTCCAAAAACAGATGTCTTTTAACCTTTTCAAGGTATCATTGACATTCATCCTTTTCGCTTGGTGGTCTGATATTGATAATAAATATTTTTCATTGAACAAATTGGAATGGAGGGCACATTATTATTTTCGTAAATATTTCCTTAAAACATACACCTGAGAGAGACAATATAAAATTATCAGTAGTCAGAAATATTGATGCTGCAGGGTGGAAATAAATGCAAAATAGGGGAATATAAATTGATGACAGACTGACAATGTGCATGATGCATTTTTTGATTACTTTTTACTTGGAGAGGGACAAATAGTCTGTTACGTTGTATACTTCCACGCAAGGCATTCCGTGGCCTATATAGGTATTGATTGCCTGGGTTCTTTTTGACAATCTGTTTTGCAGATATTTCTTTTATGAACGAAAATTTATTTGTTAGAGAAGGGATGTGGTGTATGAGGATATTTAGATGTCCTTTTACCCAGAGTATACACGAAAGAAATGATAGTGATAGTGCCTAAAAAAACACGATCTCTTGGCATATTTGTCAAGGAGTCTCGATTAAGTGCAAAGCACCAAAGAGGGGCTGTAGACACAAGCATATCTGTTATTATATATTGGAGCCGTGATATTTCTGCATCATAATGCCAGAGCATAATACCAGAAATTGGCTAAGATCATAATCTTATCCCAAAATATATTTAAGGTATATTGATGCGTTGATCAGTTTCAGTCAAATCCACCAAAGAAAATAGAGGTGGTAACACATTACCACTGTGCTGCCAAATCATGACCTCTTTCCTCTCTTTCCTCTTGCCAAAACCTTTTAACCGAACCATAAAATTTACAGAAGTAGAGGGGCACAGTAGTAAAAAGATTCTGAGATGGTTGTTCCAAAGGCTGCCTAATGCAGGAATCAGTGTTGTTCTGTTTGATGAACATATTTGTTGTAAATCTTAGTAAGAATCATTGCAACATCTATTTTGGATTGACTGATTGTCCTACCCAGTTCTTTTTGGATAAATGCTAAGTTTTTCTGACATATTATCAAATTTTATAACGGTCATGGAACTTTTGATACTTTAGTTTGTAGGACTTTGAAATGAGCAAATTGCTATTAAAGTTTCATTGATACAAAGAATCTTTATTTGTATTCCAATACTAAAATATGGAACTTATAGTGCTTTATCTGGAAGATAATAAAATATATTACACGTGTCGATGTGATATATATGACATCTATTGTGGTAATAATTTATAGTGTTTGTGATGAGTGCTTAGTTTATTCTAGAGCTTTTGTTTAAATGCTATATTTTGTAAGTTTATATTTATGTTTGTTTGCATGATCTGTGATATACAGGAAGAGGTTGCAAAAGAGTTTGGTATACCAGTTCAATTTCAGCGCTTTTGGCTATGGGCAAAACGGCAAAACCATACCTATCGGCCTAATAGACCATTGACACACATTGAGGAAACACAATCTGTAAATTTTCTTCCTTGCTCTGTGATTTTTCACATTATTTTCCTCTTACCTTCATCTCTTTTCTAACTGATTGTTGAATTTCATGGGGAGATATGTTCTGTAAAATTATAACCTCCTTCTACAATGCCTTTATGTTTTTGTACTATAGATTTGTTAGAGTCCCACATTGCCTAAGATAAGGCCAAACTATAATATACTAGTCTTGGGGAATCCTCACCCTACAAAGCTAGCTTTTGGAGTTGAGTTAGACCCGATCCAAAATCTAAGATGGTATCAGAGCCTATCCTAGATGATCCGTTGTTATTGGGCTGCTATCTGTAGATGACCATGCTCCAGATGTCCAGCCTTGAGAGTAAATTTTCAGTACTACTGTAGTACTGAAGACTCAGTACTCCCTTCTCCATTGTATGGTCAGAGTTTTTTATTTTAATTTAGAAAAAAATTTAAATTAGGGAAAATTTACCATGCATGGGTAGGTGTCAATTTTAATGGAGGGAGTACGTACTACTGTAGTACTGAAAATTTTTCAGCCTTGAAGTGAAGGGGCTGTGTTAGAATCCTACTTTTCCTAGAGATAAGGCTAAATTATAGTATATAAGCATTGGGAAATTCTCACCCGACAAAGTTAACTTTTGGGTTTGAGTTAGGTCAGGTCTAAAATCTAAGAAGTTTCATATCATCTTGCGTCAGTCTTTTAATTCTTTGTGGGGGACTTCTTTGTTTTCATTTATTTATTTTTCCATCTTTTGCTAACTGTTTTCTTTGTCTTGAAAAATGAAAAAAAAATGTAATCTTTTTTTAACATTTCCCATATTTTGTTTTAGATTCTGTGGTTTGTATTCCTTGTTCTGGGTGTGCTCAGATGTTTGAAGTTCTTGTCTGGTTGGTGTTCAGTCCTGGGAGTTCTCAAATTTGATGTTTTTCTCAATCTAACTTCACCATATTGCAGGTTGGACAATTAAGAGAAGTGTCAAACAAGGTTCACAATGCAGAACTGAAGTTATTTTTGGAAGTGGAGCTAGGGATGGTAACATTTTTTTATAGAAATTTTACAATATTTTAATATTGGTATATCCAAATACAGTCCTGTTGAAAATCTGTATTGTTGTTTAGGATTTACGTCCCATTGCACCACCTGACAAGACAAAGGATGATATATTACTTTTCTTCAAGCTATATGATCCTGAAAAAGAGGAGCTGCGGTACTGAGTAATTTCTTTATTTGAACATTTTGGGTGTGATTCCTGGCTTGACACAAGATTTGTTTCAATGTAATGGCAGTTTTGTTGGAAGGCTCTTTGTGAAGTGTACTGGCAAGCCATCAGAAATCTTAACGAAGCTAAATGAATTGGCCAGTTATGATCCTGAGGAAGATATTGCACTTTATGAGGTTGGTTTGTATTGTTTCCTTTAGATTCAGTTGTAACTTGAGTAAATTTAAGGCAAAAATACATACTCGACTTGTATACTTGAAATAGGAAAAACCCTTTTTCTATAATTAGTTTTTTTTAGGGGATGGGGAGGGTTCAAGCTTAGCAGGTTGATTCTTGATTAATGAAACAACTGGAGTTGTTGCTGTAATGGTAATCATAAGTGCAATGATTTAGGAAATGTCTTGCATTAGAGCCTCATATTACCCTAAACTATTGTTTTTGTCTCTGTATTATGTTATTCTGTTTTGGGAATTATGCAATCTTAGAACTTTTAGCATTTCATTTTCATAATTTTGCTGTAAGTCTAGCAGTATATATTTTCTATGTAACCAAGTTATTAGTTGGAAAGGAACTGGTGTTAATTAGCGACCTGTTTAACCTTTGGGTACAAGTGCAGTATATATCTTCTAATTTATGTTCTATTTCTGTGATTTAGCCACTACATTTACAGGAGGTGGCATTAGTATATCATAACAGATTGAGTGCATCATGTTGCATAGAAAATTCTTTCCTGCATATGTCCTACTGAGAAGGGAAGGACCTTTAGCTGTAAATCTGTAATGGCATCTTTTCTGTTTCTGATTTCATAAAAAAAATTCACTTTACTGAAGTGAGAATAAAAAAACTAAAAAATGAATAAAAAAACACAAGTGACACACGTGTACTCGGGAACAATTTTAATAGAGTAAATAGAATAGAATACAATAGATAAGATCATAAGAAATATAATAAGTGAAAACATTAATGAATAAAATGGAGATAAAATATATATTACAAAAACACATTAAATTTAATGAAAGATTACACATTTATTGCATTTCTTAATCTATGTTGTTATGTAATAAAACAGATAAATATGATGAATAATGAGATGGAGTGTTTTAATATAAAAAAAAAAAATAATAATAATAATAATAATAATAAAATAAAGTGTGATGAAAGAGAAAAAAGAAAACAAAAACCAAAACAAAAGTGTGAAAATTTAAAGAGATTGAGAGAAAGAAGAAAAAGGAAAACGGAAATGAAAGTGTAAAAAATGTATAATAAAAACAAGGAAGAAAAATGAGAGATGGACACGTGTAGGGAGTTTATTCTTGTCAGTTGTACATTAGTGAATTGACTGAGCCTTGTTTTTGTGCAGGAAATAAGTTTGAACCAAATGTCATGTGTGAACCTATTGACAAGAAAGTAACATTTCGAGCAAGCCAGGTGAATTATATCTATAATTGGTGCACAAATGGGGTGTTTGGTTCAGGTTTCGCAAAAATATTCCTGGGAATCTCAGGAAGGGTACTAGTGGAAATGATGATTACAATGCCTGGTTGACAAGAACATTCTGGGGACTGACACTTACTTCTGGTAGTGGCAGGGAGTGACTGGATTCAGTGATTGGCTATAATCAGTCACTGGCTATTGTCAACTTCTGACAATGGCTAAGGGTGGTAGAATTTTGGTGACAGGTGGCGGTGGCCATGGTTGGCTGGCCACCGTCAACTTCCAATGGCAGCAGAGGTTCGTGATTTCCAGTTATTGGTGATATTAGGTGAAGTTGGCGGTCACTGTTGATGGTAAGTGAAGAGTGGCCGGCTTCTGGGAGACTGCCAGAGGTGGCAGTGGTGGTCCTTGGCTGCTTTTAGAAATGATGTGGTGGTGGTAGGTTGATGACATGAAACTAAGTGATTTTTTGACAACTCAAAGCAAATATTTTCCTATGCCTTGGGAATAGAGCAAACCCCTGCTCTCTGGATGAAAGTGTTAGAATGTTTAGCAAAATATTCCCATGAATCAATTTTGAATGGGAATAATTTTTGACATATTTTGCCAAACATAGGAATCCACTATTCCCATGTAAAGATTCCCAGGATTGAAAAAAAAAAATACATGAACCAAATGCCCCAATTGGGTTACTGTATCTTCTGTTAGCATATTTACTTTTATTCTGTATTTTCAGCTGGAGGATGGAGATATTGTGTGCTTTCAGAAAGCTCCCTCTATGGATAGTGAGGAACATGTCCGCTATCCAGATGTGCCCTCATATTTAGAATATGTGCACAATCGCCAGGTATTTTCATTTTTGGCTTTACTATGCAATGTGTTTGGTTTTAGGTGATGTGGATATGAAACCTTCCAGAATTTCATTCAGTCTTTTTTATATCTAAAGTGTCATACTTTACTCCTATCTACGATGTGCACAGACTCGTGCATATCTGTATGTGTAAATAGTCAAGCTTTTGCAAGTTCATCATGTTATATTAAAGATGCTGAAATTGCTTGTCTATTTGTTATGCTCTTAGGTGGTTCACTTTCGTCCTCTGGATAGACCCAAGGAAGATGATTTTTCTTGGAGATGTAAGTCTCTTGGAACTTATTGGAGTAAATTATATTTGATACTGTTGAACTATTTTACTGTGGAGAAGATGTAAGGATTTATATATTATTATGATTAACATTACATCCTTAGTCTTATACTGTTGTGTATATTGATTTCTAGGTCAAGGCTTTATACATATGATGATGTGGTGGAGAGAGTAGCTCAACAACTTGGTTTGGATGATCCGTCCAAGATACGGCTTACCCCACACAACTGTTACTCTCAACAACCAAAACCCCAGCCTATTAAGTACCGAGGGGTGGAACATTTGTCTGATATGCTAGTTCATTACAATCAGGTAGTTTTTGTTAAATCCTTTTTAATAGTTGTTCTTGAAAAACGATATTTGTTCTTGATACATCTTGTTCCTTTCTTCAATGTCAGACCTCAGATATATTATACTATGAAGTGCTTGACATCCCTCTACCAGAATTACAAGGTTTGAAAACTCTGAAAGTTGCATTTCATCATGCCACCAAGGATGAAGTGAGTATGGTGACCTGATTCTCTTCCATTTTCGTCTAGATTTTTCGCATAACGTTTTGCCATACTTCTTTAAATTGTTTAATCAGGTGGTTATTCATACTATCAGACTCCCAAAGCAGAGCACTGTCGGGATGTCCTTGATGATCTTAAAACAAAGGTGAAATTGTTAAGCTTTGATTCACTATTTTGCCTACATTGCATGTTCAGATAAGAGTGATGCTACTTGCACAACACTATGGTCACAGGTCATGACTGCACAGAATTAGCACGTGTCTTTGTCTGAATTCTGAATCCAAAGGGGAAAAAAGTAGTGCCACTTAGATGAAACCATCTTTGCCTATTTTGAGCAGTTGGGACTGCAATGTTTGACTAAATTCATATTTTCCGAATAAAGTTGCCAACTTTTCCTCCATTAATAATTTTTCACTTGAAAGTATACTATAACTGTGTATCATGCTCACTTTATACTGGTGTTGTTCAGGTGGAATTGTCTCATCCTAATGCTGAGCTTCGGTTGCTTGAAGTCTTCTATCATAAGATATACAAGGTATGGAGTTACATATGTGTTGATGACTCATGAATTTAATACTATTTTTTATTATTGTTGCAAATGAAGTTATTTGGGATTGGGAATCACAAGTTTACAAAATTTAGTATTCAATTATGATTCTCCAGTTGTATGTGTTTCTGGTTATGGTGTCTGACTCAGACAAAAACAAAACTTCTATTATTGAAATCTATTTTTCTCTCCCTGCCACTCTGCCTGTGCAGGTCTTCCCTCCAAATGAAAAGATTGAAAACATTAATGATCAATACTGGACATTGCGAGCAGAGGAGGTAAGAATCCCTTTCTGTGAGTGAGGCTAGAAAAGAGGGAGATAGCCTTTAGTGTATGAACTATTCCTACTTTTATTTGCTCAAATAATGATACTGCCAGACTATTTTCTCCGAATATATAATTAGATACTATTTTTAACTGTTCGATTTCTCTCACAAAATAAATGAAACTTTTTCCTGGTTATATTCAAATTTTACAGATTCCAGAAGAAGAGAAAAATCTCGGTCAACATGATCGTCTAATTCATGTGTACCATTTTACTAAAGACACAGCTCAAAACCAAATGGTACATAGCTTTAATAGATTCAATTTTTGCATGGCTTAAATATTTTGATGTCTTTGATATTTCATGCTGAAATTAAATGAATGACAATGCTATCGTGTTTTTGTTTTTCCTCTATAATTTACAGCAAATTCAAAACTTTGGGGAACCTTTTTTCTTGGTTATACATGAAGGTGAAACACTATCTGAAATCAAAGTGCGAATACAGAAGAAACTTCAGGTTCCTGATGAAGAGTTTTGCAAGGTATTCCTCTTTTACTTGTGATTTAATTTGTTAGATTTCCAGCTTTTTGATTCATGTTGTTTGCTTGATGGTTTCATTGAACAGATATTGATTAGTATACTTCATTTCAGTTTACTTTAAATGTTTCATTGTATTTCTTGTTTGGCCAGTGGAAGTTTGCTTTTCTATCACTAGGGCGTCCTGAGTATCTTCAGGATTCCGACATTGTATCCAGTCGTTTTCAGGTGCATTCATTGATACTTGATCGTAATTATGTTTTTTTTCCCTTATTAATAAAGATATTTATCATTATCTTCATTGTGAATTTGTGTTTGCATTTACACCTTTTTTATGTTCTGATAGAGGAGAGATGTTTATGGTGCTTGGGAGCAATATCTTGGCTTAGAGCATACTGACAATGCTCCTAAAAGATCATATGCTGTCAACCAGGTTAGTACATTTCAATCATCTTCGGATTTTTTTTGTCCACTATAGTGATTAGTTGAGGTTGAAAAACTAGCTGTGTTTACACCATTCAAAACACATGGTTTTTGTTTTCAGAATCGCCACACGTTTGAGAAGCCAGTAAAGATTTATAATTAGGAGAACATTATAAATGAGTCACTGCATGGGGTGAATTTAGCATTATTCTACTCCTCTGTGCTTGTAAACATGATGAAGATAGCAAAAGGCTACTCTGTATAGGAAACTGATGAAATTAGCAATTCAGATGATGTCTGCGGACTTTAAGTAAGTTATGTGGTATGTAATTCTTTCTGTCAATGGAGTAACATTGCTATCAACAACTTTTGTATCTTCCGATCACAGCACCTTGAGCTCTTTACTACTTCCGTTTTCTTATGGAGGTTCTTCAAGTTGAGGTCATTGATCATCATCACTGAACTGTATCAGTACATAAGATTTTTGGATTAGTGAGTGTATACAGGGTATAGTTGGTTGACTTTTGGTCATTTTCTTGATTGCTTCCTGATTTTGTCCAGTTAAGTGTTAATCTAAGCGAGGGCTGCATAATAGTGTAGCAAAGACAGCTTTTATGTAATGTTGTAAAAAAGATTTTCTAGCCTCCATAAATCTCTTGTTAGCATAATTTTTTTACCATTTCATATGGCTGTTTCTACTGTTTTTCCCCCTCCCACGTAGCTATGAATAGGACATGAGAAAAGGAATGGACATTACTAGCGCTTTCTCACTCAAGCTATGAAGGGCTTTTGTATTGGCTGCTGACTGTTCTTCCTATTAGCTCTAGCGTGCAAGAAATATCAAAGGCCAGTGAAGGGCTTGAGTAAATAATGGAGGTAAAGGGATTAAGCTTGAATTTTAGTTTGTATTTCTCTTGCTTCAGATGCCGCTTTGAAGGAGATGGTCATTCTTTCTGCTGTCATTAGAGTTTAATGCTCATGTTCCTCTTAAGAGTTTAACGAGTAAATATGTTGCTTTGTGACTTAGCGCTCAAGCAGAAGGGATTATATATGTCGGGGAAAAGGATAATGCAATTGCAATGTATCTCGCTTATTTAGTCCTGGCGTGATGTTATTGTTAATCTCATGCAAATAGAGACTAAAAAAATGTGTATTCATAATCACAAAAGCAAATTACCATTGCAATCCATACCGACACAACTGTGAATTCTACAAATTGAACTCTCATTAGAAGAGAGCAAACGAAGGATAGAGTTTTCAACTCAGTATGAGTGAGATCCAAGTGACATGCACAAATTATTATTATTATGTTGAAAAAATTGCTATACGTGAGTGTTGAAAAGTGATGCGGGTGCATCTTTGTTTCCTATAAATGTTTATAGTTCGAGGCACTCAGAAAAAATAATGAAAATTTAAAAATTATATTAATAACTTTGCTTGATTTGAAAGCTCAAACAACATTATGTCCATGTTGATCTTTACTTCTACTTTACTTATTTAATGCCGCAGTTTGTCAAAGGTGAAAATAATAAGAAAATGAAGTAAAACGTGTTCAATAGGGAGAGGTGAACTCATTCTGGTGCACCGCTTTTACAAAAGGAACAAGAAAATAACAACCAAAGAGGGAAATGCATGCCATCATCGAATTTTGTCTTTTGCAAACAAGAACCATAAACTTTAACCTCGTTTTAGGACTCTTTAATATTTAATCACTGTTATAATATGTCATTTTGTCAAATTGATGCTGCTAACTCAATCAATGGTGTGTGGGTCCTAACCACACATACACACCACATGTATAATTGTTTATTGTATCCACTACTTTAAGGGTATTAATACTTTTATGGATTAGTAATTGCGTCATAGTGAAACTTGAATATATAGTTGATTTCCGTTTCACCAATAACCTCTCATAAATATTAATATTTCAACTAATTGATACGCTGAAGAATAATAGAAGCTCCATATTGTGGCTTAAGAGTAATGTGATCATATGGAGCATGAGTGTAAGAGGGAGAGAGCTGGAATGAGAAATGTTGAAGAATCAAAGCTAGAGCCATCTTTGCTTCTATCAAGGCAAAGTTTTGACCTAGGCAGATTCTTGGGCCCCAACCAAATGGATAGAAAGCAATTTGATCTTTACAAGCTTTTGAAACCCCTTTAGCAAATCTCTCAGGGTTGAACTCCTCTGGATTGTCCCAATACTTATCATCATAGTGAACAAGTATCAATGGTAAATAAACCTCAACCCCTGCTGGTACAGATATGTTTCCTACTTTGGTTTCACATTTAGTGTATCTCATTGTTTTTGGCACTGGAGGATACAACCTTAGGACTTCATGTAGTACCATTGATACCTGCAAAGTTAAATTTATATTATTTTGTTAGTTTTATAATCATTTCTTTGGTCTGAATATTTGATTTTATGAACTTACAATCTTGAGGCGATTTATGGCTTCAAAATCAGGTGCCCCTTTGCCACAAATATCTAATACCTCTGCTCTTGCCTTTTCTTGCCAATTTTGATGCATTGATAAAACAACCATAGTCCATGTAAGTAGAATGGCTGTGGTCTCTTGACCAGCAAAGAAGAACAACTTGCATTCCTCTATCATATGCTCACTAGTGAGAGAATTATCACTCTGTCCTTTGAACTGCAAAAGAATGCTCAATAAATCATCCCCTTTCAATTCACCTTTCATCATTTCATTCTCTTTCTTTTGGATCATATCCTTCAATGTTGCTTTGACTAGGTTGTATATTTGGTACCTCCTCCTGTTTTTCTTAGTGGGTATGAATCTTACAACATAAAAAAAAGTTTTGTTAGTTGACTTCCTTTAACCATAAATTTTGTAGAGTAAATATAAACATGGGATTGCACCTTAAACCCGGAAAATAGATGCTGAGATAGGCTTCAAGCACAAGCTGAACTTGCTCTGTCTGCAATTCAAATATCATCTTTCCCTCTTCATAACTACTCCCAAATGCAGTTCTAGCAATAACATCTCCAGCTAAAATGTTAAACTCTGGAGCAACATCTACTTCACAGGATCCTTGGGGTTCAACTAGTTTCTCCCACCGATTGATCAGGTTGCAACAACTGGTTAAGAATGCTGGCACCATTGCCTATTATGAACATAATAATGCACCATATAAAATCAAAAGAATGTTAACTACATGAAAATATAGCTTAAGAGTGGTGATGATGCTATAGTACCTTTAACTTCTCAAAGTGGAAAGCAGGTGTTATTAGTTTTCTCCTTTTAGCCCAGGCTTCACCCTCCAAGGTTGAGACACCCAATTGCAGAAGATCAATTAAAGGGTTAAGTACTGGTGGCTTTATATAATGACCATTCTGATCTGTTAATATCATCCTTATTAGTTGTGCATCTGCTACTATCAGCCTAGGTACCCTTCCAAACCAACTCAGTGACACTTTTCCTAAGCAATTCATAATGTCACAACATTAGCACATTGATATCTACACTATAGGATCTTTGGGGCAATAATAGAAACAATCTAAAAATCAGAGGAATTTAGTTTAGGCACTTTTGCAATATCATTATTGATTATTCCTTGTTACCCTCATCCAAACCTTTGTGTCAAATAGTCTTTTTCTTTTCAATTTTTACTCAAATCTGATTAATTTATTTTGTTTTTGCTTATGTAGCAAAATACTTGCATACCATTTTTCTCCACCATCTCATGAAAGAAAGGCATGACCCGAGGCACAATGTGGTGGTTCAGGTTGATGGGCTTAGATAATGCCTCCATAGTATGCTTCTTCAGCAATTCCACATCTCCATTAAAGAGCTTGTATGAAGTGCCTCTGACCCCTTGTTTCCTCAATTGTTTCTCCACACGCTTGGGACTCCACCAAAATTTAGAGAACAGTTTGGTAGCATAGCAAAGAACAAGAAAAAGGAAAGAGAACATCATGGCTTTGCATACTTGATCTACCATGTTTCACACTGTTGTGCAAGGGAGAAAGAGGAGTACAAGAGCAGAACAAATAAAAAAGAAGAATAGAGAGGAGACAAGTCAAAGACCAAGAAATGACTTATGGCAGTAATCAGCTCTAGGTTTGAGGAATTTATGTGACTCCAACTTGGTGATCAAGTGATTTTTGGCATCCAAGTCCAAGTGGCTGAGTTTGACTTCCACTGAGAGTGATTGAGATGGACAAAGTGACAATCTCCTTACTTGGGTGACAAGGCTATCTAAAGTTAATTTATAATTATAATTACTTTGCAGTTTGCAGCTAGTATTTTCTTTTTAATAATAATTTTAGGATGAGGAGATTATATCTGAATTTAAGGCTCAAAGAAATAGAGATAAGTGAGGACTCAACAATGTAAAATCCTATTATACTCCAATAAATTAAATCCCTGAAGTTAAAACTAGTATAAAATTACTTTGGTTACAAAGTGACATTTTATGTAATGGTACATTTTGTTTAAGGTCCTTCATTTTTTTTATCTCTTTCTGTGATATTATTTTTGAAATGTATGACTTGTCTCTCCAACTATCTATCTATCTATCACTTCTCTCTCACCAATTATCTTATCTCTTTGGGTAGTGGATCAATACTTTTTCGTTCATCTTACTTGCAATCCATGTGATAAGCCTACCGACGGATTAACGTGTGATTAAGACATCGTGGTCACTGTATTAAACTGTTTCAACTAGTCCAATAGTCAATGAATTAGGAGAAGGCGACACTACTTCTACAAAGATACTTGTACTTTAGCTATTTAACTAATAGAGTAAACTAGCATATCGGTTCCAGGCTCTCGGGAAAACATGCAGTTTTATTTTTGACTTTTTTAAAATAGCACTTTAGTCCCTAACTTAATTAAAACATGCACTTTAGTCCCTAAAATGCATGTTTTTTAATAAAGTGAAGGACTAAAGTGCATTCTTTTTAATAAAATAAAGACTAAAGTGCATGTTTTTTTAACAAAGTATGGACTAAAGTGCTATTTTAGAAAAGTCAGGGACGAAACTGTATAGTCCCCAGGAGTCAGGTACCGATATGCTACTTTACTCTTAATTAATCATTTCAGAAAGAAAAAAAATATCTATTTCTGGGATTTAATTTTTTGTAAAAATATATAATCATGATAGCTGATTGAAAAATTAAAGAAACGTATTATAATAATTTTATAATTTATTAAAAATGTACATATATTTTTATTATAATTTTAATTGTTAACTTTTCATCAACAATTAAAATTTTATATTATTTTATTAAAGCGCATAACCCATTTTAAAAAGAATCACATTTTCATTCTCTTACTAATATTTTATCATGTACACAGAAAGATATATTTATTTTTATATAATCAATGTCTTTAAATATATATCTAAATATAATAATAATTAAAATTACTATGAAGTATAGGTTAGATTTAAAATGAATAATTTTAGTTTGATATGTAAATATTATAGTATTATAATTAGTTGAAAATTGGAATTATATATTTATTTTAAATTCAATATATAAATATTAAGAATTAATTAGTTTGAAAGTATATATTAAAAAAAATTATTTTAAATTTGAATTATTAATTTATAAAAATTAATTATTCGAGCCATACTATTTCACTAGTAATGTTTCATATAAGTTAAAAAAATATCATACCATTTCATATATTTTAAATTTCGTGATACTAATAAATTATTATATTATTCAAATTTTAAGTTTAATCATTAGTTGTAATGATTATTAATTGAGGATTATATATTATTAAATGATAATAATAATTTGAACTTGAATTAAGAAAAAAAATTGACATAGGATTAAGTAATAACTATTTTGTTTTTAAAATATTATTTTCAAAGAGATTAAGAGATGTTTAAATAAATGTTAAAAATATTTGGAATAGAAATATGTGAAAGACAAAACTCAAACAAAAATTGTGAAAAAATATAGAAAGAGACAAGTGGCTTTCTAGTTGAGAGGGAAGTGAAAATGAGTCTCTTACTTAGGGACCACAATTAGACCCAGACCCAATGGGTACCGGTAAAAATTACTCATAATGGATAGAGTAATTATCCACCAAATGGGTCGGGGTATGGGTATGGGTAATTACCCGCACTTTTTAATCGGTACGGATATAGATACTTTGGTACCCTACCCTAGCCATACCCGCATTTATATAATATATATAATTAATGTAATTTTTATATATATGGTTAATTTAATATATATATATATATATTTATGTTTATATTATTAATTAATATTTTCCTAAAAAATTAATTAATGTTAATATGTATTATAGTCACTAAAAATATTATTATACATTAATAATTTAATTACTTTAAATGTTATTATGGCCAAAACTTGAACTGGTTTTCATTTCCTTCCCATTGTTCTAATCTCTCAACCACTTCCACGTACTAGAGTTGTTTTATAGTTAAACTTAGGATGATTTATGAATTCATTTTCATTTGTGCCAGAGTTATTTTTAATTAATTTTTATTTTCTAATCAATTTATTATGTTTATTGTTAACAAAAGTACGAGTAATGGGTACGGGTACTTAAGTACCGTGTAAGGGTACGAGTATTAGAATCATTACCCACGCGAGTATGTTCCGGGTGGGTACGAGTATTTTTTAAAATCGCGGGTATGGGGATGAATACTATAGTACCCCCACCCTACCCATTGACATCGATACTCTCACTCTTTAGATTGAGACCTCAAAATTAACATATGATTTTGGTTTCTGAAGTAAACTTTTTCCAATAAACGGAATATATACCAAACTAAAATAATAAAGGTATAATATTCATATAATACACTTCTTCTGTGTATTTTTTTCATCATATCTTACATTTTTTTCTCTCTTTTCTCCTTATATCTCACTTTGTTGTACAACTAGTGTCCGATCCATGCGATGCATGGATATTATATTATTCAAATAGATTGTTTATGTTAAATAATATAATATATTTAATTTAATTAATATAAATATGTAAACTTTAGAAAATGATAATGATTAAAGACTTTTTTTTCATATTAAAATTTATACTTGTTTATATAGAAAGAATTAAAAAAACTAAAATATAGAAAATTTATTTGAAACAACAAAATTTTAAACATTAATAATTATAAATGTATAATATATCATATCATTTATATTTTTTGAAATATCCCTTTATACACTACATTTTCGTCAAATTATAACGTTTAAAAATATAATCACATATAAGAATCATAAGTCCTTGTCGAGACTTCACCCTAGATATAGCAACATATAATTGACCATGAGAGAAAATAGTTTTTGGTAAATAAACACCAACCTGTGACAATGTTTGGCTTTGACTTTTATCAATGATCACAACAAAACAAAGAAAGATGAAAATTGTCTTCGTTAGAACTTTAATGGAGTGAGATGATCAAATAGAATTAAATTCATTCGAGGTGTCCCCAAATGTGTTCCACATTTTTTATTTTTTTGGAAAAAATGAAAATCTAGTTTATATACATTAAATATAAACAAATATAATATACTTCTTCTGTTTCTTTTTATAAGGAACATTATATTTAATCACAACGACAAATAAAAGTAATTAAAGCTAGTTAATTATTTTATTTGAGTTTTAAAAAAATAGTTTAACTTTCTAGTTTTGTCCTTATTTAATATTATTAACTAACTACACTATCATTTAATAGTTGGAAAGACGTTAAAGTTAATAAGGGCAAATAAGGAAAATTATAATAAATGTTTTCTTCAAATTGTAAAGTGACTTATAAAAAGGAACACAAAAAATTCTAAAAGGTTCATTATAAAAAGGAATTGAGGGAGTATGTATTTAGGTGATTTCAATTCCTATTATATTCATTTCAAAATATTTAGTGTTGTTTTGTCATTTGTGTTTACTTAAATTCCTATTATTTATATATATTTTCGATTGTAACCTATAATGTATTTATGTATTTAATAGTTTAATTTTAAAATATATAAGGTTTTTTCATGCCCAATTTTTTCTTTTTATCTCTCTTTCTTTCCCACATCAATTGTCATTTATTTCACACTCTCTCTTGATTTGTTTCTTTTTATCTCTTTCTTTTTTCTATTTTCAACACCCAAAAGTTAACTATCAAAGTTTTAATACTTTTAAAAAAGAATAATATTTTTTCATATTTTTTTTGTTTTACACTTCCTTCAACACCTTAATTTTCTTTTCATTTTTCTCTTTATTTCATATCACATTTTTCACATTCTTCCTCTTTATTATTTTTTCTTTCTATTTTCTCCTCCCTAAACTTTCCATATTTATCTATCCACTATATATGTATCTTATAGGTTAGGCTAGATTTAGAACTCTTAACTTACCACCGAGCACGTGGATCATCTGGTAAGAGACTGTTCCAGCTTAACCAGTGGTCTCGAGTTCGATCCCTGAGTATGCAGTTGTGTTAAATACTCGGAGGGAGAGCTTTGCCACCCATAAAGGTCCTACCCGGCTCGAACATGATTGCCTCCCGTGGAGGATACCTGTGGTATTACACCAAAAAAAAAACTCTTAACTTTACTACTTATAGGAATTAAAAAAAATTAATCCCCAATGAATGGTGACAATAGCCAATTATAATAGTATAGATAGATTAAATATATAATAAATCAAAATACAATATAATAATTTTATTCAAGTAAAAGAAAAAAATTAATTATAAATTTTATAATTCTAATTGAAATTTTCTCCATAAAAATTATAATCAAGACATCATAAAAGTAATTATAAATTTAAATTATATTGGTATTTGAGATCTCTCATCTTAGTCACCTAAGACCTATATAAAGTGTGTGGACAAAACCTTTGTTGCAAGAGTCAATCCCATCATTATATAGATGTTCATTGAAGGAACATGACTGTCTCATGTAGAGAGTACTTTGAGTCATAAAAAAATCACTTTATTGAAGTGAGAATAAAAAAATCTAAAAAAAAATGAATGTGAGAAAATGTGACATATGTATTGAGCGAAAAAATTTAATATAGAGTAGATAGAATAAATAAGAGAGATAATAAGTGAAAACATTAATGAATAAAACAGAGAGATAATTATTTTAATATAATAAAAAATGAAAATAAAAATAAAATAGAAGAAAATGGCTGGAGAATGATGGCTTCACATGGAAGATAGTTGTGTGGTTCGTAAAAAAATCACTTTACTGTATTGCTAATAAATAAATTAAAGAAACACAAGTGAGAAAACATGAAACGTGTTATGGATGAACAATTTTAATATAGAATAAATAGATAAATAAAATAGATAAGGGAGATAATAAATGAAAATATTAATGAATAAACTAAATACATAAATTATATATTCAAATATCATGTTAAATTTAATGTAAATCAATACATTTATTATATTGCTTAATGTGGGTTTTCATGTAACGAAATAGATAAATAGGAATAAATAATGAGAAATTATTATAAGATAATAATAATAATAAAGAAAACTAAAGTGTGATAAAAAAAATACCAAAGAGTTGTGGCTCAGTTGGCAACACAAGCTGAGATTGTGGGAAGGACTCTCGGGTTCGATCCCCACTAAACACATTCTTCGGGAGGGGTGAGGAGCCTTAACTGTGACTAAGCCCCGAATAGGATTGAAAGATATCACTTTACATAAAAGAAAATAAAAAACTTGAGAAAACGCAGATGAAAAAAAAACATGTGTACTGTGGAAATAATTTTAATATAGAGTGAATGGAAGTAAATTGAAAGATAAAATAAACAAGAGAGATAATAAGTGAAACATTAATGAATAAAATAGAGAGATAAATAATATATTAGAAAAATACATTAAAATTTATGTAAATGAACTCATGTCGTATTTCTTTATGTGAGTTTTTATGTAATAAAATAGATAAACATAAATGGATAATGGGAAAACTTGTTTCAATATAATAATTATAAAAAATTAAAATTAAAATGTAATTAAAAAAGAAAAAGAAAAAAAAATAGGAGTTGGATTGCTTAATGTGGTTTATAAAAAAATTACTTTACTGAAATGAGAATAGATATAAATGAATAATGAGAGAAATTATTTTAATATAATAACAAAAAAATAAAGTGTGATAAAAAAGAAAATGATATGGGCAGGAATTTCTCCCGTGAACGATACCCGTGATTTATAAAAAATATCACATTTTTAATGAAACAGATTAATGAGATCAAATAATGAGAGAAAATATATTAATATAATAACAAAAAATAAAAAAAATAAAAGTGAGATAAATAGGATTTTTAATATGGATTAAATAGATAAATAGAATAGATGAGTGAGATAATAAATGAAAACATTAATGAATAAAATAGAAAGAAAAATGATATATTGAAATTTCATGTTAAAAATAATGTAAACCAAAACATTTATCGTATTCCTTAATGTGAATTTTTATATAATGAAACAAATAAATAGGAATAAATAATGAGAGAAATTATTTTAATATGATAATAAAAAGAAAATTAAAGTATGAAAAAAAGAAAAAAAAATGTAAGATCAAAACTACTTCACGTGAAGGATACTCATACTCATGATTTATAAAATATCACTTTTATAATGAAACAAAATAATATGAATGAATAATGAGAGAAAATGTTTTAATATAATAATAATAATAATAATAATAATAATAATAATAATAATAATAATAATAATAAAATGAAATTGTGAAAAGAAACAAAAACATAAAAGAAAAAGAAAACAATAGGAGCAAGACTGCCTCCTGTGAATAATAAATGTGGTATATAAAAAAAATCTTTATAAAAAAGAGAATAAAAAATTTTGAAAAAATTAAAAAAGGTACACGTAAAGGATACATGTTAATAAGAGTGTCTTGTAAAGGGTACATGTAATTTATAAAGTCATTACCAACAACGTATATAAATCGGTCCAACGTAAATGTACAACCCGATAAAAAAAACTCAATATTCAAAAAGTCAATGACCTACAATTGGTTTTTACCCAACAAAAAAATAAAGCTCTCAATGAATAGTAAATAAAAAATTACTCCTATTATTATAGATTTGGGCCCATAATGTAAACACAAATGCCCCAAAAGTGACCAAAAAAATTCCTAACTTGAATGAATAGTGATTAAAAATCTTCCACTATGTAATAGTATAGATAGATATTGTACAATATCATTACTCAAAATAATATTCTTTTAAAAAGGGAGACTCACTTTAATAAAAAAGAGTTTAATAAATATACATTGTCAAGGTAAAAAAGTTTACATTGTTATCCAATCATGTATTATCACATCATTTAATGGATATGATACACAATGTGCTATTAAACTTAATAAATAATATGATAACACATGATTGGATGATAATGTAAAACTTTTATTATATCGACAATATAAATCCATTAAATCCTTAAATATAAACTCAAATGAAAATTATGAGAAAAATATAAAATGAGACGGGTGGCTTATAGTTGAAAGAGTAGAGAATGTAAGTCTCTCACTCTCTAGACCAATGTCTCAAAAAAAGATATACTTATGACAGTTGATTGAAAAACAAAAATATTTTAATAATTTTATAATTTATTAAATATGTACATATTTTTATTATAATTTTGATTGTTATTTTTCCATCAATAATTATAATTTATATTTTTATTAGGATTTAATGTGTATACATGGTTAATGTAAAAAAATTTCACATTGTCATTAAATCATGTGTTATCATATCATTTATGAAGTTTAATAGTACATAATATGTTATATTTATTAAATAATGTAACGATACATGATTGGATAACAGTGTAAAAGTGTAAAATTTATTTACACAGACAATGAATATCTATTAAATTGAATATTTAATTACATATTATTAATATATAATTTTCAATGGCATGTCGTGGAATTAACATTAAAGATCGATAAAGTAATTTTTTTTATCTTTGATTGAGAATCCCCACATACATAGTTGTAGATAGGGATGGGAATAGGCCTAGTTGAGCTAGGCTTTCCAAGGCCTGAGTCTGACCTGCACCTTAAATCCATGGCCTGAGTCTGACCTGTTACCTGACATGTGCTTTATTTTATGGTCTGAGTTTGACCTATTTAAAGTCTGACAAGGCCTGAAAGCCTGTCTTATAGTAAGGTACTTGAATATATCATAATCATATATATGAATAGACTTATAGGCTCAAATTTTTAACATACTTAAATGTTTATACAAGCTAATAAATATATAATTATAAGGAAAAGTAATAAAAAATGTTTATAATAATAATAGCAATATAAAAAATATTAGTATTTTATTTATATTTAGTTAAATAGACCGGCCTGATAAGGTTTTTTCAATGGTCTGAAGCCTGGCCTGTTTTGCTATATAGGCTTTTGAAAAAGCCTTGGCCTACTCTATTTAATAAATTGGCTTGGCCTGGCCTGGGCCTGATGTAGGTCGGGTAATAGGCCCATGACGAGCGACCTGGCTTGTTCCCACCCCTAGCTGTAGGTTTAACCCTTAAGTGGGGAGTGGTGATTAAGCAAAGTTTTCCCAAAAATCGTAATTATGAAATTTAATGGTTTAACCTTTCTTTCATAACATGATAACAATCGCAACTTATAGCCCGTTTGTTTTGACGTTTGAAATTATAAAATCATGGTTTTGCGAAATTAATTTTAAATCACTTTAGTCTAACGTGATTCTTAAAATGTGTATCATTCATCTCAACCATTGAATTTTAGAATAAATTCTACTCAATTGTAAACCAAATAAACATTTAATCATTAAAAAGATTACATATGAATAAAAAATAATTTTTGGATTCTTGACTTGTGTATTTGATGTCAAGAAAACTGGTTATCAAGTTCGGATATGAATCATCAAGTTATCAGGTTTTTTACTTTTATTTATTTGTTTATTTTTACTCTCTATTTTTATGTTCAAAAACTAATTTTCAAAACCTTGTTTGGTTATAAAGATGAAAAGTGTTTTTATAAAATGAAAATAAAAAATATTTGGTATCAGATTTGAAAATAATGGAAACATGTGTAGTTAATACAAATTTTATTTATTTATTTATTTTCTAATTTTAACTACTTTCATTTTATTTATCATGATCTATACCAATTGTTTTATTAGTTACATTTTTATGCATCCTTATAAAATGTTGTGTTAATTGAATGCATTTCATTTCATGTCACAGTCACCACAGAAATTACTCTCCTTGTAAAATCCAAAAAAATAATTAAATAAGATATGTAAACCCTTATGATAGCAAAATTGGACAAAAACATGAATGGCCATTTTGGTACAAAATTGGCTAAAACGTTTAAGTATAAATTAATTGGCCATTCGTGACACCAAATGGCTAGCTGTATCACTTTTCTTTTAAGAAATAAGGACAGACACACATATACATCAGCTTTCGAATTATCGAGACAAATATTTACTCATTAATTTCATAATTCATAAATCTTTCAACCTTATTTAAAACTGCAATTTAATAAGTGAGAGTGGGTACACTCTAATTACTAAATTATAATTGACTCTAGTTTGCCATGCACAAGAAAAAATTGAGTCTCTAGATAAGACTAAAACGTCTCAAAAGATGAGGTCGATTTCAAATTAGTTCTCTAAAGAAGGAAATCTAAAAAATAGTCCCTGTAAGTGTGTTACGTCTTTTAAGTTAGTCCCTCTGTTAGTTTCTGTGACTTAACCATAACGGAGATGCTTAGTTGGCATGTTAACTGCAACGTGGCATGCTGATGTGGAGATCTACGTGGCATAAATTAAAACTGTTAGAAAAAACTCTTCATTTTCGTCCCTCACATTAGAAAATAAATTTCATTTTAGTCCCTCACGTTAGAAAATATATTTCATTTTCGTCTCTCACATGCATTATGCAATTGAATGGAGATTTTTTATTCTAGCTTAGGCTTCTGGGTAGGGATGGCAATGGGTACGCTATGGGTAGTGTACCATAGTGCTCGTTCCTATATCCGCGTTTTAAAAAAATCTCATACCCGCCTGGGCAGTAACTTTAATGCATGTCCCCGTACCCGCTGGGCACCTATATGTTCATACCCACGCCCGTTACCCGCAATTTAGTTAAGTGAAAAATTAATAATTCATTAAAAAAATATTGATTAAGGAAAATTATAACTCAGTTGCAAAATTACTCCAAAATCATTCAAAGATAATTATTAAATATCAGTTACATAACAATTTAATTAAATCTAAATACATTAAGTTAATGTTCTAAAACACAACACATATTCTAATGTAATATTTTTATTCTGTAATATATGAAATAGCTAACAAAGTGCCACATTACCGTTTTGCGGGTTTTTACTTTGCCAATTGCAGGTAATGTGACACTCTGTTATCTATATCAGCCTACCGTGGGTATGGGCGCGGGTACGGGTAATAGCCCTATGGGTTCCCGCAAAAATTACTTGCAATGGCCAAAGTAAAAACTTGCAAAGTGAGTATGAGCGCGGTTACAGGTAATAGCCCTGCATTTTTTTCATGGGGACGGACGTGAATACGAGCACTATGATGCCCAACCCGCCACGTATCCGAACTCATATATATAAATATAATTATTTAATAAATAATACTATATATAATTATACGTAGAGATATATTAATTTTATTAAAATATATAATATATTTATAAATATTTTTAAAATTGATATATATCACATATTACAGAATAAAAATATTACATTAGAATATGTGTTGTGTTTTTTAACATTAACTTAGGGGTGGTTGCGAGTTTTCAGTTTTTGGTTTTTAAAAATTTTCAATTAAGTTTTTACAACTCAAAACCAAAAACTGAAAACATGTTTTTGTGGTTTTCAAAACAAACATTTTGAAAACCAGAAAAAGTGGTTTTCAGTTTTTGGTTTTGAGTTGTAAAAATTTGATTGAAAATTTTTAAAAACCAAAAACTGAAAACTCGCAACCACCCCGAACGGCCCCTTAATGCGTTTAGATTTAATTAAATTGTTATATAACTGATATTTAATAATTATCTTTGAATGATTTTAGAGTAATTTTGCAACTGGGTTATAATTTTCCTTAATTAATATTTTTTTAATGAATTATTAATTTTTCACTTAACTAAATTGTGGGTAACGAACGCGGGTATGAACATATAGGTGCTCAGCGGTACGGGGACATGCATTAAAGTTACTGCCCAGGCGGGTACGGACTTTTTTTTTTTAAAATGCGGGTATGAGGACGAGCACTATGGTACACTACCCATAGCGTACCCATTGCCATCCCTACCCAGAAGCCTAAGCTAGAATAAAAAAAATCTTCATTCAATTGCATAAGCTTCTTTATCAATGCATGTGAGGGACGAAAATGAAATTTATTTTCTAATGTGAGGGACGAAAATGAATATTGCTTTAAGATGTGAGGGATGAAAATGAAGAGTTTTTTCTAGCAGTTTTAATCTATGCCACGTAGATCTCCACATCAGCATGCCACGTTGCAGTTAACGTGTCAACTAAGCATCTCCGTTTTGGTTAAGTTATGGAAACTAACGGAGGAACTAACTTGAAAGGCGAAACACACTTTCAGGGACTATTTTTGAAATTTTCTTCTTTGGAGGACTAACTTGAAATCGACCCCATCTTTCAGGGACCAATTTGACTATTTAGTTCTCTAGGTAATGGTAGATTCACTTAAAATAGTTAAAATAGAGAGCAAATTTTCCCATAATATATATGACTATCATATGGATTTTCTTGAATATAATAAGTGTCCATTTATTTTACAAATGAGTGATGTGCACTTTATGAAACACATTGAATATAAGTGATTTAAAATTGATTATATGAAATTATTAAACAGTAGTTGGTCGCAGTGGAAGTGGACTGTAACCCAGATGAACTTTACCTAACCACCACCCCGACCCGAAGGTTAAACCCACATCTATGTTTGTGGGGAATTGTGACGGATTCCTGATATCGATTCTATATAATTGATTCTATACTGTGCTCAATTACAAACCAAACAAACACTAACCCAATTCGGTTGCATTTCAATTTCAGAAAAGGTTACTTCTACTTTGCAGAAATTTTTGTAAAAGTGGGTGACACAATTAAATCTCCTTCATCAATATACACACATATGTAGATATGTATACATAAAGTTAAATATTAATATCATATTTGTCACAAGTGTATATAAACATTGAAAAAATAAAACATGTTAATAATTCTATAGGGAAAATTTGACTTATTGACTTTTAATAAACAGGGAATGCTACTTAATGACTTTTAGGTCGACCTAACTCTGATTCCTTTTTAGCCATCCTTGATTCTGTTCTTCCACGCATGAAAAATGCTGGCTCTTTAGGTAATGGCAGAACCATTGAATCACAGTTAAAATACAAAGCAATTGTTGCCATAGTAGGCCTTTGATCTGGGTTTTCCTGCACACATAGTAGACCAATTTGTATGCATCTCTTAATTTCTTTTTCTGAAAATGAGTGTGCTAATGTAGGATCCAACAATTCTAATTCCTTATTATTCCTCCACTTCTTCCATGCCTGCAATCAAATCACCAAATAGATGTTCATATACTTGTTTTTTTAATTGGAACCTAATAACTTGATACTCACATGGCTCAAGAGGTCATCAATTGAATCTTCCCCATTAAAATCAACATTTCTTTTTCCACTAACAATCTCAAGAATTATGACTCCAAAGCTGAATACATCAGATTTCACAGAAAATTGGCCTAGCATTGCATATTCAGGAGACATGTAGCCACTACAAAAAGCAATAATGAATGCCCAAGGTCATCATAAGAGGAAAGAAATATATTAGATACTCTTCTACATAAGAACTTCTAGAAGATAAAAATAGAATAAATCAAAGAGGTCAAATGAATTTAGCTTCTCCATAAGTTGAAATTAGTTACTTATGGAGAAGTTAAATGAGAAAATTTTTGGAGTAGGTGGGCTACAAAGACTAATTTCAACTTATGGAGAAGTTAAATGCATTTGACTTCTTTGATTCATTCTCTTTTTTTTTTTTCACCTAGAAATATTTTTGCAGAAGTTTCATATAAACTGACTCATTGTATATTACTAGTATGCAAAACCAAAAGTTCTTTTTTTTATGAGGAAAAAGTGGTTAAGCATCAAAACTTACTATGTCCCAGCAATTATACTAGTATTTCCTTGCATTTGATCCATGGAAACAATCCTTGCCAAGCCAAAATCTGATATCTTTGCATTCATTTTGTCATCTAACAAAATGTTGCTGGGTTTAAGATCACAATGTATGATTTTGAGATGAGAATCCTCATGGAGATAAAGAATACCTCGGGAAATCCCTATTATGATCTTGTAACGTTCATGCCAAGTTAATTTTCTATGGTTTACAGGGCCTGTGATGTTTAAATTGTCACAAGTTGTTTAAATTATTAAAGCATGAAATAAAATAAAAAAGCATTAAGTGAATAAGGATAAAAGGTTAAGAGTACCATACTGAATAGGTAGTAATCAAGGCTTTTGTTGTGCATAAATTCATAAATGAGTATCTTCTCATTCCTTTCCATGCAAAATCCTAACAATCTCACAAGATTTCTGTGTTGAAGCTTGGCTATCAACAAAACTTCATTCTTGAATTCTACAGCTCCTTGACTTGAATTTCTTGTGAGCCTCTTTACAGCTATTTCATGTCCATTAGGAAACACACCCTACAATATAAATATCATCAATAAAGTTTACAATGAACATTACAACAAATTAAAATTTCTTCGTTATGATTTAACACTAGACATAGATTAATAACCTTGTAAACTGCTCCAAAACCACCTTCCCCTATCTTGTTATCAACAGAGAACTTGTTTGTTGCTAATTGAATAGTACTCAAATCAAATTGTAAAGAGTTCATTTCTGTTGTAATCTCTTCCCCAACTAGACCAAAAAGGTTTAAAATCAAAAGATTATTTCAGTAAAAAAAAATATATCTCCACTATTAAACTTGAAAACATTGAAGAAGGATAAGAAATAAAGATTCTTTTTGGTTCCACATTACAATTTTCTTTCTGGTGCTTGTGATTCCTCCTTGCTATCCTATGTAGCAGATAACACCCAAAAGAGAAAACAATAACTGGAATAAGTGCATGGAGAATCAAGAAAGATGCTAGTGCTCCATGATTCTTTTTCTCTCCTGTATCAGAGACTAGTGTTAGCTTAATTTACTAGGAATAAATCATGCTTTTGTTTAGTGGAAAATGTTCAAACCTCTATGTAATGGAGAAAATGGATAAGGATCATATCTAACAATACAACTTGGATATAGAACTCTTCCTCTTGTCTTTCCTCTAGCACATGAGTTTTGTAGATAAGCCATGGCATCCTTGAGACACTCTGTGCAATTGTCCTTTGAGAGATTTGGGGTGCATTGAGCAAGGCCAAACAAAAAATTGTCCTCAGAGAAAATTGCTTTCTTGACAGAAAATTTATTAGAACCAATTGGAGCTTCACTAGCTTGAGTTAGAAGATCCTCCATCAAGGAACTTATCACTTTGTTGAAGCTATCCAATAGGCCATGATAATCCTCTGTGTTTTGCACACAATATAATGGCCATTCCTCCATAGTGTTGAAGAAAGATTGGTTGGAATAATGCACCAAGCATTCATCTGACCAAATTATAGCTTCTTTATTGAAGGCACACATTGAGGTAAGTGTCTGAATGGAGTTCTTCACACATTCTTCACAGTTCTCTATGTATCCAATGCACATGAAGAGGCCATAGATAGTGTCCCAAGTGTTTGTTCCACCAATTGTGGTGTTGTAGAAGACTTGGTTAGTGCTGCTAGAAGCTTTGGATGAAAGTGTAGATAAGAGTGTGTTTAGGTTGGATTGGTAAGTGCTGTTGGGACTAAATGTATGTGTGCTTGTGCAGTTGTAGTGGCTGAAAACTGATGTTGTTTCAGTATGTGAAAATATAGGGAAGATATGTATGCAGAACAAAAGGATTGAGAAAAGCTTCAAACAGAATGAGGAAGACATGCTTTGGGAGGTCTTTGTGGTTAATGTTTCAGAATACTGAGTAATATTACATCCAACAATTGGGAATCTAGGTGTTTTGTAATTTGTATCACTTTTATGTCTTGAGGCTAACTAATCCAATAAAAATGCTGATGCATCATTTTATTTCTTTTATTTTATTTTGAAAGGTTTTAGCCATCTATTGTCTATGTATTTATATATGTAAAAGCTTATGCATGATATGTAGAATTGCCATGTCCATTTTTTCTCATCTCTAATTTTATTACAAATTAGTAAAATATAAGCAATCTCGATTTCTCACTTTGTCTTTTTATCTCATAATTTATGATGATAACCACTGTTATTCTTAACTCTCTTTTTACTTTTTTTTTTATTTTCTCTAATAATGTAACATTTATGTTTTATTATATATGCAGTGAGAGAACCTTTTTATATGACTGAATTGGAAAGGTGGGTGTAGATAAATTGAATTAGATAAATTGATAGAAAATTAAGAATGTGCCAACTCATATGAAAATGTGATGTGAAAAAATAATATTAACACATCACAATCTACACACATATAGATATATATAATAATATACATTGATTTGGATGTGTTGAAGTTGGATGTTGCCATTTATGCATCCACATACCATATTCTATTCTGTTAAGAGTTTAATATATATACATTGTCAGTGTACACAGACATCCAATGATGTGCTGCCACATCATTTATTGAATTTAATAAGAGAAAAATGATTGTGCACAGACAGTGTAAAAAGTCTTACACAGACGGTTAATCACAACCCTTGATTTATGGTAAGTTTGTTGACTTTACTAATTAATATTTTAAAAGTCATATAAACGAAGAATCATGATTAAGTGTCAGTGTAAAACTCTTTTACACTGTAACTCTTTTACACTGTCAGTGCATACTAATTAAACTCATTTAATAACACATAAGGTGTCACATTAATTATATGATGTGGCGACACACAATTGAATGTTTGTATAAAAAAATTTTACACTAACTATGTATATTAATTAAATCCTTCTATTAATTGAATGCATTTTATGTCACGGTCACCACAAAAATTACTCTCCTTATAAAATACAAAAAAAAATAATTAAATAAGATTAGTGACCCCTCATGATAGCAAAATTGGACAAATTTTGATTAAACATACACAAGCGTGAATGGCCATTGTGGTATAAAATTGGTGTAAAACGTTTTTATGTATAACAAAAAAAATGGCCATTTTCATTAACCCCTTGAAGACACCTTGAGTTTTCCACATTTATTATAATTTATAAAAGGTAAAGCGCAAACTATCACGTTAACACTTCAACTATTGATTCAATTTATTTTTAACATTAGCCTTTCAACTAAGCTTTTTACATGAATTGTCACCCTAGAATCAATCCCTTAATTTACATATATTGTGTGAAGTGATTACCATAAAGTAGTTACCTATTTTATTCATGTATATTTATGTTTGCACATTTTAGTGAGCTTTGAGTGACTATATATATATATATATATATATATATATATATATTTGCACATTTTAGTTACCTACCTCCCCTACTACTACTAATAATAGATAGTAAAATTGACTCGACCAATACTACTTTTATTTTTATTAGATGTGACTAACATGTAACATGCTAATTTTGAGAGACCATTTGAAAAAAAATAATTGTTAAAAGAAATAGAGGGACCATTTAGGAAAAAAATTATTTTTAAAGGACAATTTCATAAAAAAATGAGAGAACAAATAGAAAAATCATAATATTTTAAGAACAGAAAACATAATTAAGCCTTATTATAATATATAAAAGCTAAAGCTCAAGCTATTGCGTTAAAACCTCAACTACTGATTCAACTTTTTTTAACATTAGCTTTTCAACTCAGCTTTTTACATGAGTTGTCACCCCTAGAATCAATCTCTTTATTTGTATGTATTTTGTGTGTGGAGTAATTAACATAAATATAAGTTAGTAGTTACATGTTTTATTCATATATATTTATGCTTGAATATTTGGGACTCTCCCAACTTTCGTGATTGTACTTTATACCTTGTTCCAGAGGGGGGGGGGGGGGGGGGGGGGGTTAATTTTTGTTGGTTTTGTCCGGCCTTTAAGGCCCATTAATTCATCTAAAAAATTAATTTAAATAATAGTGATTGAGTAAGAAATCAAATATTTTCCAAAAATATGTATAAGAAATCAAACTAATAATTTAACATAATTTTTATATCAAAATACTTTTGAGTTTGTATGTTTTAAATGTAAGGTATAAAGGAAACTAATAGCCTTTGTGTATTGGCTTTCAGATGCTTTAAAATCGATCCTGCACATATCTCTAGACATGATTTATGGAAACGATTTATTAATCTGTTTGGTTTATAACAAAACTACGTTTTAAACGTGGATAATAACAAACGCTACTGAAAGTAACTTCTACCCGGATCCACGTTTGAAACATGTGTAAACCAAATACACCATTAGACAGAATCGATTCAGAAACATATCAACGATAATACAAATAGACATTAATAAGTTGCATTAGTCATGGGGTTTGTATTGACAAATTGTCTAACTTACCACATGGGTAAACAACGCTATTCTAGATGGACCATTTTAGTTAAAAAGTGTGCGCAATTTACAATATAAAGTTTTAATTTCATTAGTGGACCTAAGATATGGTTGTTTACCCTATATAGTTCGTTAAACAGACCCTTGTATTGAATTGATCTTGAAGAAGGTTTGACAGTAAGAAAACACGTGTAAAAGCATAGCTTGATAGGGCTTAAGCCTTAAGGAAACTGATAATATAAAAAAAATTCAATTGTTTCCTGAGGATTGAACATAACCGGCATAATTTTGGGTGAATCAAGATAAAACACTGTTAAGTTGTTAATTTCTCATTCTGTTAACAGGCTTTTCTCAACAACGAAATTACACCTCTTGAAAGCTGTACTTTGACTTCCATGAAATCCCTTTAAGGAACCTTTTCTTTAAGAAGTTTGAGAGCTTTGGCTTGTACTTCAGATAGGTTCTTTAAAAACAATTTTTGAAAGTTAATTTTGTGATTTTCAATTTTCCATTACCAACAACTTTCAGCATAGTCATAAGTGAATCTGCTGAACAGCTGTTTGTGCTAAAACAGGAACCCCACTCAATTCCAAGTCTTCAGATATCAGAAAAAAGATGAACTAAAATTCTATTTTGCAGAAAAAAATAAATATTTTCAGAACACAATTGAACCCTCTCGCTTTTAACATTTTGCCTACTTCATCAAATGTTAATCTTGGGTCCAAAGATTTAGAATGCGATCAGAATGAGTAGTAACCAAAGTCATGTGGTCTAAATATGTTTCATGTTGTAACCAAGCATGCAGTGACGGTAAGAGATTGCCCAAGCACTTTCCCCAACTTCTCTCCCAATTTGGAGGCTATATTTTATAAATGATCAAGGTCCCCAAATCACACTAAAACATTCTAATGCGACTATACATTAGCAAAGTGAGCTTGATAACCATCATGTCAAGGCGATGACTAAACTTTCAATCATACCAAGCATTTCTGCAGAAGGGAATAAGCTACTCATCATCCTCCGGGTCAAAATCCCTAACCTTAACATCTGCATCTTCTCCATACTGGATGCAGTTGTCAATTTGAGCCAATACATATTGTATACTGTAAATGGGAACAATCCAATAATAAGTATTGAATGACTTGTACTACCCTTTGGAAAGGATGTTAGAACATGCAAAATATTAATTTCCATGAAACTAGCATGGCTTTAAGGACATGTAACAGTATAAGTTCATTCGCGTAGTTTACCAAAATATACTTTAGTTATTTAAGAGCTGGACTTGATTAATCAAAATTAATGGAAATTCCTTTATGTCATAAGTTTCCAAATTAATGGACATAAACACACACTATAGCCTAGTGAAAATAAATCATGAATGAGTGTTTTCATGTCCTTTCATCAATATTAGGAAGCTGCATTGAAGGTTAAACAATTAGTTTAAAATCCAGCCAATCAAACCAATATACCCAAAACCTGTTTATCTGGTAAAAAAAGGAAACAATCACAAGTTTGTTGCAGACTACAGAGACCAGGGTGTAGTAACATGTTTTACAGAAATGAGCTTCAATGAAGTGCAGCTTCTTATTGAATTCAAATTCACAACAGAAAATTTGGCATTTTAATTCCAGACCACAGCATAATTCATAGGTCATATATCAAAACATTTTGATATAATAGCCATGAAGACAATCAAATTAATTATATTTTCTTGGGCTTGACACTTCACTTGTTCACTTGTATTCTTCTCGAAGTACTCAAATTGTAATTTCTATTTGTTTTGACTATTAACCTAGGGAGGCAAGTCCTTTTGTGAAATCAAGTCTAAAGTTGTTTATAATCACATCTCAAATCTTGCAATCAGCAGATAACTCAGCCAAGAGTTTCCAGCAGCACAGAAAACACAAGCTACATGAGCCATAATTCGAGTTCAACTTAATTTGTGCCAAATAATTTCTTTTTTAAAAAAGAATACACAAGTTTACACTGTTCAATTTTAATATTTCAGCATCATCAACGGCATTTACTCAATAATCAATACCAATGAACAGCCAACGAGAGCAACATTATATCCCTTATATGCTAACAATTATAGATCATTAAAAAAATGAACAGGCAGCAAGAATAAGCAGTAGAAAGATAAAGAGGGGCATTACCTCCGTTCCTTCCTCAAGTCCAGCGGTATAAAACTCACCATGCTATAATTATTCACCTGTTGCAGAAAGAATGAATAGACAAATAAACAAGCTGATGGAATTGAAAACGAAGTATTGCAGAACTTAATCAATGATTCTAGCAAGCCTCAGTGGAAAGAGATAAGAGAATAATCAGGAATGGAAGTGATATGGGAATGAGTTGGAATGGAACCTCCATTCTTTCTAAGGATTAGGAATAGGTAAATGATGAAACCATGATGTTTAGACAAATATGGAATGAGAATAAAAAACAAATTCAAACCACAAACCCCTAAGAAATTTATAACTTCCACACACTTAAGATTCCCAATGACAGTAGATTTCTAAACTAAAATCATACTTAAGGTTCCCAATGGGGTGTGGGAGGTGTGGGGAAGAGAGAGATAGAAAGAAAAAAGGAAATGATGAGGGAGAAAGTGAAAGATGTGATAATTGATGTGATGGAAAAGGAAGAGAGATAGAAAGAAAAATGAGGTGTGAAAGAACTTGTGAAATATTGGAGTATGAAAAAATCACAACTCAATTAAATGTTGCTAGATTAGAGAACAGTACACCTTTTCACTTATATATGTAGGGAGGACAACATACCAAATACTTTTAAGCACCATGTTTACTTCTAAACTAAATCATTTATTTAATATATCATCAAAATGACTACACCATATATTAAATTTGTATTCTGTATGCAATACCAAAACATGTTGTCACTACTTTTTATTGATATAAATGAATATAATGATTGTGCATAATATCTAATATTTAAATGATAAAGGCATAACAGATTAAATAAAAAAGTTATTTTTTTCACGAAAAGTTCTATTATTATTTGAGTAAACTAGCAAATCGGTCCCTGACTCTATGGGGACCATGCAGTTTCGTCTCTGACTTTGCTAAAATAGCACTTTAGTCCGTACTTGTAAAAAACACATGCACTTTAGTCCCTAAAGTGCATATTTTTAATAAAGTGAAGGACTAAAGTGCATGTTTTTTAGTGAAATAAGGACTAAAGTGCATGTGTTTTTAACAAAGTACGGACTAAAGTGCTATTTTAGCAAAGTCAGAGACGAAACTACATGGTCCCCGCAGAGTCAGGGACCAATTTGCTAGTTTACTCATTATTATTTGCATTCATTGTTTACTTGCAACTAGTTAGCATATAACTGATTTGCACATTAAAAATAAAAATGAGGTAAAAATTAAGCATTAAAATTATTGTGCAATGCATGTATTAAAAAATAGTTTTTATTTCAAAAGGCTGCTCCAAAGGCGATGCAAGCTTTATATACATCTCGAAGAGGTGATGAATAGGTGCACACTGCACAGTGACTAAAAGATGAGGAGCTTCATGGATATTATAGCACAATGGGGTTAGCGTGGTGGATACATGACTTATTATTTCAGTCTAAAACAAAAATAAAAAACATATTAGCAAAATTGGAAATTTTTTTTTCTTAAAAAATGGTCCACTCCAGCTAAGTGAAAATCATGGTTAGTAAGCACTCAGCCAAAATATTATACCAAAAGAAGGAAAGTCTCCCTGGGAATCTTTCCTGAGATGCAATCACCATTCATGCTAGCTAGACATAAACCAAATATTTTTTTTCTTTATTTTGCTTTTTCAAAACAGTATGATTTTACTTTTTCTCAAGACCAGCATATCACTCAGGTTTTAATCAATGGTTTACCATTGAAACCAAACAAAATGAATGTAGTTTATTATACATTATAATATTATTGACAAAAAGGAAAAAAGTATTATCTTAAAAGAATCATAGATTACCCACCAGTTCAATCAAAGCTTTATTCAACTTTGCATACTGAGGAGCCATCCGTTGATTCAATTCAGAGAGTAAAAAGGTGGGCTCTGGATCCAAGAAACTAAGAGCAAAATAAAACATATATAATTTTAATGAATAAAGTGGTGAAAGCTTACTAGTGAAAGAAATTATGTAACGGTAATTACTCTTCCAGATCCTTTTTGTTAGTCACAAGGTCCATTTTTGAAAGGATATTAACATGAGGTAGTTCAAGCTGAACCATTGCAGAAAGGCAGGCCATGCATCCACTTATAAATTTGGTCACATCTGTCATGAACTGGAAGTGTTTTGAAATTATTAGAGTCAATAAATACAAATAAAACTACAATAATTGGAAGTCTGAAGGAATTGGAGAAAGAGTCAGTAGGTTAAAAGTAAGCATGATTTAAACAGAATTATCACAAACCTGTGAATCAAGTAAGTACACAGCACAGACATTAAAATTTTTCCGTTTCAAATGTTCCACAAAGTTCTTAAGTACTGGCACATGTGAAAAAAGTTCTATCTGACCTGCAAAGCATTACAAGGCTGAGTTGATTGATCATAATTTGCCATGTCAGTAGCAACCAAAAACTTTATAAAAAAATTTAGGAGTATTAAGTTTAGGCAAAACAACTAGTTTTTTTTCCTAAAAGGACAAATGTAAATACAGGCATTAGCTACATTATTACCAATTCTGATTTTTTGGCATTACATACTTATGAGACTGCATTTTTTTAACAAAATTATCACCTCACAGTCACAAAATTCGCATAATTGTAATCATTGGATACCAATACATATACATATAAAATACAAATAGGTAGTGAGACGAGCATGAATACCGGGGCAGTCAAAAACCAAGTAATCATCATCTAAATAATTGTCCAGCTCCTCATTGAACCAATCATCTAGATTATCTTCAAGGTGTCTAAATATGATTATTAAGGCAACAAAAATTCATTAGCTAAAAAAGTAAATAAAGGGGAAAAGGAGAAATAGATAGAGATAGAGATAATCAGTACAAGTAAACAGAATCCCTACTCAAAGCAGCTTGACATAAACAATGATGTAGAATTACTGTTTCAGAGAAGGTTGAAAAGGAGAAAGACAACAGAAAAATTTCAAAAAAGCAAAACAAAAGGATACTCCATGCAATATACAAGACCACCATTAGGACCTAATCCAAGTTCTTCCATGACATCATCCAGGGAAATGAGTTCCCTTACATCTGCATGCATCCCGACAGAAAATAGTTAAGCTCCACAAAAAAAGAAATGTGAAGCCACAAAAGAATAAAAAAGAACACAACACATTCTGTTTACCCATCGCAACAGGATAGTCAAAATTTTCAGCAGCAGGATCAAGGTTCACAACATTTATTGTTCGCCGTGCAGCTACACAGTGTTGGTACAAACTTGAGCAATATGTAGACTAATTGACAAAGAAAACATGGACACTAGTAAGTATCTCAAAACTTAATAGGAGGAAAAAAGTAAAGTAGTATTGCAAACAGAGCAAGTGCATATCTAGTTTAACAGAACAAAGGAGTCAAACACAATAAATTACCTTGCCACTACCAGCTGGACCTATAACAAGTTGTGCATAACCCATGGTAGCTTTATCAAATTCCAAGCAGTTCTCCTCCCAAATTCAAAAAGTGCAAAGATAATTGACAGCTCGAAAGGAGGCAAGAACTGCAACAGTAATGTAAGCAGTACACCAAACCGTGATAGACAACAACAAATTCACGAAATCAGAGTAGGCCATAAACGAGAGGGAGACCCAAGACAGAGACAGTACAATAAAACCTGAATATTAGCAAATATATCAAACCCAAAAAAAAATATCAATAACTGCTTCTTAACCAGTTGTCTGTTTTACATTTCTTTTTTTATACATGCAAAATGCCATCTATGCTGGTTTTCTCATCAATTTCAAATAAAGTTTAAACCAAATAACGGTAATAGAAACACAAGCAACACGATTGAGTGGGCATAAGCAAAATGGTTAAGAGGCAATTGAATGCCGAAAATTTGGACTATCTAAGGGTTTCTACTGCTGATTTGCAAAGGTATGGTTTAGCTCAATCCACAAACAACACAGCCAGTAGAAATACAAGCCCTAACACACGAGTATTAAATTTAAATTTCCAACGAAATTGGGGGCAAAACTAAATAGTGGCATACCAAATTTTCAATGATCGAGTAATGAGATTGAATGAGGTTTGGATCAATGCAGCAAAAGGATTAGGTAGGGTTTTTGACTTCCAGCCTATGCTCTATAATCCGAGTGAAAGAATGAACAGAAAAGGTTGAAAAATAACAATGGATAATTACAACTCAGAGTTTATTTTTAATTTAATCATCACATATATATATAAATATCTTATACGTGTGCGCCGATTTTTCAATTTAGAGTAGAGTAGACCAACGCGAGAGATGGCCTTGACTCCGATTTAGAGGGAGATGAGAGAGAACTTACGGAGCTTGCTGGCGGCACCGCAACCCTGTCCCTGACTGAGTCTCTGTGAGGGAGAAGGAAAGGAATCCAAGTTCTTTTAATTTAGCTTTGTGCTATTTTTTAGGGGTGAACACGGTCGGGTTTACTCCCTTTCTGAAACCGAATCAAGCATGTTGAATGGGGTTGGATCGATTCTTTTGTGGGTCGGATCGGGTTCACGGTTTAACTGAAAAATATGGAGTAAACTAGCAGATTGGTCCTGATTTTTTTTAGGGTCATGCAATTTAGTCCCTAAAAAATAGAAAACTCCAATATAGTCCATGACTTCTTGTGTGTTTCCCATTAATTTTTTTACGATGTGTCACGTTTACGTGACACTCTGTCTCACTATTTATCGCTATAGTGTCCACTATGGCACAAAAATGATGTGGTTTTGTCAAATTTATAGCTTAAAAGGCTTCAACTCCTACCGTTGTATGCCTCCCTATTTTCCCTTTTTCTCTCTTCTCCCCTTTTTCATCGGAAGGTCTCAACTACAATAACGTTATTTTTGTGCTTCGATGGCAAATAGTGTGACACAGTGTCATGAAACGTGACATATCATAAAAAAAATTAACGGGAAACACACAGTTGGACTATAGTGAAAGAAAAAACAAGAAGTCAGGGACTATATTGGGGTTTTTGTTATCTTATGGACTAAACTGCATGACCCGAAAAAAGTCAGGGACTAATTTACTACTTTACTAAAAAAATATGGGTATTCAAGACCCGGTCTGTCCCTTTGACCCGTCTCAACCCGTCCTATTCGGGTCAGGTCTGTTCCTGTCCTACAAGAAAAAATAGAACCAAATCGGGTCTCATTGGGTCTCATTTTTTGACCCGGTGTCGGGTTGAGTACAGGTTCGGGTTCACCTTCGGGTTACCCGGCCCGTCCTTCATATAAAAATATAATATTTATGATTTATGATTTTTTATTATGTAAAGTCTTAACTTTATTTTTTCATTTTAGAAAGGGTTTTTGAGTCTATGTTTCCTTTATTTACCTTTAAAAATACATTATATACATAAAATTATATAGTGATATAATGTTATTCTTGGTTTAGTAATGTCCCAAACTTTAAAAAAGTAAAAAATATTGCATACATTAAGAGATATTCTATTGTATGCAATATATTTATTAATTGCATGAACTATTTTCTTTTGAACATGGTTATATCATCATTTCATGATTATATTTATCTTATATATCGGGCCAACTCGATCATGTCCTACTCAGACCCGATCTTACTTAGACCCGCACATCATCGGGTCTCTTCGGGTCTATGGACGGGTTCGGGTCCAATGAATTGTCCCGGTAAAAAATTAGGGTCGGGTTAGGGACAGGTAAAACACGTCCTAACCCGTCCCATGAACACCCCTACTAAAAAACAATCGGAAAAAAAAAAAGAGAAAAAACTGGTCTGCTGCATGGGAGACTTGTCTCTTAAATTTGGATTTACAAATCAAAAACCGAAAACTAACAACCACCCCAAATAATAGTTCTGTCTACGGTACTTTAACCATTAGGTTGTGTACCGATACCAAACCTTTTTCATTTGGACCCATTATTTTTTTTCTTAAATTTTGTTGTTTCCATTATGAGTTTTCATGCGGTCAAGCACGACTGCGACGGGACGAGATTTTGGATCTATAGACAAGACCACAACGACTAGGTAAGATGACAGAGAAACATGGTTGCAAGTTGGAGTGATTGAATATGGGTTGGGCGTGCTTTGGTTTTGTCGAAGAAGATGGGGGCTTGCAGGTTTGAGATGGTGTGATTGTTCCTGCAGCGTCCAATGGTGTGAGTGTGTGACAACTATAAAGTTTTCCGGTAGTGCTGCCTTGGCAGAACACAGACAAGATAAAAGTTACACAGGGCCTTTTTTTTATCCCTCCCTGCAATTCTTAAATTATATGGATTTATGTGTAAAAAATTATTTTTTAGCTATCTTGTTAAACATGCTTCATTTTCTTCTACACAAATTTTGGTCCAGCAAGGCCATTGACGAGAGAGAAATGAAGGAGTTTGGTGTAGTGTGCTATGTTGGGTGGCGGTGAGAGAAAAGGAAAGTTGGGGAAATGTTCAACTGGGTGCAGTTGGATTCACCGCTAAATACTCGTTTCAATTTCAAAACAAGATTTGACCAAAAATAAAATTGCAAAACAAGATAACAAGTATAATACATAACCAACTTGAAATTCAATTGGGTGCAGTTCGGTTCACCCAACTCTACTCCATAATCTACATTGTCAGGGGAAGAAATGTTTCGTAAATCATTTTGTTTTAATCAAAGAATACCGACTTAAAGCACTTCAATTTGTCATGATTTCATCCTTCATTGCTAAATGCTTGCCCTTCCTTCTTCCAAAAGTGGAATCCTGCAAAATTTGAAATAGAGGTGGTTAGTTTGAGCATCAACACTAGTTTAGATTTTTGAAATTTTCATAGCAACATAATGATGTGAATCATTGCACCTTTCAGCATCTACGTTGATGATGACATCTTATGAGAGAGAGAGGGATACAAATTGTTAGTACAAGGTCAATTAGAAATTTAGAATGAGGTTAAGTTTTGGTCTAGACAGAACCTTAAAATTTCACATTTCCTAGGGACTGCTTTGTAAAATTCTAAATTATTGTCACTAGGTAAAGCAGCTTGTTGTATAATGTCAGAATTCACAGGTACCGATACATGACCCATGTTGTCATGTACGGTTGAAGCCACCCCCAAATAACACTTATAAGTCATTTGTTGAAGTTTAACTTAATCATTTTAAAAGTATCATTTGACATAAAAATCTATTTTGTAATAAATTCTCTAACTATAATAAATTTATCTCTAAATATTTTTAAGAATTTAATTAGTATACACGGTCAGTGTAAAATAATTTTACACAAACATTCAATAATGTGTTGTCATGTCATTTAATGAATATGACACCTCATAAATTTTAAATTCATTAAATGATACATCATTGAATGACTGTGTAAAATAACTTTACACTGACAGTGTATAGTTATTAAATTCTATTTTTAAATATTTAATAAGTACACAACTTTAATATATCATAGTAAAAATCTAATAGAAGAACAACAATAATAATATAAGGGAAAATATGTTTTTCGTCCCCGTAGTTTCGGTCAACTTGAGTTTTCGACCCTATACTTTAAATCTTTGGTTTTTTGTCTCTGTACTTTCTAAACCCCTAAATATTAGTCCCTGTCGTTACTTTGGTCCGTTAAACCTGTGGCGTATCAATTACCTAGCATGCCATGTGTACCTAGCATGTCACGTGTTAATTGCCTAGCATGCCACGTCACAGGTTCAGCGGTCCAAACTAACGACAAGGACTAATGTTGAGGGGTTTAGAGAGTATAGTGACAAAAAACCAAGGATTTAAAATATAGAGACGAAAACCCAAGTTGACCGAAACTACAGGGACGAAAAACATATTTTTATTATTATATCATCAGTGTTGTACAGTCAGTGCTCATGCATAAGACCATGGCCGTATCTAGTAATTTCGGGGCTTTAGACAAAAATTAAAACAGGGGCCATGTTAATATAAACTAATAATTTTTATGTTATTTTTTGGGTTTTTTGAGCTGTAAAATTATTTATTTAAGTTTTATAATCAAGTAATCCTAACATCTCACTCTCAATAGATAATATAGCTAACTCATTCAATCTATCTTGTAGCATAGTTGACCTTAAATATGATTTAATCAATTTTAATTTCGAAAACCTTCTTTCAACAGTCGTGGCAGTTACAGGTAATGTTAATAATATTCTATAACCAATGTATGTATTTGGAAAAGAACCTAATCTTTTTATGTAGTTCAATAATTTTAATGGTGTGTTAATTTCATTTGCTAGAATTTCTTTCAATAACTTTAATTCTAAAAATAATTCAAGACCATCAATATCAGAATGGTCCTCAAAACTCAAAATCTTTTCAAGATTGATACAATATTTTTTCTAAGAATTTTTTAAATCAACTCAATAAAAGAAATAGACTGGTCTAATATATACAAAAATAATCAATGCGATCTAAAAATTGTAATTTGTAAATGTTCAATCAATTACTTTATAAAAAGCAAAGCAAATGAGTGAAATTATCAAACCTGCTGAGATGCTAGCAACGTGTGTGAGTGTCCCCTTGATGTCACTTGTAGTTGGTCACTTAGTATGGGGGTATACCAATTCACAAATTAGAATATGATTATATGAAAACTGAAAAGTCAAATAATTGCTTGAATATAGTAGTAGAGAATTGAGAATAGAGAGAATGAGAAAGAGAGAGACTAGAGAGGAAACAAAGGTTGAAGATCCGTAAAAGACAAAAGTAAGTAATGACTATTTTTTTTAATTTTTTGTCAAATTAAAGTAAATTGCATTAATGTGGTAACCGTATAAGTAGCTAATAAATCATAGGCCAAGCAATACTACCGATACAAGTAAACTCACCGTTGAGTGTTGAATGATTTTTCATTTGCAAAAACTAATAAATGACTTGTGGACTTTTAAGTAGTTTAAATAATAAGAAAAAAAGAAATATAAAAAATGTAAGATATGAGCCTTATAAAATATTGAGACCTAACTCAAACATTATTAATTTTTGAAAAAATAATTTATATCACTAATACTACTATTAAAAAAATTGGAGGGTTTATAAATTTGGAGTCTCTGGACAATTACTTTAATTGCCTTGTTAAATGTCCAACGGTGCGGAAAAAGACTTTGCTAGCGGCGGGAATTTACTGTTAAGTGTTAACCGTTGGTTTAGCTACGCAACTTAGTTTAATGTCTGTTTGATTTACAGTTGAGTAGAAATGATTTTAGAAATCAATGGTTGAGATGAATGATACACATTTTATGAAGCACATTGGGCGGAAGTGATTTAAAATTAATTTTGTAAAACTGTGATTTTAAAAAATACAACACCTAACCAAACATGCCATTACTGAATCTTAAGATAGCTTGATAGGTTAGGAGGAGATGGAACCCACACGTTCTCTATCATCTCAACATATAATATAAGAAGAAGAAGAAGAAGAAGAAGGTCACTTGATGAAACCAAATATGAATTGAATTGAAATGCAGACTCATTCAAAGTTAGAGCTAATAAAAGTAAAAGGCAAAGCAAGCTCTGAATCTTCTCTTTCCACATCAATTTTTCTTTCTCCGGATCAACTCAACTGCACACACAACTCAAAACCCATATCAATCAAACTTTCTCCCACTTACACCCAATTCCTCATTTCCCTCAATGGAAAACCCCAGATGCGGGTTTCTCCTTGTTCTGCCATGGTTCCTCTTGTTACAGGCTTCATTCCCTTTCAGTGCAGAATCCAAGTGCACACAGGGCTGTCCACTAGCTCTAGCCTCCTACTACATATGGAAAGGTTCCGACCTCACATATATTTCAGGTATGTATGTATAATGTATGTATGCATAATCTCCGTTGCCAAAAATAACAACTTCATAATCTTGTACTAAATAGCATAATTGTTTTAGAAATTATGCCATCTTCGATTCTTACAAAGCCTGAAGACATAGTCAACTACAACAAAGCCACTATACCTAACAAAGACAGTGTTCAATCAGACCAAAGGGCCAACATTCCATTCCCATGTGACTGCATCAATGGCGAGTTCCTCGCTCACACGTTTAGTTACGATGTTCAGACAGGGGACACGTATGAAAAAGTTGCTGGGTACTACGCTAACCTCACCAATGTTCAATGGTTGATGAGGTTCAATAGCTACGGTCCCAATAGCATTCCAGACACTGGATCCCTTAATGTTACCGTTAACTGTTCTTGTGGGAACAGTGATGTTGATGATTATGGATTGTTCATCACTTACCCTCTTAGGCCTGGGGAGACTTTGGGGACTGTGGCAAATGAAATGAACCTTGATTCAGCCTTGCTGCAGAGGTACAATCCCGGTGTCAATTTCAACCAAGGGAGTGGCCTGGTTTTTATTCCGGGCAAAGGTGCTTTTTATGTATATAAATACTATATATTTAATTTTGTGATTTTGGTGTTCTCTATTTGGTTATTGCATTAGTTTCCCATGTCTGCTAAGGAATGAAATCAACGAAAAAAATATGTTTTTCCTCCCTATAGTTTTGGTCAACTTTAGTCTTCGTTCCTGTACTTTAAATCATGTGTTTTTTTGTCCCTGAACTTTCTAAACCCCTAAATTGTGGTTGCTGCCCATCAGTGAGATCTGTTAACCTAATGAGTCGGCTAACAAAAGTTACATGCCAGCTTCAATAATGAATTATAGATAACCGAATGATCATCTAATTAATTTTTTATTAATTTTTAATTATTAAAATAATCCTAATTGCTAAATTAGGGTTTTCACCTGAACAATTTTACCCGATAAAAAACCTAATTCCATAATTATGGTTATTTTATTAATTAAAAAAATAAAAAAAGATTAATTAGATGATTCAGCTATTTAGGACCCATTATTGAGGTTAACATGTAACTTTTGTTACTCGGCTCATTATGTCAACATATCTCACTAACGGCCCTGGACCATGGTTTGGGGGTTTAGAAAGTTCAGGGACAAAAAACAAAGGATTTAAAGTACAGGACGAAGACCAAAGTTGATCGAAAGTAGGGACGAAAAACTTATTTTTCCCGAAAATCAATGACTACTTTTTCTATCCCTCACAATGAAAATATAATACCTTAGCAAAAGTTTTTCAATCCATCCGTTAAAGGGTGTTGCTGACTTGGTTTTAGTTTCATGTTTCTTCAAGGTGTCGATTTGGTTGTTATGTTGTATATCGTGTTGTTCCCCTTGGATTCTGACTAAATAATGTTGTGACATCTGTTTTAACATGAGCAAATGGTGCCTAATTATGATTCACCAAGGGTTTAGGAGCAAGCTGTGATGTTGCTCTTCTTTCTTTTCACTAATCCTTAGAAGTCAAAATAAACTCAACATTCTTCTAAACTTACTATTTAACTTAGGTTTGTAACTTTGATTTTGTATGATAACTTGAATGAAGCATCTATTGCAGAAAAGTTAACTATTTCTGCTTAATGTTGCCTACATATAGTTAAAATCTTGCGCATTCTAAATTTATATTCTAAGGCATCAGGCCAGCGCATCAACCTTCAAAAATCAGGGATAATTTGCAGGAGAAATATGCCTCCAACAACCAGGGCTCAGATGGAACAAATCTTCTCTATAAAAATTCGGGACCACCCCGGGAAATACTTGGGCCTCCCTTCTCACTGGGGTAGATAAAAAAGAGCGTCCCTACACTGGATTAAAGAACAAGTTGAAGGGAAAATGCATGGGTGGAAGGAATTACTACTCAACCAGGCAGGCAGGGAGATTCTGATTAAAGCAGTAGTTCAGGCTATCCCAGTTTATGTTGTGGCAGTTCTGAAATTTTTGAAATAATTTTGCCAAAAGCTAAGTGCGAAGGTGGCGAGATTTTGGTGGAGTGGGGCTGGCAAAGAATAGGGGATTCATTAGAGATCCTGGAAAGCTATCTCTAAAAGCAAGCAAGAAGGGGGTCTAGGATTCAAAGACTTTACTGCAATGAATATTGCTCACTTAGGAATGCAGGCCTGGAGACTATTACAGAATCCTGAATCCTTGTGGGCTCGGCTCCTAGAGAGCATCTACTTTCCTAATCATGATTTCCTCACAGCTAAGAGGGGAAGCCACCCTTCGTGGATGTGGTCCAGCATTTTGGAGGGAAGGGATTTGATACAAAGACATGGGAGATGGCTTGTGGCATCAGGAAGTCAAATTAAAGTGGGGAAACATAACTGGTTAGCATCAGGAGGTAGTCTACCTCATCTCATATTTAGAGAGGATCTTTATGTGTCAGACCTAATGGCAGGGGAGTCCAGGACTTGGGATCCGGGGAAAATCAGACAATTGGTGCCAAGTGAAGAAGCCATTAAAATTATGCAGACTCCAATAGGCTGGTCTCTCCCTAATGACCGTCTGCTATGGCCCCATACTCAGTCAGGTTCCTACTCAGTTAAATCAGGTTATCATGCTGCTCGCAAGGGTATATGTGAAAATCAGATTGCCTCTTCATCCCACACCGACCCAAAGGAATATTGGAAGGAAATCTGGCAGATACAAATTCCCAGAAGATTAAGCACTTCCTATGGAGGGCTAGCTCTAATGCTCTAGCTGTTTTAGAAAATTTAAGGAGAAGAAGGATTCTCCCAGAAGGGCATTGTAAAATTTGTGGCTCCCAATCAGAAACAGTAGAACATGCCTTTCTCCTATGTCCTTGGGTAACTCCTATTTGGTTTGGATCTAGTTTACAATGGAATCCTAACCCTAACACAGCCAACAGATTCGATACATGGTTGTGGGGGAAAATGCAATTTCTAAAAGATAGACCAACAGGTAAAAATCAGCAGATCACCTATTTAGCGTTCCTTCTATGGAATATTTGGAAGCAAAGGAATAACTCAGTGTTCAGAGACTCCCTTCTAAACCCACAGGATGTACTCCAGATGACTCAAATCCAAGTAGCAGAGTGGCTACAACATTCCTCTACCCCAAATAACCCAGCTCTCCATACTCGAGCTCACCTGAAGTTTCACTAGAGACCTCCTAAGGATGATGTCCTTAAGTGCAATGTGGACGCAAGCTGGTCCCCATCCAACAGATATGTAGCAATAGGAATTACAGTTAGGGATAACAGAGGTTACCTTGTAAGTGGTTTGGCGAAGAAAATCCCTGTTTCATCTCCCCTGGTCGCGAAGGCCTTGGCCCTCAGAGAGGTAGTCCAGATGGATCATAATCTATAGTGGCCCAAATGCCTATTTGAATCTGATAATATTCAAGTTGTTAGTGCAGCCAGGGGGGAAACCAAAGCGGGGGAAATTGAATCTATCATTCAAGATGTTCTTACTGCCAAGCGAGAGTTTAGCCTCTGTGGATTCCTATGGGTGGGCCGAGACGGAAATGAAGTGGCGAACTTCATAGCTAGAGCATGCCCCGTGGATCCCTTCCTTCGTCCTAGGTTGTGAGGCCGCATCCTCCCCTAAGAAGCTTGCTCTCCATGGATTCCGGAACTTGTGAGCCGTCTTTAGAGCTCGGTGGAAGGCTCCTCAGTTCATATCAAATGCCCTAGTCTCCTTCTCTGTTTAGTTTAGGGTTATCTTAGTCAGAGTACTTGCTAGATTTTGCATATCTAGTGTTAGATTCCCTTTTTCACGGGCTCAGTTTATGCTGTCCAGATTTTTAATTTTTAACTGTTCTAAGCCGTGTATCTTTGGACTTCTGGCTCCTTTTCATCAATGCAGTGATCTTTGGACAAAAAAAAAAGAAAAAAACTAGTGCAGTTGTGGAGGAGACTGGTTCCTCTCTAGTACGGGAGAGGACCAGTGGGAGAGAAAAAGAGACGTGGTATATGGTGGAACCCACCATTTAGAGCGGGGGGCCTTTCTTTCAATCCACTTAAAAAGAGTACCACTAATGCATTATGGGAGACTTGTCTCTCAAATTTAAAATTCAATTCTAACTTATTTACTAAATCATTTTAAAAGTATCATTTGTCATAAAAATCTATTTTGTAATAAATTCTCTAACTATATTATAAACTAGTGTCCAAACCGTGCGATGCACAGATATTATTATTCCAATAGATTATTAACATTGAATGATATAATATACATAATTTATTAAATATGTGTAATTAAAAAATAAATGATTTATTCCTTGTTTAATATTTAATTCTATATTTCTTGGTGTATAAAGAATATAAAAATTAAAAAAAAAAGGAAAAATGGATTTGAAAAATCAAATAGCAAATATTAATAATTAAAAATGGAATATAAATTTTGTTTCATTTATATTTTTTGAAATGTCTCCTTGTACATCATATTTTTCGTCACATTACAACACTTAAAATTGTCATTACATATAAGAATCATAAGTCTTGTTGAACTTAACCATAGATACAACAACATATAATTGACCATACAAGAAAACTGGTTTTGGTAAATACACACCAACATGGGACAATGTCTGACATTCACTTTTATTAATCTGGTTCCATTACAAAGTCCACCAGATATATCAAGATTACTCATTAGCATGACAAACACTCATTCTTTAACATCATTTAAGAACTCAGTTGTCAATCAATCAGCTTCAATACCAATCTCCCCATCTACCTTCCATATAGTGTCAGAACTCAAATACACCCTCTCTTCTCTAGGAAATAATGTCATGACATATTCATTAATTGAATGAACATCTAATGTAGGAGCAAGAATTGCTTTATCCTATCTCAAATACAAAGTTTCCAAAAATTGAAAGCAATTTATGGTATGCAAATGAAACTATATCTCCAATTGTATTACCTGTAGAATCCATCAGTAAATCCTTCGGTAATTCAATATTAGTGATCACCATCACCATAAATGTCTAAATCACCATCATCTAATGTAAGAATTCACTCAGCAAACTCTATAATCTCACGTTTAGTTAAAGCACTCCCACAACTCTATAATATTCACGACGGGAGCAGGGCTAATACCCGTGGAGGGTACCTATGGTTTATAAAAAAGTCCCTTTAAACATATAATTAAAAAAATTATTTAGGATTTAAACGTACTATATACTAAATACATAATAAATCAAAATATAAAATAATAATTTTATTGAAGTAGAAAAAACAACACAATTATGAATTTTATAATTCTAATTAAAAAATATATTCATAGAAAATTTTAACAAATCCATCTTAAATATAATTAAAAATTTAAATTATATTGAGAGAAAATATTTTAATAAAATAATAAAAAAATAAAACTGTGATAAGAAACAAAAAGAAAAGGAAAAAAGGAAAACGATTGGAGCAGGACTACCTCCCGTCAAGGGTAAATGTAGTTCACAAAAAAACCACTTATGTAATGAAATAAATTAATATGAATGAATAATGTGAGAAATTTTTTAATATTATAAATGTCTAAATCACCATCACCTAATGTAAGAGTTCACTCAGCAAACTCTATAATCTCACATTTAGTTAAAGCACTTCCATAACTCTATAATATTCACGACAGGAGCAGGGCTAATTCCCGTGGAGGGTACCTATGGTTTATAGAAAAAATCACTTTAAACATATAATTAAAAAATTGATTTAGCATTTAAACGTACTATATACTAAATACATAATAAATTAAAATATAAAATAATAATTTTATTGAAGTAGAAGAAAACAACACAATTATGAATTTTATAATTCTAATTAAAAAATATATTCATAGAAAATTTTAACAAATCCATCATAAATATAATTACAAATTTAAATTATTTTGAGAGAAAATATTTCAATAAAATAATAAAAAAATGAAACTGTGATAAGAAACAAAAACAAAAGGAAAAAAGGAAAACGACTGGACCCGTCAAGGGTAAATGTAGTTCACAAAAAAATCACTTATGTAATGAAATAAATTAATATGAATGAATAATGTGAGAAATTTTTTAATATTATAATAATAGAAAAATGAAATAAAGGTGTGACAAATAAAATAAAAAAAACATAGGCACTAATTTGAATTTTAATTTTAAATAAGGAACCATATATATATATATTTATAAGAAATTCATAAATAATAGATAAAGCTAACTATATACAACAAAGTAAAGCTAATTAAATATACATAGCAAAAAGACCCCCAATGAACAGTGAAAACAAAACATACTAAATACATAATAAATCAAAATATAAAATAATAATTTTATTTAAGTAGAAGAAAACAACATAATTATGAATTTTATAATTCTAATTAAAAAATATATTCATAGAAAATTTTAACAAATACATCATAAATATAATTATAAATTTAAATTATATCGAGAGAAAATATTTTAATAAAATAATAAAAAATAAATTTGTGATGAGAAATAAAAAGAAAATGAAAAAAGGAAAACGAATGGAGCAGGACTACCTCGTCAAGGGTAAATGTAGTTCACAAAAAACCACATATTTAATGAAATAAATTAATATGAATGGATAATGTGAGAATTTTTTTAATATTATAATAATAAAAAATAAAAAAAAGGTGTGACAAATAAAAAAAGAAAACAACATAAGCACTAATTTGAATTTAAATTTTAAATAAGGAACCATACATATATTTATAAGAAATCCATCAACAATAAATAAAGTTAACTATATATAGCAAACAAAAATCCAATGAATTGTGAAAACCAAACTTCTAAAATAAAATATAATAGTATAGATTTATCTCTAAATATATTTATATGTTTAAATATTCAATAAGTACATAACTTTAATATATTATAGAACAACAACAAAAATAATAATATCAGTGTTGTACAGCTTGTACTCATGCATCAGACTCTGCTAGCGTAGCGGCGGCAATTTACTGTTAACCGTTGGGTCAGCTACGCAGCTTACTGAGTCTTAATTAAGACTGATAGGAGGATATGAGAGGAGATGGAACCCACACGGTCTCTATCATCTCATCTCATATTAATAATAATAATAATAAGGTCACTTTATGAAGCCAAATACGAATTGAATTGAATTGAATTGCATTGCAGACTCATTCAAAGTTAGAGCTAATAAAAGTAAAAGCCAAAGCAAGCTCTGAAATTGAATCTTCTCTTCCCACATCAATTTTTGTTTCTCCAGGTCAACTCAACAACACACACAACTCAAAGCCCAAATCAATCAAACTTTCTCCCACTTGCACGTTCCAATCCCTCATTTCCCTCAATGGAAAACCCCAGATGCGGGTTTCTCCTTGCTCTGCCATCGTTCCTCTTGTTACTGGCTTCATTCCCTTTCAGTGCAGAATCCAAGTGCACACAGGGTTGTCCACTAGCTCTAGCCTCCTACTACATATGGAAAGGTTCCAACCTCACATATATTTCAGGTATGTATTCGTTGCTAAAAATTAAACAACTCTTCATAACTCTATTTCTATCAATCTTGTACTAAATAGCATAACCTTTTACAAGAAATCATGCCATCTTCGCTTCTCACAAAGCCTGAAGACATAGTCAACTACAACAAAGCCACTATACCTAACAAAGACAGTGTTCAATCAGACCAAAGGGCCAACATTCCATTCCCATGTGACTGCATCAATGGCGAGTTCCTCGCTCACACGTTTAGTTACGATGTTCAGACAGGGGACACGTATGAAAAAGTTGCTGGGTACTACGCTAACCTCACCAATGTTCAATGGTTGATGAGGTTCAATAGCTACGGTCCCAATAGCATTCCAGACACTGGATCCCTTAATGTTACCGTTAACTGTTCTTGTGGGAACAGTGATGTTGATGATTATGGATTGTTCATCACTTACCCTCTTAGGCCTGGGGAGACTTTGGGGACTGTGGCAAATGAAATGAACCTTGATTCAGCCTTGCTGCAGAGGTACAATCCCGGTGTCAATTTCAACCAAGGGAGTGGCCTGGTTTTTATTCCGGGCAAAGGTGCTTTTTTTTATGTATATAAATACTATATATTTAAATTTTGCTTTGGTGTTCTCTATTTGGTTATTGCATTAGTTTCCCATGTCTGCTAAGGAATGAAAATCAATGACTACTTTTTCTGTCCCTCACAATGAAAATATAATACCTTAGCAAAAGTTTTTCAATCCATATGTTAAAGGGTGTTGGTGACTTGGTTTTAGTTTCACGTTTCTTCAAGGTGCTGATTTGGATGCTTTGTTGTATATCATGCTGTTCCCCTTGGATTCTGACTAAATAATGTTGAAGGATTTCATAATGTTTTCATACTTGTTTCAACATGAGCAAACGGTGCCTAATTATGATTCATCAAGGGTTTAGGAGCAAGCTGTAATGCTGCTCTTCTTTCTTTTCACTTATCCTTAGAAGTCGAAATAAACTCAGCATTCTTCTAAACTTACTATTTAACTTAGGTTTGTAACTTTGATTTTGTCTGACAACTTGAATGAAGCATCTATTGCTGAAATAGTAAGTTAACTATTTCTGCTTAATGTTGCCTATATATAGTTAAAATTCATTCAAGCATATGGATTGTGAACAAACATCATGTAATATATAGCTGTATCCTTTAAACATTTTTCCTGTGTACTGCAAATTTCAATTTGTGCTTCTTACTTCTTTCTTTTCCTTTTTTTTTTCCAGATCAAAATGGTAGCTATGTGCTTTTGGTGTCCAGGTAAATTTTGTTACAATGTGCAGTCTGATCATTTGGTTGCATTATTTTTCAGTCTCCTATAAATTGACTAAAGACAATGACTATCTTTTTATTTTCTTTTTGCAGTTCAGGAGGTTTGATTTTCTCTCTTCTTAGAAAATTGGTTATGCTATGAATGTTTCCATTTTCATATCATACATGGGCAGCATATACTAAAAGTAGAAGGGTAATGCTACTTTGGGCTCAAATTTTGCTTCAATATAAGCAGGTCTTGCTGGTGGAGCTATTGCTGGAATAGCTATTGGAGTAGTGGCTTGTCTTCTGTTATTGGCAGTTTGTATCTATTTTGGATATTTCCGGAAGAAGAAGATACAGAAGGAGGAATTCCTTGCACAAGATTCCAATGCTTTTTTAGCTCAAGATGGGAAGGGTATGGTTTTTTCTACGTTTATTCCTTTTGACACCTCTCTTCTCTACCTATGCTTGACTTGACAGTTCTTCTTTTGTTCTATTACATATAAGATCCAACTGAAAATAACTGCGTCCACCCTTTCAATTGTAGGTTACATATCTCAGTTCTAATCAAAATTCAAGTGGAAAAAGTTAACTGTTTTCTGTGTGACCAATATCACTTACTTAGAACATTCTTGCTCTTAATTTATGTTGGCATTGGTGGTTGCTGATTTTGTTACTAGAAAATAGTGTGACATATTTCAGTTATACTCTCTTCCCTTGAGAGAAGCTTAAATTACACTTCCCTTCCCTTTTCAAAGTAAGAGGAGATGGCAGTGTGGTTTAAGCTTCTCTTAAGGGAGGGGAGTGTAATTTACTCAACATTCTTGCTCTTAATTTATGTTAGCATCAAAGGTTGATGATTTTGTTACTAGAAAATAGTGTGACATACAGAAAAGTCAGACTAAGAAAGAATCTAGATTTCTGATTCCATTTAATGAGGTTTTGTGCATCCATATGAATAAGTTGTGTGCTTTTCTTGTTCTAAATGGTTTTGTTTTGAATTTCAAAACAATTACTGTGATCCTCTTTCTCTTACACACCTACAGAACCAATAAGTCAACAACAACCAAGCTTTATCCCACCTGGTGGGATCATCTATATATAGATCAAATGATGCCACCATGCTTTAGTAAATACCAATGTTTTAGAAAATTCATAAAATTTGGTTTCATTTAATGGTTTTTCTCTGATTGTCCTATACCAATATAGTTGGACTATTATCCATTTGAACCACTGTACTCATTAAAGCCTCTTTTGGGTGTCCTATATCAATATAGATGGACTATTATCCATTTGAACCACTGTACTCATTAAAGCCTCTTTTGGTTTTTCTCCTCACATGATCAAATCACATTTGGTAGTCTATATTATCTTCTCAATATTTGATACTAAATTTTCTTCAGAGTAAATTTGTTCCTAATATCATCTTTTCTTGTTCTGACCATCACCACAAACAATCTAATCTCTGCAACTCTTATTGTTTTTTACTCTTGTTGGAACCCTGCTCAACATTGAGTGCCTCTAGCCCTTACATGTTCTAAAAAATTCAAACTAAAGTTTATGGTTTGATTCCTTACAGATGAAACTTCTCGTAGTGCTGCAAATGAAACGCCGAGGCCTGGTGGTCCTGCTGTCATCACAGGCATAACAGTGGACAAATCGGTGGAATTCTCATATGAAGAGCTAGCAACTGCCACAGATAACTTTAGTATGGCTAATAAAATTGGTCAAGGTGGTTTTGGCTCTGTCTACTATGCGGAGTTGAGGGGAGAGGTTAGTAATCACATTTATAATTGTCTATTGTTGGAAGCATTTCTTGAGAGAAGCTTCATTCTGTTATTTTTTTAGGAGTTTATCATTGTTTATTCATCAGGTTTTAGTATTTACTGATTGTCAGTTGAATGAAAATATGTTGACATAGTCATAGAAGATTATAGTATAAATGTATGTATACTATGTGACATTTTATCAAATATATTTAAGCTATTGTGTAGTGCAACTGAAACATGATTAGGAAGGGATAAAGAAGGAGACACTGAAAACCTTAATAATTCATAATTCATCACAAATGGGATCAGTAATTTTTTCTTGTTATACTGGGACTGAAGGTGAAAATATATGCTCTATGATATGTATGGGCAGATGAGCTAAAGTATGGCATCCTTCCAAATTTGAGTATGTTAAAACCATTTGTTAGTTGTTTGAGATGCATAATTGTGGAAGCCAAGCTAGAAAATACTTGTGAGAAAGGATTCAGTATTGCTTCAAAATGGTTTTACAATGATGAATTAGGAGTTTCGAATGACCAAACCGGATGAGAAGAAATGATGGCAATGTAGATAAATTTCCTTTCATTTCTCTGTTTTACTCAGAAAGTTTATCCTTGTTTGCTTGAAAGTTGAGATTATTGCAGAATAAGTACTATGTATTTGCTGTACTTTAGAGTAGAATGCAGTTCAGTTGCTGAAAACGCCTATATCATTGCTTCACATAATGCTATAATGATGGATCAAAGTGTGTTTGTTCGATAACCAAAAAAAAAAAGTGTGTTTGTTCTTAAGAGCCATTCCATCTTGTCTTTTTTAGAATCTATATGCCCATTATATAAGCCAATAATTTTTCCTATGCAGAAAGCTGCAATCAAGAAGATGGATATGCAAGCATCAAAAGAATTTCTTGCTGAATTGAAAGTCCTGACACGTGTTCATCATCTTAACTTGGTAGGCTGGTACTAATCCTTTAAAACTTTAAGCGTTTGTAAGTATTATTTTTGTTTTCCTGTTGGATTACATTCCATGAAGGTGGAGAGTAATTTCAATGATTGGATCTGGCTGTGAAAAAGATGGTAGAATCCCATCTTAAGTGATATGTGTGAAGAAGACTTGTAGAAGCCCCACTAAGGAAGGTAGATCAGATGGAGAGTAGTTCAACAGTTGGGGTAGAGGGAGACCAATAAAACTATTGGGCAAACTATTAAGTATGTTTTAGATTTGAATGATTTGTTATTAGTCACGATTCATGATAGGACATTATGATATGACATTGTTTGATCCATATAGTTGACCCCACCTAGTAGGAGAAGGCTTTAGTTGTTGCAATTATGAGATTTATCATTAGCTTGGGCATAGATGTGGGGGTTTGAATTTAGTAATTTTCAGATTAGAGTAGCTTCTGGAATTTATTAGATTTGAAAATAGTAGATTACCATTGAGGATTGTTAGCGGTGAATACTTTATGTTATCTTTTGTTTCTATTTGTTATTGCATTCATCTAGGGAACTGATCTAGTTTCTCAAGCTGGGTCAATTTGCATTCAATTTCAAATTCTATTCCTTAGCCTTTTTTTTCTATCTTAATGTTCTTTTTCATAATAACTATTAGAATTAGGGCCTGATAAAGTATATAATATACTTGATCTCAACAATAACTTTATAAGGAAATTTTATGTACTTGATAAAAGTACTTAACAGTAATTCTATTGGGAATCCAGATTATCTTGCCTCTGTTACTTCACTTTTTTTCTTCTCCCTTACCTTTTCCTTTCTTTCTAAGCTTTCCTCTGCTGTTGCAAATGTTTTATTTCTAACGGCATCTCTTTATCATGTACGCTGTCTAATTTTCTTTACAAATTTAATTTGATGCATCTGAACTATATGCATGCTCTCATTAAATAAAAAAGTGCTTTGTAGGTATCTGTCTCAGACTTGAATAGCATGAGTCATGAATATGAGTTAAAACTTATAATGTACCATTAGATTCTTGTTGAATTTAATGTTCTTTAGATTCTTTTAATGGCCTGAAACTGACCGCTATTATCTTGCAAAACTGCTTGTATGGATTAAGAATTCAGTTAGTTCTATCACATAAGTCCGATGTCTGCTTTTCTTTAATTTGCATACAAGGAGAAATGCTTTAGCATGTCATTCAAAGATATTGCTAAAATTTGCCACATAATCAAGCCACAGCCCTCCATCTCTATCTGTCTCCCAGTTTGCCTTTGAAGAATATTTCAGATAAAACAAAGGGTGCCATATGTTTTGTTTCTATGGGGTTCGTGTTTTGGTATTTCAATCTAAAAATTCTCTTAAAGCTTGCACACACAAGATGTGACCAATATACAATGCTAGCTTCTGACATATATTGCTGGAACTTCTGTCACATGCTTGGTTATTCATGTTGTATGTTTATGTGTTCGTAAAGCATATAAAGACACTGGACATGCTTCATGTATACATAAAATCTTAGATCTTATTTTTGTGTAATGTAATAAACTCAATGACAATGCAGGTGCGGTTGATTGGATATAGTATCGAGGGCTCTCTTTTCCTTGTCTATGAATACATTGAGAATGGAAACTTAAGCCAACATTTGCGTGGTTCAGGTTAGATGAGCTCATACTAGTTTTTATTTACCTATTATGTATTGTGATTGTCTTGAGTTAATGGTCAAGTGTTAATGTTTCCAGGTAGAGATCCACTGTCATGGGCTGCAAGGGTGCAGATTGCTTTGGATTCCGCCAGAGGTCTTGAATATATTCATGAGCATACAGTGCCTGTATATATTCATCGTGACATAAAGTCAGCAAACATATTAATAGACAAAAACTTCCGGGGGAAGGTTGAATATGTGTTGAGATTCTATATATTTTTATTATTTGGATTACTGTGAAACCTCATAAAATATTCATATTTGCAGGTTGCTGATTTTGGATTGACCAAACTGACAGAAGTTGGAAGCTCATCGCTTCCCACTGGTCGTCTTGTCGGAACATTTGGATACATGCCACCAGAGTATGATAACTTATGTTCTTTTAATATAAGATTAAGAGTGTTGCTATTCATAATGAACATTTAATCAAATTGATTTTCCCAGTTAACGTGGCAGTTTTATTTATTGAGTGAGCGAAGCCATTGCAATTGGAAAATATGTTATTGGCACGTTATTCCCCAAAAAAGGAAAATGGCATCCCCTGTGGCTGAGTTTGCTACAATTCTAAATATGTAGTAGTTGTTCTGGAAACTTTTACGGGATAATATACCAAAACTGAATTGAATATATGTTTTAGTATGGTTAACTGATGTCTATGTGTCTTTAGATGCCCCTATTTCTTTAAATTGATAAATGAATGTTGTCAAACAAGCACTTAACATGACAAAGAAAACCCTCTTTTCAAGTTTAATTTATTGAACTAAAATCATGAAGTTATTTTTGGTGCATATTGTGTATAAACCGATCAAGTTTCTTCACCTATTCTGTTGTGGCATTAAGTTTTAGGTTCTATCAACCACACATTATTTTCTTTCTTTTTTATTTTTATTTTTTTGAATAAGTTCTATATCTAAGATTTGCTTGCATTGAATTCAGATAAGTGAGATGTTCACTTTTATGTGCATGGGGATTTATTTAATAATGACCATGGTTTTGTGTGAAGGTATGCTCAATATGGAGATGTTTCTCCCAAAGTAGATGTGTATGCTTTTGGAGTTGTTCTTTATGAACTTATTTCAGCTAAGGAAGCAATCGTCAAGACAAGCGAATCTATTGCTGACTCAAAGGGCCTCGTAGCTTTGGTCAATCTTGATTTCTCTACTCAAGAATTTTTATCACTCAAGTCATTGTTAATATTTTCAAATCAACCATCATCATGGTTCTTCATCAATCTAAATAATGGTTTTAACATCTTTTTATTTTTTATTATGTAATGCAGTTTGAAGAAGTTCTTAGTCAGCCTGATCCTACAGAAGATCTTTGCAAACTAGTGGATCCAAGGCTTGGGGATAACTACCCTATTGATTCAGTTCGCAAGGTGAGAGAACATTTGTTATAGAGTAAACCCTTTGAACATTTGTTTTCATGATCTCAACATCAATCAATCTATTGTCACTATTTTGGCTTGCAGATGGCTCAACTAGCCAAAGCATGTACACAGGACAATCCCCAACTGCGTCCAAGTATGAGATCCATTGTTGTTGCTCTTATGACACTTTCTTCAACTACAGATGATTGGGATGTTGGCTCCTTCTATGAAAATCAAAATCTTGTGAATCTTATGTCAGGAAGATAGGATGATACCAAAGCAAATATTTTGTGTTTACATATGTTTTGGGGTCAAATTCTGACAACACAATTTGTTGAAGCAAATGATGTTTGTAAAATGGATGTAGCAAACCAAGGAGGAATCTTTACATTTTAGTCAGGACTCAGTAGAAAGGGTGGAGGGTTAACAATTTTATCATAATTTACAATCACTGTACACTTTATATTAGGCACTGAGAGAGAGATGTATTTGTTTCTGCATAGGTTCATTTATCCATGTAAGTTTGTAAAATAAATTCTATTTGAGGCCTCTTGGATATATTTGTTAATGGTTTATGGGTGTTATCATTGCAAAAGTATTGCTAATTGCACAATTGATCAAAATTGTATAGAAATATGAATATCAATTTGACAAACAAATTTGGAGACCAGAAACTTACATATTGATTTCTTTTAATACTTTTTTACTCAGCAAATTTAAGATTTTGTTTATTGGTTTTCCTGTTATAGACAGGATCCTGATCCCAAGTCTCGCCACAGTAGAGGGAAATGTAAATTACATTATTCAACCCAACCTAAATAGGCTAAAATGAAGGAATGCACTTTGGGTGTTATTGGTTAATGAAAGGTGTTAGTCAAGTTTGAAGAAAACTTTTTCCATCAGTACTTAATGGTACTGAATGTTAAAGTAAACAGAAAAGTTTCCACAAAAGTATAATTATAGCTAAATATTCTAGATAAGAGAAATCTTATGATGAATGAGTGGACATACAAAAATTGATAAGTCTAAGAATAGTTATATTAGAGAGAAAGTAAAAGTAGCACTTATATATAATCTTAAGGGATTTGTCGAGTGAAGCAAGATCTGACAGATCACAGATTGAGTCCCTGCTCGTCTCCTTGCGATGCAAGTGTTCTTTGAAGCCGGAGACAATCTTGAACTGAAGCATCATCCTCTCACTCTAAAATCTTATAAAACCAAAAAAAGCAGCACATATATATAAGTGGACATACACATTTTTTTGTGTTGTTATACAATATAGATTAACAAAAGACAAATAAATTGTGTAAATGGCTACCATTATAAAGTTTGGCAACAAAGTGTGCCTTTGAGGCCTAGACCTCAACTTGTAGTGTTTTAAATTCCACACGAGCATTTGTGGGATTGACCTTATGGCATTCCCAACCAAGTGACCAACAACATTGCTGCTTACAAATTGAACAGCAAAATATATATATATTGTGAGTGGTTTGACTTATTTGTATTTTAATTTGGTATATAAAAAAAGAAACTTTGAAACATGGTTCAACATCCACTCGAGTGACTTGTGAGACAAACAACATCACAAAAGTGAAAGATGCCTTTCAGGTCAGGTCAATGGACTTGATGCCACACCCAACGTTACTACTCCAAAAAAAGATTGCATTTTTCCCTCAAAAATCCTATTCCCATTGCATTTGCTCCCCCCACCATAGCTCTTTCTCACATTCCCTCACACAAAGGTAGAAGGTTAAAGTATACATTAATTAGTTAACATGGAAAAGGCTATAAATTGCATGAAATTTCTTATCATTTCATTTCCTATGAACACTGATTAGTCATTAACTCGACACTTTTGCACCCTTATGTGTTTGGATTGGAAGCCAATTAATTCATTCTATACATTAATTAGTCTTTGTCACTTTAATAAATTGAAAATTTAAAATAGAGGAGGGAATATTGTAGTATAATAATCATTAATTAATGGAAGAAATTTTAGGTACGTGGAAGAATATTAGTATTTATTATGGGAAGAAACTTTGTTAGTGTGGTGGGTTACATAAACGGGAAATGTCAATATGTGACACACTAATTAGAAGCTGAATGATTAAACACGCATTATGTTTAGGTTGATTATAAACTTTCAACAATGCACGTACTTTTTAATTATCCTTTCTTTGAAGACTTGAAACAATTTTATTCATTAAGTTGCTGAAAATTACTAAAATTATTGATGCTTTTCCGAAATATGGTGCTACTATTTAATGTGTAGCTATAGCTGATAAGACTTTGTTGGATTCGCACGCTAAGCTAAAATCTTATAAGGCCAGTAATGTTAGGTTATACATTTTAGATTAATTAGAAAATCTAGCAATATCTATATATATGGGAAATTAATTTTGGATATTTTTGTTATTATAAGTACTGGTCATTTTTACAATAAAAGTTTTGATATCGTTATTTCTAACATATATAAAATGATAACGCTTTCATTATTAGATATCGAACTTTACCAAAGTCTTTTCTTTATAACAACGAACTTCTACAAAGCTTTATTACAATTAAGCAACATCTAGTTTATCATGGTTAAGAAGTCATTAATCATTGCAATTTGGCCAGAATGCAAAACGTACATATTCTTTTTACAATATCTTATCAATGAACATTAATTCTATAAAATTTCACTTAATTTTATCAGTTTTAATATCCTGAGCTGGAAAATTTTTATAAAAAAATTAATTATTACATCATAAATCTAAAAGTGCAATATATATTTTTTTAATAATTTTTTTTCACTTTTTATTCTCAATCCTTATCATTTTTCCCCTCATATGTGGTCATTAATTAATATTAATAATATTATTAGGAGAGATTTAGATTGACAAATCACAATTCTTCAATAATACAAAGATATATATTGAATTGACAAACTGTTCTGTATATTTATAATTGCAATTAGTTGATAATTTTGACGGTAAAGCCCAAGAGGGCACATAATTAAGTTTATTAATTTAAGTATAAACAGTATTAGTCAACCATTCATTTGATGGCCATTAAGATATTAATTTAGATTAGACTCTCAACGTGACAGCTATGGAAGTAATACTTTGAATGTATATAGCGGTTATAGAATACAATGGACGTCCTTACACACATTACCAAAAGTATAAATAAATAATAAATAGACCTTACATAAGCACCATAGTTATTATATGTATGTATGCTCAATATCAAATAACAGTAAAGTTGATAATATCATTAATGCGTAACTTGCTTTGTCCTCAAAAGTCGGTGAAGACATATGCATATGATTGTGTCACATATGTGAAAATTAATTTGCATTTGTGATCGGACCACACAACTTTTTAGTGCAAACTAGATTTTTAAATTTTTATTCCCTTTGGTTAGTACAAATGAGCATGTGATATGTGAGTAGACACCTGATTACGAGTTTGAATTCTAATTAATTATGTCAATTAATTACTTGAACTTAGTTTACAATAAAAAATATTCTCCTTCAACATATATACACACACATATAAGGCCACATGTGCACTTCGTTACAATATGAAATGTAGTAATGGTCTGACCGTTACCAATGTATTATTGACACACAGTTACGCGTTAAACTACACATTTAAAGCTGTAATGACGGTACATGACCGTTGCTACGTTTTCGCGTCTAAAAACATGTATTCTTATAGTGATAGTCCTTAGAGTCTATATACCATATAGTTGCTATTTGCTAGTATGGAAAAATCACTACACATAATAAACAAGATTTGCCTTTTTGTTTGTTAGGTATATTTAATAATCTAATTAACTTTCCGTCAAGTAGTTTTCTTCCCCTTATTCTTCAAAGGATCTTCTAGTTAGCTATATACTAATTGTCTCACTTGATGCTTCCTTTTAGAATTCTTGACCATTGACTATTCTTAAATTTAAACTTGAATTGTCGTCTATAAAATCTTTAAATATTTACAAGACTTATATATCACTTATCAAATAATTAATTTTGCAGTTTCAAGAGTAAAACGCCAATATATCTCACAACACATAAAAAGTACTAATTCATACAAGTTTCATCTTTTGTGTTATACCAAAGGCTAAATAAAAAGTCTGTTTAGGTGGAACTTTTTCAGAAGTACTTTTAAGTGAAAAAAAATAGCATGAATCAAAGAGGTCAGATGTATTTAACTTCTCCATAAGTTAAAATTAGTTACTGTTGGAGAAGTTAAATGGGAGAACTTTTGGAATAGGTGGTCAACAAAGACTAATTTTAACTTATGGAGAAGTTAAATGTATTTGACCTCTTTGTTTCATACTATTTTTTCACCTAGAAGTACTTCTGCAGAAGTTCCACACATGCAGGCTAAAAATAGGAAGAACACTTACACTTTTGGTCTTATCCACCCTACAAGAAATTATATGTAGATCATTTTAAGACAATATTGTGACATGTGTCCCCATTGACAAGTTGTGGCCTCCACTTCATTAATTTGCTCCTTTTAAGTTTTAACATGTTACTAACTATGTGTATGATACATCACAACCATTTAAGACATGAACACGAAAGACCCACTAATCTATTATCATGGATATATAATTGAGAAGAAAGAGTTTGCATATTAGTGTGACAACATACCATATGTCTTGTAGATGCCTGCATTGTATTGGGAGCATATATATAGTTAATGAAAATCGTCCAATCTTCGAAATCCACGCATTTGGTTAGCCTTAGACCCACCAAATTCGGATCTCCTTGACCAAATTACCATATGGGGTGTGCACAACTCATATACTCGTGCTGCAATATTCGATGTTAAATTCCATTTGATTAATTATAGACTTTATAGTACGTAATATTACATCCACTTGCTCATTGTTTACCTACTATGCCAATTGGGTGTGTCAACCGTGTTTAATTTTAATGACCGAAATACCTCTCTATTTTGTAATAGTTTTTCTACAACAATTTTGTATCTAAGAAATGGTTAACTATGATGACATACTTGCAAATATTACTAAAATCACGTTTATAAATGTGGATCATATGTCGAAATAGTATTGGATTGGATTCACGAGTGATTTTAGTGTTGTTAGAATATGATACGTGTCATCACTAATCTTGTAACTCACTTTTTGTACATTTTACATATCTAGAATGGGTCCATTATAACATATCATTCATTTTCACAATTTACCAGTTAAATAATTCTTCTTTGCAATCAAATAATTTTAAAAATTTTATTAAATGAACTTCACAAATTATCCCATGTAGTCTCACTTAACATGGGCACTTAAAGAAGCACATGATGCTTAAATAAGAATGGTGAAAAAAAAAAGCATCTAATGCTTAGAAAATAGTAAAAGTAAAAAAATAAATTAAACAACTTTGGTTTGAGATGTCCTCACTTTCAAATGTGTAATACGAATAAAATGTTTCATTCCTGAAAAATTTAGGATTGGTCTCTCTTTAAAGATCAATTTAGTTCCTTAATTTATTATCTTTTTCATCATTCAAAAATATAAATATTATATAACCTCGTCTCTCAGAGATTCAAATAACTTGTACCAATTTTTTTATAAATCGAATGTGTTTTTTAGTAATCAAACCGTTGAATTATGTTTATTCATCATCATAATTATTCATGTCAAATTTCATAAAATTTTAACACTAATAACTTGATAATCAAATGATTGATTTTTTTATATATTTCAAATATATATGACGTTAGTCTTGATACATCTCAATGACATATAAAATGATTTCGAATTAATGTAAAACTTTATGTGTATGATCTATATCATAGTAACTTTCAATCAAACGTGGATTACTTAATATAATGATCTATTAAAAAATTATTCAATAATATAATACTTGGTGTAACTTACACTATTGTAATTCAATCCATTCTCTAAATTTAAATATGCCACCTTTTACACAATGAAAAACGTTCAACCTGTAACTCAATTTTGTTGTGAGAGTTAATACTAGGGGTATATTTGGTGCTTCAATTAAGTCAAAAGTCACTGCTAAACCACGCGCCATATGTTAAGGTCTTTGCTTTCAAGCTTTCACATATACGGAGTTATAGTTCCTATGAGTCATATTCAATTTTTCTTTGTCACAATCTCCCATTGAATACAACATCCCCACCACCACCCTAACAGTCCTATTCCATGCCATACCCTACCTACACATTTTGATATCAAACCAATCATTAACCATTTGATCCCAATCAGAGGGCAGCTAGGCCATAACCTTGTACCCAAATACTGGATAACTTCTTTATAAATATCACCACATTTAGCATACATAAATTAAATTGAACCACTCCATGTCTGTATCTATATATAAACAACAAGCTTAGCCCACATCAAATTTGCATCTCCCATCTTTTTGTCCCTCTTAGCCTAAGACATTGTTAAATTATTATGATCATGAAGCAGTTCCACTTGTTCCTCCTCTTGAGTATTCTTCTCTTCCTTACTCCTACATCTCATGCCATTAGGAGCAAGTTTTCAGGCCCTTCTTCCTCTTCAAGCCAACAACTTTTTCATCCATGGGCCAATTCTCCTATCAGCAGCAGAGGTAGAGAGTTTGAGTCTCAGAAAAGAAGGGTGCCTACAGGATCCAACCCTTTACACAATAAGAGATAGTTTTTGTTTTGATGAGTGGTTTCTTTTATTATTTATTTGTCATATACAAGGAAATTTAAAATACTTTATATATGGTAGCAGAATTGAAGTTGCATTTGTATCTGATATTAGAAAGAGTGCTTGGTTGGTTAGCTAGATTGGTATATATAGAGTTGTTGTACAGAGGAAACAGAGAGTTTTGTGCTTTTTGAAGTATATGGATTAGAATTTGTAACTGTTTAGTTTATACATTTACTTTCCTGTTTCATTGGAACTTGTGCCAAATTTTGAAGAAACTAATTGTAGTATGATTTATACATCCATTTGCTTCTTCTATGGCTCAGTTCCAAAGATGGGTCTCTCCCATAATTCACATCAAGTTAATATGATTTTCATGGGCATGCTTCTGTTCTGAACTTCTGATTGTTTGGTTGCTGGGAAAGCTGAGGAAGTAAGAAAAAGAAAAGCAGCAACCTTTACTCTATGAGGTTAGTTGATGTTGAAGTTAACTGCAGAATCTTTAATTTCTTAGTTCCTCTTTGTGCTTCACAATTACAAATTTATGATCTTTGTGTGTGTGTGTCACTCACCTAATAACAGTTTGCTTTTTTTATTATTTTAATCTGAATTAGACAAAATTAAAATGAAATGGACCAATTTCTCATAGATTATGGGTTTAGTATTTTAAGTCTGCCAAATTGACTATGTTTTGCAGGCAAAACCTTTTGAATTCATACAACAACAAACGCCTGAGACCTTTTCCCACTAGGTGGAATTGGCTACTTCATATATAATGTCCTATTTATGATGAATTAAGTTTAATGATGGAATCATTTAAAATCTTTTGAGTTCATAATATATGAAAATGAAATAGCATGAACCTACTCAACAATCATCAGACAGTTCATTTATCATACCTCCTCTGGAGTTACAGGCCCCAAACTTTGAATGCAGTATGTTAAATACCCATTACTTCACACAACAACCATGCAATTTTGGGGAGTAGAAATTAAATTCCATTAATTGGTACACGTGAAAATATCATCAAATTAAACAAGTGACATGTGGCAGTAGGTGCTACATGTGTCAAGGAATGAAAACTTGGTGTAAGTTGGGAATTCTGTGCCTGTGTATAGGGAATAATACTAACCATTTTTTAAGGAAATATACTGGTATTCATATTAAAAAAAGAAGCAATTTTGAATTTTCCGTTCTATAATTGCTTCTTTTTAAAAAAATGATACAACTACTAACAAAGTCTAACACAATTGATAAATAGCTCAATATCTTAAACATGTTAATAAGATGTGTATGTAAAAAGCGTTTTTTTAAGAAACAAAAGTCTATTATGGTGATTTCTACGCCTTAAAATGAATTAGCCTTTAGCTATTAATAGAATGGTAACTTGATTAAAAAAAGAGCAAATTTCTGATAATACTGAGGTGCCAATAACCTCACATAGTCCTATGCTTTTTCTCTTTAATTGTAGTTATAGAATATATTTTTTTCCTCTCCAAAATGGTGTGGTAGTTAAAATTAAAAGAAGGTACTAGTGTAGTGCAGAAAAGTACTAACTTGATAGCACAAATTACAAAGGGAGGTAGAGCTAGGAGTTGGTTTGTGAATAATGAAGGTGCTAGTGTGGTCCACAGTTCAGTGTTGAGTAAGTGAACATAACATACTAATTCTGGTTACAGGACGCCCCACCAGGGCACCACCAGATCCAACCAGCTATAGTCTTTATGTGTGCAAGCGTGTTGATTTTTGAACCTCATGGTTGTGCTAAATATAATTGTGTAGTTTGAAAGTAAAGAAAAGTGGCATAACATTGAGATATGGCGTGCCACCACCAACACCATGGATTGAACTTTGAATATATACAAGTAAAATAACAGTTATTGTGGATTCGGCTTTATGATGAGCTTATAAGCAGCAATTTTGTTTGGGGTATATTATATTATATTATATTAATTTATAGGTGCGGCAACATGTTTATTTGTTTTGAATAATGTAATGTAAAATATATAGGTGCGGCAACATGTTTAATTCCTATTCATTGTGATTGTGAAAAAATTTACACATACATTCAATGAGATAATGCCACATCATTTAATGAATGTGACATTTCATGTTTTTTAAACTCATTAAATGATGTGTCAACACATCATTGAATGACCGTATAAAATAATTTTACACTAACGATGTATAGTTATTAAATTCTTTAACTTATAAATCGACACATAAATTATGTTATGAACATATGAAGAAGGTCGATCATGAACTCTAGTAGGGGTGGTAAAATGAGTCAACTTATCCTACAATCAACTCGAAAAAGATGGGACATGGTAGGTTGACCCACATTTATAAAGTGGGTTAGAAAATTCAATTCACCCCATATATTTTTGGGTTAGCGGATTAGCCCATGATATAATAATAAAATATAAAATATAAAATTTTCAAAATAAATATCATAATAATTAAGATGATATCTATAAACTATTAATCATAGTTATTTGACTCATTTGTCTTTAACGGTTAATTGAATATTTTTTCTTAGTTTAAATAATTTAACTAAATTAAGTAATGAAAATATACAACTTTTTAGTGCATGACCGTACAAGATCTAAAATCACTAGTGCCACCAAAAGACCTAGCAAAAAGAGCCTACCAGAAGAGTTTCTCCTCCTTTTTTGGGATTTCTCCCGCGTAGGGGGCTTTTCTCCCTCTCCATGTAGTTTTCCCCTACAATAGGATTTTTCCTTTCCTTTTAGGTTCCTTTTTTTTCCTTCATTTCCTTTTAACTTCCAATATTGTTGTCGGATGAGAAAATCGAGTTACCATTCTTCACTACACCTCTATGTTGTATATGTGACTTCAATGTTATCATAAATGGTGGATAATGCAATTGTAAGACAAAGAAAATCTGAACAACACGACTGCGAGAAAAGTCGCAATTTTCTTGGCACAAACCTTGATCATTCCCTCTCATGACATTATGACGGGAGTAATCTAAAATAGATAATAAACTTTGCTCATCCTCTCTCGTGATATTAAAATAGGAGTAATCTAAAGTAAATGGTGGTGGATGACTTTACTATTTGGATATTGGGGCTGTTAAATGTTTTGCTAGGATTACTAGGACTTTTTTTAGTATTTTATAGAAATCTGCTAGTATTTTTTGTTTATCTTATGATGCCCTAGTTATATTGCTCTCATCGGTATGAGATCTCTCTCTCTCTCTCTTGGTTGAAGAGATCTCTGTCTTTGTAAGTACCAATTAGCTGCCCTTTAGGTTGGTATATCATATAATTTGACAAAAAAAAACTGCAAGAGATGTAATTCCTAAGACAAACTGGACTGCGTTATTAATTGAGTTTTTGCTAACCACACCACCCCTTTTTTACAATTATATCGCATAAATAATCCTATACTTCGATTACTGAAAATTGAATTTCTGGAGTAGAAAAATTCTAAATATGAGGACGAAATTTTTTTATCTCTAAATTTCGTCTTTAAACTGCCATAAAAGGACATTTTCATCTCTATGTTTAGAATTTTTTATTTTAAAAGTTTAATTTTCGGAATACAATTTTAAATTATATCCTGAAAATTGAATTTCTGGAATAATAATTTTTTTTTAAAAAAATGGAGGTGTGGTTGATAAAAATGTGTGGTGCAAATAACAATTCATAAGAAACAAATTGCAAGTCATCTCTTTTGCCAAAAGTGAAATCCTATGCCTTCGTTAGATACTATGGGTTTAATGAAGGAAGAGTTACGCGAGAAAGAAAGAGGGGATAAAAAGGGTTGACCATACAATTTGGTTTGCAGATGATAAGGGAGGAAATGATGGTTTTACAACATGGACCCCACCAAAATTCCTTTATCTCCATTCTGTGAATAAAGTTTAGGAGAAGCATGCAATCTAGTTAAGAAGTCCAAATTGTCCCTCTTAAAAAGTGTGTCCTATCCCCTAGAATCACCATTCTCACAAATTCTGAACTAAGGGAAATTTTGCCTATTTGAAAATATATATTATTTTTCTTTTATATATATATATATATATATATATATTATTCTTTCTATCCTCTTTCTTTTAAGCAAACAATTCAAAAACTTCACCTTTTTTTTTCCTTTTTCTTTCTTCTCTATTTCCATTTTCTCTCTAACAACCAAACAATGAGTACAAGTCTTCGTGGATCATATATCACGGCCCGACTATGAGATGGAAGGACAATTTTTCTTTTAATGAAACAAAGCGGGCCTTTTGACCAAAAAAAATAAGGCCATTACTATTGACATCGCAGTTTTTGCTATTCCCACCCCCATCATTTTTGTCTTCACTCCCTACCCCTCCCCCTTCCCCAGCCACCCATCCCCTTCCCCAACCACCCACAGCACCCCGCCTCCCCCTTCCCACAGCGAACGAAAGAAAGAGAAAAAACCGGAGAGCACCGAGGAATTATCTACCAAGTCTTCGTTGGACAACCAAATAATTAATACAACATTACCATAAAAAAGTCAGCTTCGGCCATATGAGCTCAATTGTTGCTGGAGATAAAATAAAGATTCAAATCATAATGGGAAATAAAATAAAGATTCAAATCAACAATTATTGCAAGAATCAGAGGAGAAGAAGAAGAAAGAAAGAAAGAGAAATCGGAGGAGAAGAAGAAAGAAAGAGAATCGCAGGAATCATCATGTATATCGTCGCCTTGTCACTGTTACGGACAAGGGTGTCCGGAAATGGTTCCTGGACACCCTTGTCCGGAAGTTATATTTTTTTGTAAAAAAATGGTTACGGACAAGGGTGTCCGGAAATGGTTCCCGGACAAGAAGTTATAATTTTTGTATAAAAAACTGGCTTATGGACACGGCTGTCCGGAATGGTTCTCGGACACCCTTGTCCGTAACCAATTAACTCGATTTTACAAATTTTCAAAAAATATGGGGGTGGGAATAGCAAAAAACGCGGTGCGAAAAGTAAAGACCAAAAATATAAAGGGGGCAACTTTTTTCAACAAAAAAGGGTTAGTTGCACAAAAAAAAATAAAAAGGAATACCAAAAAGGGATAGAGCAAGCAACAACGTCCTGGCTGCCATACCATTTTAATCCTGACTTGCATTTACTGTATTAGTTCTTAAAAAAATAATTATTAAAAATTAGTTACATAAAGATATAAAACATCATGAAATTAATCTTTTAAAAATTTTAAAAAATCATATTAGTCTTTCAAAGATTTTATTCGTCACTAAATTCATCTTTTTGTATTACCGAATCGCTTTATGTACCATTTTAATCCTTCATAAGGACAAATGTGGTAATATCTTAGATCCTTAAGTGACTACTTTGATAATCAAAAGTTATAAAAGACTAAAATAAGATCATGTTTAACTTTCAAGGACTAACTGAGGAGTTTAATCAATTACAAATATTAGAATAGGTTGTCAAACAAGTTTGGTATACATAAACTTGCAAGTAATATCCACAAAACAAACAGTCACAAATAAAGGAGGTGCATCAAATGATAGTGAAATTACAAATTGTATCATAACTTCTTAAAATAATATCCACAAACTTTCAAACAGTCACAAATAAGGAGGTGCATCATATGAAAAGAGACAAGGGGAAGTAGCAAAGGCAAACATTCTATGGCCGCACTTTAAAAATAAAAACTGCCATAACAGCCAGTTCAGCAATATAGGACATGTAGCAACTGACATAAAAAATTACATATAAACAATGGCTTTTAAGATCTTATGCTGCAAAAGGCTGGAAATAATAGAAGTTACAAATATCAAAACCACAGAACAAAGGATAGCAAAAGGAAAAAGATTGCTTTTGTATCACTGCACAATCTTCTCTGGCTAAAGGTCTAAACAAGCAATCCCATCATAAATTACATCCCTTATAGCACATAAAATATCATGGTTGAAGAGCCCCAATGAAGAAGAGCACAATGGCTGAGTCAGAAAATCCACAATACCCACCCTCTAATTTCTTGCAGTTAGTTAAATTGTGCTATACCTCCAACTGAATGCATTCACTTCAGTTCCTAGTCATGGGACTTGGACTTACAATTTGAATATCTAATGGTTCTCAACCACCTGTAATTGCTATTTGCTAGTTGGTTTGCACTGTGGCTATGGCTATGGCTATGGAGGACATGAACCTTGAGGCAAGGACTGCTTCATTGCTTACAGCCGTAGATGCAGCCACATCTTCCAGTTTCTTCCAGGTGGATTCCCGCTTCTCTTGCTTTTGTCGTTCCTTCATTTCATCTTCTTGGAATCTCATCATGCACTCATCAAAAAGTGCCTGATCAGCATCTGAGAATATTTTTCTCACATTCAGGGTCAAACTCTGGACAGCTTGGTTCCAGTGGCCCCGCATATTTTTCTCCAAAGCAGGGAGGATTATAGGTAGTATCACTTTAATGTTTTGTATGATCAAATTTCTAATATGATCATTGTTCCAAAGAAACAGTGCCCGTTCAGCTACCTGCCAACAGAACCAAGTCCACATTAAGTTTCAATCAGTTAATGGCAGGTAAATTTTAATTTAGCCCACATGCTTCAACTTAAGATATGTTCCTCACAACACATTTGCTTTGAATTTTCCAGTTTATAAAGGAGCTAGTAACACTACATACAAACCTACAAATTCTATAGTAGTCACAAACACAAGTTTCTCAGAAGCCATATATTAATTGAAGCAAAGATGAATGATCATTTCATATAAATCTTAACACTTATCAAGTCAATTTGAATCACAGTTGTCAAAATTGAGATCATACTTAAGATCAGGAGAAGGTTGAAAGATTGTAAAACGTGTGATCGCAACATGAATCATGAGATCCTACCAAAAAATTTACAGTGTATTTCAGTTTTAAAAAAAGATAATATAATTAACTAATAAGTGTAATAATATCAGTAAAATTCAAGTAAGAATTTAGGTATTTAATATGCAGTTATTGTATTATTAAATCTGTGTATTTTATTTTTTATGGTATTTATGAAAACAAAAAAGCAGAAAAGAATAGAACAGAGAAACCAAAGATCCAGTAGAAAGGTTATATGCTTATAAAATGAGGCCAACTTCTAAGTTTCAGAAAACCCAAAAAAGGAAGAAAGAAAGAAAGAAAGAAAAGCCAAGATCCCACGAACTTGCGCAGCGATCCCAGAACAATCCGACAAACTTCTAATCCTAGGTAGGAATGAGATTGGCCAGAGAGGGAAAAATTCATTAGATCATGCCATCATACCAGTTGGCACGTGATTCAATAACAAACATTTGAATCATTACCTCATACAAAAGCACTAAAAGATATTCTCTGAAGATATATGGAAGATAAAAACAATGTGCAAAAGCCACAAAACATTTTTGATATAGGATATATAGACTTTAAAATATTTTTGTGAACGTCACCATTCACCCATGCTACCACAAAGTGAACCCTGATTCATGCAACCTCCAATTTAATGAGGATAAAGTGAAACTTGAGTGCTCCAACAAATTAGTTAATACACAGCCCATTCAATTTAGGTTAAATTAATGTGTATTACTATAACTTTTGGAATTTATAAATAAGTCCTCATGGTAAAAAAAGCAATAAGAATCCCTATAATTTCAAATAATTTTCTATTTGGGTTACTATATTTACCCCCACAGTTAGAGCACCGTAGGGAATGATTTCTAAGGGACCTAACTACAAATTTCAAACTATAGGGATCAATTGAAAATATCCAGAAAGTATAGGGACCTTAAGAATAATTTAACCTTCATTTATAATCAATTATTAAAGCAGTGTATTTGTATTGCATTATTTTATTATAAAATGAAGATCATCAAATCATATTTAGATTTTCTACATCATTTTGATAAACATTAGGTAAACCTGCTTGATAATTTAAGAATTACAAGCACTTGTCCACTACAGTACTACATATTAAAAAAACAATCCATCTGCCTTTTGCATTATAAATTGTAACTCCAAGATAGAAAACCCGATGTGTTCAAACTGAAAATTGACCTCAAATCTTTATAAATTTCTATAATTGAGGAAGAATGCATAATTAGGAGGAGAAGGAATATTGATTGAGAGGATAAGATATCCTCCAAGAAACAGTGAAAAAAATCCACAAAAACAAGAGAGGGGAAGACTAGAAAGGGAGAAATATCACAAAATACTTATCCAATTCCTTCCATGTTCAATAATGATACAATGAATGTACCCCACCTCACCCCAAAATTTAAAACTAATAATAATAATAATAATAATAATAATAATAATAATAATAATAAATATCCAATATAAATTAACTGCTATAGACCATAACATGACAACACAGCTAACTTACACAAGTGCTTTACAAACCTACAACATTCCAAAACCCCCCAATAAATACTCAATGTACTCAATAACCTTTTTTCTCTTAACAAAATGATAGATAGCAACTCAAAAGCAGCCAAGCAACCTCACAATGTAAGAAATAACTGATATTGTAGTAACAGGTCATTTGTAGAAATAACTTAATTTTATGTAGCACCGCTGTCCAAACAGAAGCTCTAAACTTCCAAACTCCAAAGTTAAAAGGGGAGTTTTTGAAAAGAGATGTTTAATTGGTTGTGTTCTCTTTCACATTCAGGAAGAAATCTGTCTGCATAAAAGAGCCAGAGCGCCTTTTTATGAGGAAAGTTTGACAAATGGAAGATCTAATGTTGCTGCCCAATCAAAGTTTTGGCAAAGTTCAGTTACATGACCCTTTGCAGTGTGCTTTCTTTCAAATAATGATACGGAGGTGTTAATCGAAGAATCTATGGAACTTCTTTCATCTTTGGATTGTGTGATAAAATTACTTTCATTGGTTTGATACCAAAGGAACTATAAGAATGACTGTTTAGGTTTTCCTTTTCTGATATAAATATTTATAACTTTATCAATTAACCATATTTATTTTCTAAATTGGATAAAAAAAATTCTTCTGTCAAAACTAATTTGATTTTTATGAATTTCCTTAGAAATAATGAAAAACAGAAAAAGTACTTTCACAAGCACTATTAGCACCAAGACTGCCACCAACTTCATGCTTAAAATTATCCTATTGTTCCTGACCCCGTTTTAACCTAGTACATTCAATTTCCTTTTTAAACCACTGAGTTCCACTGCCGTTAACTCATTCATTCAAAACACTTAAAAAGATAACTAAGTAATATTCAAAGATTAGAGAATGACAATTTTATAATTACAAGTTGCATGCATATTTTGATTATGGAAGCAAATAAAGTGATCTTCATTTTAATTACTCCGTGCGGATTGCTAATCACCAAGGATTTTAAAAAAAATGTTGAAATGAACAAATTTTGAAACACACAGCAATTATATCTAAATTCAAAGGCTTTTTAAAAATTATATAAAAAAAAAATATTTCAAGTTTTCAACAAAAACTGTTTTGAGATACAGAGTGAAGTTTAAAATGTAAAGCAACGTATCGACAAAACTGTTCTGAAAATGTGCTTTTTTTTAAAGAGAAAGCAGTTTTTAATCAAAAAGTCTAAAAAAATTAAATTAATTATTTAAAAAAGTTAAAACCTAGAAAAAAAAGCAGTTTTAGTGCTTTTGTCATCAGCTAGAAAGAGAAGCTTATCAACAAAAGCCATATCATAAAAGCTCTTCTCTTAAAAGTTTATCAAACGTACCATAAATTACAAGACAGAACTTTATAGATAACTCCACTTAAAGTTCCATCAAGAATAAACATAGTTTTCTAATTTCTACCAATATGTGGGGCAAACTCCAACTATTTTGCCAGAAAATCCAAACAGGCAAAATAGCTAAGTGAACCAGCTGCTAATCACAGTAGTCAACGGTGGATCATGGCGCTGAGAGGTCAGTCCAAAAGTGCTATAGTGGTATAGCTGATGCATAGTGGCCACCTTAGTGAAGAACAAAAATACTATAGAACACGTATTATTAATAATCTATATTGTTTTAAAATGTTTATACAAAATAAATAATGAACAAATTTTAGTACACAATTTAAGATCCATTCATCATTCATCTTAGCCTAATTGATAAAAAAAGCTTAGAAGTACCAATAATAAGTGTTAGAACTTAGAAGCATAACACAATAAGCAGATAAAAGATAGTTATTACCAAAAGGAGGACAATGATGTCAATTGCAAAAAGATAAAAAGGGAAGTGATGTAAGTTTCCATAAAAAAGGAAAGTAATCTATTTTATTTTGGGCTAGTAATATTTTTTTCATTTCCGAATCAGCTTTAAAAGTTTTCTTAAAAACAAAAGACAACAAGATACAGAGCTGGCAGCTGGGCCACTGGGGAGAAAAAATAGAATGGAAGAAGCTTCTGTGAAAGAGAGCTGTACAACCACGGATGTGGAAGAAGTTCCAGCGATGAGACTTTGGATTCTGGCTGGATTGACAATGGATTCTCCAATCCAGTGGACATGTAGACCAGGTGGAATCAGACCAGATCTAACCCTCTGCCAACAGATGGGTTTATGAAATGTGTCACTCTGCAAGCATTGCAGCTGTATTGCACCGGCAATCAGGCGCTACTAAAAACAAAGTGCAATAAGCTTTTCGGAGCGATTGCCATCCACTCTGCCACACACCCAATATGACTGCAATTGCAATACACTTTGCTGCTATTGACCACTATGCTGCTCATACTTTCTTTTTCTTTTGATTAAGAAGTACTATTACATCATCTCTCATGCTTTGAGGGTATTGGAAAAGATGGAGGAGTCATAACGAAAAAAGTGATCAACTATTGAATATCTATGAAAAATTGAAAATATAATATCAATGGTTTTAAATGACAGTTGTGGTTACATCATGATTACAAAATTACAGACAGTAGCAGGAAAATGCAGGGGTGATGTGGCCACCACCCACACCTTCAGTTGCAATACAGTGGCAGGAGACTACCAAAACTACAATATTGAGGCAGCAAATGTGGTTACAATATTTAATGGTTAAACCATTTAATATCCAATAGGGTTAGCTCACACAAAATAATCAAATGCAAAACATTTTATTCAGGAGGTTAGTAATTTGATGTATATTCAAACAACATGTAATGTCATAGCCCATAATAACTTAATTTGTAAGTTCATCATCAACAGTAACCCATGAAGGAAGTCAATGCAAAATGTGGGTAAAGGAAAGGGGGTGGGGGGATAGACAGATACCAGGCCACACATACAAGTGGCAAAACAATCTCATTCCCAAAAAGGTAAAAATTCCAGCAAAACTGTCAAGATAGCTAAGATTAACAAATGGGGAAAGGTTGGACATCAGACAGAAGTTGAGAAACAGAGATACTATATTGGAAAACGCTAACAAAATACATACATATATCACATAGGAAAAAGGAAATTTATAAGTACCTGAAAGTGTAGGCTGTTGAGGCATCTGCCAATTTGATGAAACAATGGAACAACACATCGCTGAAATTCTGCTGCTTGAGTGGCTTCTAAAACCTCCTCCAATTCACCAAGGAACATTACCTCCTTTGAACTATTAGTTATGGGCCAATATTTCAAGAGGCCTCTAATCACAGTATCAGCTAACTTGACATCTTTCTCAACAAACTGCGTAATGCAATAAGAAAGCTGTTGATGATACATAGCAACACACTTTGGCTTGTGAAGTGGGATCAATGCACGGACAAGGAACAGCTTATGCTCTTCCTTCAAAGGCAAAGCAAATCCATTAATTATGCTGCCCAATATCTCCAGCAACTCTGCAATTCCATTGTGTTTCTCTGTCTCAATATGAACTGGTTAAAAGATATTGTTGATAGCTTTCCTAATGAATGGCCGATGGTGTACCATGAACTTCCCATAAATACGGTGAAGAATAGTCTTCAAGTATTCCCTCTCTCTTTGGTCCTCAGAGTCAAAAAGGTCAAGCAGTCTCAACACAAATGAATGATCAATGTATCTTTTAGCAAGTTTTGCATCTGTCTCTGATGAAGCCACAAACCTATAGAGAACTTCATACACAATCTGCAGATGACTCCATGCCGGTTCCAACGTGGGTTCCTCTTCTTCAAGCTCATATGCTTCTGCAACCTTACCATCATGATTAGAAGATGGTAGAGTTCGAAATAAATTTGCCGCAACCATCTTTGTGATCTCCTGCATTGTCACTTCATTGAACTTTGAATTCACTGACGTGACATAATCAGCAACCTCAAGCAAAGTTTGCCTCTTGATGTCCTTCTCTTTAAGATGCTTGGCAGGATCACTAAAATCAAATACAACACAACACATACCTAACTTCCTGATAAAAAGATTCGGCTTTTCGGAGCTAGGAACATCCCGGAAACCAGGCAAAGCCTCATAAACACCCGGAGCCATTAAGGAACCAACTTGGGATGCAATTGCAGAAGCTGATTTCTTAGCTTGGTTTGTTTTATTTGAACTCGTAGAGGGTGGTGCAAAGTCCCATTCCCAGAATACAACCCACCCGAACCAGACCTCAAAGATTTTGAAGAAGCTGAATTGGATTTCAAGATGCCATGTTGGAACCAAGCCCATAAGATGAGTTCAAAGACGAACCACCATTGACCACCCCTCCATCACCGTTCGAATCACTCTGTGATGATTTTGAAGGCTTGCGTGGTATTTTACCAAGAATCTGTTTTATCATATCTAGAACACCCAAAACCTAAAAAATCCCAACCCCAATTTTTCTACAAAACGAATCAAAGTTTCAACCTTTACCCGCATGCAATGAATAACATGAACACAATCAACGAATATAACACATAGGAGGGTTTTTACAACTTTACAATCAAACCCAATACCCTAATCAGAAAACCCATATTTCAAAACAAACTGTGAAAATCACACTCACTAATTCCCAGAATCTGTACAGACAAAAGAGAAAAAAAAGTGAGGATTAGCTTTAGCTGTGCATGAAGCAAGGATTCTAGGAAATCAACAGCATGAACAGGAGACAAGTACTTACATTGAGATGAGATGAGATTGAAAGAAGCTCAGGAGGGGCTATAAAGTGAGAGAAAAATATAAGAAATCAGAAGAAGTGAAGTGGGAAATATGGGCACTGACCTATAAACCCTAGTGAGAGAAAGGTGTTGATGAAGGAACCAAATTAGCTTTTTTTTTGGGGGGTTTAAAGTTCAAACAAGAGAAGGGTATAAGAATATGCAAAAGGGTTTGGGGTTATTTCAAAAAAAAGGCAGAGGTGTCTTTTGAGTTTAAATTGCATTGCAGGTCCACGCTCCATTCCATAGAGAGGCAAGCAAGACTTGAGGCCAGTGACGTCTATGTCCCACTTTTTGAAGGTTTGGAAAATCTTTTAATATTTTATTGACCAAGTAAGCATTTGGTGGTTAATGGGACCCCAGATATCATCATCAAAGATGGAACCCTACTCATCATGTGATGATTCTCATTTCTCAGTGGAATTGTGGATGGATTGCGTTTTGGTTTGGTTGATAATTGATTGACTGTGTCTAGTTAACATAGCCCATTCTCATCATTTTGATGTCACCCACCCGTTTCTGGCGTCAATTATGAGGACATTCTTGTCATTTTAAAACGTGTTTTGTGGTCTAATTTTTGTGTTGGGTTGAAATATTAATGCTCATTGTATAGATGCTTTATTGACCCAAAAAAATTAATTATGTTTGGTAATACATTGGAAGTACTGATTAAAATAAAATAGCTATTTGGTAAATTACTTTTAATATTCATTAACATTTTTGAAATATTAGTATTTCAAATTCTCAACTCCCAATTGAATTTATCTTTTACAGTTTTATCTTCAAATTTTCTTCTCCTTTCTATTTCAAAAACTTAATTCCCTCTTCCACATGGTGAATGACTTGCCCCATCTCACCTTCATCCCTCTCTTTATAATATAAAATCGTAATAATATAAATCCATATCCATTATCTTTTTTTTGTAAGATCACATATATCCTCTACAGGAGGTATGTCCAAAGCTCAAACTCGAGATCATTGATTAAACTAGAACAACCATTTATCAATTGATCCATGTGATGGGAGTCTATGCGTTATCTTATTTCATTTAATAATTTTTTATGAATGAGAATAAAAATAAAAATTATTATCCTAATTTTTAAGATAATAAATAAATTAAAATATAAAAATTACAATTATTTAAAAATATAATTATATTTTTAAATGTTGGTCCATTAATTAATTATGTCCTTATATATCATTTTATATTTATTAACTAGTCCATCGACTAGTTTTACCCAACACTTTTAATTCATCAGTTAACTTATCAACTTTAAACTTACATGCTACTTTTGTCAAACATACCCTAGAAGTAGGGGAGTAATGGGTCAGGTCCAAACTCGACCCAATTAAAGAAGTTCGGGTTTGGTTAGATCTATTTTCTTTGTTTTTTAATTGAAATCCGACCTGAATCAACCCGATTATGTTCAGGTTGGATTAGGTTGGGTAGTCAGGTTTACATAAAAATGAAACGAGATTAGGTTGGGTAGTCAGGTTCACATAAAAATGAAACGAGATGAAAAGTAATAAAAAATGAAAAGAAACACAAACAATATGTAGTTTTGTAAAAAAAAAAAAAAGTAGTTTTGTCGGGTATGTTTGGATCAAAGTGAGAACAATTTAGAAATTTTAGTATTTTATTATTTATATTTAGGGTCGAGTTAAGTTAAGTTAGGTTGTGTTTGAAAAGGTGGAAATTCGGTACCCAACCAAAATTAACCGGGTTTCACTTCATCAAACCCGATAACCCGACCCTACGTGTCATTTTTACCTTAGATTGGGTTGATCACTCTATCCAACCCATGTGCACCACTACGCCCTACCTATAACTATAAGTATCACATGTTCCTTCATCATTGTAAATTTTCTATCTTGTTATTTTTTTATAAGCTAAAATTTTCTTTCATGTACATAAAAAATCGACAAATAATTTATCAAGAAAATATTAAAAAATTGCAAATGTATTTTACAATAAACTATTCAATAAATAATCCATATATCAAAGTATATAAATAATTTTTTTATAAATATTTTAATTAAACCATCCATAACATAAGACACCTGTTGATTTAGCCTTTACATACAAATTAAATGAATAAAATTTGATGGCAGGCAAAACTAATCACAAATCACCAAATGCTAGTAGAAATAGCTGGTTTTGAACTGTACAACTATGAAATTAGTATTAATAATTTAATACCTCCAATGTTCATTTATCAAATGTCCATAGCAGGATCAAAATTGTGAGAAATGTAATCTGTAGAAACTAGATAATGATACAAGGTCACTATAATCTAAGGATGTCAGCTCATAATCGCATGTCACTGCTTTACCAGCTTTCTGTGAAAAATGTGTTCCACTTCAATACGAAGACTTTCCACACCCATCACATAGTCTCTCTGATACTCATCCGCCATCAAATCATGTAACAACTGTCTCATTCTGTTTAGTGCATCACCTAAAGCACAGAAGTCCTTGAAAACCCGAGCTTCAGTGGTCCTTAGTTGCAAGAGACTCTTAATCGCAACAAGGGCCTGTTTAATACAATCCCAGAAGCAATGTCAGAAGTCAAACCAAAGCTCAACATGAACCACAAAAGGGGCCAATTTGTGCAGACAAGTTTATAAAGGGTATGCGCAAATATAATTTGCAATTCTGCATACATGTATAACTAATTGAAATAAGGAAAAACTGTAAATGACTAGTTCAAACAATCCCTCACTTTCATCTATTGATCATACTCCTTTGTTTCAAATATAAATCTAAACAAACTTTTTTCTACTTGTTTCCACAAGATCGTTTACCACCTCCTACAAATGCAATAAATTGTCGGCATTGAGAGAGCATAGATTGAAATACAGAGATACAGATAAAGAATAACCTCATTAGATCAATGATATAAGAATCATACTATAGTGGAACAATATTATGGAAGAGATGCAGTTCAAAATGCTATTTTTTTTAAGGTGAAAGTTGGCCAATGACATTTGCAACAGACTGATAAGGGTTATAAGTCATAACAGAACAGATCGCTTGATAATGCTATAGCAATAATATCAGATGCCATGTGAACTAATTACCTTTTCTTGGAGATCAAGGTCAGTTGATGCAGTTAAATCAACCACAGACTTCAACAGATCCCGATCATTGAAAAATGGTGGTTCATCTCTATCAACATTTCCTAATTGATACTCTGCTAGATCAGCCAATAGAAGCACAGCCTTCCTCCGCAGTCTGATATCGAGACTCGCATTCCTCAGAATATCCTAAAAATTTACCAGTGTCAATTACCAATATGGAAACGCAGATCCAAAAAAGTAATAATAATTACAAAAACAACAATGTTAATAATAATATTAAACCACAAGTAGGTTACCTGAAGCATACTACCTCCAGCTTCAGCATAGAACACTTCTTGACTAACTAAATTATTCCGAATCACAGCTGAAACAGCATATAATGCTTTATTGGCTTCGTCTATGGAATCTGATTTTACCATAACCATCAGCTTTGAGAGTACTCCGAGTTCCAAGACCTGGGACAGTTGAATTTGGCAGCGTTACTATATTGTTTAGCTCCTATCAATGGTTAAGACCATCTGTTCGAAACCACCTATTACTCAGGTTTATATTAGGAAAGAGTAAAGAGGCAGTTGATGAGAATTGAGCAATAAATGTAACAGGTGGCATGGGAAGCAGTCAACGGGAATCAGGAGGGAAAGTTAACCTGCATGGCTATAAGAAAGGAGATTGGGAGAAAATAGAGGCAGGAATTACAGTTTCAGTCTTTCTTGTTCATTTTATGTCTACCACAGGTGCTGATATAGCATACTGGTATGTCTGGTATCAGAATTCTCTGAGGAGTAGTACAGTAGATTTATTCCAACTAACAGTGTTTTGATTCAGTTTTTAGCAACTTCCTAAAATTCCATTAATCATCAACGAAAAAAAACATACCTGCTGCTGAACAATTGGATTATTTTGACTAGCTTTCCCAAGAACCCATGCAGCAACTGTCCTAATACTTGAATCAGAGTGATTAAGTTCTCGTGTAACCGCAAAAAGTCCCCCAAGTTTGTTTAAATCTGATAGACATTAGAATCTCTATCAGAAATACACCATTATACAGGAAGGGACAATTCTAATACATGGAAACAAAAGCAGATGAAGATAACTAATGATCTTCATAACACATATGCTATTATCTGTTTTTGAAATATCATACAACACATGGAAGCCATTAACATTGGGGATCTTGACCTCTTGTTCCTTTTTTTTTGTCTAAAAGTATTTATGATCTGTTATTCATTTCAATTTGTTTACAAAGTTCAGCTAACGTATATCAAAGAGGAAATCATATTGACAAGATTCCAGGCAAAGCAAGTATTGAACGATTTAAAGCACACAATATAAAAAGCAGATTTTGAGACTTCTAAATTACAAAGCAACTATAAGGAAATAGCTAAGAATGACTGTTCAAGTGCATGCATTAAGTTCTTTAAAAATACGAAAACAAAACTCTTATAACATTTCTATATTAGCAGCCAATTAAACCAAAATGACATATGACTAAGAACACTATATCAGGATTCAGCAAATGTAGCAGTAAATTGAACTTCATGTAGACACTAATAGTATACCATCAAAATTACAGAACCACCCAATTTTTAAAAAACAAAGCAACTATCATCTAAGTGAGTAAACATTATGGTGAATGAAAACATTCATATACACACCTACCATTTGCATTATCTATTGGTTCAACAAGCTCAAGAAGCTCCTGTAAAGCACGGTGCCTATCTTCCAAAGAGGTAGACACATTATTCAAGTCACTAATCGCAATTTTCATCAATTCAGCATCGGAAGGCATTTTTATTTTGTCCATTAGTTCCTGTTTAAGCGCCACCAACGACGCACCACATAAGGGAATAATAAACATAGCACATCACAAAAAAAAGGGAAAAAGAGAAACTTTAAATTGAGTTAGTTTGAGTGCACGTGACATGTATGATGCACCTTGATTTCTATTTGACGTTTTTGAAGTTCGTTAGGTGATAGCCGTTGTTGCGTTTGAGCTGATTCCTTTAACTTTTCAGGATCAGAATGACCTAAAAGCAGAGACAAAAAAAATTTATGGTAGTGAGTATTCAAATTAACCAAAAGAGGCTTCTTAAGAATGTAATTTTGAAAATTGAGAAATAAGAAAGAAAGAAATAGCATTATTCATACTTATAGCCCACTGCAACATGCTGTCCAGTGAAGAAAACCCGCCGTCGGAGTCGGACTCATCCGGCGGAGCCAGATCGGATTCATCCGCGGCAGTGGCCCATGACAGCCGGCCGTCGGTGAGGTTGCTGTCTCTGCTTCCGACCGCCGCAATCGCCGCCGTGCAAATCAGTAGAGAGAGCAAGAGTGTTCGGTCCATTTAGAAAACGCGAGGCTAAACGGAAGCAACTTCCCTCGTTGGTGTTTGTTCCTTTCCTTCTCATAATATAATGGCTCCATTTACCTTTCGAAAGACACGTCATGGAGATGAACAGTCACCGTTGATTTCAGATCCAACGGTTTGAAAATTTTGGGATGAGTCGGAAAACCACTTTATTATGGACACAAATTTCGTTTGAAAAAAATACAACACGACGTTAAGAATATGTAAGTGTGTTTTAAATAATCTATTGCCATGTTTTTCTTCTAGGTTAATTGCATTTTTGATCCCCTATTATCATCAATTCACGATTTTGATCTCCGTATTTTTTTTTCACGATTTTAATCTCTCTATTATTCCAAATTCGCGATTTTGATCCCTCTAACTAGGGGTGGGAATAGGCTAGGTCATGCTAGGCTTTGATTAATAGGTCTGGCCTATTTTATAAATTCAAGGCCTATGCCTGGCCTATTACCTATGATAGGCTTTTTTTAGGTCTGGTCTGGCCTTTTTAAAAATCTGGTCTGGCCTGTTAGCCTATTTAAAGGTCTTTATATGAAAAGAGACAATAAATCGATTTCTAAGCCCAAAAACTGCATGTATCTTGATTTTTCTTATCTAACATCTTAGTCAATACTCAATACTAAAATACATGATATTAGGCCTACAAAATCCTTAACCCAAACCAATACAAACAAATAAAACATAAAAGCAATTTACAAATTATAGATATATACTAATAATAATATTAAGTGTATTCAAATTCGTTATAACTTATAAGTTATAAGTAATTAATATTTATATAATTTTAAATATACTAATTTTTTAAATATAAATAGGCCGACCTATCAGGTTTTATAGGCTTGTGAGTTGGCCTAAGCCTAACCTCTTTATTTAAATAGGCTTTTTAAAATGTCTGAACCTGGTCTTTTTATTAAATAGGCTAGGCCAAACTAGGCTTTAATTAGGCTAGGCCATAGGCCCCTGTCGGCAGCCTGGCTTATTCCCACCCCTACCTCTAACACATAGATTTTGAAAATAGGATGACCAAGATTTTAAACTAAATCATGAATTTAGAATAATAGAGGGACCAAAATCACGGATTGATGATAGGAGAACCAAAAGTGCAATTAAGTCTTTTCTTTTTTTTTTAACCAAAAATCCCAAAGGTATAACTGTAATACCGGATTAATAATGATGGTTAGCGTTGATAATGTTACAAATTAAAATTGATTGATTTACTTCAAAATTTATATTTAAGTAGACCGGATAATTATAATGTTGTGTTAAATTGAAAGAATTAAATAAATTTTACTGTAAAATTATTCTTAAGTAAAATACTTTTCAAACATAAACCATATTAATTTAAACTCATTTGGAATCCATTTGCTATTCCATATGTGTATATTTGTTCATTCTCAACCCTCGGGATTCACATTTGGTGTGGTAAAAATCCATACCGACACTGTAATCATCAATTCTTAGTGTTCATTTGGTTTACAATAGAGTAAAATTGATTCTAGAATCAATGGTTGAAAATAAGTCATGCACGTTTTAGGAAGCATGTTAAACGAAAGTGATTTAAAATCAATTCTATGAAACTAATTTTGCATTGTGCTAAACTGGGAACCAAACGAACACTTAATCATCTGATGAGATCGGATGACTCAGATGTTGAGATGAGTTTTAAAATTGATTTAAACGGGTCAAACGACTAAGATTTAATGACCGCAATGACTACATGATTTTTTCATTGCACCTAATTCGGGTCCCAACCCTCAAATAACAACTTGTTTTAATCACCTATCTAACTGACATTGTACTCCTCACATAACTTGGTTGGTGACAATTAGATGCTTGTAAAAATGAGACTCTTTGGAAAATATTTGGCTTTTACCACATGTGTAAGAAGAGGAGACTTATCATTAAGGATCCTTCAAGCTTGTTTTCCTAACATGACAGCGTTAAAGTTTTTGAAGTTTCTGAACCTTATTCCTCCTTTAGCCTCATGCTTCATCATCTTATCCAAGTCGGTGCATTCTCCTCTCATCTAGGTTTCTCCGTAATAAAACTTTGTTATCATCTTCTCAATCTACGGGTAAAAGGAATTTGAAAACAACTCATAATATATGTTAGAATAGGTTGGGAAACAAATTTTATAAGGACTTCATGCCCTTCTTTAGAAAGGGTATTTTCCTTCCATCCATTTGGCTTCTTGTAGACCTGATCCCTGACAAATTGGAAAAGTTAGGATTTTGATCTCCCCACTATAGTAGGAAGTCCCAAGTACTTTACACGGCTTTCTACTGCCTTAACACCAAGATTTGCTGAATCTCATTACTTTTGATACTAGGCACATTTTGACTATGGGAAAGCTCTGGTTTGACCAAATTTATCTTTTGACCAGGTGCTTCTTCATAAGCTTTGAGGAAGGTTAAGATGGTCCTAGATGACTCTATAGTGGGTCTAGCAAAAAAGATGCTATCATTAGCAAATAGAAGATGTGATATGGGAGGCACATGAAAGGAAACTTTACATCCACTCTCAAATTTTTTAAATAATTTTATTTAGAGCATTTATATATTTTCACACTCCTAAAATTTTATACTAGTTGGAGAGAAATTGGAGTTTGAGTTATTCTCTTTCCTAAAGGGAAGTGTGGTATGGATTTTACTAGTGTGAAATGATTAATTCTCTTTTGAATAAAGAGCGTTTAACTACTCTCTAGGGTTATACCACATTTACATCGGTTAGAAATATTAGTGTTAGGGGAAGAAAAAATATTTGATAGGACATGTAATAAAATTATTTAATGATCATATGGTCATTTAAAATATATATGACCACTTAAGAAATGTCACAATTTATATATATGGGATTGTGAGGGATCCAAGAGTCTAGGTCCTAATGGCTTTAACTTTACATTTATAAAGGAATTTTGGGATGTTATTATATGATTTTTGGCTTTCTTACATGAGTTTCACGTAAATGGTAAATTGGTCAAAGGTTCTAACAGTTCATTTGTTGTTCTTTGTGCCCAAAACTGATAATCCCCAAAAAGTGGAGGAATTCCGACCTATTTCCCTTATACGTTGTATGTATAAGGTGTTGGCAAAATTGTTGGCAAATAGAATGAGGAAGGTAATTGGTAGTGTTGTCTCTGACTGTCATCTGCATTTTTGAAAGGTAGATTAATTTTTTATAGTGTGGTGGTTGCAAATGAAATTTTAGAGGAGGTCAAAAGGAGTCAAAAGTCTTGTTTGTTTTTCAAGGTTGATTTTGAGAAGACGTACGATTCTGTCAATTGGGAATATTTTCAGTTTGTGATGGAAAGAATGGGATTCCTGTCAAAATGTAGAAGGTGGATATCAAAGTGCTTAGCCACTGGTAGAGTTTCTGTTCTTGTTAATGGTAGTCCTTCCAAGGAATTTAGGGTTGGTAGAGGTTTAAGGCAAGGAGATCCTTTGGCGCCTTTCTTGTTTCTGATTGCTGCAGAAGGGTTGCATTCCCTATTAATTAAGGTTGTACAGGAGGGTGTTTTTGTCACACCCTTCTACCCCAACTCTTATACGTTTAACAAATCGAAGTGTAGAAAAGGTAACGTCCCACAACGGGTAAAAAGGTTCACATAACTCTTCATTAAAAACCTCATTGTTTAAAAAACAACGCAATTAAAATAAAGATAGAACTCAAATGTATTTAAAATACTCAAGCAGCGGAATCTCCAGAATAGAAATAACAAAACATCCTACTTGCCGTGTAAGACATCTAGAACAGTTTACAAAATCCTTCCTAACTAGAAACATAAAGAAAAGAACCCCCAATTATATGCCCTGATGTCACATGTACCAGAGCAACGCTCCCTTTAATCAAAACTCGACACCAGTAGTGTCATCATCATCACCTGTAAAATAACCACAGTGTAACGGTGAGGAAAAGAATAGTACTCATACATACACATAGGAGATTACCCTGTCCTCACCCTCATATAAACAACATCATCATTAATCACACCACATACCCAAACATCAAATAATTCATCAGATAATAATCATCTCTAAATCATCATATAATAATTCATCGATATCAGCATAAGTCTCATACCATTATTCACCAAGGAAATCACATACTTTATTCTCACACATAATACTCATTTCATCATTAATACTCATAAATCATTATATAACTCAATTTCATCATCAAATATAACACATATACATCCATCATCATATGCACCGAAACTCATCAACATCGTCAATCTCATCATCCTCATCAATACTCTCTCGAGTTGCACTTCGGTACAAACTCTCCCAAGTCGCACTCTCCCCTCTCTAGGCTTATGCTCCTCGGTACAAACTCTCCCAAGTCGCACTCGCCTCTCTCTAGGCTTATGCTCCTTGGTACAAACTCTCCCAAGTCGCACTCGCCTCTCTATAGGCTTATGCTCCTTGGTACAAACTCTCCCAAGTTGCACTCGCCTTTCTCTAGGCTTATGCTCATTGGTACAAACTCTCCCAAGTTGCGCCCGCCTCTCTCTAGGCTTATGCTCCTTGGTACCACACTTCATATACTCAATGCATGATCATCATATTACACACCTCGTGGAGTTATATACATAAACATCACCAAACATCATCAAACATTGTTATCATCATCATCGATCATCATCATCATAACATCATCATCATTCATCATTAATCATCATAAACATCGTCAATTATCATCATATAAATCACCATAAGCATCATTAATCATCATCATCATAATCATAACACTCATCGCATGCTCAAGGCATCATCACATAAACATCAAAGTACACCCATCATAAGGTTACACACATAATTATTTATCATCATAACATCATCATCATTCATCATTAATCATCATAAAATCATCATCACACATCATCATCATACATCATCATAAGTATCATCAATCAAGCATCATCATCATAATCATCGTAAAGCATCACAAAGCATCATCATCATCATCATATTCATCATAAAGCATCATCAATCATCATATAAACAACATTCTCATACACAATATAACCTAGTAATCGATTACCACACAGTTGTAATCGATTACCAGAGACCGTTACTCAATTTTGGAGTCTTCAAGTTTTAAGCTTAATGACCTTGGTGCACTAATTTGGAAATATCTAGAGTTTTAGGTGTCCAATTAATATGATTCTATTTCTAATAGAAAGTTAAGATCCGGGGCTTCAGTTTGATATATTATATGATAGTATTCCGAGTTCAATTGCACCCTTAACAGACACATTCTTTCTCAGGAGAGAAAGTTGTCAAAACCTGGTAATCGATTACCACACAGCTGTAATCGATTATGAGCAACTCAACTCTCTGGTAATCGATTGCAGACCGCTTGTAATCGATTACCAGCAATCCAAACTCACCCAACGCTGCCCAGAAAACCCTGTAATCGATTACGGACCGCTGTAATCGATTACTGGCGACTCGAGAACGTTGTTCTTGCGATTTTTACCCTTTTAAACCCTTTTATTCATCCTCTAATCATTTCTTTTTGTTAAAACATCAATCATACTCGTTTATATTCATCAAACTCATCAAAATCATCAATCTTAACAGTTTTACACAGTTTTCCCATCAAAACCCCAAATCATCACACCCTCATTAACCCATTTTCACTATTCTCATTATTCTCATTCAATCCATTCAAGATTCATCAAGATTCATCAATTCAATCATCAATCAACATTTTTCATATACATTCTCATTATAACATATATTAATACGAATTTAAAGTCTTAAGTTACTACCAAGCACCCCTATATGCACATACAAGCAGCACCCTCTCCCCACCGTACCTTAAGTGAAGATCTAACAACAGCAAGGAAGACTCTTCTTGGTTCTTGATGATTACTCTCCAGCAATTTACTCTTGAGACTTGGTTTCTCCTCTCCTTAGCGTTTCGCTCTCTGACGATTTTACGAATAAGGATTAGGGTGAACTGAGAACCCCTCCTTAAATAAATACTTAATTGGGTTGGGCCCATTCTCAACCCACTTATCCTCTTTTTAATTAGAAATAACACTATTAATAGAAATACTAATATTACTAATATTGTTATTTATTTATTTCTCTACTTTTATTAATTTAATTTTATTTAATAAAATTTAGGATGTTACACTTTTTGTGGGCTACCTTGATGGCTGTGATGCAGTCTTAGTCTCACACCTTCAATATATTGATGATACGATTATTGTGGGTGATGCTTCCCTTTGTAATGTTTGGGCTATTAAGGATATCTTCCAGTTGTTTGAGTTAGTGGTTGACCTAAAAGTCAATTTTTTTAAAAGTAAGCTTTTTGGGACAAATGTTGAATTGTCGCGGTTGGAGCTCATGGCCAAGTTTATGAATTGTAAAACTGGGTCTTTCTCGTGTTCATACTTGGGGTTACCTATTGGTGCAAATCCCAAACGGTTGAAGACTTGGCAGTCTGTTATGCGAAAGGTGGAAAAAAAGGCTATCGAAATGGAAGACCAAACTGTTGTCCTTTGGTGGTAGACTTGTCCTCTTGAAATCTGCTCTACATTCCATCCCAATCTATTTTCTTTCTTTTTCAAGGCTCCAAAAAGGTATTATTTCTACTCTTGAATATTTATTTAAAAATTTTCTTTGGGTAGGGGATGATGTTCATAAGAAATTAGCCTGGGTTTGTTGGGATGTTGTATGTAGAGAAAAAACAGTTTGGGGGTTTAGATTTTAAAGATTTAAGAGCCTTCAATTTGACTCTTTTAGGGAAGTGGAGGTGGCGTCTGTTGGTTGAGAGGAGTTCTTTTTGGAAGAATGTTTTAACCTTTATTTATTATGGGGTGTCTGATGTGAGAAAAGAAGGTGGGAGGGTTAATGGGTCTAGGTTGTGGTTAGATTTGTGGAGTATTGATAAGTGTGATAATATCACTTGGGATTGGTTCTCTACAATGTGTTTAGAGTTGTGGGGAACGGGCGGAACATTTTTTTAGAGATGCTCGGTGCAGCTCAACTCCATTTTGTGTGGTGTGCCAATTTTACATATAAGGGTGTTTTCGTGTCCATACTCCTAAAAATGCCCTTATTGTGCAATGAAACTTTTTTTAATTAGGTTGATTGGTTCCTAACTAACGCCCTAACGGTATACTAATTGTTTTTGAAAAATTACTGGCTTGCCATATAAAAACGCCCTATCACCATATACATAATAATTTAAAAAAAATGTTGGAGAATGGGGTAGTTAAATGAAGCTGGTAGGAATTCAGATAATTTTAATATGGAAAATGTTAAACATACATAAAACAGTAATACCATATTTTTACCACAATTGATTTTTCTTTTTTACACCCTCCCCATTTTTTTAGACTTTTTTTTTTTTGCCCCTTGCCATTTTTTAAGCCTTTTTTAGCCACATCCCTTTCTTTTTACCCTTTTTCTTTTTTTTAAAAGAATAGTTTTTATTTTTTATTTTTATTATATTCTACAAGTATAGTTTTTTTATTTATTATCTCATTAAATAAAAATATAGATCAAGAAATACAATAAATGATCACGTAAAATTTGTGTTAATCATTCATGTTAACACGGGGTTAATTATGTGTCCCGAAACGGTGAACATATTAAAAAATGAGGTTAATGATATTTCCGTACGTTTGTTTTTAATAGAAAACAATTTTTGGTTAATTGATTTTGTGAGGTTAATTGCAATCTCTGTTAACACGAGGTTAATCATGTGACCAAAAACGGTGAACATATTTAAAAATGAGGTTAATGGTGTATCCATTTGTGGTTAAGAGAATGCGACTTTTGGATAATTGATGTTATGAGATTAATTGCAACTCCTGTTAACACGAGGTTAATTATGTGTCCAAAAACGATGAACATATTTAAAAAAAGAGGTTAATGGTGTATCCATTTGTGGTTAAGAGAATACAAGTTTTGGTTAATTGATGTTGTGAGGTTAATTGCAACTCCTGCTAACACGAGGTTAATTATGTTCAAGAAACGGTGAACATATTTAAAAATGAGGTTAATGGTATATCCATTTGTGGTTAACAGAATATGATTTTTGGTTAATTGAATTTGTGTGGTTAATTGCAACTTTTGTTAACACGAGGTTAACTATGTGTTCAGAAACGGTGAACATATTAAAAAATGAGGTTAATGGTGTATCCATTTGTGGTTAACAGAGTGGGATTTTTGGTTAATTGAATTTGTGAGGTTAATTTCAACTCCAGTTAACACTGATTAATTATATGTCCAGAAACGGTGAACATATTTAAAAATGAGATTAATGGTGTATCTATTTGTGGTTAACAAAATATGATTTTTGGTTAATTGATTTTGTGAGGTTAATTGCAACTCCTGTTAACACGAGGTTAACTATGTGTCCAGAAATGGTGAACATTTTTAAAAATGAGGTTAATGGTGTATCCATTTGTGGTTAACGGAGTGAGATTTTTGTTAATTGAATTTGTGAGGTTAATTGCAACTCTTGTTAACACGAGGTTAATTCTGTATTCAGAAACGGTGAACATATTTTCAAATGAGGTTAATGGTGTATACATTGGCGGTTAACAGAGTGAAATATTTGGTTAACTAATTTTGTGTGGTTAATTGTGTGCGCAAAAATGGTGAATGAAGTAGTACATTTGATTAATAACATCAAAATAGAATGATGATAAAAAACTTATGTAAATTTTTTAAAAAAACACACATTTATTATATTTCTTGATCTTTTTTTTATAAGCCAAGAATTATTATAAAAGGGAGTACAAGGGGTACTCCAACCCATAATACAAAAGAAGAGAAATGTTTAAGAAGAACCCAATTACAACCAACCTAATTGAAGCAAAACAAAGCTCCCAATTACAATCAGCCACATAACAACAAGCCTAAAATAAACTAACCCATATCACAACACCACTAGCTTGAGTAATCAACTCCAACAAGGCATTGGTAACTAAATGACAGGTACCAATTTAGTCACACAAAGCGGTACCAACAATTCAGCACAAACAGACCACTCAAACCCCCAAGGACAGCGCCCCAGAAATTAAGTATTGTGCAAATTCAAGCAAGCTCCAACATCAGCAGACCACAAACAGTAGGGTAAATAAAGGATGAATCCTTAGCTCTCAAAATCTTCCAAGATCTTAGCTTTATCAATTCCAATACATCAGTTGGTTCCATTCTTTTGCTAGAGAAAATAAACTCATTACGTGCTAGCCAAATAGACCATACAACTATCAACCAAATAAAAGACCAATGTAACCTATTATGAGCATTACAATCCGGTAGACCAACAAAGTGAGAGAAATTGGTCATGCTATCTTTGTTCAAAACATAGCGGTGACCGCTCCACTCTACACACATCATCCAAATTCTATATGCAAATGGGCATTCAAAAAAAGATGGGAAACAGATTCCACGACCTGGTTACACCACATACAATCACCATCCCAAGCATTGAGTACCTTCCTTTTGATTAAATTTTATTTGGTTGGAACTCTATTTAAGATTACCCGCCAAGCAAGAGCAGAGATTTTTACCAGAGCAAGTTTCGACCAAAGGTAATTATGCATTGGGATTTCAGCAAATGCCACCTCATGAATAATTTCTTTGTAGGCAGATTTAACAGTGTAATCTCCAGTTGAGTCAACGGTCCACGTCCAACAGTCATCAACTCTCCACTGTTGTATCGGTTGAAGCACATTAGAAAGATCCTGCAAGAGCTGTCATTCCCATCGGAATAGAGTTATATTTCTTGATTTATATTATTATTTATTAAAATAAATAAATAATAAATATATTAATAAATTAAAAAAATGAAAAAAAAATATTTAAAAAAATGAAAAACCAAAATGAAAAAAAATAGAAAGAAGAAGAAAAAAAAGACAAATGAACAGTGCTCCCACATGTATGTACATAAATCGGAATTGTTTGAATATTAAGCATGATTGAAAGTTTATAAGCTTTTTCTATAGGAATTTTATTGGTGAAGGTATTGACTGAATAATGGTAAGTACTTCATCATCTAATTATGACCACATTTGATTTTCTGGTGAAGGCAAATTTCTCAAGACTGCAAGTTCTTGGAGTCTCAGCAGATGTGTATAAATGATTACAGCTAGCCTTCTGTTGGGATTACATTTTGGAGCTCCAGAGAAATTGAAGGCCTTAGCAGCACATCATGGATCAATATTGCAGCATCAGGAGAGTTCACCTTCTTGAGATGGTAAAACCTCTACTGCTGCAAGTTATTTAAAATGTGATACCATTTTCTTTAAAAATAAAGAATTATATGTTAGCATTAAACTTGGTAATGAACATACTGACATGTTTTACATGTATTTTTTTTTACTTATATTCTATAGAGAGTAAATATGACATTGAGATTGCCAGGAATATATTTTGCAATGTATAAAAAAATGCTTCTACAGTGTGACACATCAAGGTGAGAAATTTATCTCTCTTAATGGTTTATTTACACAACAGGAGGTATATGCTTTACTCTTGAACTTGTCCCTCTCTGTGGTTTAGGTGGAAATTCAGCTCTATGACCTTACAAATACTAGAAAAAATAGAACAAACTTGCTATATATTACCTGATATGAGAGCTTAGTTTTCTATGGAGTTGTTTAAATTCTTTAAATGTGTTTGAGGATTTGTTTATATATGTCTCAGCTTCTTTCTTTAGTAAATGTCTTACTATATATTGAGTACTTTTTTTCCTTGCTTTGTTTCCACTACACACTGAAAGGTACGTACTTAATTATATGATTCTGTTAAATTAAATTGGTTTCTCCAGTTAATTAATATATAGGGTTAAGTATGTTTTTAGTCCCTTAAAATACCTACCTCATTTTTTGGTTTTGGTCCCTCCAAGCTCCAATTTAAAACCAGTGTGTTGGGTCCCTGTAATTTGTGAAATGCCACATTATGGTCCTTACCCCCTCACACCGTTTATTCCCCGTTAACTTTTGCCACGTGGTGTAATGGTGACGTGACAAAAGTTAACGACGGTGCGAGGGACAGGGACCATAATGGATATTTCACAAATTACAGGGACCTAGAACACTGGTTTTAAATTGGAGGGATCAAAACCAAAAATGGGGTATATTTGAGGGATTAAAAACATATTTAACCCTAATATATATTACTCAGAAGCTTCAGAGGCAACTAGAACCTAGGCTGCTATAATTAAGTAATTAAGTGCTGAGATTATCAGGGTGAATTTATATTTGCAGTATTGTTTTGTTATCTTCTCAAATTTTTGCTAGCTCTGTCAGAATATTTTCTTATTAGATGATTTATTTGCTAATTAATTTCTATTATTGCATTAAATATAATGTCAATAATATCAAGGAAAAGCACTAAATATAGATTGTGGCGGTAATACAAATATTGTATAAACATATGATTTTTTTTTGGCAAAAGAGGGGCACTTAACATGAAGAAAGTGTCCTTGCTAGTTTACAGTAAGGGTGTTTTATACCTATTAAGTGTTCTCATTAATTTATATTTAGGGCATTTTATAAACACTATTTTCTTAATAAGGCAGGAGATAAGAGGACATTCAAAGGCCCTAAAATTAACACCATCTTTAAATGTCTTTTTTGGCATAATGTATATAGAATTTCATAAGTACTGTTTTATATTATTAAAATTATAAAGATATTCCTAAATAACTTTAAATTCTGAAGACCAAACTAACTCATAGTAATATATATATATATATATAAAGGTAAATAATTAAGTTAACTTTAAATTTTTTGGTGAAGGGATGAAATAACAAACAAAACAACAAGAAACCAAGAGACTTACCACTAATGGCATGTTATAAAAGCAACAAATCAGTAAGATGTGCAGGGAGAATGTTTATAAGCATATACGAATACGCCTTAATTGTAACTAAATACAATCTTTTGAAATTGATCCAGAGGTTAACTCGGAACTAGTTCGACTGGCCTAGCGGCCTACCAGCTACCTTGAATTTGATTACCTACCTCAGCCATCTCGGTTGGCCTATCAGCCATCTTGACTGGCTTATCATACAACCATCTCGGCTGGCCTACATCAGCTATCTCGGCTGGCTTACATCAGCCATCTCGACTGGCTTATCATACAACCATCTCGGCTGGCCTACATCAGCCATCTCGGCTGGCCTATCAGCCATCTCGACTGGCTTATCATACAACCATCTCGGCTGGCCAACCTCAGCCATCTCGGCTAGCCATCTAGGCTGCATGGACACTTAACAACTGTGCAACCCGGGGACCACCAACTAGCTCCTCACCCTACCACTTGCCTATGCCTACGCGGACCGACACCAATAAAGGGCACTTCCCATCACATAGACTGAGCAACTTACCCACTGACACAAGCAATCAGGCGTAGGTTGGGCTGCGTCACAGGCTAGCCCTGGCTAGACCCCATGCTATAAATACCCCCTCCCATGGAGGTCAGGTACGCTCATTTTCTCCCCTGCTCACACTTTGTCTCAAACCCATTCTAACTTGGGTGTTGGAGTGTCTTCGCAGGTCACCCCCCTCCACCATCAGAGTTACTGTTCAGAGCAACCACCACCGCATATCAACCTTCAACATCTCGGATCACTATCTCGGACAACCAGGGAACATCTCGGATTACACCCAGAACCACCCTGGAACACGCAGGGATGATCACCTTTGGCATGATCATTTGTCAAGCACGATCATTTGGCGCCGTCTGTGGGAAGAGGTAAATAGTAAACCCCACCAACTCTTCTGGTTGAAACCCTCTTCTTTTCCTTTTCCCCCCAATCTTAGAAACCATCACCCTGAGCGTATATGAATACTCAGATCTGGGCTTGCCCAGTTTCCTGCATTTTTGGATCAACTTATTTCTTACGAATCTGCCCTATAAAGTCGAGGAGGGGGAAACGAGCGTCCCTTGGTTTTTTGTATTGATAATTCGTTTCTTGATTTATGGTCATTTTCTGCATTGTATGGGAGGAGATACCTGCAAAAGCATACTTGCGAGGATGAGATACTTTAAATCCGAGGTGTGAAAACCCGGATGACGTACATGTCAGAATGACCTACTTCAAAATCCTCGATGTGAAAACCCGGATGACATACATCAAAATCCGAGGTGTGAAAACCCGAATGACATACATCAAAATCCGAGGTGTGAAAACCCGGATGACATACACAAAGGATGGCGTACTCCTAAAGTTGAAGTGTGAAAACCCGGATAGTTTACACGCGAGGATACTCCTAAATCCGAGGTGTGAAAACCCGGATGGAGAAGTTATGAAGATGCTTCTAAAATCCGAGGTGTGAAAACCCGGATGACATACAAACGAGGGTGACTTACACGTGAGGAGGACATACATCAAATCCGAGGTGTGAAAACCCGGATAGAATACATGCGCGAATGAGATACTTCTAAATCCGAGGTGTGAAAACCCGGATGACATACATCAAAATCCGAGGTGTGAAAACTCGGATGACATACACAGAGGATGGCGTACTCCTAAAGCCGAGGTGTGAAAACCCGGATAGTTTACACGCGAGGATACTCCTAAATCCGAGGTGTGAAAATCCGGATGGAGAAGTTATGAAGATGCTTCTAAAATCCGAGGTGTGAAAACCCGGATGACATACACAGAGGATGGCGTACACCAAATCCGAGGTGTGAAAACCCGGATGGAGAAGTTATGAAGATGCTTCTAAAATCCGAGGTGTGAAAACCCGGATGACATACAAAGAGGATGGCGTACACCAAATCCGAGGTGTGAAAACCCGGATGACATACAAAGAGGATGGCGTACTCCTAAATCCGAGGTGTGAAAATCCGGATGGAGAAGTTATGAAGATGCTTCTAAAATCCGAGGTGTGAAAACCCGGATGGAGAACATGCGAGGATGGTATACTTCCAAATCCGAGGTGAACAAACCCGGATGACCTACTTCTAAATCCGAGGTGTGAAAACCCGGATGACCTACTTATAAATCCGAGGTGAAAACCCGAATGACATACCTATAAATCCGAGGTCTGAAAACCCGGAGGACCTACTTATAAATCTAAGGTGTGAAAACCTGGATAACATACCTATAAATCCGATGTCTGAAAACCCGGATGACATACTTATAAATCCGAGATATGAAAACGCGGATGGTGTACTCGCCAGGATGGAGAAGTTTGAAAATGCAACATAAAAACGGAAGAATTAAAATACAAATTGTCTATGGGGAAAGCTTTACGTGAAGAACGTAATTTTCTTCTCCTCACAATTCCAGTCGCCAACCGACTAACTTTCATACCCCAGCCGAGGGCTGGAAATACAGACAGTAAAACGAGATGCTAGAGTAAACGCACACGCGAAACCAACTCTAAAACTTGACAAAATCTGAGTTTATGAGCTCGGAGAAATAAATTTAGGAGTATACAGGGCATGGAATACCCATAAATCCGAGTTCATAAACTCGGATAAATAAATTCTTCATATGCAGAGCGTGGAGTACTTCTAAACCCCAGTTCATAAACTCGGATAAATAAATTCTTCATATACATAGCGTTGAGTACTTCTAAATCCAAGTTCATAAACTCGGATAAATAAAATTTTGGGTAAGGAGTATGAAAAAGACGAGATCTCATTAACTCAACTCAGCTCACCGGCTATGATGATATCCCAGCCGACCAATCTTCTCGTCTTATATGTCCCACACTCTGTTTTACCTACTTGAATTTTCACCCCCCAAAAGGTCAGACCAGCCGTTAAAATCGCATTCGACATCTCGACCCCATATACTTAGACATGGCATCGAGCTGGGGGGCATCTGATCCAGAGGTTAACTCGGAACTAGCTCGACTGGCCTAGCGGCCTACCAGCTACCTCGGATTTGATTACCTACCTCAGCCATCTCGGCTGGCCTATCAGCCATCTCGACTGGCTTATCATACAACCATCTCGGCTGGCACACATCAGCCATCTCGGCTGGCCTATCAGCCATCTCGACTGGCTTATCATACAACCATCTCGGCTGGCCTATCAGCCATCTCGACTGGCTTATCATACAACCATCTCAGCTGGCCTACCTCAGCCATCCCCGTCAAGCCTATTCAGCCATCTCGACTGGTCTATCCACCATCTCGGCTGGCAAACCTTAGCCATCTCGGCTAGCCATCTAGGCTGCATGGACACTTAACAACTGTGCAACCCGGGGACCACCAACTAGCTCCTCACACTACCACTTGCCTATGCCTACGCGGACCGACACCAATAAAGGGCACTTCCCATCACATAGACTGAGCAACTTACCCACTGACACAAGCAATCAGACATAGGTTGGGCTACGTCACAGGCTAGCCCTGGCTAGACCCCATGCTATAAAACCCCCTCCCATGGAGGGTCAGGTACGCTCATTTTCTCCCCTGCTCACACTTTGTCTCAAACCCATTCTAACTTGGGCGTTGGAGTGTCTTCGCAAGTCACCCCCTCCTCCACCATCAGAGTTACTGTTCAGAGCAACCACCACCGCATATCAACCTCCAACATCTCGGATCACTATCTCGGACAACCAGGGAACATCTCGGATTACACCCAGAACCACCCTGGAACACGCAGGGATGATCACCTTTGGCACGATCATTTGTCAAGCACGATCAGAAATGATCGAGTAACTAAACTTTCGAATATGATTGTCCCAATTAAATGTGGATGCATCCTGTTAACACAAAAAATTAATATAATTAAATAAGATTGTTTGAGATTTAAAATTTCATAAAGTGTACTCCCTCCGGTCTCAAATATAAGCAACAAAAAATCCACTTATGTTGGTCTAAAATATAAGCAGATTTCAACTAACTTTGCCTTATTTAATGATCTCGGACTAAAATATCATTTACTTAAATTCAAATTGTTCTATCCAATGACCCTATTTAATGAACCATGTAGAGATAGTGTTTCCACTTGGAACAAGTTTCAATAAAATTTGAGTCTCCTATGAAGGGCAATTTAGAGAATACAATTCATTTTTAGATGACATCAAAAAAATTTAATGAAGTTAACTAACATTTCTTTTAGCGTGAGTTAGTTTTTTTTGCTTATATTTGAGACCGAAGGGAGTATTAATTGTTTTTTATTAACATTTAATATATTACTCTCAATATATAGCATTTAATATTAATCATTAATTATATGTTGACTAGTATACATTTCTTATAGTGTTTTATATATTTTATTAAACATAGCATTTAATACTATTCTTTTAAGTCACCTTTACCTATATAGAATATAATAAATTTATTAAGTTACACCATTTAATAACTTTTTCTAAAATGTGTTCAATTATACTCCCTCCGGTCCTTTTTATGAGACACTATTAACCGAATTACACATACCAATTAAAGTGGTTAAAGTTGGTTAATTTATTGGAGTTTTAAAAAATACTTTAACTTTCTAGTTTTACCCTTATTTAATATCATTGACTAACTCCACTACTATTTGATAGTTGCAAAGACATTAAAGTTATTAAGGGCAAATAAGGAAAATAATAATAAATGCTTTCTTGAAATGGTAAAGTGTCTTATGAACAAGACCACAAAAACTAGTAAAAAGTGTCTTATAAAAAGGACGGAAGGGAGTATTATATAGGCTTCTGCATTTCAAGCTTTTATAAGTATTTTAGCTTCAACATTCATACTAATTCCAGGATAGTTTGAATTATCATTATGTGCATCACCTCACCATCCCTTTATCAATTGAGTTCTTGATTTATGTCTAAAACTTTATGTTACTAAGTGACTGATGTTATCTATCTTCTAATCTCTTTTTTCAGATGGAAATGTTGAGATTTCTTGTACTTCTCCTGTGTTACTTTGCAAGTGCAGAGGCAGGGTATATGCATTATAGGAACCCAAAATTACCAATAGAATGGAGAATTAAGGATTTGTTAGGTAGAATGACATTGTCAGAAAAAATTGGACAAATGGTACAAATTGAACGGTCACAGGTAACCCCTGAAGTTTTGAAGAAGTATAGCATTGGAAGTGTTTTGAGTGTTGGTGGAAGTGTTCCATCTCCAAAAGCTACTCCACAAAAATGGATTAACATGGTGAATGAATTTCAAAATGCTTCACTCTCTACTCGGCTTAGGATTCCTATCATGTATGGTATTGATGCTGTCCATGGCCATAATTATGCTTACAAGGCAACAATATTTCCTCACAACATTGGTCTTGGAGCAACCAGGTATATATTCAGCTACAATTTTAAGGTTGGTTACAAAGGTTTGTCTTATCTGGTTTTGGGTACAGAAACCTTGGAAACCCAGAAAAAAAAAAGAACTTTTCTTATAGTGGCCTCTGCAATTTTTTCCCTTTGAATCAGAAACATTACTTGATTTTCATGATTATTTGGGCCGTGTTTGGAGTGGCCGTCACTTGTGAGTTTTGAGTTTTTTTATAAATTTTAAATGTTTTTACAACTCAAAATCAAAAAGTGAAAATTTCTTTTCATGGTTTTCAAAGCATACATTTTGAAAACTTCATAAAGTGGTTTTAATTTTTAGTTATGAGTCGTAAAAATTTGATTTAAAAGATTTAAAAATTAAAAATTGAAAATTCGCAATCATTTCTCAATTAATGATGTAGAGAAAGTTTTTAATTTGAAGTATGTGAATTTAGAAGAAGAATCTGAAGTAAAATATTGTAAATATGAAACTGGCTTTTTGATTCAGAAATAAAAAACTTTGACCAATTTGTATCATTGTAGGGATCATAATCTAGTGAGAAGGATTGGTGCTGCAACTGCACTTGAAGTTAGAGCTACAGGAATTAACTACGTTTTTGCTCCATGTGTTGCGGTATACATTAACATTATCTCATTCTTTGGCACCTCCTTTTCAAACTGTGAAACCTTCTCTTTTTGTTTCTTTACATAGCAATAAATTTAAGAAACTTTGATCAAGTTTTAAGTCTTTTCATGTGAAGGTTTGCAGAGATCCCCGTTGGGGCAGGTGTTATGAGAGCTACAGTGAGGATCCCAACCTTGTCAAAGAAATGACAGACATCATTTCAGGGCTTCAGGGAGAGATTCCTACTCACTTACCAAAGGGTGTTCCTTATGTTAGTGGAAAGTATGTTATATAAAATGCTTTTCTCATAATTTGCTTATTCAGTTATCAACCATACAGGTGAATTTGGATGCACTTTTGTAGAAAAAATTCTAGGTGGAAAAAAATAGAATGAATCAAATAGGTCAAATGAATTTAACTTCTCCATAAGTTGAAATTAGTCTTTATAGCCACCTTCTCCAAAAGCTCTCCTATTTAACTTTTCCATAAGTAACAAATTTCAACTTATGGAAAAGTTAAATTCATTTTAACTGTTTGATTTTGCTTTTCTTTCTAGAAGTTCTTTTGCATCCAAATTAGACCTATAGTACACAAATAAATCTTCTTTTCTATTTTTAGTGCTTCAATGGATATACACAACACAAACCATCATATATAGGAAAATAGTTATACATGGTGATTGCCAAACTTCCATTGCCATTCACTAAGCTTTCAATAATTTCTCTTGTGGATTCACTATTTTTACAATAACAACAAAGCTAGTAACCTTTGATTGAGAAAATATTCCTGGAGTCTGATTTGGTCATTCATTATAAACAGTTTTTGTGGTGATAGATAGAACCCTGAGAACCAAAATAATCATTTTCTTTTGGTATAGGAAAAAGGTTGCTGCTTGTGCAAAACATTTTGGGGTGATGGTGGTACAAGTGAAGGTATCAATGCAGGCAATACTGTGATAGACTGGAATGGATTGCTAAGAATACACATGCCTGGTTACTTGGAGTCTATAAGGAAGGGTGTATCCACAATTATGGTTTCCTATTCAAGCTGGAATGGGATAAAGATGCATGCCAATCATAATCTTATCACAAACTATCTTAAAAATACTCTCAAGTTTAAGGTGATATATTCATGTCTTAAAGATTAAACAATAATATAACATTTCTATATCATTGTCTTGAATGTGAAAACTTGCAGGGATTTGTCATCTCTGATATGTCAGGTATTGAATACATCACTGATCCTCCTCATGTAAACTATACTTATGAAGTTTAGCAGGAATTCATGCTGGAATTGATATGGTAAGTGTCTTCAGAAGCAACATCTAGGTGAAAAATCATGGTTCAAAATCTAACATGCTAACATTTTCAGGTCATGCAACCCTTCAACCATACAGAATTCATTAATGTTCTAACTTACCTTGTCAAAAACAAATTCATTCCTATGAGTCGAATTGATGATGCTGTTGGTAGAATATTGAGAGTGAAATTTAAAATGGGCCTTTTTGAGCATCCAATGGCTGATTATAGTTTGGTGAAACAGCTAGGAAGCCAGGTTAGGCTATCTATTTGTGCAATTTGTTTAAATATAGAACTCATTGTTTTTTGTGTTGCATTACTTAAAAATCCTTTTACATTAACAGAAACACAGAGAACTAGCAAGGGAAGCTGTGAGAAAGTCATTGGTACTTCTAAGAAATGGGAAGAAACCAAATGAACCAATCTTGCCTCTGCCTAAAAAAACATCTAAGATTTTAGTTGCTGGTACTCATGCCAATAACTTAGGATACAGTGTGGTGTTGGACCATGACTTGGCAGGGACTCAGTGGCAATAACATTACTAAGGGTATGCATTAGTACTCTTTGATTGAACTAACAATTTGGTTTAGGCCAATTTACAAACTGAATCACTATTTTTGCAAACAGGAACCACTATTTTCCAAGCAGTTAAAAATGCTGTTGATCCTAGCACAAAAGTAATTTTCAAGAAGGATCCAAGTTTAGGCTTTGTTAAGCAAAATGATTTTGACTATGCCATTGTTGTTGTTGGGGAAAAGCCATATGCAGAGACTTCAGGGGATAGTAAAAACCTAACACTTTCAGAACCTGGTGGAAAAATTATAAAAAATGTATGTGTCAACACAAATTGTGTGGTGATAGTAATGTCAGGGAGACCTGTTGTAATTGAGCCTTATCTCAGGTTTACAAGTGCCCTTGTTGCTGCTTGGTTGCCAGGAACTGAAGGTGAAGGAGTTGTGCTGATGTTCTTTTTGGTGACTATGGTTTTACTGGGAAACTACCACACACTTGGTTCAAGACTGTTGATCAACTCCCCATGAATGTTGGTGATCCTCATTATGATCCTCTCTTTCCATTTGGTTTTGGTCTTCAAACTGATCCAATATCAAAGTAGACGACCTTTATGCATATAGAAGTTGGATTGGATACTACTCCCACCTCCTATTTACTTGTCAAGATATCATAAGTAAGGAGTGTGTAAGAAATTAATTAAGGAAAAAAAAAGAAAATTTTTATTAAATATGTAACATCTAATATTACAAATGCGATAAATGTCATGATTTTCTATAAATATTTTATTTATTGGTCTCTGTTATTAGACACTCATTAGCAAAAACCAAATTTTATTCCTATTTATCTGTCTTTTTATAAGTCCAAGATAAACATTAATTATGATTTTCTTAAGTATATGTTTTATGTTCAGTTCCCAATAGATTCTGTCAAGTCCATTATTAGATAAATAAAAACTCTCACTGAAAAATCTCTTAATGGCGCATGCTATTTTGTCACATTCATCAATGAGGTTAAGAAACTACTCATTTATATGGACAAAATTTGATAACTTTATTCAAATAAAAGTTCACAAATAAATGGAATTTGATTGAAGTAATTGATTTCCCAAAATTTTAATATCTCCTAGAATTTCAAACATCCAACACACACATTAAATAAAATTCCTTTTTCCATAATTTATTTTGTGATAGAAACTTTTGATCCACCCTTTCCACACGGACAATATATCTTGCTAAACAAAATCTACATGCTAACGAAATCCATTAATGGTCACTCTTATACATTTCCTAACTTTCTTGAGTTACTATGCCACCTTCAGCTGCTTGTGTTCAAGCTTATGAGTGGTGTTCAAATCAACGTGAACAAACGCTCTCTCAATTTCAGGGAGTTTCTCAAGCTTATCTTGAAGTGCCTCTCCAATGTCATGTGCTTGATTAAGTGACATTTCTTCTGATACCACAATGTCTACCTCCACAAAGTAATAGGACCCAAATGTATAAGCTCTCACTGTATCAATGTGCTTGATCTCCTTGTCATGGTTCCAACAAAGATATGTTATCTTTGCAAGGTACTCCGGTGGGGCTGTTTTACCAATCAATGACCATACATTCTCCATTACCGTTTTTGACCAGTTACTGATTGTATATAAAGCTATCTGCATAATTGTTCCATATAAAGAAATTGATTCAAGTTGTCAAAGAGTAAATACTCAGGTATCTGAAAGATACAAGTGTCGTCAGTTAGGTTCTAAAGATTCTAGTCACCAAATTGGTGACATTTTCATACACATTTGATGACTAGAATCTTTTAGAACTTAACTGGCAACTCATGTATGTCATGTATTTTTCAGGGACCTATTTAACTCAAATAGGAATTAGTAACAAAACTTAGTGTGTGTTTGGTTTGGCGTTTAAACTGGTCAAATTCAAGTTTGAATTCCCAACGCAACTATTTCTAATGTTGGAAACGTGAGTTTACCACGTTTCAACGTTAAACCAAATGTGCTCTTAGATGTTGTATACAAATTCAAGGACATACAGGATGGCCCCAACAGGGTCAAGCCACCAGTAGAATTTGATGGCTAGTACTGCTGTGGCTAGACCAATTGAGTTTGTAATGACATCAAAGAAATGGTCCTGAGCATAGGCCCTGACTTTTCATTCTTGAACCTGCGACAATAAGTCATGAGCACAACTTTTACCAAGGTGGCTGTCACCATAATTCCTATCATCCACTTTTCTTTCACTGGATCCCTCTCAGGTTGAGCCTGTCAATAAATGAATTTGATGATAAGTAGTGACTTTAGAATTAGTACATGTATAATATAGAATCAATCAAACAATGAAATTAATTAGATAAACTTATTTTTTGGGGTATAAGATATTCTTTTCATCTATACCTTTATGATGATTTCCCTCATTGATTCAAATAATATTGTAATCCAAGTGTAGCCATGACAGATGCGAATACAACAATCCCTGTCAGAATATTTTGCAAACCGAAGGCAAAGCTATTAGACACAGTTTGGACAAAAGTTATTGTAGAGACAGTTTTGGTCAAATTATAGTCTGGAAATCTTTCAACATAAATTAAATCTGAAATTCTATATACCAATTGAGAATATAAGTGAGAAACAAGTCCATGCTTCTGTAAATTTTACAAGATACTTTCAGTTTTTATTGTGTTTAATTATTATGCACGGTAAGTGTAAAAAATTTTATACTGACATTCAATGATGTATTGTCACGCAATTTAATGAATATGACATCTCATCATTAAATGATGTGGCAACACATCATTGGACACCAGTGTAAAACTTTTTTTACACTGTTTTGTTATTTTGATGATGCAATTTTAATTAGAATTATTTATGTCAAATCAGAACTTTTATAAAATTATTGAGGAAGCTTATATTAAGTAGGTTTCTTCTAATGGAAAGAAACTATTACCACAGGTTGCATCCTGTTTTTGCCAATGGGGTATTTGTAGTGATTTGGTTTGCTCATAGCATAAGCAGTGAACCAAAGTATAAATCCTGACAAGAGATCCAAGAGTGAGTCCAAAGTTGATGCAATCACAGCCAAGGATCTACTCTCAATGGAAGCATACACTTTTGCTACAAATAGCACCATGTTCCCTATGTTAGATGCATAGATTGCCACCTTCTCACTCCTTTCAAGTTGCTTCATCTCATCCTGAAAAAAATGAAAAATTTTCCTTTAATGCATCAAATAGTCCAATTTAATGAACCAAATGTATATATGCAAAATGAAATAAAGAAAAAAAAAAGTGATTGAATTTCATCTTTCCAAAACCTCTGTTAAATTTCCAGGTATCATGCCCAAATCAGTATATGAGTCCACTTCTTGGTACCCTTTAAGAAGCCTCTCCTGCCTCTTATAATACTCTGCAAGTTTCCTATGTCTCCCTAAGAGATAGAGATGCAAATTTCATTTTAGAAACATGAAATAAAAAAAATGTGGGAACATGAAAGGGGAAAACAAGTAATGGTGCTCAATTGAAGTACTCAGTGCACTTAGGAAGATCCAAAGCCAAAATGAGACTCCATGTGCCTTTCTGGTAAATGATGTTCATCCATGTTGATCCTCCATGAAGGTTGTCTAGCCATAGACACATTCTCTGCAGCTATTGCTGGGGAAAGAAGTTCAGTCCTGTAATCAAAGGATTCAATTCGAAGTTCAGTTTCCATATTTGCCATGCTTAATTGTATTCTAAGCATTTGTGTGCTAGTGCATATATATACAGTTAATGCCACATTAAAGCATGTGGTTACTTTAGCAGTTAATAACTTTCGGTTACCAATAAATTATAGTTTAACAAAGAAAGCATGGGGAATGCTTGGTTGGTATTATGATGTCAACCATATATTTGTCTGTCTTATATCATGCCTCTAAAGAAGTTGACTTTATGAGTTGATCTAGTCTATATTAATATGAATGGAATCCACCTGCACCGCATGGAGTGCACATTTTAAGCTTCAATTTTTAAATTTTTGGGTAAGAAGATTCAATTTCTTTTTTTGGTCGAAAGTTGCTTATGGAAAAGTTGTAAATTTTTAAATTTTTGGGTAAGAAGATTCAATTCCCTTGCCCTTTTCTTTGTTAGATATTTTACCCTTTCTGAATGCAACACATGGGCCTTCTCGGTTTAGCTCATTTTGTGTATTTATTCTTCAAATTTAATTCGAGTTCCTTTCTTTTAAAAAATTTTTGAAGTTAAGAAATTGGGCCAATAACTAAATTTTGAGACCCAGATCGCTTTTTTTTGTCGGTTAATATGTGCTTTCCTTTGACCAAAAAAAATGCGCTTTCTTGTGTGGTGTGTTCGGCTTATGATGCAAACTGAAGCCTGTTCAATTTTGTATTCTTTCCAATGTTAAGTCAAATTTTTTTTATTTTCATGTATATTGGTTTGTTTTGAGCCGAGGCCCAACCTTTAATCTTTTTAGTCAAAATTATGAATCTCTTTTCAATAATTTTCTTTCACTTAAAGTCAAAATTAAAAAATATTAAAAAAATCAAATTTTAAAATTTTTTTCAAGTTCTCTTTTTCAAAATTAAAATCAATCAATTTTCCAATCATTTGTTTGTTAGAACTATGTGACTTTGATTTCTTCATTGCACATGGAGATACGTAGGAGTCAGTTTCACTTGTCAAGTCAAATAAATAAAAAAAATGTTTTTTCCTTTTAATCCAATATCAAATTTCTTTTTACTAAACTTTCATCCATTCTAAAAATACAAAAAAAATTGAAAATTAAAAATAACAAAAATTCATTGGTAATTTTCTTAAATTGGGGTAAAACAAATATTATTCAAAGTTAATTAATTTTACACAATTAATTAAAGGTAAACCGTCTTAGGACAAACGTCATAAGGTGTTAATACCTTCCCTATACGTAATCGACTCCTGAATCCAACTCTGGTTTTTGCAGACCATTTTTCTTTTTTAAAAGTTTTTCCGAATTTTTCCCTTAAAATAAATTTTAGTGGTGACTCCATTGAAACTCTTAATTTTTCCAAATCTTAATTTTTCCAAATCGACTCGTCATCCCGTCATGACTCAGTTTGACAATGTGGAAGAAGATTCAAATTCTACTTATAACAAAAAGCTTTGAATTACTATAGGCCCAAATTGGATTAATTTTTAGTTTATAAAAGTTTTTTAAAAAAGATAACTACTTCAACCTAAACTTATAATAAGAAAGTCCTTATAAGTATAGAGGTGTTTTAGAAAATTAGGTAAGAGAGCTTCTACAAAAGTTGAGATGGACAGACTAATTTTAACTCGTTGAAAAAGTTAAATTCTTTTTATCTTCTTGATGTATTTTATTTTTTTCTCTTACAAGGATTTATTGAGAAGGTGAAAGGTTGAAACGGTGACAAGTGGAATAAAATCTCGAAGTGCAACAATAATGTGCATATGGTCATGCCACAACTCACGGTTCAGTTTCAATATTATCTCTAGTCATTTTTATAATACCCTTTTAAAAAACTTGTTTTAATCCTTTTTACAAAATCCTTTAAAAAATTTTAGAAGCATTTATTAGTAATATTTTCATATGTATCCTTCATCATAATGAATGTTTGTACTCTCTCCGCTCCTATTTATAAGGCATATTTTAAAAGTTTTTAGTGTTCTTTATTATAAGTCGCTTTAAAATTTCAAAAAAGTATTTATTATTATTTTCCTTATTTACTCTTAATAACTTATTGGCTTTCCAAATGATAGTGAAATTAGTTATTAATATTAAATAAGGGTAAAAACTAAAAAATTAAGCTATTTTTTTAAAACCCCAATAAAATTAACTAGTTTTAATCACACTCATTGGTATGTGTGGTTTGGTCAACTATGCATTATAAATAGGAACAAGAGTATAAAAGACTAATTTTATATGATTGAGGACTAATTTGATAATAAAAATTTGAAATGAAAGACTAATATAGTAATTCTTTAGGGTTTTTATGAACTAATTTGATAATTAAACTTTGGAAGACTCATGCAATTATACTTTGTAATTATGAAAGACTACATTGAGAGTTTACCAAAAAAAAAAAAGCCTAAAACAACACACCATTACACCAACACCGAATTATTGACTACTAACCATATTTCGTTTGTTTTTTTTGGTCGAAAACCATATTTCATTTTGAGCTTAGGGTATTCTAACAGCAATACAAAGATAACTCCTAACCAACATCCAACACCATAAAATCTAAAAACTGGCATCCAGAAAGAATAAGAAGATAACCTCAACACAGTAGCATTACTCTTCTAACAGAAGTCTTAACAGCTTAACTAGTTTATAACTTACTACCAGTACTAACTAACAAAAGGGCTACATTACATACACCATTCATACTATAATATCAGGCAAGTTGATCACTTATAAGGGCAAAAAATCACGCATAGATGGAACACCTATATAAGGAGGTGTAAGGTGAATAAGCTTAATCATATAAAAGATTCATAAATAAGGGAGATTCTTGTACATCATTTTCCTTTATATCAAATCTACAACAAAAGAGATATTGTGAATTATCATGTGTAAGTCTTAGAATCCTAAATATAAATAGAAATACTTTTCTAAGCATTCAAAGCACTCCAAGTCTACTAAAATCCTGTCTAATCTTGGTGACTGCAAGAATTGGTAACATTTGTCGGAAAATCAGATACAAGTTATGCCCCATGAAGGCCATAGTGACCATTAGAACATCTTAACCGATAGCACCGAATCCTCACCTTTCTCTTACTTAAATTCCTTCTTCCAAGACAAGCCCCGCATGAAAAGAACTAGCACATCAGCCCAAATTTAGACCCCCACCTGAATACTCCACCTCCTGAATATAGAAAAATAAAGGTTATGAGCACATTAAGCAAAAGGAACTACAGGCATTACAACATCATATTCATGAAAGTGACACAACCAACATAATTGACAAAAATAAAAAAGTAAGAGAGATTATCTTTTTTTCTGGTAAAAGCCAGTTATAGATTTATTTTCAAAATCAACCACAGTTTAGAAATTGAAAAATGATCACACTATCTAATTTATATAGTAAATTTAAAGCACGCATTTTGTGTTTTGACTAGAATCTAACAGCATTGCACCAAGTCTTTATTGTAACCATTTGTTTTCTTTTATACACCGTATCACTATAGTTCCTCTATAATTACTCTGGTACAAACACCATATTAACTTGCACGCATTACTACGCATTACTTTGTTATTTTTTATACCAGTCTCAGCTTAATTGATTAAACTTACCAATAAGTATGCAATTTTAAATGTATATTATCCAAAATAAATCATCGCCCTCTTCTTGGGATCTACAAGCATTATTGTCCTAACTTTTTTTTGCAACGTTCAATACCTTGGGTAGGTTGACCAGGACTCTAAATTTGAGACACAAAAGATACAAGTTATGGACAAGACACACAAATTCCAGTATGCAATTTCAAACGTACTGTTACCCAACATAAATCATTGCCCTTTTCATGGATTTAACTCACTCTGCAACATTCAATGCCTTGGATAGGAAGATAAATTAAAAACTTCATCATGGGAAGAATATAAAAAAAGAACTAAGAGAGGGTACTTTGGCATTAGAAGAAATATGGATTAAAATTTAAAAGAATAGAATTCTCACTTGAAATTCAATCTGTCAAAAATAAACCCTTAGGATATGCAATTCAACATTTAAAAACATCTTCATAATGTTAAAATTCATTAATTTGCCAGATGATGTAGTTGCATCCCAGTCAATAGAGCAACAGAGTGTTCAACTCATCCATTTCCCCAATTGAGTAGTCACAAGAGATCCTAGAAAAATGCTCCAGGTTTTTCTCATTATACCTTGGATCCAGCAAGATAATGTGTCTAACATTTTAAATGTTCTTTCAAGAGGGATCAATTATTACACACCAGAATACCAGAAAAAAGAAAATATAACATCCAATTAATTTATTAAAAGCATGAATCTAACCTGAGCAGGTGGTAAGGATGAGACCCAATCTGATGTGTGTGTAGGAAGAAGCCCCAGTGCATTGAGCTGCAGAACATGATAATCACATATGAATTATGGAAAAAATAACACAGCATTGTGATTTATGATTGTCAAACCAACAATATAGGTGAACTCGTTAAACCCAGTAAACTCAAATAGTTATTCAAAAGTATTATTGAAAAACAAAGTCTAGTACCCAAATTAATAGTATATCCATAATTAATATTGTACAGGTCCAACTCCATACAATAGAAAACAAATTAAAACATAACTAATACTTGACACAACTATTACACTATACTAAGTCTAGCACTTTACCTACATTTTTTCGAAGTTCAACGAACAGAACCAAAATAATAATAAATAATAATATATCATAAATTTACCTTCATAAACCCAATATCTATTAAAACATAAGTAATTCAATTCAACCTTCGCGTATCCACCAACCAACAAAATAAACCAAAATTGTACATTTTGAGGTCAAAACCATGTATAAATCTAGGCTTGTAAACTTGCTAGTAGAATTCTGAGTTTGCCAAATTAATCAGAGTTTTCTTGAAATCATACAAGCAATTAACTCATTGAAACCTTGACAAGAAGAGTTTGTAAACCAATTTAACTTGGTTTTGTGTCTTAGGTTTGTAAACTCAAGATTTTTAAGGGTTAACCTAAGAGTTTTGACAGCAATGCTTGCAAATATACATATTTACTACAAAAATTATAAATTACAGTAAGATAACAAGAATTTTTAGGCATAACTAGACTATATATATTACCTTCCAAACACCTAATGCTAAGCCACCCAAATTAAGGGCTATGAATAACAACTTAGGTCCAAGAAGCTCCACTCTGCTGTCTTTGTAAGGCTCAAACACTGCAAAAAAAAAAAAAAAAAACAAATGGTGTCCATTAATGATCCCAGGACAAGTAAGTTCTCCCGTACATGTTTTGCGAGGTTTAAGCCAAAATAACTACTTAGAATGTTAAAAACTGAAAACACAATATGCAATGAAAAGCAAATGCACTAATGTGTGACCAGAATATCTTATGTTAATGGAAAGAGAACAAAATGTTAAAACTATCATCCATTGTGAAAGAGAATGAATCGCAACAAATGCTCAAAAACATTCCTTCCATGCCCTTAAACACTGAAGCACCACCAGCAAGTCTGAGAATAAGAAGGAGAACAGGTAGAATGCAGAGAATACAAGTTAATCAAGCACTAATAGCATGTTTGGGGAAGCTTTTATTGGGGGTTTCAAGCTTTCTCAGGAAGCATCTGATTAAAAGCTATGTTGATCACCAAATGAATAGAAGTGGGATATCTAAGATTAACGATTCAATTCGACAAATTTATACTATTTCAATCCATAACAGGACCTATTACGTGTTTGGTTTACCCCAAAATATCATTACAAATGTGGATACCTTCTAACGCTACTCTCACTAGCATTGGCTTGGATTCACATTTGTAACGTAATTTTGGGGTAAACCAATCACCTACTACTAGCTTTGGACATCAGTCAAGTTCTATGGATTATATAGGGCAATGGGCACTAATTTATACACACCATGGCTCAAGTGAGATAATAGTCATTTAAAGGACATGGAGTGAAGATCATACTTTTTCCAACCACTTTGTAAGGCACTTATGGGCTGCCAAAGAGCTGAGAAGGTAATCCCAATGCTAAACAAGTGAACTGTGTTACCAGCCATCCACATCATGAACCCCATCATTAGCAAGTTCTTGAAAGGGGCTTGTGCTACTTCCCAAGCTTTCTGCTCACAATATATAATAAGATCCAATAAAAATTACAGAAGTCACATCCTTAAAAAATTACATAAAATAAAAAGAAGGGGGAGAAGAAGAAAACCTGGGTTTTCCAGTTGGATTCAGCATCCTTCTTCTGGCGACTGAGCGACGAATCGTCCTACAAGATTTAATTTTTAGATTTCTTTTTCTAAATGGGGGGGGGGGGGGGGGGGGGGGGGGGGAGGAAAGTAAAGTAAAGTTGGAATCTGAATGAAACATATTGAAAAGAAACCTGATCGAGAGAAGCGCGAGAGAAACCATTAGGATCAGGAATATCGCGAGAAGTTGAATTGTCAGTGAAATCAACGCCCCATCTTCGTCCCAACGATCCCATTACTCCCTTCCCCTTTTCCATTCTCTTCTGCTCTCTGTCTCTGTAGAACTATTCAGATTGTGGAACTCACAAAACGAATGAAAAAACAAACCAATCTCCGCTTAGTTAAACGACAACTATAATTACCAAACGAACAACCCCCACCAAAAAAAATTGTATTCTCATTAAAATTAGAAAATAATTTAATAAAATGTGTATTATTATATCATTTAAACCCTACATCCTAATATTGTGAGATTGTTTATAATTTATTGGTGGCGATGGGAATAAAGGAAGAGGGGTAAAAGGGGAGATAAAAAAAATATGACCAGAAAAAGTGAATTTTATATTGGTTGATTTGCGATAAAAAGAAGAAAAAATTGTTAGTTTCTCCCTTCGATTTTCTTATGTTTAGTTTGAAAGAGGAAAAATAGGAGAAAAAGTGATGAGATATGAAGTGTGGAGTATATTTATTGGTTATTTAATTTGACAAAAATAGAGATGAGAAATAGGAGTAACACTCTTTTCTTTTGTTGGGTTGAATAAAAAAAAAGAATAATAATTTTTTAAAATTGATAAAAATGTCCCAATATAATGTTTGAGAAAAAAAAATGTGTTTTAAAAGGGTTTTTTTAATTGCCTCTTATCTCTCCCATTACTTCACACTTTTGGAGATGATTTTGCATAAGGTGGGCTCTACACCTTTGTTTCTCTATCCCTTCTTTCTATCTTCAAATCAAATAAGGATGATTCCTTGTTTTTTTGTTCATATCTCTCTTCGATGCTTGCTTTTAGCACCCCTTTTTTACTATTTACACCCTTACCCCTATCCCTTTCCTTACTATCCCCACCCCATGCCCCTACCCTCTTTCGGTATAAATAAATCGGAGAGACTAGAGAGGGGGAGTTGCTTCTCTCTGACACCAGGTCGACGCTAAATAAAAATTAAAAAAAGTAATTTACTATTGACGCTACATAAAAAATTACACAAGTCATGTAGTTTGGTCCTTGACATTGTTAAAAATCTTGCACTTTAGTCCCTAAAGAATGGACACCTCAGCAAGGATTTAGTGGTCAGTGTTCGGAAAACCGGACCGGACCAGGCCCGGGGAACTGGACCAATGACCAATCTGGTCAGCAGCTAATAGGATCGTTTTGCTATTGAACCGGATCTGACGTCATCAAGCCGGTTGTAAACCGGTCAAACTCGGACGGTTCACGGGTTGAAGCATGCGCGTCTTTGAAAATGCGAGTGGAGCATGAAATGGTGAAAAGACCCCTTCCTGGATTCGAGCACGGGAAGCGAGAGTTGGGGACGTGAGGCTAGACCATTGCACCACAGTATTCATTTGATAATATATATACATGTTTTACTATTTAATCTTCTCTGGATCCAGACTTACTTATTCTCAATGGTAAGTTCCAGAACAATTCTTTGTCCTTTTCAAAGTTGCTCAATAAAAACGTAAAACATATATAAAATATATTTTAAATTTATAATATATTATTAAATTTGAATATATTTCCATATTATTTATATTATATAGAATTTAAAAATATATTTACTATTTGAATTATTTTAATTTAAAATATTGGATTTTATTGTTAATATTTTGCTTTTTCTTTTGTATAACCTTAATTTTTTAGAATAAATTTATACATTTTAATATATACCGGTTTAACCGGTTCAACCAGCGACTCACTGGTTGGACCAGTGACTCAGTACCTTGACCGAGTCGATCACCGGTCCGAGTTTTTATAACATTGGACGGAGGTCAAAGTGAGGGACTAACGAAGGGTTTTATAATCTCAGGGATCAAAGTAAAAGACGCTGACAAGTCAGGGATCAAAGTGTTAGTTACTCAAGGATGATTCCTTGCTTTTTTACATATCTCTCTGGGGCTTGCTTTTAGCACCCCTTTTTTTACTATTTACACCCTTACCCCTTATCCCTTTCCTTGCCTATCCCCGCCCCTCATCGTTCCCACCTATGCCCTACCCCCTTCCAGTATAAATAAACCGGAGGGAAGTGGGGGAGTTTCTTTCTCTTTGGGCCTGACCGACGTAAAAAATATTAAAAAAAAATCAGTTTACTATTAGCGTCAGCCTTGCGTCGGCCTAGTCGACGCTACTAGCGACAGTGTCGTGGCCAACGCTACCCGTTCGCATCTAAATCGTTGATTTATTGTAGTGAAAACTAGTTGAAAGCTAGTTGATTTGATTGAAAGTGTCTAGTAAAACTAGTTGAAAATGGTAAAAATACACATAAGAACATCATTAATTATTAATTATGATGATGGGGGTTGTTAAAAAGTAAACTTGTAATAATTTTTTTTCAACTACTAGCTGAAAAATTAGCTTTAAAAAAAACTACCTCAAGTAGCTTATGAAAAAAGTTAGTAACTACCTAAAAGAGGCTACCTTATAAATACTGATAAAATTTGTTTCAGCTATTAATTTCAGCTTTTGTCTAGTAAAATGTCTTACAAAAACCACACTCTACGCCAGTAGCGTGTATACGAAAAATGGTACCAAACTTATTTTGCACTTTCAAGACAAAATAGCACATCATTTTACAAAAATAATAATAACGATCCTAATCCAAAAATATAGGAGTACCAACTTGGTGGTAGATTGGAAATGAACGTGAAGTAACCTAATCCAAAAATATAGGAGTAACAACGTGGTGGATTGGAAATAACGTAAATTTACTTCACGGAAACGGTTTTTTCAAGCATGCAAACATCAATAGAAATTTTGAAAAATTACTTTATCAAATATCAAATAAAATTAATAATGTCATTTCCATCCAATTACTTGAGGGTTCGTCTTTCTCTTCTCTTTTACGAGACCCTCCAATAATTGAAGGAGAACCTAATCCAAAAATATAGGAGTAACAATGTGGTGGATTTAAATGAACCTAATTTTTCTTCAGGCAATCGGTTTTCCAAGCATACAAACATGATCAATAGCTATTTTGAAAAGTTACTTTATCAAATAGAGTTAATAATTTCAAAGTGAGATGTCATATCAAACACAATCATAATATTAAAAGAAATAAGGTTCTTTCAACGAGTGTTGTTAATATACTCCCTCCGATCTCAAATATAAGCAAAAAAAAAAACTAACCCGTGTTAATTAAGAAATGTTAGTTAACATTCATTAAATTTTCTTGATGTTATCTAAAAATGAATTGTATTCTCTAAATTGCCCTTCATAGGAGACTCCAATTTTATTGAAACTTGTTCCAAGTGGAAACACTATCTCTACATGGTTCATTAAATAGGGTCATTGGATAGAACAATTTGAATTTAAGTAAAGGATATTTTAGTCCGAGGTCATTAAATAAGACAAAGTTAGTTGAAATTTGCTTATATTTTAGACCAACACAAGTGGATTTTTTTGTTGCTTATATTTGAGACCGGAGGGAGTACTGGTTAAGGAATTATATAAAAAAATTATTAAAAATTATGATACTCCCTCCGGTTCTATTATAAGAACCTTTTTGAAGACTGGCCTTGGTCCTTTTATAAGAACTTTTTCAGATTGTCTCATGCATTAATATTATTTAACAAAAATACCCCATTAGTGGAGGTAGGTGAGTAATTAATTAGTAGAGAGAGTATGACACAATTGAGTAGTTAAATAGAAAAAGAAAGATAATGGGTCTCAATAAATTCAATGATAGTTTAATAAATATGATACACATTCATGACAAATTTATTGCAATCAACTAAATTAATCAATTTCCTTAATCTGTGTGAAGTAGTTAAAAGGTTCTTATAAATAGGACTGGAGGGAGTATTGATTATATTTATTAACATTAAATGTTACACAATTCAATAAAAACTTTCCAAATTTAATTCCTTAATCAATGGTGGGTTGGAAATAGGACAGACCGTTCGTCAGGGGCCTAACCAACCGATGAAGGTTTACTTTGACTTGACCCGTCTAATAAAAAAGTTAGGCCTAGATTAAAAAAAAAAAAACATTTTTACTTAAATAAGTCAAATTTAGGCTTTTTAAAAAAAACTATTAGGCTTGACATGCTAATCTATTAAAAATCATAATATTTTTAATAAAAATATAAATAAATATATCATACATAATAAATAGTATAATAATATATAAGTTTTTAATTTTTCCTTTTGGCCTATTAAAGCATATGTCATTGACATGTTTAGTTTATTAAAAAGCAAGTTTATTATTCCGTAAACATACTAGCCTATTTAGAAATAGACTTATTGATATTATATTATTTAAAGGTCATAATATCAAATAGACTTTAAAAATGACTAATAAGTCAAATCAGACTTTCAAACAGGTCAAACCAAACCTAAAAAAATTGTTTATAACAGATAATAGATGCCTAAAAAATATAATGTAAGCAAAACTTGAACCTTGCAAAATCTAATTCCACTCAGTCTAATTCTACACTAAGCCTTAGTTTGGTGAGGGAGAAGTAGCAATAAATGAAATAGGGGGCAGAGAATGGTGCAAAAATGCATTCTTAAGTGTGTTTGGTGCAGTGTAGAAATAGTGGGGAATATGAAAATGTAGTGGGCCCCATTGCTTTTTAATTGCTTCCCAATATTGGTGAGAAGAGCGAAGAAAATCAAGCGTGAAGGATGAAAAATACTGCAGGTGTTGGAGTTGGATCAAGCGTGGCCTCCATTCTCACTTTCACACGGATTCCCCTTCTTTGACTTGCTCGGAGCCGGAGTTGGATCCTCAACGCTGGGTGTTACTGCAGGTGTTGGAGTTGTCGTTGCCGGTGCAGGGGGTGAACTCACTGGTGGAGACCTCATTGGAACAGGAGTATATGGAAAGCTCACCAGAGACGACGATACCAGATGTTGGCTACCGAAACTGGAGCTGCGACATTAGACAGGAGGCGAAGAAGCTGGAGATGATGCGGGGGTTGGAGTTGGTTGATGATTTTGGTTTGGAAGAGGGGGCTACAACAAGAGTGGTAGCCGTCGGTGCCGCCGCTAGAGACTGGCCTCCTCTTTTGGTCCCTTGGGTTCTCCCAGATTGAGATCATTTCACAAAATCGATTATTTTGAAGTCTTAAAATCGATTCCCACAACAATTTCTCATTTATTTCTCTCACACCAAACAACTCATTTTCACATCTCTTTTTTATTTATTATTTATTTCTCTCACACCAAACAACCTTAAAATCATCTTTATCTCATCTTCATTTCTCTCCTTTTCATTTCTCTCATTCTCATTTTTCTCCTTTTTATTTCCCTAATCACCTCAAACAAACATAATGGCCATTAGTGTCTTGAGACCATTGTTAGCATTTTCAAAGAAATATTGCCTCTGTTCATATTTAACTGTCTACTCTCAAAGAAAAAATTTGATCCTATTTAATTGTCAACTTATAAACTCAATACATTAATAATTACACTTTTCTCTATTTTAGCCTTATGTTAATAAATGATCCACTATTAAAAACTAATGAGAGTCAATAGCACTGAGAGAGTTAAAAGGGTAAAATAGAAAGTTTAAAACTAATGATTACATTTCTTAATATATGTGTTTTTAGTCAAAGTTACAGATAAATAGGAATGAAGATAGTAATAATTAAGTAAAATTAAATTGTAAGTGTACGATCGAAAGAGTCAAACATGGTAGAAATGAAGGGTCCTACCTCTGACAGGAGCTAGACTTGGGAGGATAGGTGAGGTGTCGTAGCCAGCTTTATAGACTGACTCCCCACTCACATTCACAAAAGTGGGAAAACGACCTCAACTCAACTCAATTCACCTCTCCCATCACTTCATTCAACACCTGCTCTCTCTCTCTCTACTTCTCCTTTGCGCTCACCCAAAATCATCAAAGTTAGAATCTTTAATTTTCTGGTGTCTTGTCTTCAACTCTTCATAACATAACCTAATCGACTTCCTTAATTACTACTAATTTGAATTGCAATTCCAATTCTCTTGCTTAATTCTTCTGAAATATGTAACAAATTGAATTTTATCAGTTTAGATGATTAGTCACCATGATAAAGTTTCGCATCTAGATTTCTTAAACATGCAGATCAGCCCTTCAATTCTATAAATTGAAGTAAGTGATATTTAATGTCTCATGTGAAATGAAGAATGTGATTTCTAATAAAAATCTTCTCTTTCTGGTTCTTTAATCAGGACCCTTAGCCCCTGTTTGTTTGAGTAGAAATGGGGAGAAGAGAAATGAGATGGGTGGAAGTGGAGGAAAATAGACTTATTTCCCTTATTTGATGGCACAGTGGAAATGAAGAGAAATGCCACTTTTTCGGTGGGTCTCACGCCTTTTGTATTTCTCTCTAAATTTGTGGAGAAATGAAGAGAAATGCACTTTATGGTGGGTCTCACACCAACCCATTTCACATTTCTCTTCTATTTCTCACTTATTTCACTCACACCAAACAACCTACTTTCACAATTCTCTTCTATTTTTCACCCATTTCACTCACACCAAACCACCCTTATTTCTCCTCTATTTCTCTTCTTCCCACTTCTCTTCTATTCATTTCTTTTCTCTCCATTTCTCTACTCCCACCAACAAAGCCTTAGGGCACTAGTTAGCAGAACCCATAAATAAATATACTCTTAATTTTTTGGGTTCTGCTAACGAGTGTCCTAAGGGCACTGGTTAAGGAACCAGAAAGAGAGTTTTTATTGAAAATCACACTCTTCATTGCACCTGTGACATTAAATATCACGTACTCCAATAAAACTCTTCTATTTTTGGTTCCTTAACAAGTGCCCTAAGGGCACTCGTTAGCATTTTCCTTTATTTATTTATTTATTTTGGTTTAACCACATGTAGCATCCATAGGTGACAATCATGTTTGAGCCGGGGAACGTTCACATCATAGTGAGCCGAGATTTTTTCCATTCCCCAAGACTTTGTTTAAGGGGAATCAAACATAACCACTTGAACCAACCCTCGTTCATATATTTTGAGAAAATCATTTTTATTTTCACTTTTAATAAAAATATGTCATCTTATTTTTTATCATTTTTTATTTTCATTGTTTACTATATAAAATCTTTTAATAATTTTAAACTATCATTGTAAAAATTTTAGAATTTAATTAATATACACTGTCAGTGTAAAGAAATTTTACACAGACATATAATGATGTGTCGCCACAGCATTTAATGAATGTGACACCTCATGTGTTATTTAAATTAATAAATGATGTGGCAACACATCATTGAATGTCTGTGTAAAATTTCTTTACACTGACAATGTATATATATTAAACTCAAATTTTTATATATATTGTCCTCCAATGATTATTGTCATATTATTAATGAGTTTAATGATATATTATGTGTTATATTTATTAAATGATGTGACAACACATGATTGAATATCAATTTAAAACTTTACATTGATGGTGCATAGTAATTAACCTCTTTAACTATTATTAATGTAGATCATATTAATATTTAAAATAAAAGATCATGGGAATAACATTGATATAGAAGTTATAAGTATCTGTTTGGTTTACAGTTGAGTAGAATTGATTCTAAAAATTAATGGTTGAGATGAATGATACACATTTTACGAAACATGTTGGACAAAAATGGTTTTAAAACAATTTTGCAAAATTATGGTTTTGCATTATTGAACGGTATAACAAAGTAACAAACGGATAGTAAGTCTTTATACTTTTAAAAATTAAAAAAAATAAATATGGGAGTTTACATTTTTCAGAATTATATTATATTAAAGAACTTGTTGAATATATAAAACGTGTGTGTTTTGAACTTGAATAAAGGCTTAAATATGTTTTTAGTCCCTATAAATATAGGTCATTTTGTTTTTTAGTCCCTGTAAATTTTTTTTTGGTTTTTCATCCCTATAAAATTTTTCGTTTGTCATTTGGTCCCTGTCATTAACTTTAAGCTTATGTGGCTAATGGAGTGTCACGTCATCCTGTCACATGTGATTTTTCTTCCAGCTTAATTTTTTTTTTTAGTCCCTATAAATATTGTTTTTTTATTTTAGTCCCTATAATTTATTTTGTTTTTCACCTCAATCTCATCCACATCCAACATCACAGTGTCCTTTTATTTCTTCTACCTGCATTGTACACTTGAAATTCTTGAACTCCTCGTGGTGTGTTTAAGGAAATAAATTCTTTATGTGTTTAATTGTTTGAATTTCAATACACTTGAATTTACTGTATAAAGTGGCCAAAACTTGTAACAACATTTTTTTCTCTGCAATTCTTTTTTTTTGTCTATTGACTAACAAAATTCTCATTTGATTTATGTCTATTGATGACCTATAACTTGATGTAATTTGTCCTGAGTAACAAAAAAGCTTTTAATTGTAAATCAAGTGAAAATTTTGTTGGTCAATGGATAGAAAAAAAATGTCATTACAAAATTTTCCCATTTTATACAGTGAATTCAAGTGTATTGAAATTTCAAACAATTGAATACATAAAGAATTTATTTTCTTAAACCCACCATGAGGAGTTCAAGAATTTTAAGTGTAACAATGCAGTAGAAGAAGCAAAAGGACACTGATATTGGATGAGGATAAGATTGAGGTGAAAAACTAAAAAAAAATTATAGGGACTAAAAACAAAAGGACCATATTTATAGGGACTAAAAACAAAATAAGCGGGAAGAAATATCACATATGGCAGAATGACGTGGCACTCCGTTTAGCCACATAAGCTTAAAGTTAACAATAGGGACCAAAAATGGCAAACAGAAATTTTTATATAGATGAAAACCAAAAAAAATTACAGGGACTAAAAATAAAATGACATATATTTATAGGGACTAAAAACATATTTAATCCTTGAATAAATTTGGATGATGCATGATACAAAAGCATGTTGGAGAAATGAAAAGATGAGCTAATATAGTACTAGAAATTAGTTTGCTAAAGCTACGGGTGATTTCACCTACCACATGCGTCGATGCCGGAAGGAAGAAAGATCACCCCTCTGACAGTGAGAAAACGAATGTGAAAACACTGCCACAAAAGCCATTCATGCATGATGCCAGCTTTCTGAATCTCAATCTCAAATGTCCCCAAATTTGCAGACTGAAGCTGAAACTTGTTCTTGCCAAATTTATCTGGATGGAAGTGTATAATTCAGTTTGTATTTTCCCTTTACAATTTGTTACATAGTTTTAGGGGGAGAAAAGAAAACAATTTTTTTTTTATTTTTTATCTATATTATACATTTTCCATAAAAAACAATAATGTTCGAGTCAGGGAAATAAAATAAATATAATGTGATATTTTTATAATTATTAGTAAAATAAAAAATTGATTTTAAACAAATCATCTTCAATTACATGTCCAACCCCTTGTTTGAATGTCTAAAATAAAATGGAGGAAGTAATTTACTAGAATTAGGTACACAGTTTGCAAAGTGAAGGACGTGTTATAATTGCAAATACAAATGCAATTTTGAAATTTTTTAAGTGGCGTTCGGAGTGATTGTAAATTTTCAGTCTTTTTTATTTTTAAAATTTTTTAAAAAAGATTTTAAAATTTAAAATCAAAAACTAAAAATTTATTTTTGTGGTTTTTAAAACAGACGTTTTAAAACCACAAAAAGTGATTTTTCAGTTTTTGGTTTAGGATGTGAAAATTTAATTGAAAATTTTTAAAAATAAAAAAACTGAAAACTCGCAGTCACCCCGTACGGCTCCTAAGATCTCAAATCAACTAAAAATATAACAAAAATAGTATATGTACAATTCTAACCTCATAAGTTAGATTTTTTGGATTGAGTTAGAGACCTAACCCAAATTCTAAGAGAGAAAAAAAAAATCAATTTCAATCTTTTGATTTGTTGACCTTTGTGGGGAGTGTTCCCCACTCAGCTCCTCCTCACCCCTCTGTTTTTTTCACTCTTGTTTTTTTTTTTTTATTTAAAAAAACTTATCTCTCAATCTTAATGAAGATATTCGACATATGTGGTCAATATTAACTCCTTTCAGCTTTTTGGTAGACATAATCAAAATAGAAAAATACATCATAAACTAAAGATGCATACTGAAGTACGAATTATTTGAATCTTATCTTATATGATGTATGTCTATTCCATTACAAAACTCATATGCTTCAATGACCATAAAAGATAAACCTCATTTTGATTAGGAATTATTTATTTGTAACAAGGCAATTTTCTATTAGATATTAGTTATGAATTCATAGGCAGTGACACTGCTTCTAATGATCCATCTAATTATCTATTACAAGGTTGGGGATTGATCAACTGAAAAGAAATTGCAGAACTCATTGATACTAAAGAAATTCTGCTCCTCCATTCTCATAAAGTGGTTCTGAAAAATTCTATCAGGAGACCCTCTTGAATCAGAGTGGTGAAGCCAGTGTATCACTGAACTTGAACTTGGCAAAGATCCATTGAAACACAAAGGAGAATCAACATTACTTTCTTCCTTAACCACACCATTTGAATTGCTCTCTGATGCTCCTCTGTCTCTAACTTCTGAAATGGGAGATTCTTCTTTCTCTGACTCATTGCTTTCAACTTTACACAATTTTGCTTTCAACTCTCTTAGCTGCCAATTCACAATCCAAAAAAAAGAAAAGAAAAAGAAACCCAAGAAACTTCACATTAATTATAAGACTAGCATAAAGCAAGTGAACTAACTCAACAAGGTTATGCAATCAAAGTGATTGCTTTGTTTGTTTGTTATTATACCTTTATAGTAAGAGCCTCATTCTCTTGCTCAAGATTATTATACTCAACCTTGAGAACATCAAAATTGGACTTTAGAATACCATAGTCCTTCTCCAATTGTTTTGTTTTCCAACGGGCACGGCGATTTTGGAACCAAATTGCAACCTGTCTTGGTTGCAAGCCTAGTTCTTCTGCTAGCTTCACCTTGCGCTCTGGCTCTAGCTTGTTGTCCAACTCAAAGCTTCTCTCTAAGGCTTTGACTTGATCAAAACTGAGTCTTCTTTTCTTCTCCAAAACTAAACTAGCATCTTCAAGGCTATCTTCTTGGTCCAATCTATCTAGCATTGCCTGAAATTCTTCACTGTAACCTTCAATTTCATTCCCCTGATTCACCCCTGTTTTTGCAAAGGGTGAAAGCAAGTTTGAGTTAGCCATCAGGCATAACTAGAATGTTAAAATACTGAAAATTGAAAAAAGATGTAACCAAAAATTCATAACTAGAAAGAAAAGAAGGAAAAGTTTTAATTTTTTTTAATGGGTATTGCTCCATTAGGCTTGAAGTGGTTGGATGGGAATTCTGTGGAAAGGTATCTGAAGAATGAATGGTGCAGATGAAGGAACCAATTAGAGAAAGAGGTTCTAAGACTATTTTAATTATTTCTATACCTTTTGATGGGCACATGGGAAGCAAAGTAGCCATAGTATCTGAGGTATTGAGTCTCTTCATTACTGAGATTGAAGAAGGCAGACCAAAAGCAGATCCTCCACTCTGTGCTTTGTACAAGGTAAAGCAGAGTTTATGGGGACAGATACAGAATACTAAGGTAGGAAACAGAACCAGGTTGGGATGACAAAAATATTGCTTAATCCTGTGCTGTTGATGCTTTCAAGACCCACAAACAGTTACTTTCATATTTCACAGGGTGGATTCCCTTGTAACCAAATCATAACAAAAGGTGAATCCAGCAAGATAAACAGGACAGGACAGGACAAATGTGAAAAGCAATAAAAAACTTTATCTAGCTAATCATTATCTAATCAAAGAGACACACACTCATAGAGACACTGGGTCACTGCTAACCAGCTTCATTGTGAGCTGTTCATTCAGATGTATAATGGTAAATTTATAGTGAATTCAAGGTCTCTCTTTATTAATATTTTTTTTTTTTTGTGAGAGGGGAGGGGTGTTAATTGATTCACTAACCTATTACTGTTGAATGAGGAGTAACCTGCCCTCCTAGGATATCATGGTCCCCTATCAAAAACTACATGTAATGCCTTTTGACACTGACTAAAGTTATATATACAAGGGTTCGGATCCTCTCCCGCGACGGTCTCTAGAGCTCCTCTGCAACAATGAAATGATCCCTTAGATTAATCTAATGGTTAATATATAAAAAATTAATAAATATCTTTAAAATTATTTTTACAATAATATGAACCATTGGATTGATCTAATGGTTTATCTTTAAAAGCCTTTCACATTGAAATGTAAACCCGGTCCCCTTCAACACTGAATGAAGAAACTTTCCCTTCTCAGTCGTCCCCCATGCGCGCCGCCCTTCCTGTCCATCATCGCCTCGTCGCTGCCCTCCTTGTCCGTCATCGCTGCCGTCCCTGCTTGTCGTGCGCCGGTCCTCCTCGTTGCTTCGTCCGTTCTTGGCTAACTTGCAGAGCCCCCAAAGGTGCAACTCATACTCATTTGAAGATGCTGCCTCTGTTCGCACTTGTAGCTGCTGCCTTTGTTGATCGAGTATGAACAGGTAGCAGCTCATCATCCCTTTGTTCGCACTTGTGTAATTGGAGCAACCTCTCCCTATTCGCACTTGTAGTTGCTGCCTCTGTTACATAATTAGTGCACTAAATATGTTAATGAATTAGTGCACTAAACATGTTAATGAAGCACAAGCACTCATTGATATCCCCTGTAGAGAGTCTGCATTTGAATATCTACCTCTCTTTGATATTTGAATCATTGCTTGTATCGGTCACTGTTCCCTTACTATCTGTGAAAATTCTGAGCTTACCTCAATAAAAGCTGATTGGTGAATGCTTGTATGGGCCATTGCTTGTATCAATGTATGGTCAAATGCATATATTGATCTATAACATGTTTAACCACCAAACTCTGTGGATCAAAATCTTGTTTCAGATCTTTGTTTCTCTTTTACTTGCTAAAACAATATTTGTTTTTGGCCTTGATTCATAAATGCTATTGACAGAATTGGTAAATGCTAAAACAAACTTGCTGTAAAGAAACTGGACAAGAGAGCCAACCCTTTATCTATATTTATTTAGACCTTTAAGCAATTTCTTCATAAAAATCTGCAAATTTTAATGGCACGTTATGTGCTCTGTTTTTGAAAGTGATAAACTCTCACTTGTGTAAAGCATTGGCGTGAATTCAAGCAAGACCAAAACGTATAGGATTTGCTTTATTTCTCCACCATTTGATATACCGGACGGTGCTTATTAGTTTTAGTTTTGTTTTTTTAATATTTTAAATATCTAAATTTATTCAACCGTGAAGATGGGAAATGCTTAAATCAACGATCCATTTTGTTGCTGCAGAGACGCTGGAGACAAAGTTGCGGGAGAGGATCTATTTCCTATATACAACATTACAACATACAACTTAGTGAGAGAAAAAACAAAGAAAAGAGAGTAAAGAAAGAGAAATGTGGGATATTATAGGTAATTTGATGGAAAGAGATAGAGAGAAAAATAAGTTATATGAATAGTTGTATGTTTTATTGTTGTATGAATTTCATATCTCTTTAATCTTTGATCAATTGCCTTATTATATTTTAATCTCATAATGTTAGAGTGTAAATGTGTAGTATTATACATAAGTGGCTTTCTTTAGGGTTAAATACAAATAAATTCAATTATGTTTTAGCTATTTTTATTTTTTATATATAAGTTTAGTAAGTTATATACATAGATTCTTTTCTAATTTGGATTAAAATGAAAGATATGAAATTTTATTAACTTTAACATTCACATTATATAAATAAGAACCACGTGTCTTCAAAAATAAAAATAAAAAGGTTAAATAGTAAGCATGACAACACTGCAAAATAGGTATGAGTTTTGCCCTTCCTAACCCTACCCTGCCAAGGCCAAGGAGAGAGTAGATTAATTAGGGCAAATTTGAAAGATAGGGATGAAAATATGACACTTATGTTTGTTTGGTGTGACTAGGAAAATAATGAGATGAGAAATAAGAAGGAGGGAAGTGGGAAGAAGAGAAATAGAAAAGAGATGGAGATGGTTAGGTTGTTGGTGTGAGAGAGAAATGAAAAAGAAATATATTTTTAAGTTGTTTGGTATGAGATAAATGTGTGTGAAATAAAATAAAAAATATTTTAAAAGGTGGGATCCATTAATTTATACTATTTTACATGATTTGACCTCATTTCTCGTTATTTCATACTATATTTTGCGAAAAGATGCTTAAAAGGTGGGACCCACTGATTTATGCCACTATTGAGTTAGCGGAACACATAGAGAACGTACTTTTTTATTGTTTTTTTAATTAACTTTCTCACACACTTATTGTATATAAAAAATATTGAGAATCTAAAAAAAAGAAATTTTATTGTTATAATTTAAATTATTTAATTTCAAGGGCAATTTTTGGATCGAAATCAGGGTAGTTGTTTGAATTCTCAAACCCGAAAGTTGATTGTCATGCTTATATATAGATTGTGGACTACTTAATTTGATTTAATTTTTTTAATTTATTCATAAGGCATTAAAATTTGTTAAATTCATCATTTTTTAATTTTAATCCAAATTTCAAAGGTGTTATGTGTTATAAAATATGCTTTATGTATAGAAGTTAAAAATGCTAAAACATGGTGAAATTTAGAATAATACAAATACTTAAATTTTAAACATCGGGTATATCATATTAAAAGTTAATATTTTTATTGATGGGTCGTGTCATATAGCCCCGAGTTATATATCCTATTGGTTCGTTTTGAATTATCCGAAGGATACCTCCAGACGTTCCAAAAATGAGTATTGTTACTGTACTCTCAGGTCGTGTGAATTTAATAATAGGCGCTCGTTAGCATTCCAGCTTTCCTTCTCCTTTCACGACCTATCCGAAAAGAAAGAGAATTCAGTATTTCTTGGTCATGAATATCTGAATAGGACAAATCGCCCCGTGGATCTCTTTGCTTCAGAACAAAACAATTAGAGTTAGGCTCAATTAACTGGAATATGTATTATCGATATAGGGGATCTTTCAATTGAGAAGATCCATTGACTTGAGATGAAGAGAAAGAAAGGTCTATCTATTTTATTTAGTTTTTCAGTTAAATGATATAATTTTTATGGAATTAAAATCAAATTAAAGAATTTAAACAAGAGTTTAATATATATACGCTGTCAGTGTAAAAAAAAATTACACGTACATGTAATGATGTGTTGCCCCATCATTTATTAAATTTAATAACACATAAAGTGTCACATTCATTAAATGATGTGGCGACACACCATCGAATGTCTATATAAAATTTATTTTTACTGATAGTTTATATCAATTAAATCCTTTAAACAATGTGAAAAGTAATGCACATTTTGGCCATCTTTGTATAATAATTGTTGTACCGATATAGTTTATTATATTTGAAGTGGTAAAATAAAGAAGTTAGCTTAGCTTGAGGCTTGAGCCTCTAAATTATTTTATATTTTTTAATCATATTGGTAATTTTCACTTAAATTAAGTTTTTATCCACTTACATCCATTTGTTTTATCCTTTTTCGAGATAAATCACTTTATTGCTAATCTTGAATCACATTTAGCCCCTGTTTGGTCATAGTGAAATATGCAAGAAAGGAAATAGGAGGAATAAAATAGGGTTGATTAGTAGGTGTTGTTGTGTTTGGTGAATGAATGTAATGAAGAGGGGAGAAATGAGTAAAACGTGTAGGCCCCAGTGTAAAAACGTTTCTCCCCAAATCAGGTGGGAAAAGCTGAGAAATAGAGTGCCCTCTTCTCTCAATCGTGTCCTTCCCAAACAATTGTCAAAAATAATAATAAAATTATTTCTCTTCTATTTCTTCTATCAAACCAAACAACCCACTTTCACATAACTCTTCTATTTCTCACCTATTACACTCACACCAAACAACCTTGAAACCATCTCTATCTCTCCTTTCCACTTCTCTCCTACTCATTTCTCTTCTCTCTATTTCCCTACTCACCAAACAAAGCATTAATGAATGTGAAGATTTTTTTCACTTAAAATATAATTGATTTTAAAATTATTAACATGAATGCGAATAAGCAATTAATACCCATTAAGACTGGCCTAGTGATAAGGTTGAGATAGTTTATCAATAAGAACTTAGGTTCAAACCTTTCATTACTTCTAAAAAAACAAGCAATTAATAAGATGTATTAAACCAAATCTAATAATGCAAATAAGGGTGCACGCACTTCTTTTTTGAGATCAAGACTTTAATATTAAATCTTGAGAAGGTCTAAAGTAGGGGTGTTCGCAGTTCGGTTTGGATCGGTTTTGAGGCAAAAAATTATCCGATCCGATCATTGCGGTTTTATCATTTCATCATCCGATTGGTTTTGATATTTTTTCAAATCCGATCCGATCCGATCCAATTTAAATTGGATTGGATTGGATCGGTTTTCAGTTGTTTAAAGTGACAACAAATATTTACCAAAGAGTTGTGGCTCAGTTGACAACACAGACTGAGATTGTGGGAAGAGCTCCCGGGTTCGATCCCCACTAAACACATTCTTCGGGAGGGGTGAGGAGCCTTAACTGTGACTAAGCCCCGAACAGGATTGCCCCTGGTAATAGGAGATACCCGTGGTTTACACAAAAAAAAAGTGACAACAAATATTTGATAAAATAATGAAGTAATAGTAAACATTTTCTTATTCGAACTTATATTTATTAAAATTAATATAAAATTATATAAAAAGAATAACATGAGAAATGAAAACTAATCTAAAACTAATTTTCTATTGATATATTTATAGAAATATTAACATGATATTAGCTAATAACATCATAAAAAATATATTAGTATAAATATTTTTATATATATATGTATACAAGTATAAATATATAATTATTTTATAAATAATTATATATTTATATATAAGTTCGGTTTGGATTGGATTGGATTGGTTCTCAACATAGGATCCGAAAACCAATCCAATCCAATCCAATAAAAAAATTTCGATTTTTGTGGTGTGCGGTTTTTTGGATTTCGGTTTGATTCGGTTTTCGATTTTGTGGTTCGGTTTTTGCGGTTTGCATTGGATTGGATGTGAACACCCCTAATCTAAAGCCACAACTACTTAAATGAATGATGGGGCCTTAGTCCACCAAACATAATTTAAATGAAAACTTGTTGAAGCAGCCAGGAACGAATCTAGAAATGATTTGATGGGGGGCTGAAATTGTTTTTTTGTGCAATACCACAGGTATCCTCCACGGGAGGCAATCCTGTTCGAGCCGGGTAGGACCTCTATGGGCGGCAAAGCTCTCCCTCTGAGTATTTAACACAACTGCATACCCAGGCCTCGAACTCGAGACCACTGGTTAAGCTGGAACAACCCCTTACCAGCTGATCCACGTGTTCGGTGGTAGCCGAAATTGTTTATAAGTTACTAGTTTAAGGAGTTTTGTTAATTTTTTTTATAATATATAATAGATATAGATAATTTTTTTCATAATATTCTTATAGTGTGATATCAATAATAAAACAAAAATTGATATTTTATATCAAATATGCATTTATGAGTTAATAGTTAATTAAATATAATTTTTATAAAGTAATACATTTAGTTTTTTTTAATGTTAATAACAATACTATGAGTACTAAACAAGGAGCAAGAGAGGGGGGCAAGGCCCCTGACTGCCCCTCTGGATCCGTATTTGGAAGCAGCTAACAAATAAGCTACTGAGTTTTTTAAACGATAATCAAAAGAAAAAAAACAAGACATCCGAGATTTTAAAACTAGACGACCCTCAATGATATTCTTAATCTCTTTCTTTATAATAATCTTATATTGGGCTTTTATGATGAATAAAATTAATTTTCGTGGTTAGATCGATTAAGAAATTGTTTCTTGTCAAGCTACTTTTTTGGGATAGAATTACAAATTTTTTCAAGGGTCTGGTCGGGTATTTTATAACAAATCGTATATGTAATATTAATTAATTTATTTGCTTTTTACTGTAAGTCATGGACACTTAGCTTGTGTAAGATGTGGTCCTTTTTGTCTGACATTTGACTATAGCCTAACGGAAAATGCATGCTTCACTCACATGATCGTCCTTCCCATCCTAAAATTATGTGATTTTATAGAAAAGGAAATGCAAATCTCTCTCCAGAACTACATACCACGTTGCTTGGAGAGGTAGAAAGTAATGAAGTTTAACACGAAGAACACAAATTTCAGATGAGGTAAAAGATTATACAACTACGAAATCAACCAAAAAAAAGTGAAATTTTCTAAAAATACTATAATATTTTGATCAAACATGCTTTTAACATATTAAGAACAAATGGAATTCTTAAAATAGAGTGAACAAGAAAGGAGTGAGATTTGACGATGTTTGGAATTTTGATGTATGAAAGGAGCTATGAATCAAAGGACAGTTCAGAACTTGGTCATGTTTTTAGGGATTTTAGGTAGAGGGAAGTGAGAGTGAAGGATTTTTGATAGAAAACACAGTTTTGCGCTATTTGGATTTTTTTTTCCCGAAATATCATTAATTAATTAAAAAAACATCCAATGATAGTTATATAACTTGTAGGATGTTAAATAAGTAGTATTATAGCATTGCATAAAATATTTAAACAACAAAATAAGCACACATACTCATAATTAAATCTAAATTATTTATGGTCAGTTTGAATGAAACTTCCGCAGAAATCTTTAATTCCTGGGTGAAAAAAAATTAAAATAAATTAAAGAGGTCAAATGCATTAGTTAACTTCTTGAAATTAGTCTTTGTAGCCCACCTATTCCAAAAGCTTTCCCATTTAACTTCTCAATAAGTAACTAATTGCAACTTATGAAGAAGTTACATTCATTTGACCTCTTTGATTCATTTTATTTTTATGTTCTTGAAGTGTATCCAAATTGGGCTTTAATCATCCTAAATTACAACTATCACAAAACAATCTGGAAGAACATTGGATATTTCTTTTATTTTTTATTTCTTTCGGAGCAGTACAAGCTCAACACCAATTCAAAGCAAAAACATCACAACATTAACATAAGCTAAACAGAGTAGATCGGGGCTACAAAATCAAGTTCCAGTGATAAATGTGTATAAGTATAACATATCCTGAGTAAATCTAAGTAAATCAGTGCTACCAAAATGCTAATTAAGGTTGGATTGGAACTTGCAAATTAAGTCTAGGCCTACACATGGTTTTATATATCAACCGTTTCTGTCCAAGTACAAATTACAATTATTTGGATTGTCTTCTTTTTATTTCTTGCAACTGAATATCAAAAGGACTACATTTCTTTTCCTTTTAAAAAAAAAACAAAAGAGAAATAATTATACAACTCTACAACAGACAAGAAAAAGATGAAAAGAGAAAGAGAGAGATCACATAGAGAAATGTGGGATATAATAGATGATGTAATGGAGAGATATAAAGAGAAAAAAATATGTGTCATTTTGTTTTTAGTTCCTGTAATTTTTTTTTTATTTTTCATCCCTATAAAATTTTTCGTTTGTCATTTTAGTCCCTGTCGTTAACTTTGAGCTTATGTGGCTAATGGAGTGCCACGTCATCCTGCCACATATGATATATAAACTATTCTCCACTTAAATTATAATCCAGCACTTCATAAAAAAGATAACAATTAACAAATGAATAAATTTTAAAAAAGGACGAAACTAATATATTATAATATTTAAAGAAACTAATGTGCATTATGTATTAAAATCTTCATTTATACATTTTAATATATTTTCTTATTAACACAATACTCATTAAAGTGTACACTAATTTTTTTCTTTTTAATATATAAATTGAATAATATGTTAACTACCTATATTATAGGTTAATTAATTTTCACATGATTTAATTAATTTGAATACCAAGTCCGTGCATCGCACTGGATCAATATTAGTTTCAATACAATTGAATTCATTGTATAAAGTGGGAAAAAACTTGTTATGACTTTCTTTTCTCTGCAATTTTTTTATCCATGACAAAATTTTCACTTGATTTACAATTATAAGCTTTTTTGTTACTCAGGACAAATTACATCAAGTTATAGGTCATCAATAGACATAAATCAAATGAGAATTTTGTTAATCAATAGATAAAAAAAGAATTGCAGAGAAAAAAAGGTCGTTACAAGTTTTTCTCACTTTATACAGTGAATTCGAGTTTATTGAAATTTCAAATAATTGAATACATAAAGAATTTATTTCCTTAAACCCACCATGAAAAGTTCAAAAATTTCAAGTGTAACAATGCAGTAGAAGAAGCAAAAGGACACTGTGATATTGGATGAGGATGAGATTGAGGTGAAAAATAAAAAAATCATAGGGACTAAAAATAAAAAGACCATATTTACAGGGACTAAAAACAAAATTAAGCTGGAAGAAAAATCACATGTGGCAGGATGACGTGACACTCCGTTTGTCATATAAGCTTAAAGTTAACGACAGGGACCAAAATGACAAACGAAAAATTTTATAGGGATAAAAAACAAAAAAAAAAAAAATTTACAGGAACTAAAAATAAAATGACCTATATTTACAGAGACTAAAAACATATTTAATCCTTTTATTAATTATAAGATTTTGTTATCTCAAAACAAAAAAGTAAAAGAAAAGCAAAGGATATGTCTGAATTCATAAATCGTCATAATCTCACTATTTAATATGGTGCTATTACTAGAACTGAAAAGTTCGAACTAGAAAATACTTGTCAGGCTAGTTTCGGTAAATTCAGTTTACCTAGCTATAAGCTTGGTATGATTTTCGTATACATAATTACGGGGGGAGTATGTCAAATCAAATTAAGTTTTGCAAGACACAATTTTGTATGGTCCAAGTCTAATTTATTACATGTTATAGGTCATTAGCCTGACCTATCTGAAAGTCTGGTTTGACCTATAATTAGCCTTTGTCGATAGGTCAATCTCTAAACAACCTAGTATGTTTACGGAGACTAATAGACTTACTTTTTAATAATATAAATATGTCATTAATATATGTTTTTAAATAGGCCAGAAAAAATTAAAGTTATATATTTTTATTATTATACTATTTATTATGTATAATATATTTATATTTATATATTATTTATAAGTAGGTTAACTTGTCAAGTCTAATATGATTTTTAAAAGCCTAAGTATGACCTATTTGATTAAAAAGGTTTTTTCAAAAGCATAAGTCTGACCTTTTTATTAAACAAACCAAGCCAAATTAGGCCTTAAATAGGTTGGGCTGTAGGTCCCGACGAGTAGGGATGTGAATAGGCCGAGCCGAGCTAGGCTTTGCAAGGCTTGAGCCTGGCCTGCACCTTAAGCTCATAGCCTGAGTCTGGCCTATTACCTGACATAGACTTTATTTTATGGTCTGAGCCGGGTCTATTTAAAGCCTGACAAGGCCTGAAAGCCTGTTTAAAAGCCTGTTTTATAATAAGGTACTTGAATATATCATAAGCATATATATGAATAGACTTATAGGCTCAAATTTTTAACATACTTAAATGTTTATATAAGCTAATAAGTATATAATTAAAAGGAAAAGTAATAAAAAATCTTTATAATAATAATAGCAATATAAAAAATATTAGTATTTTATTTATATTTAGTTAAATAAACCGGCCTGGTAGGCTCAAAAGGTTTTTTCGATGGCCTGAAGCCTGGCCTATTTTGCTATATAGGCCTTTGAAAAAGTCTTGGCCTGCTCAATTTAATAAATTGGTCTGGCCTGACCTAGGCCTGATGTAGGCCGAGTAATAGGCCCCTGACGAGCGGCCTGACCTGTTCCCACCCCTTTACATAGTCAAGAACACTTATAATTATAAGCAAAAGAGCGAAGAAATTAGTAAGATGGGATTTATTATCTTCTTCGTAATGTGATTCATTATTTGTATGTGTCTTAAAGGTGAATCTTCGTGGCTCTAAGGCTAAGATCCAAGGTGAATGTTGGTTGCTATTTGCACATTCTAACGTTTAAGTGTCCATTTGGTTACTGGTTATTATCAATGTAAAATAAATTCCATAAAATTGACTTAAAATTACTTTCGTTCTGTGTGCTTCGTAAATTGTGCATTGCTTATTTACAATCATTGATTCTAAAATCAATTCTATTCAACTGTAAATCAAATGACATTAAGTCAATAAAATTTGGAGCAAATTAATGGCTTAGTTTGGAAAGGAAAATCGTACCTTAAGAGTGAAGAGAGGTCTTATATTCATTAGTGAGGGAGTGATGGCTTGAATCCGCCGTTGTAAAAAATAGGAAATGATAATTTTGGTGTGAAATGTGAAATGGTGTTGGATCATATTAGGGATAATAATGTAATGTTGAAAATCTCATAATAGTAAAGGGTTCATGGATTTATATGACAAAATCCAAAAATTTCATCATTTCTATTAATGTGACATCACAAATGATTGACCTTCGGAAACTATTAAATTTTCATTGGGACATGTGCAAAACTGAGGAAACTCTCAAATTCTTAGGCTGTGTGGACTCCTTGAGCTGAGGTTTCATATTTGAATTCAACATCATGACTGGACAGACAATATACACATTAACTAAAGATGGGATCGGCATTACCCGTGTGAGGATAGGATAGGACTCATGAGTATTGGACTTGCGAGAATCAACTAAATAAAATGCACTTATTAAAGTTGAGAACTGATCGTGGCCGAGTATGCGCCTGGGATCTGGGGCGAGGATCCGGGATGAGGACGGTGGCTAGAGGTGGATGCTGGTCTCCAGTGTGGGTGTCTCAGGTGGCGGAGCACGATGGTGCGTACCTGCAGAAGGCACTTCGACGCCCAAGTCAATGAGAGTGAGTGAGTAGTGAGTAGAGAGATTACCTTGGCCTTGAAAGGAGGCCTTACTATATATACAAGCTGTCGTGGCTACCGTGGCGAGGGTAGGCTTGTAGTTGGGGGAGTAGGGATGATTACACCTGTCACTGTCAGTCGTAATCCCCTTGTAATAGCTACCTAATCTGGTTGCTTGTGCCAATGGTCATGCCACTCGTATCAGAGGGGCGTGGGGCACATTAAATGCGATTGGACCTGGTAGGTAGCCTTGGTGTAGTTAGTTGGGCATTATATGTATTCAACCCATGTCCATGGTCTGAGATAGTCTAGGGAGGTTGTTGGTGTGTTCCTACTTGGGCGAGGTAGTTTTGTTTGGTCATAGGGAGGATCTCGGCTTAGGGGGTGTTTGGGTTTCGGCCTGATCGAGTGAGTATTGGCCAGGTCCGGATCAGGAACAATATCTATAACACATTAATCATATATTTCTTATTGGAAATATTAAGAATAAACAAGCGGTGATCATATTATTAAGCATTAGGATTGATCAAATTAATAGTCAAGAATTAATAAGTAATATAAAGTCAAATTAAGATTCAGACTTTATTATATACATCACGTTATTTAATTTAATTATAAACAAATTAATTAAAACCTCATAAATTAACACACAATGAACCCCAAACACAATTTTCTTTTTTTTATCCCTTATTATCAGGAGTACGTAAATCTGTTTGTGGCTTAGTCACAATTAGTAAAGTGGATTTGTATCCATTTTGGCCATTTTTCTTCTCAAAAAAATTAGTCGAAAAATAGCTAGAAATTAGCTATAAAATCACTATATAATTAAAATTAGAAGCTGTTTCCTAGCTAACTCCTGCTGAGAGTAAAAAAGTTGGAAAGAAAGAAACAAAATATAACATCTTTTTCCGGTAAAGATTAGAAGCAACTGCTGCAGAAATGAGAGCAAATGGAATCTTTGAAATGAACGTCGACACCCTACCACTGACAAAGAAAGAGAGCACATTTAGGGGGCCATAATGCATGAATTGCATTTTTCTACTAATGTGGTCGTGTTGATTGATTTCCTTGGATAGGAAGAAGAAGGGGACCACAATGCAATTAAGAAGGACGTGAACATTTGGGCTTAAGCTATGTGAAGTTGTTTTCACGTAGTTATTATACGGGATTGGCAATGGAAAAGGCACTTAAAAATTGTTGTGCATAGGGTTGCTTTATATTTGTGACTTAAAGGGAGTAATTAACTTGTTTTCTGTCTTGAGAAACCTATATAGATTCTTCTCTATCTAATCATTGACTCCACCATCATTAACCATCTTGGGTTCATTATAAATCATTTAAGTTGCTTTCTAAAGGTCTCTATATATTAACAAAAGCATTTGAAGACATTTTAAGTGTTGGTAGATATCAAACACATCACGAAAGAAAAAGCTCTTTTTGTAAGTGATTTCTTTTCAAAGGATTCCAATATGCTTTTCATGAACTGGTTTTCTGAGTACGAATTGAAGGACTTTAATTGATATTTTCCAATCATAATTCACATTCTTTCTAACGAAACTCTCAACTTTATTTTTAAATTTAGTGTGTATTTGGTTTAGCGTTAAAACTGATCAAACTTAAATTTGGATTCCACAACACAACTATTTCTAGCATTGAAAACGTGAGTTTACCACGTTTTAATGCTAAACCAAACACACACTTAGTGATTGATATGCTCTCGCGTCCTTTTCATAATAAGACACACTAAATAGAATTATACAAATTAATAAAAGTGCACCGTTGAAGTCAATTAATTTTATTAAGATTTTTAAAAAATAATACAATTTTTTAATTTTGTCTTTATTTAATATCATTAATTAACTCTATTGTCTTTTCATATATAATTGAAAAGACATTCAAAGTTTTTAATAAGGATAAATAAAAAAATATTAAATATTTTCTTAAAATTATAAAGTGTTTTATAAAAGAAACTAAAAAAACTTTTAAAATCTATCTTATAAAAAAACATAAGGGAGTAGTATTATTCTTAAGAATGTAAAAATTAATGATATTAATTTGAGGTTTGTTTTTAGAATCGGACATTAGTTAAATAATAATCAATATATAAAATATTTTTATTGAAGATCATGATATTAAATACATTATAAGAGCACTAATAAAATGAACCAATAAATCAAATTTCTTTTATTAACAATAATACAATCTCTAGTCTATATATAAAAAATATAAGACTAAAATCATTAAGATCGAAGAAATATATTGGAATATGTTATTAGAAATTAATACAAGTAAAGATGGTACTCTCCCCGATCCTATTTAATTATAAGACAATTCAGACCAAAACACATATATTAAGAAAACAAATTATTGCATTGATTTTCAAAAAATTTCTCTACAAGATTACAAGTTTAACTCTATTTAAAATTAAACTCAACTACCATAATAGTTGTGTCAATTTAAAACCTTTAACTGTCAATAAAGACAAATATGAGAAAAAATATTAAATGTTTCTAAATTTGTGTGTTTTATCTTATAAATAGGACAATAAAAAAATTCTAAACGTTGTCTTATAAATAAGAGTGAATGAAGTATTATGTTTCTTATATATAGGACCAAAAAATTTTATCTTTTTGTTTCTTATATATAGGATTAGAGATAGTAACATTTATTACATTTATAATATTGAATATTAAAAAAAACCTATAAAAATTTTATGTTTTTAATTAATTCATTAACCAATGAACTTGTTTTGGGTGGCGTTTTGTGTAGGTAATATTTTATTGAGATATTAAATTCATACAATAATTCATATAACATATTTTTTCTTTTTATCTCTTTTCATCATATCCTAGATTTCTCTCTCTTTTTTTCTTTTCTCTTTTTCTCTCTCTATATTGTACTCTGTATACATGTATAATTAACATTACTCTATTTTATTTCCAACCGATCACTTTTTTGTGAAATATCATATTTAGAAGAATATATCACGCTAAGAAAGTTTTTTTTTAACTACTTTTATATATATATATATTTGATTGTTACTTAACTATTTTTCGGAATAATATGTTATATATTCCTGACAAAACTTTGTTTCTAATGTTTGGTTTAAGTCAAATATTTCAAAAAAATATAATCAAAATTTTCAAAATAATCCTTAAAGAAAGAGTTAGATATGACTTATTAATTATTAACTTTCGCTAACTCTTTGTTTGAAAAAATAAATGAAATTGAGAGGAAAGAAAAGAGAGAAGAAAAGGGTAAGGAAGGGGGTTTATCTTGATCGATTGCATAAGGAAATATAAGGAAAGAAGATAAAAGGAACCTGTAGTAACATTAGCTGCCGAATAGCTATGGAAACATTCCGTAGTTAATATCGGTAGCTAATTCCTAGCTATTCTGTGGCTAAAATGGCTGCAAAGCCTGCAACGCGAGAAAGGATCCTTACACAAGTGTTGGGCTCCACTAAAAACATTTTCACCTCTCCACGACAAAGAAAATAATAGAGGGACGAGAGATATATAAGACAAAGACATAAATGCCCTTCCACACTTTTATGTGAGAACAAGGTAGTATGAAACATGTTCGGAGCCAATCTTCCCATCATTAATTTGAGCAAGCTAGCATCTCATTTATTTCTTTCTCACAAAACATCTTTTCCCCTCTCCCATCATCTAAACCCCACTTTCCCTAATTATCATTTGTTTCTACGATCCAACTGTTCCTAAGAGGAGGAAGAGCTCTATGATGTTATTTTGGTACTTCGATTTAGAATATTGTAACCTCTACCAATGATTATCAGACACTCATTTTTTTTTTGGTGTGTGGGTATTGTCCTTCAAAAGAAAGCAACCGAATTAATCATTGAGGTTAGTTTGGTTAACCCTTTCATTATTATTGACAACATATCACTATAGAGTCTTCCATAACCTTACACTTTTCCATAATGGCGTGATCACTTTTATTAGGGTTCCTTTGAGTTTGTGCCAACCAATTCTTTTTGTTGGTTTGGATGTTGCATGCACGAGGCGTGTTCGGGGGCGGGGCGGGTTTGGAGTCGAGTTTTCCTTTAAACCCGGTCAAAGCGAGTTTTACTCATCAGAATCAAGGTGGGGGTGGGTCGATCGGTAATCACGGGTTCAGGATTGATTGTTATGCCTTCAGACATGGTAGTGACATCTCCCGACATTTCTTCATGGTTACGGGAATAAATTCTACTGGTACAGCTCTAGTGCTAGCGGTTGCAATGGATGTGACTTATGGTGGAAAGACTAATTTAGTCAAGGTTGCCATGGCTAGTCTAAACAAAAATTGTGGAGCATTTATAGTGGAACAACAGATACGCTAAAGCAACACCAAATTAGTTAGGCGTATTTTGGACAATGTCTTTTCTCAAATTTTTCTACCCATTTTCTACTCAACCAAATGAAGAAAAAGAGAAGAAAGACATATATATTATTTTATTCTCTTTTCAATCATTTCCACTTATTTTCCTCTCTTAACCAAACACAATGTAGATGTCTAGTGTGTTCACCCCAAGTTTTAGTCGTATATTTTTTGGTGTTAATCACAAGTATTCCTATTATCAGGGTCAATCCTGCTCAGAACTTAGTCACAATTTTAGTCTTATATGTCTACATTAATAATTTACAATACACATGGACATTTCAATATCATAATAAAATCACTAAGTATTCTAAATACATGACTAAAATTATGAGCATTTGTATCTTTCTTGTATTTGTAATTGATCCATCATTTGTCGAGTCAAATAACTAATGCCACAAAATTAAAAGAAACACATTTAATTTTACCCAAACTCATACTCACCTAAAACCATATAAAAAGAGTATTAGGGGAGAACACAAAGTAAAATAAAAAGAATAATAAAATTTGAGAAGGAGAATGCATCCCTGGGAAAAACACACTAAGCGAGAACACACCAAATAGACAGAGAATAAAGATGGAGAACAAATTAAGAAGTTGTGAATGGTTAAGTATTTAATAAGTTTATTGAAACCAACTTAAATGAGGATACTAGCTACCTCTCATCCTATTTATACGAAAACATGTGACTAAATTAAATCATCAAAGATCAAAGAAAAGTCTCGAAACAAGTTAATTATTATTGTCATAATTTTAAAATTTATTTCAAAATATCATTAATATTAAATAATTAAAATTGTGATAAATTACTCCTCATTAAATCTATCATTAGTAGTACTTGATGCTCTAGTGATTGGCCATTGAAACTCTTATCATTACATCCACTATTATAGAAAAAAGTGAGTACAATTAACAATAAATTAATGAAAAAAAATACTCTCAAGTAATTATAATTTTAGTTTTTTAGTTAATTTTAAACTCTTATCATTTTATGTCTTTAAAGATAAAATATTTTATTAAAAATTTAAAATGAATAGTGTGATGATTAAAATACAAAAGAGGAATTTGACTGGCATTCCATATTTTGTATTTTATTTTCTATAAAATGTCTCATGATTAATAACATCGCTCGCTCGTATTTAATTTGATAAAAATATCGTTATTCATTGATGGAACATCGCATAAATTGACATAATACCAAAGTGCCGTTTAGGGTAGACCCTCTTTATTCTGGTGTACTGTAGACCACTCTTCATGGACCGTTGATTTAGTATTTTTTTTAAGTTAAGAGCTCATATTCATGGGGGTAATAATGTGAATGTGATAAAGTTACTCTTCACAAATTTCAAATTTCTACATTGACACGCTTTAATAATTCTATTTGCAGAGATAGGTCAGTCTTTATCATTTTTTGCCTCTTCCACCTATATCGGCTTTCATCTTCCCTTGTTTCATAAATTTGCCGAAAGTGGATAAAACGTGAATTACAATAGGATAATCATCCTTTTATTGTTAAAGAACCATTCATTAATATTTTTCGCTCCATATTATATACATGATGGAAAAATTATACTTTATTTTTGCAAACAACAACTTTTGATTTTCACAGCGAGAGAGAAACACATGCGAAACAAGGTTTTTTTAATTCTTGAAACAGGGTCTTTGAAACATAGAGAAACACATATAGTATTTGATTGCATGTGTTTAATTATCAAGACTCATTTTGTAAGGATGATTTTTACAACATGTTCTCCCTATCATTTTCGTGCATTTATGCAAAGTTGAACTTATGCTCTTTTGTTACTGTGTTAGGCAATTGGTAATTGAACCACTCAAGTTCACTTACATGAATTGTGGCTTGATAATTCAACAATCCAATTAAGTTGAACGTTCTTTGCACAATTGTCAACTATTTTATTTCAATGGTCTGACATATAATAATAAATGTTTTTTATTAGCAGTTTAACACGTATAATAAGGGGGGAAATGGAGAGGAATTATGAGTGTTTAGCATAGATAGAACATGATTTGGGAATGATGAAGATTGATCCAGAAATGAAAATAAGTTTTCTTACAGTAAAAACTAAAATTCACAGATTTTATAATAACCTAACTTTTTTTTACTGTAGTAAAAGCTCACTGGTCTACGGTAGACCAAAACTAGTAGAGTATCCTAAAATTGACTATCAACAAGAGTTTTGGTTATTTTACCTCTCATGAGTGTCTCCTTTCTAAGGATAGAGATAAATTTTTCTCCATATATATCTCACAAATTATTTTCCTTTTTTTCCTCTTTTCTATTGAAGGAAAACTTCACTTTTCTCTTCACTTCTCTTCCTTTATTTATTTTCTCTTCATCCAAATATCATGTTTGAAAGAAATGGACGTGTGATTTGGGTCATGGCTACTTAGAGCATTTCCTAATGTTGAGCATCAGATATCAAACATTTGGCCCAAATAAAAAATTTTGTATCTTAAAACCCCATAATTTGTTTTTGATAAAAAAAACCATAATTTTACTTAAGAAAAATGTTAAAAGTGTATTTTTTTCATATGATCACGTTATTAACTTATTATTATACATATTTAAGTATTTTTCATTAATCCTATTAAATAAACAGTAATATCTACCTGATTTAACTAGTCACACACATATTTTATCTCACTACAATGAGAATAATTCTTTTATGAATTACTTTATTTTAAAATTTAACTGGTTGTAAACTAAAAAAAATTGCATTTGTTAATTATTTTTGCTCTTTCTCAACTCAACCAAACCCAAAAGAAGGGTCCGAACCGGGTCGAGAACAAAAACCCCAACGGAATTGTGATATGAATGATGAAAACGCAGCACCGACCGCCATAACAGAACCACGATCTCTGACAATTCTCACTCTCCATCAGATCTTTCTCTTCCTCCGGTGCCTAACCTTCCGAAGAAGAACGAGATCAACAGTGTCTGCAAATTCCGATTCGAAACCCTCCCTGAACGAACCTGGATCCAACGTTCTCACTCGAGATCAGGTTCTGAGCATTGGATCCATATTCTCCCATTTCCCGAGCGTCCTCTCCGGCTGTCGCAGCAGGCGCGGTTGTTTGTTCCGAATCCTGCACGATCATTTGGTTCCTTCGTCTTTTGTCATAATTGGCTTCGATTTCGCTGTGTTAGTTGCAAGGCTTTAGTTGACTTTCGCGCAGTTTGAAGAAAGTGGCGAGTTAGTTGTTCGGGAAGTAGGAAATGCAGCGTGCTCCAGTGACAGTTGAGGAACAGTTGTTGCAAAAAGCGATTAAGGAAGAATGTCCATGGGAGAACCTTCCGAAACGAATTCAAGCTACGCTTTCTTCCAAAGAAGAATGGCACAGAAGGTTAGGGTGGCTTCCTGTGCTTTTCTGTAAAATCTTTTCTCCTTTGCTTTATCGGTATCTTGTAATTGTTGAGCCCTAGTTACTAGTTAATCAAATTTAGTCGACGATATTTAAGGAGTGAACATGGCGTTCCAGTGAGTCATTGTAGAAAACGAAGTATAGTAAGGGTCAGAGTTTAGAGCTTCCGTAGCATGTGAGATAGCGTTTCTACGATTGATGATCTAAGAGATTGGAGAGGTTTTTTGTATTGAGTATAGTGTGTATGTTTTTTATTTTTTGGTTGTCTTGTCTTACCTTTTTTTTTCTGTACTCGTTATTAAGCGTCTTATTTTGCTTTAAAATGGAAAAAACTTAGAAAGCATAGTGATCATGGAAAATAAGTTGCACGCTATCTGTAATAACGATACACTTGTGTATACTTTCATTTTAACTTAGAAAGCATAGTGATCATGAAAAATAAGTTACACGCTTTCTGTAATAACGATACACTTGTGTATACTTTCATTTTATGTAAGATATATATATATATATATATATATATATTTAAATAATGAGACATGGTTCAAACTGTACTACTCATTATTGGATTCTTTCCATCCTCTATGTTCATGTGTGTGTGTTAGGAGGTAGGATTAAACTTAGATTTACATGTTGTATGAATGCAACTAAGGTGCTGAGCCGGCCACTCAATTAATGAAGCTTTTCATGCGTAATGACATACACTAGAGCAAGTATGTTATGGATGATCCTTTAATCTCCAAGCACGTGGTCTTGTGCCCTCTTTTAGGTGAAAACTTAGTTATTGAGGAGGATAGGCGATCTAGTGAAGGATTGAACCTCTAACATCTGCACAATCCAGCGATTGGGACTGGTTCTAGAGTACAAGTTGAGTTTCAAACATTTTGGCAAACATATCTCTTAAATAACTGTTAAATAGAATAGAATTTGCACTGGAATGAGGGAACTTTTGATTGTGAGAAACTAACGTATTTAACAAGAAAACCAAAATCTATCCTCAAAAAACAATAACTTTTCAAAGCTAATTCTCATTTAGAAACAGCTTTTTTGTTTTTAATTTAGTAGATATTTATAGTATGATGTTTTCCACTTATTTAAAGGCTCATCTGTCAATGCCTTGAATATATATTTTTTAAATACATGCTCTTCATATGCTTTCTCTTTTTGTTGGCCATGGAAATTTCATGCAGAGTAATTGAATGCTGCATAAAGAAGAGACTCCAATGGAATGGTTGTTTTGCCCGTAAAGTTTGTAAAGAAAGTGAATATTATGAAGACATGATGCGTTACTTGCGGAAGAATCTTGCTGTATGTCCTGTACAGAATGCCATGTTACTCTTCTTTCTGAAATAGTATCAAATACATTGTTACATTGTTTGCATGATCAGAAAACTTTAAGGCTAGGAATATTTTTGGGAGAAAAGAAAATTAAAGTTTTATTGCTTCAAAAATCAAAATTGTAATGTTGTAATTAAAAACTCGTCCTTTTTTTTTCCTATTTTGTTTTAGGTTCAGTTTTGATAAATAAAAATAATTTAACCATATTAACTTGTTGTAAGAAAATATTTTCATCTGGATACTTTGATTAATGAATGCCAGAGGTAACTACTACAGGACCACTTCCTGGATGTTAGCCAGTGACCTCATCTTTTGCTTATGTTGCAAGTCATCTGCACTTAATGTGTTTTTTTTTCATTTGCAGCTGTTTCCTTATCATCTGGCAGAGTATGTTTGCCGTGTAATGAGGATATCACCTTTCAGATATTATTGTGATATGATTTTTGAAGTAATGAGAAATGGTAACTTATTACTTGCTTGTTGCAAGTCTCTAATGCATTATCTCTCCACGATGGTCCTGATTAATTTTTATGTCATTTAACTTTCAATTGAGTGATTTTTTCTGTGGAAAACACCTCAACCCGGTTGTTGATTAACAATGCAGTGTTTGTAGGAATACTTCTGACTGTGGGTTCACCTGTAACTTGAATGGCAGGAACCGGAAGAGTTGAGCATTTAAGTTGTTCTTGAATTGTAAACTGTTTTCATAATACAGATTGACAGTGAGACATATCTAGTAAATATTGACTCATAAAAGCTCTTGTCTAGAACAGAATTATATCAATAAGTTCCTGGTAAGCCCTTACAACAACAACCAATGTCTTTTCCTACTAGGAGAGATCATAAGCCATTGAAGTGAGGAAGTTTGTTTTTGAAATGGTAAAACACTACTTTTTCCTCGGGGCATAAGTGACGCTTCCTAGTCTAAATTGAGTGTTTGTGTTGCAGGGTGAAATATAAATTAGTAGTGAGTACTTATGGTGAAGAAGAAAGAAAGCTAGGTGCTGAAGTCATATGTGTTAACAATTGAGTATTAAAAAATGATAAGATGCTTGGGTGTATAATGCATAATGACTACTGAACCTGATGTGGATAAAGAACCAATATAGTGAACACAACTGTCGTTAGGGCATTGGGCTGGTGTGATTCATAGTCAACATAAGTCACCACTAGTATGATTCATCGGTGGGAAAGAAGTCACCACTAAAATAATTGTCAGTGGGAGAAGTTACCTGTGTCATAATTCATTAGTGAAAAAGGATGACATGACAAATGGCTTTCAACTTTCTCCCCCACAATGCTATGCTAGTATTGGAAAAGAGCCTTAGTGCCATACAGTAACCAAAAGAATAACAAACCAAATATAAGTACCACTAACAATACCAAGACACAGCCCAAACACATAAAACTTGATTGAGAAGAGAGAACACATCAGATTGAACCATTGAACAAAAAAAAAAACAGCTTATGGGAGTCAAACCACTCTGGAAGGTGGAGAACAATGGTGATGGGGTGAGGCAGTGACGATGGAGGTGAAGGGAATGGGAGCAATGCACATGAGAAAGGCTGCCTGGACAGATTTTGGTGACTGGTCGGACAAGGTGAGACCAGGTCTAGATAGAGGAGGAGACAATGAGTCAGACGGAGTCAATGGTGACTGGAAATGTTGTTGGATACACCCTCACATGCTGGTCGAAGCTGACAAATGTTGGGAGCTTGAGGTTGCACGTGAAGGCTCTGATGGGTACTGGTCAATCTGTATATGTCGAAGCTGATGACAGTGGCAGTGAGGTGAAAGGCAGACTAACAAGTGATAGGACATATGGATAGGGGTGGTAAAGAGACAGAAAGAAGGTGCCAGAAGGAGACCATGGCAAAAGAGACAACTAACTGGAAGGAAGAAAATAATCATGAAAGCCGTGCTCCAGATTTTAGGTAACTCAATAATGGGATAATGATGGGACAAATCACGGAAGATGGTACCGCTCTGATATTTTTTTGAAATTATAAGGTTCTTAGGTAGAGGAGAAGGAAATGGGAAAATGGAGATTGAATAATGTGATGTTGATATTGGTTTGATGTAATATGATATGATATATGAGCTACAAGGCACTAATCCTTGTCCTTATTTATACCAATACTAGAATACCCAATTCAATAAGTACACAAATCATAACATATAATGAAATATAGAAACCACTCCTAAGAGACCATCTACAATACACTAAAATATTCTGATGCGATAATACTATTATATAATATTTTCTAGATATTCTAACAGCTTGTGCCATTAGGCTTTTTGTTGATTTACACAGTTGTGCTGGTGTAGAGGATGATATTCCTATTTGATTTGATTTAATTTTTATTTGTCATCATTAGGCATGATTCATGATAGGACATTATGGCATCATTTGGTCTATGTTGCTGATCCACCTAGTAGGGAAAGGCCTTGGTTGTTGTAATTTTTAATTGTTGTATTTACATCATCATAGATGTTTAATCCATGTGAATTTATATTTTATTGATCAAAGAACTCCATCTTCTACTTGTAATGTCCTCCTTCTGTGTTATAAGGTTGATTAATATGTAGAGTAATAAACATTGGCTTGCAAATAAGTTGATAAGAACCTTGGGAGAGCCACACCACAAAAGCTAGCTATTGTAGCTGGAGAGCCCAAGGCCTTATAAACCCCACACCGGAGTCCCATACTTCCGATGTGGGACTCAAGTCCCATACCTTGCAATTGGATCCTAACATCCCACCACACTCCGCAGCCCTGGCGCCCACGCGGGCTGGCTGTGCACTAGCCCCTTTGACTAGTCCCGGGCGAACACTGCAATGCCGGCGTCACCACCCGCGCCGCTCGATTGCAGCTGCGAGCCATGGTGGGAAGCTCTGATGCCAATTGATAAGAACCTTGGGAGAACCACACCACAAAAGCTAGCTATTGTAGTTGGAGAGCCCAAGGCCTTATAAACCCCACACCGGAATCCCATACTTCCGATGTGGGACTCAAGTCCCATACCTTGCAATTGGATCCTAACATAAGCTTGCCTAAAAATTTCCTGCTTGTTTTAATTTTTTGCAGAGCAACCTTATGACAGCATCCCAAATTTTAGTGCAGCAGATGCTTTAAGACTTACAGGAATTGGGAGAAATGAATTTATTGATATAATGAACAAATGCAGATCTAAGGTACTGGTTAGATTTGCCTGTATGATTTACATAAATATATATTTGATACTTGGATTTCATGTATAATTATTGTATGCATGTCTTTGTTTGTTTAATTACCTGTTACAATCACAGTGCCAATATTTCCTTCTAAGACTTAACTTCTATATAAGTAGGCAAGGTGTTGATTCTAGATATGTCAAACCAAATATGTTTCAACGACTATCTTGTTCATTTTACACTTCAGTAAATGGCTTTGTTATGATACAGAAAGCTATCATTAGTTTTGAAGGCTATTTGACACAGAAAAGCATTTGTTTATCAAATTTTTTATGATTTTACTTAAGAAGGATAGTTTGTAATTTTTCTTCCTTAATTTGTTGTAGAATAGGAAACCTGGATAATTAAGGGAAGAAGTAAAGGGAGAAGTTGAAACTAATAAAGAAAAAAATTTATAGAGAAGAGTAATAGTCTTGAAGGAGAAAGGTTGGTTCTTTCAGTTCTCCAATCACGTGCCTTTGACCAGACTTTCATTTTTTTTTTCCTCATAAATCTGAATTTAATTTCATTGACTTTACTTCCCCTTGTCTGGAACTGGATAATGGTTTGTTGAATATTATTAAATATTTAATATCATTAATTTCCTAAAGTCAGACACTTACTGTATAAGTGTATATAGATTATTTGCCTTTTGATTCATTTTAGTTGTAATCCTTATTATCAAAGGATGTATTTGTATTTGTCTATGTATATAAATATACATCTGCTGAGAGTTGTCTCTCAAGCAATTAAGCTACAAACAGTTTCTGTTATTTTCAATCGATTTCATATCGTTCTTTTCTCACACTTCATTTCCTCTTTTGGAGCATTCAGAAAATCATGTGGAAACTGAACAAGTCTATTGCAAAAGAACTTTTACCTTCACAACCTGTGGACTTTCCTATTGAACCTTGGTGGGGAGTTTGTCTGGTCAACTTTACTTTGGAAGAATTTAAGGTGAGGCCTGCATTGCACCCTTATTAAATGGAGGAGGGTCCACTTACAATAATGTTGTTCGTTGTGTTAGTTTGGCAATGAGAAGTAGTTTTGATATTCACTTGTCTAATAATTTTTGTCAATTTTTCTTTCCTTGTGACTTGTGTTATGCATTTATAGAAACTCTCAGAAGAGGAATGGCCACAATAGACAAAGTATGTAAGGAGGAAGCTAATTCATTTATCCTGTTTGATCCTGAAGTTGTAAAAGGTCTTTTTAAACGGGGATTGATCTATTTTGATGTTCCTGTATATCCTGATGATCGGTTTAAAGGTTTGTTCTTTTTTTTCCTTCCCTATATTTTGGCTTACTAGGTTTTATGTTCCAAATATAATTTTCTGAGGTATGGTTCCTAAGCATTTAAGTTTAAAGCTTCATATCTGTAATGCATTATAATTTGAAGGGTTGCCTTGTGGAGAATGGTTACAAAATAGAGTTGTCCATCAATTGAATTTGATCTGTTTTCAAGCATCTGTATTCTTACCAGCCCAACTGACTGTACTGGTTCCCCTAAAATTGAAACTAAAGTTTCATTTATGGTTTCATGACTTAACAAAACGAAATGTAATTAGATGTTTGTTTTTAATTGATTAGTTTTCAATACAATTGAATTGTTTGTTTGAGTCAGTTTTGCACACAAGTAGATCATCCATTCAGAAGTGAAGTGACTAAATATATCAAAAATATTATCTGGGAAATCTACTAAACTAAGAACAGGAACTAAAAATAAGTAATCGACTCCCTATAGGATTCTGTATATCTCATGATTCTTGGGATTTCTGTCCATCAGTAGAATATGTACAGCAGTTTTTTTGAAGGCTCTGTCTGTTTATGGTGATTCAGTTTCAAAGCTTGAAGGTTTTGTTTCTAACAGGGAGCAGTCTTATGAAGATCCTATTGAAGAGTAATGCATTTATTTCAGTCTGTTTCCTCTCTTTTTTATTTTTTCCCCAAAAGTATTGTTTCCATAAAGTGCGACTTTAAGTAACATTGTATCTTTTTTCTTCCAGGTTATTATATGCAGTTTTTGTTGTTTCAAATGAAAATACATCTGTTGCTGAATTGGCGACAACCCTACAGGCTGACTTGTCACAACTTCAGGCTGCTGCTTCTTTCGTATGTCGATTGGGATGGGCAACAAAAGTCATTGATCCATCATCTATTCTTCAAGATACAAATATACTTGGGTCTCCTAGAAGTGCAGTCAGTGATGAAGATGCTTCTCATGGTCGTCATGGTTTTGACAATATGCTTATTGATGATGATACCAATCATGGGGATGCTTCAGGTTCCCATGGCCCTCGTTCGGCCTATACTCGTGTTGCTTTCATAGTTGATGCTAATATAACATCCTATCTTATGATGGGTTCTGTTTCACCAGGTTTATACCTTTCACTTCCCCACTTCCTGAAGCTTAAGCTCATTTGCTATAATTTTTTTAAATATGTTTTTGATTTTGTTGTAGAGGCTGTTATGCTGTGACTTATAAGGTCATAAGAAACTTGTTAAGGTTTTTGGGACCCTTTATATTGATTGTTTGGATGAGTAAACTCTCATTTTGAATCATCTTTGATGTAGATGTTTGCAATTGCTAGCGAGCATTTGCAGGCACCTCAGGTTCTTATTTTATAATGCATTTTTAATCTGGGGCAACTCCTTTTGAGTTCCATCTCGGCCTATACTTTGGGTGATGTCCCCTACCTTCAATTTTTTATTAATTTTTTGCTTAGTCATGATAATTTCTGCTGCAATTGTTCAATAATGTTTAAGCTTCCGACATTTGTCAGTAGCTGCTTTGTGCAGATGTGTTGGTTTATTATACTCCCTAAATTGTTTTTTTTTCTCTTACCCTTGTTTTTGTTGAACAAAACAATTTGACAATGATTTGGTGAGAGGCTTTTGAAATTCTAGAATTGTTTTGTGGAGATTAATAAATAACCTAGATGAACCTGAATAGTACAGGCTGGTAGTATCTGAAATAGTTTTTGCAAAGGTATTGGAACAACGACGATGACAGCAACAAACAACTGAAGCCTTTTCCCGCTAGGTGAAGTTGGCTACATGGATCAAATGATGTCATAATGTCCTCTCATAAATTAAGTCCATTAATAGATTGTTTAACTGTAAATCTCTCTCAATGGTTTAGCGTATAATTTTCCTTGGTCTCCCTTTATCTTTGACTATTGGATTATTTCCATCCGGTCTACCCTCCTTACTTGTGCTTCTATAGATATTCTCTACACATGTCCAAACCACCTTAGAAGACTCTACCATTACCATCTTAACAAAATCTTTTGGATTTTGCTTTGATTTATATTTCCATTTTTTGATTGAAAATAAAACTGAAAGAAAAGAGGGAGTGTACAACTTGATGGGTTTTTGTGTAAAATTGTTCCTTTTGTCAATTCATTATGAGTTTTTGTCTTCTATCTTCCATGTCAGGGAATTGTATTATATGACCATATCTGTCTAGCCTGACCAAAAATTATTCTTCCTGCTGGACTTTGTCAGGCCTGAAATCGCATGCTGTTACACTTTATGAAGCGGGGAAATTGGGTCATGCCAGCATTGCTGATCTTTGCAAGGATCTTAGCACTCTGGAAGGTGCAAAATTTGAGGGAGAACTGCAGGAATTTGCAAATCATGCATTTAGCCTGCGCTGTGTGTTAGAATGTCTACAATCAGGTGGAGTTGCTTCTGATGTAAAAGTGGAGGAAGGTTTTGATAAGATGGATATGGCTACTTCAGGCAATGATGATGCAGGTTCTCAAATAGATGAAATCTCTTTGGCTGACAAATCAGGTGACTCTGGTATTACTGAAGCTGGGATGAATACTGATGACTTATTAAGTTTAGATCTGGAGACGTCTGTAGGGGCTTCGGTTGCCTCTGAAGCTGTTCCTAGTGATGGAATCTCTTCTATTACTTTGGAAGGTGATGGCAATCACATACAGGAAGCCAGTAAAGACGAAAATCACCAGAATGATGAGAAACTAATGGTTGAAGGGTCAGATGCTGGAACAGAAATGCTAAAAAGAAAAAAGAAATATCGTGTTGATATTCTTCGCTGTGAAAGCTTAGCTTCTCTTGCACCAGCAACCCTTGATCGTTTGTTTCTTCGTGATTATGACATGGTTGTGTCCATAGTGCCTCTTCCTCATTCATCAGTTCTTCCTGGACACACAGATCTAGTTCACTTTGGTCCCCCCTCATATTCTTTTATGACTCCTTGGATGAAATTGATATTATATTCAACTGTATCTTGTGGGCCTCTCTCAGTTGTTCTGATGAAAGGACAGTGTCTGCGCTTGCTTCCTGCTCCATTGGCTGGTTGTGAGAAAGCTCTCATATGGTCTTGGGATGGTTCCACAGTAGGAGGGTTGGGAGGGAAGCTTGACGGAAATTTAGTGAAGGGAAGTATACTCCTGCATTGTTTAAATTCACTTCTTAAACATTCAGCTGTGCTGGTGCAGCCTCTCAGTAAGTTTGATCTTGATGAATCAGGAAAAGTGATTACTATGGATATCCCTTTGCCCTTAAAGAACTCCGATGGTTCAGTTACCCCTGTTGGAAAAGAGTTAGGATTATGTGAAGAGGAAAATTCAAAGCTGAATTCTCTTCTGACTGATTTGGCAAACAAGATGGAACTGTGGACTGTTGGATATATTCGCCTGCTTAGATTATTTAATGAAAGAGAATCAGATCAGTTCTCACCTGAAGAACAGAAGTATGATTGGGTTCCATTGAGTGTTGAATTTGGGATGCCGCTATTTAGTCCAAAGTTGTGTAATAATATATGTAAAAGAGTGGTTTCATCTGAATTGCTTCAATCTGGCTCATTTGATGAGCACCATCATGCAATGAAAAGCTTAAGGAAAAATTTGCGTGACATTTGTGCTGAGTACCAAGCAATAGGTCCCGCTGCAAAGTTACTTTACCAGAAGGAGCAAGCTAAGGAATCCCCTCGTCAACTTATGAACTATGCTAGTGGAAGATGGAATCCACTTATGGATCCTTCTTCTCCCATATCTGGGGCATCAAGTGAGCATCAAAGGTTCAAACTTGCTAATCGACAGCGTGGCCGAACTGAAGTTTTAAGCTTTGATGGCAGCATTCTTAGGTTTGTATTCAATTCTTGAAGATTGTTGAATTTTGTTATCAGATAAATGAATGAAATCTCTTAGCTTTGTCTTGACAAACAAAATTGGTTACATTATCATAAGTAATCACCTAGCTTCTTTTATAATCTAATTAAATGATAGAAAAAACTTTTTCTGATAAATTCTAAATTTAGAAGAGTATAATATAAAATTTGCAATTGTGTGGTGTTGTAGCGAAGATAAATTTTAGAATATATGTTACTCTATATGGTAGAATTATATAGGAGCAATCTAGGGAACTAATTTAGGACGGTACTTCTGTATAGTTACTCTATATAATAGAGCCTCCACATGTAGTATATATACACAGATATCATGTCTCCTCTTTTCTCTTCTCTTACATGGTATCTAGACTCTTACAGGAGACAAACCCTATTCTGTGTCTACTAGATGAACACACTACCCACTGGTGATTTTTTTTTGAAAACCGTGTGGAAGGAATTTCTGGTGTTTCAACTTTCTGAGGCTGGTCCCACTGATTAATGTTTATAACTGTTTTTTGATGTTATGTCGCATTGTCATTCTTTGTTTTTTATGTTTATTTTATTTTATTTTGTTTTGCCCTTTTTTTTTTGTGCGCGGAGATAATTGTAGTAGTTTAAATCAAAATAACTATATTTTATACAAACTCGGATATTAAAATAAAAATCCTGGTATAACTCCTTCCATCTGTTCATTATTGGTAATTTTGGTTTCTATTTGTTCTAATTCTCTGAAATTACCGTGCTTTTGAATGGTGCATGCAGATCTTATGCCCTAGCTCCTATTGATGAATCCATTGAAGAAGTCACTCAAGCCAACACGATAAAAGCTGAATCAGATGAAAATGATAGTAAAGACGTAATCCTTCCTGGAGTAAATCTTCTTTTTGATGGTTCTGAGTTGCATCCATTTGACATAGGTGCCTGTCTCCAGGCACGTCAGCCTATTTCCTTAATAACAGAGGCAGCAGCTGCCTCAGCAACTTTAGCAATCAAATAGCACTGCAGTTACTATAGATTACTCCACTTCAAGTACGATATCCATGCATGGACGGCAATGCTAGAGGGGTCACACGCCAATGTTTTTGCTACTGTCTGGTTTGTTTTCGTCTTCGAGATTGTTGGTTGCCCACAAAGTTGCGCTCAGGTTAAAGGTTAGTTTCGTCTTTTTTCTTGTGTGTATTTTAGCTGCTGCGAAACCATTTTAATTGTTCAAAAATGCTTTCAATGCTAAACCTCTCAAGTATTTTCTTGGCGTTATCACTACCAGCATTGAGGCTTACTGGCCCCCTCTTTCTATTTGCCGAACTTGCTGTGAATGCACTTGCTATTTGCTCTGCATTTTCCACAGTCTAATCCTATTTATTTTATGCTCTTGTCAATGTCCTGCGTTTAATTGGACTGTACAATCTTGTTAATGAATGCAGGTTGCATTTATTTTGCGTTTCGCTTGATCCGGAAATTCACATCAGTTAGAGCTATGTAAAGAGGAAAGATGTAATGTTGTTACACAATTCCTTAGATATATACGACAGGATATCTTGTTCCTGTCACATACTTGCAGCAAAAAGGACATTATGCCATCGGTGATTCATAACAGAGGAAAATATGGCCATTTGGCAAATGCTTATTGCGTTTTATCTTTAAAGATGTGAATTCATTGTCGTTTGCTTTAGTTCCATCCTCATTTATTGCTAAAATGTATTTTCATCCGTATGTAAATTTAAGATAAATGTTGAGCGTGATATAGTCTTTCCTTTATGACACACTCCCCTTGTAGATACTTTTGCAGACACAAACTATTAGCTTGCCTACCAAAGAGTTGTGGCTCAGTTGGCAACACAGACTGAGAGTGTGGGAAGAGCTCTCGGGTTCAATCCCCACTGAACACATTCTTCAGGAGGGGTGGGGAGCTTTAAATGTGATTAAGCCCCGAATAGGATTGCCCCTGGTAATAGGGGATACCTATGGTTTATACCAAAAAACTATTAGCTTGGCTGATGTGTGTGAGAACGTCAACTACATTCAAGATTAAAATTCACAGATCGTTGCCTGCCAAATTTAAAAGCTCTTTATCTTTTTACATGTTTTAGTAAGATTAAATACTCAAATTGGTTCTCTTGAAAATATATGGAACATGAAGTTGGTCTTTAATTTTTTTGGATAAGATAGACTAGATGGGGGATAATCTAATGTAAGAGGAGGAAGGAGTAAAGAAAATTATAAATCAAATCACTAAGAAAGATTTGAGTTTAAATGGTCTATTCATGACAAGTTATTGTAAATTTATAATATTGTTTAATCTAAAAAGGCTTTGACTGTTTGTCTGTTTGTAACATCATTTTGTTTCATGAATTGATACTAATTTTACATTATAAAAAAACAAATTGATATTCTAAATAGGCTTAAATATGTTTTTAGTCCCTGTAAATATTTTTTTGGTTTTTCATCCCTACAAAATTTTCTGTTAGTCTTTTTGGTCCCTGCCGTTAACTTTTAGCTAATGTGGCAAACAGAGTGTCATACCACGTGTGTTATTTCTGCCCAACTTAAATTTTTTTTAGTCCCTATAAATATGATCCTTTTGGTTTTAGTCGCTATATTTTTTTTTTTACCTCAATTTTATCCCCATCCAACATCATAGTTTCCTTTTGCTTTCACTGCATTGTTACACTTGAAATTTTGAAACTTTTCATGGGTTTAAAAAATAAATTCTTTATGTATTAAATTATTTGAAATTTCATAACACTTGGATTCACTATATATAGGGGAAAAACCTGTAACGATTTTTTTTTCTGCAATTTTCTTTTTTCTATTTATTGACTGACAAAATTTTCATTTGATTTACAATTATAAGCCTTTTGTTAGTTAACACAAATCTCATTAAGTTAAAGGTTAATAGACATAAATCAAATGAAAATTTTATTAGTCAATAGACAGGAAAAAAGAATTAGTAGAGAAAAAAAAATCGTTACAGGTTCCCCTTTTATATAGTGAATCCAAGTGCATTGAAATTTTAAATAATTGAATACATAAAGAATTTATTTTATTGAACCCAAGAGGAGTTCAAGAATTTCAAGTGTAACAATGTAGTATAACCAAAAGAACACTGATGTTAGATGTGGATGAGATAGAGGTGAAAAATATAAAAAAAAAATATAGATGGAAAAATAAAAATAAAAATTATAGGGACTAAATACAAATTTAAGCTGGGCAAAATCAACACATGTGGCAAGCTGATGTAGCACTCTGTTAGTCACATCAGCCTAAAGTTAACGGCACGGACCAAAGAAGCTAACAAAAAATTTTGTAGAGATAAAAAACTAAAAAATAATTTTACAGGAACTAAAAACAAAATGACTTATATTTATAAGGACTAAAAACATATTTAGTCCTTCTAAATATTTTGGGGAGCAAATTTGGGATTGAATGTTTTTTTAGTGGTTATAATTAAAATATATGCACTCTATTGTTTCAGCCACAGGTTGAGCAAAAGAATTATGCTCAAATAGCTTATTTTCTCCAAATACTTAAATATAGGCTTTTTTAAACTTTTTAATTTAATGGAACTTTATACCAATGTAAACCAAGTAAATTTCGCTAATTATAAATCTGTTGGTTGGATATTTATTTCAGAATCAATATTTTTTTTCCTTCTCAACAAAACACTGTCCTTGGTTGGAGCTTCTTTCTCTTGATGATCATTATTGTGAGCTATATCCACTGCTTTATTTTCCCTCTTCTTCTTCTAACTCTCACTTCTCTGCCCATCTGTTTAGTTTTGCCATTTTCTGTCTTGTTTTAAAATTACTAGTAGTATTTTGGGGGCATATCTCCTCCCGATTAGACTTCTTCTCATTTCATTTTATATACTAGCACTTTCTGAATTTACCCCTCTTTATGCAATGTCTGATCACTGATGGACCTTTTTTGTTAGAATATAAATAGCTAATTCCTAGCTATAACTTAGCTAGGTATATTCCAAACAAACACTTGTGCGAATTCCTGATAATAATGGTAAGCGAATAATCTCAAAAGTCCAAAATTTTTATCACCATCTTCAATAGCTGATCATGTTAGCTAGTTGTTTGTTGATGACATTGATGTCAATTCAGTAACAAGATTCTCATCAATTCCAGTAGCTTCTTGTGATCATAGAGCATCAAATTCTTGGACGTACAATTTTTTTGACAAGTGACTAGAAAACGAAGAACAAATTAAATAAGAGAAAGAACGAGCTTATATATTGTTCTGGACCGGCATCCGGCATCCATCCAGGATTCGCTATCACCACACTTAAAGGCAAAATGACCACATTACAACTATCCGTATGGCGGCATGGGAAACCGCGCGGGCGCCCTACCGGCATATGCGAACAACAGCGGTAAAACATGCCACCAAAACAGATCACCAAGGCTAACGGATTTTCCCGCCATTTACCTTCATATAAAAGCTCACAATAATGAGTCATCAGGTATCATTCTAATCATACTCTCATATCTGCTACACAAACTGACTTGAGCGTCGGAGTGTTTGCAGGTACACCCCCCTCCTCTGTGTCAGGCGGAAACCACCGTGGACGACCAATCTTGCGATCGGAATCCTCTATTGGAGAACTGCCCCAGTTCATTGGCGCCGTCTGTGGGGACGACTTTCGTTTCCAGCTACCTTCCCACGCAAGAATGGTTGACACCAGAGCAAACTCTGTCTCAGGCACTGGCCGCGGACGCACCCAAGATGCTACCGCCGGCGACCCTCTCACAGCAGCCGCGACACCTACCGCCGCCACCATGCCCCAGCGCACTCGGGTCCCTGACCCAAGCAATCCAGACGCCACAGCAGCCGCCGCTGCAGCCGCAGCATCTCTTGCCGCAGCAAATCGCAAGGTGCCACCTCAGAACAATCGCCCTCCACCTACTCCGCCACCAGCTTGTTCCACACCACCTGGGCAACCATCTCGTCAAGAACTGCTTTCTTTTATCAGCAAGCAAGATAGCATGCTGCAAGAATACGACAGACGCCTCTCAAGACTTGAAGAGGAGCACCTCCGCCTCTCTGCTCAGATAATCACCCAAGAAACACCGCACCAGGGGGATCAACAGTGCCAACAACCGCTGGCTCAGCCTCCTCCTCCTTCTCATCACACCGTTGAACCAAGAACGTCCCCAAGAAGGGATTACCAGCCCCGTGGCCAGCCGAGGCCGTCCAGAGAACGCCATCCATCGCCAGAAGCCTCCGTCCAGCATTCAGTGTCCCCGACCCGTTCGCAACATAGGCGGCCTCCGACGACTCTTCGTGATGAACGACAAGAAAAATCCCAGCAGGACTTTCACACGGACGACGAGGTGATCCAAGCCGTCGTCTCTTTCTCGGAAAGGATTATGCTGTTCCCAGTAGATCGCAGGTTCGAGAAACTCCCAGTAACGGAACAGTATGACTAAACAGGGGACCCATTAGAACACCTGGACGTTTACGAATCTGCAATGTCCATCAGAGGGGCAACTGGCCCCATAATGTGTCGTGTGTTCCCCCTATCCCTCAAGAAAACAGCTTTACGTTGGTTCCAATCTCTTCCCCCCGCGATCCGTCAACACGTGGGCGGAATTGCGGGGCAAGTTCATCACCAGTTTTACTACCAGTAAAGTTCAGCCCAAGACGGAGGCCAACTTGAAGCAAATACGCCAGAATCCCTCAGAGTCACTCAGGGACTATATCAGCCGATTCACTAAGGAAGCATTGCTGGTACAGGGGATTCAACCGGGAGTGCAACTCATGCTGGCCAAAGATGGCCTGATCCCACACTCTCCATTCTGGATAGATCTATCCAAAAGGAAGCCACCCACGATGGAGGAGTTCCTGACAAGAGCTGAAGAATACATCAGTTTGGAAGATGAGGAGTTGGCATTGAAATTGAAGGGTGCATCAGTAGAAGCCACCAAGCCGGACAAGCCGGCTGGAGACAAGGGGAGTCGCCAGAACAAGGTTCAAGGGCGTTACAACCTCTACACACCGTTGACCACCTCACCAGGCAGGATTTTGAATGAAGTAATGCATGTAGAAATGTTCGAGGCCGGGATAACCCTGACCTAAGCCATTGAGGTCCAGGCCAGATACGGATAAGAGCAAATACTGCTGTTTCCACAGGTGTCAGGGGCACGACACAGATAAATGCGTTCAGCTTAAAGACGCCATAGAAGATCTCATTCGATTGGGAAAACTTAACAGATTTTGTGAAGAAAGGGGATGGAACAGAAAGAGGCTACAAGAGAGAGTCTAACACCCGTAGGGAGAAGAGCCCCCGCAGGGAGAGAAGCCGCTCAAGGAGTAGGAGCCCACGCCAGCATCACTCTAGAAGCGACAGAGAAACATCTCACAGATCTCGATCCCGTTCTCACCGGCTACATGAAGAACCCCCGAGGGCTTCCCAGCATCGAGACATCCCGGCAAGGGAGCAACAAACCCCCGACGCCAATCGACCCATCATTTATGTTATAGCAGGAGGATTCGCGGGAGGTGGAGAAAGCAACAATTCGAAAAAGAGACACTTAAAGGAGATTATGAGTACCGCCTTTGAGCCGTCATCTAGTCGGCCGCGTCAACGTTATCCCACCATGACATTCACAAACGATGACTTTGGCCCAGTAGTCCCAGGGCACGACGATCCGCTCCTCATCACGGCTTTCCTCGCTAACCATGAAGTCAGAAGAATATTTGTTGACCAAGGCAGCTCAGCAGATATCTTGTTTGAAAAAACATTCAGGAACCTGCATATACCGGAGACGGACTTGTTTCCTTACACAGGGGGAGATCTCATTGGTTTCACTGGTGATAAAAACCCGGCCTTTGGGCTATGTAGAGCTTCTGGTGACATTAGGACTGCCCCCAGCTTCGAAGACGGTCAAAACCCGTTTTTTGGTCGTGGATTGTCCTTCTACTTACAACGCTATCCTGGGCAGGCCGGCCCTAAACGCCATCGGGGCTATCATATCCACCAATCATCTCATCATGAAGTTTTGGGGCGATGCAGGGGAGATCATATCCCTTAGAGGAAACCAAGTTACAGCGCGATCCTGCTACAAGGAGTCTTTGCGTATAGTCAAGGAGGAAAAGCCAGTGCCAGAAGCACCCCGGCGTCCCGGAAAGGAGATTATGCTGACGGACCTCGATGTCCGTGATGACTTTACCGCCGAACTTCCATTGCCTGCAGGGGATTCGCAACCTCTCCAAGTTGGAGTGCACCGAGATCAAACAGTACAAGTGGGAACGGGGATAGACCCAGGGATCCATAATACTTTGTGTAACCTGCTGCAGCGAAATGGGGACCTTTTCGCTTGGACTTCAGCAGACATGCCTGGAATAGACCCTGCGTTCATATGCCACCGTCTATCAGTGGACCCTAAATTGAAGCCAGTATCCTAGAGAAGGAGGAAGATGGGTTCAGAGCGCCTGGAAGCGATCTCCCAACGGGTATCCGAGCTGCTGGAAGCCGGGTTCGTCCGCGAGGTCAAGTATACCACCTGGCTATCCAACCCGGTGTTGGTAAAGAAGGCATCAGGAAAGTGGAGAATGTCGTGGATTACACAGACCTCAATAAGGCCTGCCCCAAAGACTGCTACCCGCTTCCCAGCATCGACCGCCTGGTAGATCAATCAGCCGGCTACCGCCTATTATCCTTCATGGACGCCTATTCTGGCTACAACCAGATTCCCATGTATCCGCCAGATCAAGAAAAAACTGCCTTCGTGACGGACCAGGCCAACTATTGCTACAAGATGATGCCGTTTGGCTTGAAGAATGCAGGCGCTACATATCAAAGGATGATGAACAAGGTATTTGAAGGACTCATCGGGAAAACCATAGAAGTCTATATTGATGATATGGTAGTTAAGAGCACCCAAGAAGAGCGTCATGTGGAAGACCTGGCAGCAGTGTTCCACCACCTACGCAGGCATAACGTACGCCTGAACACCAAGAAATGTACCTTTGGAGTCCGGGCGGGAAAGTTTCTGGTATTTATGCTCACGGAGAGGGGAGTTGAGGCCAACCCTGAGAAATTGCCAGGCAGTCTTGGACATGAAGAGCCCAGCCTGCGTCAAAGAGGTCCAGCAGCTCACGGGCCGCATCGCCGCCTTGACTCGATTCATAGCCAAATCTGCGGCAACAGCACTCCCGTTCTTTCGGCTACTGAAAAAGGGATCCCAATTCCAATGGACGTCGGAGTGTGAAGAAGCTTTCCAACGCGTCAAAGAAGTTTTGGCAACCCCACCCATCCTGACTAAGCCGATAGCCGGTGAGCCGCTTTTTCTATACCTTTCCATAACGGAAGAAGCACTCAGCGCCGCCCTCGTCCGGGAACAGGACAACACCCAATGGCCGGTGTTTTTCGTAAGCAAGGCATTACAAGGTCTGGAGCTGAGATACCCAAAGGTTGAAAAGGTGGCGTTCGCGCTCTTACGGCAGCCAGGCGATTAAGGCAGTACTTCCAAAGTCACCAGATTATAGTGCGCACGGATCAACCTATTCGCCAAATACTACACAGGCCAGACTTAGCAGGGAGAATGGTGTCATGGGCGGTGGAATTATCAGAGTTCGGGATTACCTACGAGCCCCGGCAAGCCCTCAAGGCGCAGGCCCTCGCGGATTTCATAGCCGAGCTCACACCGGCATCCTCCGCGGAGCCAATCCACTGGGAAATATTTGTGGACGGGTCGGCTAACCCAAAAGGATCGGGTACCGGAATTTTGCTCGAAAACAGCCAGGGGATTGTCCTTGAACACTCCCTAAGCTTCTCCTTCCCAACATCCAACAACCAAGCAGAATACGAAGCATGTATTGCCGGCCTGCGCATGGCAGTCGAGGTGGGGGCGCAGAATATCAGAATCAACAGTGACTCCCAGCTGGTAGTATCCCAGATCAAAGGAGATTACCAGGTAAAAGAACCACTGCTAATGAGGTACTTATCACGAGTCAAAGAGCTAATATCACAATTCCGCCAAGTGGACATCCGCCATGTTCCCCGGGAAAGGAATGCATGAGCAAATATCTTATCGAAATTAGCCAGTACCCGCTCCTCCGGTAGCCATCGTTCTGTCATACAGGAAACGATTAGTTCCCCAACCGTTGTACTGGAAGTCGATGAAGAAACCCATTGGTTTTCTGATATACGGAGATACCTAGAGTCCGGGATGCTCCCGCCGGAAACTTAAGAAGCAAGGAGAGTTCAACGACAGGCCGCGAGGTACTGTTTACACCAAGGGAAGGTATACAGGAGAGGGATCACGCAACCATTGTTAAAGTGTATTCCCCCATCTGACGTCCCCTACATCTTGGCTGAAGTGCACGAAGGTTGTTGCGGCCAACACCTTGGGGCAAGGGCTTTAGCGAAGAAGATCCTCCGGGCTGGCTACTATTGGCCAACAATGGAGGCGGACGCCGCGGGCCACGTACAAAAATGTGATTCATGTCAGCGACATGCCGACATCCATCGGGCTCCGCCACAAGAACTTTCCTCCGTTAGCGCCCCATGGCCATTCTCGTGGTGGGGGATCGACATCTTGGTACCTTTTCCCTTGGCCCCGGGACAGGTAAAGTATCTGGCAGTAGCAGTCGATTATTTCACCAAGTGGATTGAGGCAGAACCCCTGGCGAAGATCACGGCCAAGAACCTGGAGAAATTTGTGTTTCGGAGGATAATATGCCAATTTGGGATCCCAAACACCATTGTAACGGATAACGGCACCCGGTTCACTGATAAGGTTTCAGGGACCTACTTCAAGGCCTCCATATCAAACAGCACTTCACGTCAGTTGAACACCCGCAGACCAACGGGCAGGCTGAAGCCGCAAATAAGGTTATCCTGCGAGGCCTGGAAAGAAGGTTGGAAGATGCGAAGGGCTCTGGGCTGAGCAGTTATGGCATGTCCCTATGGGCCTACCGCACCACCCCTCATTCCACAACAGGGGAGTCGCCCTTCAGACTCACATATGGAACGGAAGCCGTCATCCCGGTAGAAATTGGAGATCCGTCCTTAAGAACTTTTAACTTTGAAGTCGCGAGCAATGAATCCCGTTTACGGGAGGACCTTGACTTGATTGAGGAAGTTCGGGACAGGGCGTCCATCCGAGAAGCCGCCATCAAAGCGCAATCAGCGGCCCAATACAACTTCAAGGTGATTCCCAGAACCTTCGAGCTGGGAGATTTGGTTCTCCGGCGCGCTGACGTCGGAGGGAAGAACGCCGCCCAAGGGAAGCTGGCATGCAATTGGGAGGGCCCATACCGGGTAACGTCGAAAACAGATACAGAGGCATACTCCCTTGAAACCCTTGCCGGGATACCCATCCCGAGGACCTGGAACGCCGCCAAGCTGAGGAAGTACTTCAGTTAGATTTTGATTCCCAATAGATGGGAAATGGTTCACTACCACTGTAAAATCCCACTAGATGGGACTAGCGAAAAATCTACAAGGCCTAGCGCCGTGGCTACAAAGCCAGTTAAAAATTGTAAAATCTACAAGGCTGAACGCCGTGGCCTTGAGCCAAATAAAGATTCATTTTGAAGCAATTATTTATGTTTATTAGACGGCTTCGCGTCGTAGAACTCTGCAAAGAGCGTACGGGTACGATCCCGGCATACGCATTCATGATGATATCCTCCTATGATGGCTTGCCACCTTCATAGCAGGGATACATCCGAAAGCGCCCCCTGACTGGAACTTGATTTCAGCGCAAAGGGAAAGAAAGGATCCCGACACTGGCAATGTCCGGGATCCCGACGTGCGTGTATAAAAATCAAGCAAACAAGCGAAGATCACAAGAGAATTCAGGATCATGAAAATACTTCATTACAATAAAGCGTCTAATCGCTTACAAAAAGGGCGCCATACCGCCCAAAAAGATAAAAGTGAAATAATTACAAAATAAATCGGCATTCCGGCCCTTCACCCTTGTGCAGCTGAAGTCGGTTGGCTGTCCTCCAAACCAAGGATCTGGGCATCCACCATTTCATACTCAGATGGACCCTTCATGTCCTCAGTAACCACATCGGCCTCCAAGGTAATGGGTTGCATGGGAGGGGGAGTGATCTCTACATCACTAGGATCCTCCGCCACGAAAAACTTCCCGGTACCCCCCGGTACCACTTGCCGTCACGAACCACGCAGAGCGTGCTCATGCCTCTGGTTCGTAGGTTAACGCCGGGGTTCAAGAACTTGATTTGATCTATGGCGTTATGAAAGAATATTTCAGCCGATTCATCCCAGAGGTCCTCCACCCGTTGGATCTCCCTCTCATATTCAGCTACCTTGAGCTTCCATTCCTCTCTGGCATCCTCGAGGGTCTTCTGCCATCTTCTGTTTCTGAATAGCGGCTTGGATGGCCTCAGACCTTTTGGTTTCTAGATCAGACTTTAACTTCTTAATCTCCTCCTCCAGCTCTTTATTCTTATCAGTAAGTTTGAGGTTTTCGTCAGAAAGCCCTTTCACCTTCTTAAGGGCGTCTTGCATCACGACTTCGTCGTCTTTCAGTTTTTTTGAAACGGCCTCGAAGTCTTTTTTTAATTTGGGGAAGGGCGGCCACCTCGTCAATAGTGCTATTGAAAAATTCTGCCATCATGGCCCCCCCGCAAACACCAGGTGCCCACCTGGCCCAGGAAATCCTTCATCTCAGGCAGCGGAAGAGCCCGTGAAAACACGCTGACCCTGTTGCCCCAGTAGCTTCATGGCGGCATCCTCCTTAGGATCTGGAGTGGCCCAGGAAATTCTTGGGAAGGAAGGACGCCAGAAGGTGTTTGAAGAGCGGATTGACTTGTGCTGGAGCCCTCACCCTTTCGAGAATCAAGGGAACCCTTCAGCGCCTCAGTCCGGACCTTCTTCCGAGGACGTTCTTGAGTTACATTGGCTACTGCAGGTTGAGAGGATGGCAGTGCCGAGGAACCGGCTCCAGTGGCCACCGCCGCCTCGGCATCTGCGGCTTGCCTTCTTAGCGGCCTCACGCTTGGCCTTTTTCTTCCGCCAGAGCCAGCAATATTATTTCCCGCCATATCGCCTACAAAAAGATAAAGGTAAAGTATGAGGAAAGTAAGTCAAGGAAATAACACAAGATAATCTGGGATATACCTAAGCGATCCTTCAAGCTCCGGCCACCACCATTGAGAATGCGATGGCACCCCAGAATCCGTGTTTCTCTTTGAAAGCTTGTAACGCCTTCACCACAAGAATTTCAGAATCAGATAGCTCATCAAGACCAAATACGTAGTCTCTGGACATTCTGTTAAAGTGGTCCTGGGTCCAGTACAGCGGAAACTTGGGTTTGCCATCCTCCTTCAACAACCATCGTTTCCCGCTTTCTGTCGGGCGGAAAAAGACGAAACGCTCCTTGAAATTCTTATACGAAGCCTGGTAGACCTCGAAAAGCTGCCACCGGGACCAGCTCTGAAGGTCAACCACGCCTTCCGCCCATTCGCATCCACCACAGGGTATGGTTTAACATATGAAAAAATATGTCAAAATTGTACATTAGCCCTAAGGCATCACACACCTCCACAAAACTGCAGATGAGCCCCAGGCATTTGGATGTAGCTGAGAAGGGGCACGCTTAAATAACGGAGAAGGCTAACTTCGAAATTGGAAAACGGAAGCCGGACCCCCAAATCCATAAATAAGCACTTGTACATAGGCAAAAATGGTTCTTCGGATGTTCCTTGACTGCAAACCCTATCATCTTCCCCGGGAAGCTCCACGGACCAATCCTCCTCATGACCAGGGGAGGCATAGGTCACATGACGAAAGGCCAGTTCTAATGCCGGCTCTGAGCTGTACCAGCAAGGAGTACCCAAGGCCTCCACATCTACCCATCTAGGGCTCTCGCAATTGGGCGACTCCGGGAAGTCGGCCTCCGGGAAGTATGAATCTTTCTTTTTCCCATCTCAGGAAGAATAACTGTTGGGACCTGTAAGAAAGATCCAGTAAGTCCTCGTCAGAATCCGAATCCGAAGACGACACAATGCCAGAGCATAGCCGGACAACACCGGCAAACTCTCTCACTTCATCCATTCCAACATTCCTCTCCAGGCTAGCAGATAGCCCGGCATGAAGGGCCCAAAATTCCCTAGGGGTCATAGAATTCAAAGGTAAGGCACTCCGGGGTAACTTCCCAGAGACTGAGTTATTTAATTTCTCAGTAATGGAACCAGAGCCACTTCGGGTCTTGCGAATCAGCGGCGCAACCCTACTTTCCTCCGCAGATTCATCTACCACAACCCTAAAACCACCCTCAGATCCATTTCCCGGTGGGATACCACTCCAAACACAGCCAGAAAAATGCAAAAAACACCGCAGAAATAAAGGACAAGGAATCAGGGGAATACCTTGGAGGAAGTCCGAACAAAACGCAGAAAGGAACGTCAGGGAGACCCGACCGGTTCGAATGGCATATACCACCGTGGACCACCTGGAGTTATAGAGGAGCGCTGCAACTTCGCCTCACCAGAGAGAGAGTAGCGGGAGGAAGAAGAACGATCGAAGTGGAGCGAGAATTTTGAAAAGTGCCAATCATTCTCCTCCCTCGGATCACTTATACACCGTGGGAGATAGCAACACGTGGCAGGAAACCAAACGACGTGCCCCTAGGATCGGGACACGTCGCATCTCGAGATTTGAGCCGTTACAGCTGGGAGCAGACCAGAAGCACCGCTTATCCGGCATATGGCTGTCACCCGGGTAAGAGTTACATACTCAAGCCGTACATTCATAATTATGAAAGATACGACTTGGGGGGCAACTGTTCTGGACCGGCATCCGGCATCCAGCCAGGATTCGCCGTCACCACACTTAAAGGCAAAATGACCACATTACAACTATCCGTATGGCGGCATGGGAAACCGCGCGGGTGCCCTACCGACATATGCGAACAACAACGGTAAAACATGCCACCAAAACAGATCACCAAGGCTAACGGATTTTTCCCGCCATTTACCTCCATATAAAAGCTCACAATTATGAGTCATCAGGTATCATTCTAATCATACTCTCATATCTGCTACACAAAGTGACTTGAGTGTCGGAGTATTTGCAGGTACACCCCCTCCTCTGTGTCAGACGGAAACCACCGTGGACGACCAATCTTGCGATCGAAATCCTCTATTGGAGAACTACCCAGTTCATATATATATATATATATATAAAGGGACATATATGGACCTGCACGAAGTATATATACACTCATATGCGACATGTGTGGAAGCAATGATAAAGGAATATTAGGTCCATATCAATTCCTAACAAGTCTAAAATGGTATCAAAACTTACTATATCTTGCAGAAGAAGAAAGCCACTTACTATAGATGCATATATCACAAGACACTTGCTTATAAATTTGCACAACGTGAAGCCTCATAGTAGTATATCACAAGACACACAGAGAAATCATTATTATGGGAAACACTCCTCCTTACGTGGTCCAATTGGGAAACTTCGCTTCCATCAACATCCTTGAAGGAGAGGCAAACGGAGAGCACTACGAGAAGCGAAGTGTGTCCTACCGTGCAGATGAGAGAAGCGCAGAAGTTTCAATCAAGAGAATCAAACCACCCAACAGCAAATCCAACGGCAGCAGCAAGTTCATCATCTCCATCACAGACACAGACAAAATGAACATTCTCCCCGTGCGTCTGTGGCCGTACAGATTTGAAATGATGGTAGAAAGAGTGGAAGGGCAGCACCTGAAGGTGACATACGCAAAGACGCGTGTGGTACACGACAAGGATGTAGCGTGGGGGGTTGTAGCACTCGCTAAGGTAGGGGTGACACTTCCGCGTTTAAATGTGTACGAAGAGGATGCGACCAAGAACAGAAAAATGACCACGTCAGCAGACGGTGGAATTACCGAAACGTCCCTGAATCCGTACAGGGTTAAGGGTCGTGATAAGCAAAGAGGGCTTGTGGTGATTGAGTGGAAGAAGAAGGCGTGGAATGAAAATCCTTATATGGTGATAGTGTCACACTATTTGCAAGCTTAATGGGAACGGGTAATACTGGATTTTCTGTTGTGGCGAGGATTCGAGGGGAGGATGGTGAGTTGGAAGTGGTGGGACCGGATTTTCATCCTGCTACTTCCTTGTTTGAGATGTTTGATCAAGTTTTGAGAACTGGCCGTTGGAATCCAAACGCCTGTCCTCATTGTGCTAGTGCTGCCAGTGCCAGTGCCAACACTGCTTATTATTATTATCCTCCTAATCAAAGTCAATCTAATGGTGAAATCAGCAAAAGAAACCAACAATGGTTTAATAGCCTTGCTTCCTGATTAATAATATAAATATATAGTTATATATTTAGTTAATAATGTAATGGCTAGCTAGTCCTATAAATCCAGGTTGTTGGACCTGGAAAACGTCCTATAAGTTAAACCATATAGTAGGTTTTAGTGTATGCATGCAGTTTTAATTTGTGGTTGTCTTGGTTAACTATTTTATTTTACGGTAATGGTATTTTCTGGAGTTTTTCAAAATGGGTTGTTCGATTGAGGAAACAATTTTAGGTCGGTTTAATAAAATTGATTTTAATCAACTTATAGAATCAATCACATGAAATAATGATACATGATTTACAAAAAAAAAATTCAAAACTAGTAATTTAAAATTAATTTACAAGTAGAATAAAAAATAGGCAAGATGGAAGATTCCGACATCTGTATATCAGTATATCACTGATGCTAGAATGATTTTTTACCCCTAATCTTCAATTCTAAATCTATATATTACTCCATCCATAGTATTTATAAAATCATATTTAACTCAAACATGCATATTAAAAATATATATTTTAATGCATTAATTTTTTAAAATTTTCTCTGACTACGTATCAAATTTACCTATATTTAACAAACTCCATTCAATTTCTCACATTAAATAAATTTTAATAAATGACAACTATAAAGTTCATTAATTATGAAAGGTAAAGATAGAAAAAATTAATATACTTTTAAAACTTTATAAAAAGTATTATATAAAGGACCAAAATAAAATTATCAATATAGGGTTATATAAAAAGGATCGGATGAGTATTTATTAACTAATTACTTCACACAAAACTTCTATTTTAAACCTACATATAATCCTTCATATTTTATGAATATGCTACACTTAAATTCCCTATCTTTGATAAAATTATTAAGAAATATCTCTATTGTAGATTTTGACTCATTACACAAAACCTCTTTCTTCCTTAAATATTATACTAAATTTTTATATTTTTAAAATGTATTACAACTAATTAAACCCTTTCTTACATATAGTAAAAATTTGAAATTATCAAATACTTAAACATTAAAGTTACATTCAAATACCATATGAGAATAAATAATAAAAAATGCATTCAAGTTTCATGTTATTAAAATAATAACAATATTTTAAATTATTTCTATAAAGTAATTAATAAAATTTTAAACTCATGAATATTAATAAAAATGAAACTAATGTATTAATATTAATTTGTCAAGAATTAGATAAAGTTTAGATTTCTTAAAACATGAATAACAGTGTAAAAACATCCAAAATTAAATTTCACAGGAATCAAATGATGTTATATATTGCAAAATAATAAAGATATAATTTATTATTAGTTTTCACAATAATCTTTTTGTTTTAATACCAAGATCCAGGTTTTAAGAAATATTAATTAAATTTACTCACGTACTTTCCTATCAAACAATTTTTATTGTCCCGTGTTTTCCACGAACCAAAACATAAAATAATGTTGCATGATCTCTAACAATAACTAGTTTATTTTTTTAGTAATTGATATTTGAATGAGAATATAAAAGTCGTAAAAAATCAAACTTGAAGAATGTTATAAATGAAGTAAAAAAAAAAAAGTTTAATATCATAAAAGATAATTAATTAATATTCTATATTTAATATGTGATTTTTATTGACACTGGAAGGTGTTATTATAATGATGGATGCTTAATTAAAATCAACTCTTAACAATTAAACAAACGTAAAATAGGGGCTCGAATTTTTGTTTCCTTGAGCGTTAAACTCATAGAGAAAAAAGAATAGGATAAATTAATAAAGAAGGTAAAATAAATTCAACTCCTATAAGTACTTGAATTTAGTTTTTCAACTAAACTTTTTCATAAAATTTCTCGTTAATTAATTTATCTTCTTCATAAATAACTAATTTTAAATTTGAGAAATTAAATTCATTTCACTTTTTTTTACTTCATTCTATTTTCTTATCTCATAAGTGTTTTTAAAAAAGTTTTATCCCAAAATAACACAATATCCAATATATTGAAGCCCAACAAGCACCTAAATATTTTGAATTCAAAGAATCAAAGTGATCTTCTCTTAACATCCTTCAAGGCTTTAAAATATGCTAAGTGTCTAGAATACCTGACTCCTTTACATCCTTATTTAAATTCACGTCACCAACTTTGATCTTAATGACATTTTTTCAAATCAAAAGTAAGGTATTTTAATATCAATCATGCTCAAAATATTTATTGTTCTCGCCATGGAGTTTAAATATTTTTACAAGACCTAACCATTCCCCTCTCCAAATAACATTTGAATTTAATAATATACACTGTCAGTATAAAAAAAAGTATACCGATATCTAATGATTTATTGCCACATCGATCATTAATGAATTTAATAGTACATGAGGTGTCATATTCATTAAAGGAGTTATCTATCAAAAAATATTTATTAAAGGAGGTGGCAACATACACGATTGATTGGATATCTGTGTAAAATTTTTTTACACCGATATTGTATAAGTATTAAACTCATAACATTTATATATAATTATACATATTCCCAAAAGTTCATTTAAAGGAATTTGTGTTATAATTATGATTAGTTGCATATATCATGAGTCTGGTATGATTTTATAATTCAGTGGTCATGTTTATATGTGTGTAGTGCCGACGCACAAGGAAAGTTCAGGTGTCCATGCGTAAATTGTTTAATGGAAGAAGACTGGCTGAGAAAGACATCAGGGAGCATCTTCTGTGTGATGGTATTATGAAGGGTTATACAAAATGGATATGGCATGGTGAAGTGACACATATGCCATATGATGATGAGGTCCCAATGCCAGAGTATTCTCATTCAACCATGGAGGACTGCATGGAGGATCGAGTGGAAGACATGATTCACGATGTCGGTGTGGACAGATTTGCAGAAGCACATCTGTATGAAGATATGTGTAGTGATGCTGAGACTCCGTTGTTTCCGGGGTCAACAAACTTCACACGATTGTCAGCGGTGTTAAGATTGATGAATTTGAAGGCATTGAATGGGTGGTCTGATAAAAGCTTCACGGAGTTGCTTCAGTTGCTAACTGACATGCTTTGAAGTTGGACCAACTTGAAGAAGAAATTGTCGTTATCTTGTGTCAGTTGGAGATGTTTTTTCCTCCATCCTTTTTTGACATCATGGTGCATTTGCTAGTTCATGTAGTTAGAGAAGTTAGATTGTGCGGACCGGTTTATCTTAGATGGATGTATCCAGTTGAGCGGTACATGAAGATTTTGAAAGGATATGTGAAGAATCAGTATCGTCCCGAGGCTTCTATTGTAGAGAGGTACATTGCAGAAAGAAGCTATTGAGTTTTGTACGGGGGTACTTGTCCAAAGCAAAACCTATAGGACTTCATTCCAAATGTTGGAACAACCAACCAACCGCAAGTAGGTGCTCACGTGGTGTACATATGGTGACCAAATCTCGTGAAGAAATCCTTGCAGCACATTTGTACATATTAAATAACACAGATGAGGTTTTGCCTTACATAACTGCTCACAAAGCAATAGTGAAGGACAAGAACCCAAGACACCCGGAGAAGTGGGGTGTTGAACGAGCATAACAGGTCTTTTATGGCTTGGTTTAAAAATGAAATCATGAAAGATCCTACTGCATCTGAAACATTGACTTGGTTGGCACATGGACCGAAGTTTGATGTATTAGCTTGCGCTGGATATGAAATCAACAATTGTATGTTCTCCACGAAGTCTATGGATGACAAAAGTACAGTGCAAAATAGTGGGGTCACTTTAGAGGCAGAGTCCATGCAATTCTCTTCATCAAAGGACGGAAGCCCAGTTGTAGGAACAATGCCGTACTACGGTGTAATAGAAGAGATTTGGGAGGTGGGTTACACTAAGTTTACAGTTCCTGTTTTCAAGTGTAAATGAGTTGACAATAAGAGTGGTGTGAAAATCGACGAATCAGGAATGACCTTGGTCGACTTTCAGAAGATTGGATATAAGGACGAGCCATTTATCATGGCACATCAAGCTTCACAGGTGTTTTATGTGAAGGACCCTGTGTCGGAGTTTGGTCTATCGTTCTCCATGGGAAGAAACAAGAAATTCTTCCGGAGTATGACCAGTTGAACCTTGATGTCGGTGAAACTCGATCATTTTCTTCACTAATGGTTAACAATGTCGAGGATGATGTTGTCGATGATGTGCATGCCACTCGAACAGACCATAATGAGGGAATATGGGAACAAGTTTAAAGGTAGATTCATTTAATTATGCATTATATTTTATTGTGTTAATTTTATGTCTTATTTTTATAAGTTTTACTTTTGAAGGTTACTTTGTGTATAATTGTCACTCATATTTGTTTTTTTTTTCATTTTTCAACAGAGATATGGTCGATGATCATGGTCTGCCTCTATGTTCAGGGGATCATTCAGAGTCATCCTCCAGAAGATCTGTTAGAGGACCTACTAGGCTGGGATGGCTTGCACAGAAATGCGCCAATGGGGAGAAGGTAACACTGACCATTAATGTTGATAGCGGGGTGGGCTACTGGGCCAAACTCCGATCTCCTTAGCAGTTATCTCGGTGTATTGGCCCGAGACAAAATTTCAATTTTAACACCGACTTGGGAGCATGTGACTGAGGCTGAGAAGACCGTGCTGTGGAAGGATGTTTTGGTAAAACACTTATATGATTTTTTGTCAAGTTTTTTATGAATTTGATGTTAACTCTAATGTATGATTGATTCTATCTTTGTTTTTCATATAGGCTCATTTGATATACCAAATGTACCGTCATTGGAATCGAAGTTATTGTCTTCGATTGCGGTGAAGTGGCGTCAGTTTAAGTCCCTGCTAACGACCACATATATTTTTGGCCCAAAGAAGGGTCAGAATCCTTGTACCAAATATCAGGGCATTGATGAAGAGACTTGGGAACAATTTGTGGAACTCCGTGAACAAGAACATTGGCAGGTTAGTGCAATTCAGTTTGTTTTACTCATTCAGTTTTGTATAGATTTGTAGTAATTTATTATTCATTCACTACAGGATGTAAGGAGGAAGGCTAAGGAGATTCAAGCACATAATGTAACCCCCCACATTCTGTCTCGTGGGGGTTATAAATTGCTTGAAGAAAAAATGATAAAGAAGAAGTTGAAAGACAGAGCTGCAGATGGTGATGATCCTATTGCAGACCCTCCATCACCGCCTACACGTCATGAAAAATGGAAGCAGGCCCGTGTTAAACCCTCAGGGGTATATACCTCTGAAGAATCACGCGTTATCTCTGAGAAGATTGTAAGTTTTAATTTTGTAATTGATATTTTATTTACTATACAAAATCTTGATTCCATACTCACGCTCTCTGTCACTATATTTGTTAACTGCAGGATTCTTTGGTTGAGTAATCTACTCAGGGGACCTTTACACCAGAAGGTCGTGATGATATACTTGCTACTGCTATTGGACGACCTGAGCACCCTGGTCGTGTTCGTGCTGCTGGAGCAGGGGTTGGTATTCGGTCATTTTTTGGATCAAAGTCCAAGAACTCCTCATCAAGTGAGCCTAGCAGTGAGCACATCGAAAAGCTAACACAACAGCTCACAATTGAAATCACAAATAAGGTGAAAGATGAAATGAGGATCGAGTTGGAGTTGTACAAGCAGGAATTGTTGAATGCTACGCAGACAGGTGCTCCTAGTCAAGACTTTGTGACTAATGCTAATAAAATCAGCACAAAGGGTAGTTGTTCACCAGATGGGGGTCAAGTGGATGAAATCCCATGTCAGCTGTATGTGGAGTGCACACCATCCCCTAAGTTGGTGGCTTTGGGGAAGGTTTTCATAGGGGCCACCACGGTACATAATATTCCTCTTTCACCTGACACAGTCAAGGTATCAGTGGAAAAGGTTTTCGATGAGAATGCTCTTGTGCCTATCCAGACATTGGAGGTTGCTATTGTACAACAAGCATATCAGACCTTTATTGCCTGGCCCCGGCATCTAGTTAGGCAAACTCCAACCCCTATGGTATAGTTGACACTTATATATATTACTACTTTTCACAATTAAATGTTTCTTTTTTATATCCTCAACAATGTATCTATATATATTACTACTTTTCACAATACATTGTTCTTTATGTGCAGCAAAAAGTACAAAAGAAACGACAAAAAGAAAATACCAAGAAGGGACCTTTTCCAACCGATGATCCCCTTGCTAGCTTGTTAGAGGTTGCATCCGCCATTAAATACAGCTCTATCGAGTTGCCATGAGATGACGAAGTTTTTGGTACGGTACAGATGTCCATACCCCTGTATTTAACCGTCTCAGATATAGGAGAGGTTGTGGCGGGGGATGAATATCTTAACATCACTGTCATTCATGTGTGGGAGTTGTAAGTACTTTGCCAACTAAACTTGTAGTTTTATTATTAAGTAACTTTAGAAGGAAATTTCCTCACAACGAAATATTTCTTATTTCAGGTTTTTGGCTCCGTTATCCTCACATGAGGATGTGTATGGATTCATTGACCCTCATCTAACCTGTGAGGGTGTAAATGAAAGAACAGCTATTCAGGTGTACATCGCCAATGCCTTGCAAGATGAGGGCAAGAAGATTTATTTAGCACCTTACTTTCATGAGTAAGTGGAAATACTTGTAGGTTTTTTAATATTTTTATCATTATCAAAATAAATATCTTGCAGTATTAACTAATTTTCAATGCAGACGCCACTGGAAACTACTGGTTATATCTGTCGACGAAGACAGCGCTCTGTGGTTTTGTTCATTGCATAAGAGGCCCCTAAAGAGATTTTTTGACATAGTCAATAGGTAATGACAATGAATTTATTAACTTTAGAAGTCTTTTATTGAATTATTAAACTCTAAATCGTGTGATATTTTTTATATTAGTACATATTCAACATATCAAATGTTGATGGGTAGAGCTGGACATAGAGCTCATAAGCTAACCTGGAAATACGTCAAGGTATTTACATGGATTCAATAAGATATTTTAATAAAGTGTTGTCTACGGTTTTAATTATTTGACTAATATTCATTTTGAATTGTAGTCCAACAAACAAGTTGGAGGGTATGAGTGTGGCTATTACGTCATGCAATGGATGTCTTGCATTGTGCAAGGGGGAATTCAAGTCGCATTGGACAAGGTAATCCAACAAACAAGTTAACATCAATCGTCATGCAATTGATCTATCCACTAATTACAAGTTATTTTATTTTGCAGTATTTCATGGATAGTAGCCCACTCAACTCTGCTTCAATTGATTACATCAGAAAGGCATGGGCTGCATATGTTATTGACTTGTATAACAAAACTTTAGAGTAGTTGATCAGTATTTGATTACTTGTAGTAGTTTTTTTATATAGTTTCATTACTTATAATAGCTTTTATATTAGATTTTACGTGTAATGTGATTATGTAAATTGATTAGTGCACCGAGTATGTGAAGTGTCATTACTATGTTGGTATTTCTGATTTTTCATTGCTGGGATTGTCTGGACTGTATTTTCTGTTTGCAGGTTTGGGAAAATTGTAAAAAACAGAACGAACTAAAAAAAAAAATTAGACTTTCCACGACGGTTGTGTCCACAACTGTCGTGGAAGAGTTACTCAAGAAGGGTGGGTTGAAGTAGTTTCCACGACGGTTATGGTCACAACCGTCGTGGAAAGTCTTGCTTTTCACGACGGTTCCTTTACTAACCGTCGTGGAAAGTAAGCCTTTTCACGACGGTTCCCTGTCCTAACCGTCGTGGAAAGTAAGGCTTTTCACGACGGTTATCAGTCCTAACCGTCGTAGAAAGTCAGTTTACAACGACGGTTAGTACGCGTCGTGACAATTTCCACTTAACAACGACGCCTGGATCTACGACGGTTGTGCAACCGTCGTAGAAGCCTCTTTTTAACCGTCGTAGAAAGCCTTTTCTGCAGTAGTGTGTGCTCAAAAGGTTAATACAAGGATTTTAAAGTGCTCATATATAGTTATAAAATTTGTGTCACTGCCACTGGAATCTAATTCCCATCATCAGTTCATGCGAAACTTGAGAGAAAAGATTGTCGGATGCCTTAATTAGCACTAGCAGTGGTCATGTAGATTAAGGAAAGAAATGGCATGTATTAGAAAATACTTTTAAAATTAGCACGTGAGGGTCAAAAGAACTTTTTGAAACTAGAAACTGGGGAAAAATGTTGCACATAATTTTCTTTGGCATTCCAAAAACTCTCCTTATGTAGTATTTTTTATAATTCTTTTAATTATTAAATATATGCCGAAGAGAAGGGGTTCCATATCTCTCCACTACGGAAACATGCAGGAGGAGAGAGATAGATACATCTCTTGGGTGGGCACATGTATGGATAGAGGAAATTGAGTGTGAGATAAGATGAAGAACAAATAACACTGTAGCAGAGAGAGAGAGAAGAGAATAAAAGAGTTTAGTCAAAAAAAGAATATATAAGGACTAGACTATATATATATGCTAAATGTATGGAAGAAGAAATTATTAATGAATATATAGATCCCTTCAACGCAGAATAAGTCCTTGTGTTATCAAATCATACAAAACTGATATGAAGATGCAGAACAAAAAAGAGAGAAAAAAAAAGGGGAACAAGTTTGATCAAAAGAAGATAAGGATTAGAAGGTATATATTCTCAAATATCAACGAGTGGAAGACATTAAATAATAACAAAGATAGTTAGTGGAAGAAGAACGCCCCCCATTATTGCCTCAAGAATCTGCAACATCAACAGTAGAGACCCAGGCCCGGCCCGGCCCATTAGTGTATGTACTTAAATTTGCAGAGGCAGAAACACAATCTTGCAAACCCAACTAACTACACAGAAATGGGAAACACAACCAGCGGTGGTGGTTCTTACAAACAATTGGGACAATCTACTTCCATGGCAACAAGTAAAAGCCATGGCAAAGCATATTTCAATGGAGAGTCTCATGATTACGAGAGGCAGAGTGTTCTCTACTCCGTAGATGACAGAACCTGCACTTCTTCCATCAGCAAGTTTAGAAGACCCGGCAGCAACCGTGCAGAGAGGTTCGTAATCAACATCACAGACAGTGACAAAATAAATTCCTGGCGTGTCTGGCCATATAGATTTGAAATGGTGGTAGAAAGCCCACAAGGCCCAGACCCAGGCCCATACCTTGAAGTAAGTCATGCAAAAACAGAGGTGATACAAGGTGAAGACATTTCATGGCTCTTTTTTGCCCCTTTTATGAAAGGAGGAGTTTCAAATCCTTCAAATCTATATGGAAAGGATGCTATCAACAACAATCCAATAAAGACCATTTCACCTGATGGTACAATTACCCTTACATCCCTCAATTTCTACAGGGTTCAAGGTAATGACAAACAAAAGGGCCTTGTGGTGATTGAGTTGAAGAAGAAAAGAGTTAGGATCAAAGCCCATTTGCAGTGATTGTGTCACACTATTTTGCTAGTTTGCGCAAAACGGATGCAGGGTTCTCTGTGGTGGCTAAGATGCGAGGTGATGAAGGTTTGCAATTGGAGGGACCACACTTTCACCCTGCCACTGCATTGTTTCAGATGTTTGATAAGGTCTTAAAGACTGGGCATTGGAACCCAAATGCGTGCCCTCATTGTGCTGATCAAGCTAGTAATAACCACCACAACAACAAGCATAAGAATAATAATAACTTGGCAAATTCTGTTAGTGTTGGAGGCAAGAAAGGAAGTAGTGATATGAGGCTGCTTCGTAATGGTGGTTTAGAAAGTGTGTTTAATGATAATAGAGGAGTTGATCGCATTCAAAGGAAGCTTCAAGTGTTAGAGCCTGAGAGTAGTGAGAGTGAAGATAGTGATAATGATAGGGATGCAAGAAAGTCATTCATTCAAGATAATATGATTAGAAGCGAAGCAAGGTCCATGATCCCATCTGACAGAAAAGGTCCCCAATGGGATCCCAACAGGCCGTTGGTTGTAAAGAAAAACTATGGAACTGTGGTTTATCAACAATGATCAATCAATATATCTTGTCTAGGTCCATTTCACACTCAAATCTTTCATATCTTTCTTCATCTTTTCCAAAGATCGGTGGCATTAATGAATTCCCTGATCATTTGTCTTGTCTGATGGCATGCATGTTCATATCTATTAATTGTATTAATTAATTATTCATACAACAACTCATACAACACACTTTTTTTCTCTATATCTCTCCATCACATCACATCTCACATTTCTCTCTCTTCTTTTTCTTTTCTCTCTTTATCTATCTTGGTTGTATGGTTATATGTTGTATAAATTTAATTTCTCTAATTAATTAAAGGGTAATGTTTTTTTAACACCTATGAGCATAGAAAAGAAAGATAAAAAAGAAAAAGAGAGATATAGTAAAAGATGTGATAATTAATATAATGATTTTTTTAAAATTTAAAATTGTCCTCTAGTAATTTTTTATTTTTATAAAAACTAAAATAATGTTTTTCATCTAAAAAATAAAAATAAAACACCTCTTTGTGGTTTTTAAAATAACTAAAAACAATTTTAAAAATAGTTAAAAACTCAGTATATTTGGTTTAGTGTTGAATCACATTTCCAACGTTAGAAATAATTGTGTTGGGAAATCCAAATTTAAATTTGATTTGTTTCAATATTAAGTCAAACACACACCCAACTTGTAACCCTTCTTACTTAACATGTTTTGTTTTGAAAACCAAAACATTAATTGTTTCTTTGAGTTCCTCCCCATGTAGAGAGTATCACCTAAACTCTTATATTGATCTTTTACTTTATTACTATATAAAACAAATTTTATTTTTAGTATATATTAATTTTTGTTTCTTTGAGTTCCTCCGCATGTAGAGAGTATCACCTAAACTCTTATATTGATCTTTTACTTTATTACTATATAAAAAATTTTATTTTTAGTATATATTAATTTTTTTATTATTTAAAATAAAGGTCTATTATATGGACCGATTTTTTTATGGTCCATATTATCTTTCCCCTCTTAATTGCCCAATTTACCTTTATTAAAATGACTCTTGAATCTCGAGTTGAATTAAGTGAAGTCTAAAATATTGCAAAAAAAAATGAGAGCATAACCACTGATTTTCAAGAAAGTTTGTTAATCAACAATGAGTAATTTATCAAAGGCTTTGGATGTTACAATCTTTCTTTTTTTTTATATAACAAATTGTCCATGCGAGATCCTGTGATGGCGATTTCCGGCGAGCTTGGACGGTGATTCCACGGAATAGCACGACGACAGTGTACCTATAGAGACTCCGACGCTCAAGTCAGAATGTATTCCAACAGAGTTTTCGGTATAACAAATGAAGTGTACCTAATTCAATACTTTGGTGATGCTTATATAGGCAAATTTAGGTAGGAAAAGTCGTAATGCCTTTGTAAGGGAGTTATCCGGAGTGTCCACGCGCCCGTCCAAGGTGGATGTCATGTGCCATACTCTAGCTCGCATCAATGTTCCGAGCATGAGGTCGTCCTCGGGACAATGTTTAAGAATCAGATACACTTGGTTGCAATGTCTTACTTGAGTCTTTGAGGTTAGGGACGCATAACTGAGTTGTGTCAAGTCGAACCTTGACTAGGAGGTTGGTCTAGGTCTTGGTTTTGGACCTTTATTTTGTAGTCGGATTCTTGATCTCCAACGTCAGCGACGACTAGACAGGAAATTGGTCCAGAACACAAATATATTTTGAAAAATTATTAAATTTATGAAGTTTCAAGTAATTTACCATTACTTTGATTAACGGGCATGATGAGTTCTTTTGAAATAAGATCCTCTACAAAATTATGCAACAAATATTTGTAAAATACTTGGGTGATGATAAAAGAGATGCTATATATTAAGATGTCTTTTTATATGAAATTGAAAAGGAATATGAAACAGTGTTAAGCAATAAAAGTCCTTCTTTTATAAATTACGGTGAATTTTGAAAAGTTTCCATGTGATATGTGTTTTCACATGTGTTCGTGTAAAAAAATCTCCATAGTTAGCATTTTTAATGGTGAAATTACTCTTTCTTCCCGTTGATTGGGCATGGAGCTTTTGGTATATAATTCCATCTATCCAAGTTAGGAGATACACCCAGCCTACTTAAGGCCTAATTTAGTAAAATGGTCAGGTCTAGGCTTTGGAAAAACCTTTTTAATTATAGGTTAGGCTTAGACTTTTAAAAAAACCTATTTGGCTTAGGGATGGCAATGGATAGGGTTTGGGTAGGGTACTATAGTACTCGTCCCCATACCCGCGTTTTAAAAAAATACTCGTACCCGGACCCATGTCCGCGTGGGTAGTGATTCTAATACCGTACCCATTACCTGCACTTTTGTTAACTATAAAAATAATAAATTGATTACAAAATAAAAATTAATTAAAAAATAGATGAAAAATAATCTATAGATCATCTAATTTTTAACCCATAAAACAACTATGATATGTGAAATTGGATCAGAGATTAAAACAATGGAAGGGAGAGAAATGAAAATTAGTTCATGTTTTACTATATTATTGTTTAGGACAAAATTATAACATATTCAAAATTATAACATTTAAATTAATTAAATTAGTGATATATATTAATGTTTTTTTTGTGACTATAATATATATTAATATTTATTTTTTTGGAAAAAATAATTAATAATATAAACATATATATATATATATATTAAATTAATCATATGTATATAAATTACATTAATTATATATATTATATAAGTGTGGGTATGGGTAGGGTAGGGTACCATCGTACCCATACCCATACCCATTAAAAAGTGATGGTAATCACCCATCCCGGACCCGGACCCAGACCCATTTGGTGGGTAATTACCCTACCCATTGTGAGTAATTTTTGCGGGTATCCACTGGGTCTGGGTCCAATTGTCATCCCTAATTTGGCTTGACATGTTTGCTTATTATAAATAATATTATTTGGCTTAAATATCATTTTGGTCCCTACATTTTTTCGTGTTTTTGGTTTTAGTCCCTGCCAACTTTTTTGTGTTTTTGGTTTTAGTCCCTGCCAATTTTTTTTTTGAAATTTAGTCCCCGCTTTTTCAAATGTATGTAATTTTAGTCCCTAACACTTTTGATTTTAGTCTCTGCCAACTTTTCGTGTTTTTTGTTTTAGTCCCTGCCAACTTTTCGTGTTTTTTGTTTTAGTCTCTGCCAACTTTTTTTTTAAAATTTAGTCGACTAAATAGTCAATTTGGTCCTTGAAAGTGTTGTTCATTGTCAAGTTAGTCCCTGAATTGGCAGAAACTAAAAATTAGTCCCTGAAACTGTATTTCATCCGTTAAAGTAGTCCCTCTATTAATAGAAGTATAATTTCATCATTGTAAGTTGATACTTACTGTCATTTTAATCCTGCAAATTTTAGTACGTAAATTCAAATAAATCCCTAGAACTAACAAACCACTATCAAAGTAGTCCCTGAAATATTTGTTTTTGTTAACAGAGGGGACTGCTTTGACGGACGAAATACAATTTCAAGGACTAATTTTTATTTTCGGCCAATTCAGGGACTAACTTGACAACGAGTAACACTTTTAGGGACCAAATTAACGATTTACTCAATTTAGTCCCTATCAAAAACACAAAAAGTTGGCAGGGACTAAAACCAAAAGTTGGAAGGGACTGACATAACATACTTTTGAAAAAAGTGGAGTCTAAATTTAAAAAAAAAAAAGTTGACAGGGACTAAAACCAAAAACACGAAAAAATGTAGGGACCAAAATGATATTTAAGCCTATTATTTTTAATAAACATATAAATATTTTATATATAATAAATCATATTATAATATATAATTTTTTAAATTCTTCTGTTAGGCCTATTTAGATATAGGATTATTGTCCTATCTAGACGTATATGTTAGTAACATATTTATATTATAAAAAAGTAAGTATTAGTTTGTAAGCGTATTGACCTATTTAGAGATAAATTTATTGACCTGTTTTTTTTTTGTCTAAGATTTATTGACCTGTTTAAATGTCATAATATGAAATAGGCTTTTAAACATGCTAATAGGCCAAATTGGGCTTTGAAACAGGCTAGGTTAGGCCTAAAAAATGGCCTATGATAGGTAACATGCCAGACTTGGGGCACAAAAATATAATGCAGGCCAAATTTGGATCCTGCAAAGCCTAATCCAAGTGCAACTTTTTTTTTGACGGACCATCCAAGTGCAACCTTGATTTAACAGCGTATTTGGTTTAATATTAAAATATGATAAATCTAAGTTTTTAATGTTAAAAATAATTAAAGAAAGGGTCGTAATTTGGTACCCTCCCGTTAGAGAGGGTTTTTGTACCTTTTTGTTATTTTTTTAATTTAATTGAGCCATAAAAGCTAAAACTACATGGGAACAAGTCGCGTACTCCATCATAAATTATTTCGAAGACTTAATTTAGATTTTAAATGAGACAAATGTGTATTGCAAATGAGAATGTGAAAAAATGGGGAAACAGAATAAAAAAATACAGGATAATGGTTATAGGGGGTCAAAAAGTTTTTTCAAAAATTAAAAATACAAATTTTAATAGTTAAATATTGTCCCGTAACTGTAAAAATACTAAGACTATTTAAGAATGTTGAGAGAAATTGATTAAATGATCAAAGAAGGTACCAAAACTCTCTCTCACAAGAGGGTATCGTACAATTTCCCTCAAAGAAATTAAATTTAAGTTGATGTAATTTCAACTTTAAACATTCCCACGTTAGGGGCACCTTTTTGGCTTTTCTTTGTCTAGGACTAAAACCACGAGAAAGAACAGAACAGGTTGTTGAAGGTATGAACAGAAAGTCTCTGCCTCTGGCGTTTCTTGCTACAAACATTTCGACCAAGTTTCACGTTCCACCTTTTCAATGGCGATTCTTCTGCTCTCCACCCTCTCCTCCCTCCACCAACAAGCTCTTTGTTGGAGGTCTCTCTCTCTCACACACACATAACTATCCCTCTCCTGTTATGCCCAATCTCCTGTATTAACATGGTTGTGTTTCAGGGCTGTCATGGTCAGTGGACGAGAAGTCTCTCACAGACGCTTTCTCTTCGTTCGGAGATGTCACTGAAGGTAATTTCAGCGTTTGTCTCTTTTTCCTCATTTTCACAAGCTTCTTATATGCATCTATGTGTTCGACGTATTGTCTCACTGAATTGTTGTTAAGAATTTGGAACTAATGAATGTGTAAATAAAACTGTCATCTTGGAAAGACATCAATATGAAGTACTTTTTGCTAGATATCTAATTTAATAGCCAGCTTGAGCAAGGGAATTATCATTGCGTTTCTATCTCTGTTTGTTGCTTATGGGACTTAGATATCAATCTAATTGCATCTGTGCTTGATGCTTATTTCTCTACGTATTTCCTCTCTTGTACTTTTCATTGGTTTGATTAAATTTGCCCTTTGTCTGTTCTCACCTCTGTGCAAGCTGTATAGCTCTTGCTCTGGTTGGGCATTGCATATTGTTTAAAAATGTTGAGAGCTTGTAGTTTCCATTAAGAAATTATTTTGGAAACATATTCAGGACCTCTTGCATTTTTCACATCATCTCACCTGTTCCTTTTCATTGATTCACATTCATTGGCATTCAACGTAGGAATTACTATGTTCGATTCAGTTATTGTCTCAACCATTGATGGGGTCCTTTTCTTGTAGTGAGGATAGTGTATGATAAAGACAGTGGTAGGTCTAGAGGCTTTGGATTTGTCATCTTTTCAAATGAAGATGATGCCAAATGTGCAAAGGATGCAATGGATGGAAAGGTCAGAACTCATACGTTAAGAATATCCTATAATATATCTATCATTGCCTGTTGAAGTTCCTTCTGATGGTGATGTTTTCTTTGCAGGCACTGTTAGGTAGACCATTGAGGATAAGTTTTGCTCTTGAGAAGGCCTGTGGTGTACCTGTTGTAGTTCCTCGATTTTCAGATATTGGACATTTAAACAAGCACTAAACTGAATTTCCCTTACGAAATTTATGTGAGTGACTCTGATGACTACAAAATTTGTATTGGTTGTCATGATATCCAATTAGTAGAAAATGAAATTTACTAGATGCATCAGTGATAATAAAAGAATAGATGCATCAGGTTTGACAAAAATTACAGGGGATGAGAGATTACATCATCCCTAAATCATGCCATGTTACAGACATTAATGTTTGTTGTGGCATTTTTAAGCGACCTATCGATGAAGGACCATAAGTAGAACATGAATATAAATCAAACACAAGGTATTTCCATTATCTTCTAGAAGACAGTAGATAACAACCTGTGCCGTTTCTTGCCTTCCCAACTTTGACAGTAGTTGCTCAATTTGAATTATTGTTAGATCCGTTAGGATGGTATGAAATGGATACTTAGCTAATATTGAATGCTAATACAAAGTTATATGGCCTAAATGCATAGAAGCTGAATATATAAAACTAAAAGACTCAAATTAAACAATGTATCTTCAAATATAAATGAAAATCAAGGCTTTGTATGCTATCAGTACAGGATCACCATTTTATCGTCCCTCATCTAGTGGCTCCAAAACCTGGGTTTGAATACTATCAACCCCAGTAATTATGCTGCTGCCACCACTGCCCCGTCTACCATCAGTGGTGTAGGGGGACCTTGGTACTCTGAAGGAGTACTCAGTTTCTTCCAAGGACAAATTGGTTGCAGTTGATGAAAGTTTTTCCACAGTCCTTATTCTCTCCAATTCCATTGCAACTTCTTTCATAGTTGGTCTTTCCTCTCCCTTAAGCATAAGACACCTTTTCACAAGATAAGCCACTTCCATTATTTGCTCAAAATTTGCATCATTTACTATGTTGTTGTCAAGGATTTGAGGCAAGCGACCCTCACTCAGCAAAGAAACAAAGTAGTTAGATAGATTTCTATCACTCTCAGGCCTCATGAATGAAAGTGCCTTCATGCTTGTCAATAGCTCTGCCAAGACAACCCCAAAACTGTAGACATCACTCTTCTCTGTTAACTGACTTGATTGGAAGTATTCAGGATCAAGATAACCCAATGTACCCTGCACTAAGGTTGTTAATTGTGTTTTATTAATAGGAATAAGCTTTGAAGCTCCAAAATCAGAAACTTTGGCTGTGAGATTATCATCTAGTAGTATGTTTTCAGTTTTGACATCTCTATGTATGATTGGTGTAGAGGCAGCAGAGTGCAAGTATGCAAGGGCTTCTGCAGTCTCAGCTGCAACTCTCAAACGTACTTGCCATGAAAGTTGAGAGGCTTGACCTTCAACATGAATGTGTTCTGAAAGTGTCCCATTAGTGATGAATTCATAAACAAGAAGAGGAACCTCTATCTCCAAACAACAACCTAGGAGCTTCACAATATTCCGGTGGTTGGTTTGGGAAAGCACAAGTACCTCGTTGATGAATTGCTCAATCTCAGTTTGACTTGAAATCTTGGTCTTCTTGATGGCAACAACTCTGTTATCTGATAAAACACCTTTGTACACTGTTCCATGGCCCCCTTTACCTATGACTCTATCCTCATCATAGTTGTTGGTGGCTTTCTTCATCTCTTGAGCAGTGAAGATTGTAGCTCTTTCTGTGGACCCTTGATGTGCAGCAATTCGCTGTTTTAACAATATGCCGCCATTTTGTTGAAAATACTTTTGTCTGATTTTATTGAGCTTTGCTTTTCTCAGTTTGGAATACAAGTACAAGCTTCCCACAAGCAGTGCCAATATACCCAAGCTCCCACCTGCAATTAAGAGAAAATATGTGTTACTGAATCACATTTATGAATTACTGCATTCATGGGTCAATTTATGTGTTACTGCATCAGGATTCTTGCTTAAGACATCCAAATAGTATCTCATTCATCAGTTAAAAACTAAGATTTAGTGGTCCCTAAAATCATAATCATTCATATTATTTCTTAGAAACTAAGATTTAGTTTCTTAAAAGTATTAATATTAGCAACATTTGTGATTCTTTTGAATTCTCAGGGGCTAAATGCTCTTCTTAAGGATGAATCTGAGGGTTTATTACATTAAACTTGATCAATCAAATAATTAATTACAAAATTAAGAAATATGATATACACTTACCCACTGCAATTATATGTGCAAGTTTCGTCCTGGATTTGCCTTTGGGATAGCAACCTATGCCACTTCTATACCCATCTACTTCGTATCCCTCCGGGCATGAACAAGTATAGTTGCCTTCAAGTTCGTGGCATATTCCGCTGCAGGGGCTAGGTTCCATGTTGCATTCTTTGATGTCTGTAGGAAATTACAGGTTGTCATCAGGGACGGATCCAGAATCCATAGGAAGAGGGGTTGAAATTTTTTTTTTAATGATAAATATTAAATAATCAAATTCATCATATTTTTTATTTAAGTTATACATATAGTACATTCATGTTATAAAATTTATGAATAATAACATTCGTATCAAATAATTTTTTTGATAGAAATCACTTAAAGAGATTAAATTTCAATAATTAATATTAAATAAAATCTATATTATAAAAATTAAATGTATTACACTCATTTTATTTAATTTATTTTCAATTATTGCATATATATTAATAATATTTTGTTTTTTTTGTATGTAGTGTATATATAATATAGTGGGGGAGGGGGGCCAAGGCCAATGTTTGCCCCCCTTCCATCCTTCCCTGGTTGTCATGATTTTACTTGAATTTTGTTATACCCACACATAAAATTTTCTCTTAAAAGAATTTTTTTAAAATAACGGTCTCTAAAATGAGTATAGGTGTATCTTCCCTTAATTAAAAAAAAAAAAAAACTAGATTAAGACCTATTCACTAGATGTAGGTCTTTTTCTAAGGTTACTTCTCTAAAAGCCTAGTCCGGCTGAAAGTTTATTTTGTAATAAAACTTTTAAATCTCTAAATATATTTATAGAGTAATAGTGTGTGTTTGTATTAGTGTGGGAAACGAAAAAATGCAGCTTTCTAAGGCACGTTCAACTAAAAATAACAAAGGATTGCTGTGAGGTGGATGTGCGTTAATGTCACCCCAAACACATACCAGTCTCTAAATTGGATAACATGTTTCAATATTTAAAAAAATAAATAAGTGTATGAATTTAAGATATTAAAATAAAAATATAATATAAGAATAATAATATGAATATTAAAAATATTGTTGTATTATTTATATATATTTAAATAGGTTAGTTTGTGAAGTTTAAAAAGCTTTTTAGATGGGTTAAAACATAATCTTTTTAGTTAGATAGATAGATTTTTTAAAAAAGACTTGACTTAGTTGTATTTGGATCGTGTTTGACTATTCAGCTTTCTCTAGCGGTGTTAGCTACTTAAATAATTAGGACTTAGCTATGGAATGATTATGTAACTACCATGCTATAGTAAATCAATATTGTGACTTGATTTAGATTAGATATGGATTAGGTCATAGGTAAGCATGACAGTTAAACCTGAATTTGTGGGGTATTGATTTACCCCCGCCCCAACTTTGACGGAAAAAATCCATTTTGATCGGATTTAAGTAAAACACTACCCCGCCTTTAATAGGGGCGGAGACGGGTTTGGGTGTACAAGAACGTGCTCCACTCCCGAACTAGCCCTAATAAATTACTAATTAAATAATTTTAATTATACTAATAAAGGTAAACTTATATATTTTCCTTAAAATATAATATGGTTCTTAAGTTTTTTAAGATTATCAATACTTATATTTACATATTATTTGAATTAGAATATATTAGATATATATGAGTTATTTAAAAACATGTGTTTAAGTTATAGAAAACAGAGAAAAAGATGAAAAATAGAGAAAATAAAATCTTCGCGAGTTTCTCCGAACCCGACAGGATGAGGTTGTGTTTCATAATTTCATACCAGTTTAAAACTGAACCCGAGTCCGCCCTGACTTTTACGGAGATACCTAGTTGTCATTTACTTAACTTATTCTTACATCCACTATCTAGTTTAGGCTCATCACTTCAAAAATATTATAATATATATTTTTTTATAAATATTAAAAACTATTTTAGTATTTTTCAAATCAAAAGTAATAATTTTAAAAATATAAAACATTATTAATACTTTGATATCTAAAAATAGAGTATAATAGGAGATAGGAGATGAGACGAAAGAAACATAAAATATGAAAAATATTTTAAATCATAGGATGAAAATGAAAGAGAAAAAGAAAAAAAGAAAAAAATGTGATGTAGAAGGAAATGTAAATAAATCAGAGTTATTATAATTAACATTGTTTTTTTAGGATGTGTTTATGAGTTTAGAGATGAGAAAAGGAGAAGGGTTGAAGAGAAAAGCGAAGGGAAAACAAGAGGAGAAAAAAACTTTCTAAAATACTCAAATTCATAAAAATGAGAAAAATGACTCCCAATAAATTCTTCCCAGTCCCCTCCAGAGACATAAGGAAAAGTTGGTGGAATCTGGAAATTAGACTTAATTACCTTGACATCCATCATAGAGATACGGGTTTCCTTCAAACCCCGAGAGGCATTTGCAACGATATCCCATTCTGTTGGTTGAATTGAGACATTCACTCTTGTCTGCTTTGCACGCGTACCTTGTCTCATTTTGTTTGGCCTCTTGGCACGTTTCATTTCCCACCGCCCAATCAAGCACCATAGGTACCTTCTTCTTCTCTAAATTATTCCTAATTAGATCCGTCGACGAGAAGCTATAGGCCCCTTCTTCACCTATGAATGCATAGCTACATGGATACTCATGTACCCCGGAATCGAATTCCACACTCGTTGTGGCTATTACGACATTATAGGACAATTGTTTGTATATAGGAATTTGACAACAGCCAGTATCAGAACAAGACCCATTACTGACCTCATCAATTTTGTTGCATAAGGAAAGGCATGCCCCTGATCCTGTTCCTTCTGTAACGTTTTTTGTTAGAGAAAGAGAAGCATCACCCTTATATACTCCAATTGTGTTGCAACCAACAGCAGTGAATTTGTTCCGAGTGGGTGACACCGAAAAATGAGTCAAGTTGAACATTTGTTTTCTCTCTTGGAGAGAACTTTGAATAGTATCTCTCTTCCTGAAACAATAACGTGCTACGGGACTTGAAACGAGGAGTTCCCCGTCATTTAGTGATATGTTTAAGACAATCATGTTGGTATTTGGGTGTGGAAGGTGTGGGATGGGATTATGGTTATGGGTGCAATTGATGAAGAAAGAGTGGTCCAAGTAGCAACCCTCACTCATCCCAAATGGGTATGGAATTTTGAGAGAGCCACAGCTTGTTGGGCACTCATCTGGCCTGGCTTTAGATGCTGCTTTTGCAGTTATTAGGAACATCACCAAAATTAAGTGTTGTTTTGTGAACAGAGTCATAGCTTTGCTTAGTTAATTTCCTATGTTCTTCAGCTTTCCTATTGAATATATATATAACAGACTAGTATCCAAGTGGTGCAATTCAAAGAAATGTCATTCATACAACAAATAGTTACATTCACTTTTTTTTATGAAAAATAATTTGAAAAGTGCTATTAATAAATTCTTTAATCAGATAGGTTCTAACACATTCTGTGTGATTGGTTTTGTAGGACCCACATAATTTGATGGGACTGATATGAATTGTAATAGTGATATATATTATTATTGAAAGATAGTAATGAAATTACTACTTCAGCACCGAAAATTGTCTTTCATTAGAGAACAAAATACACATCAGAAAACTTGAAAGTTAAATGAAAAGTTGAGACTAGCTAGTCTTCCATTAGAGTACAAAATAGTTTGCTAAAATTTCTTGGACAGAAAATTATATACATGGAGTCCTTTATGATTTTCAAAGTGCCACCCTGGTTGATTTGTATCTCTGTCAATGGAAGTTTATATTAGGGTTAAATATGTTTTTAGTCCCTGAAATATAGTCGGAATTTGGTTTTAGTTCCTGCAACTTAAAATTGGTGATTTTAGTCCTTCAAAAATTGAAAATACACTAATTTAGTCCTTATTGCATAATTTTGCTACAGATATTTTGCTACCGATTAGCTGTAAATTTTTATCAATAAGGACTAAATTGGTATATTTTCAATTTTTGAAAGACCAAAACCACCGGTTTTAAATTGCAGGTACTGAAACCAAATCTCGACTATATTTCAGGGACTAAAAACATATTTAACCCTTTATATTATAACAAGATAATTTTATGAGAGAAGAGAGAAAATTTTTCTTTTAACTTAATTTATGCTTGAAGCCTTTCTAATTAAAAACAGATAGTTTAGTTTAGAAAATATTTCTGTTTTAATTTTCATTTATTTTTTTAGTTTTAATTATAAAAATTCTTTTATTTTTGGTTATAAACACAATTTTTATTTTGTTTTTGGTGTATAAATTTTTCTGTAAAAAACAGTGAAAATAATTTTGTATGAGATTCTATATTTTCTATATAACTCTAAAATATGAAGTAAATTTAAAAAATATGTTGACACTCTAAATTTTTCGTTGGAGTACAAATTAAACAACATTATGAATTATTGGATAGAAATTTTTAACAAGGGTATATAAATACACTTATTTGAAATGGTAAGTAGGAGATGGATCAATTGAAGTTAATTAATTAATTACATGCCTCTCTAGTTGTCCACTTGTTTTGTTTCTTTAGTTAAAAAATGACAAATTACTAAAAGAATATTTCTCTCTTTAAAATTTTATCTCTATATATTACTTGTTAATAATTTGTTTTGGTAAAGAAAGGAACATATATACCAAAGACAGCTAATTCAAGGTAGATAGATATATACGTGGACATGGTTTAGGATTATGATTTTGAAAGCCACACCAAATAAAAGACATGTAAGAAAAGCCGCGAGAGCAAAAACAAATTGAGTCTTCCATTAGAGTGTAAAATAGGGTTTGGAAATTCTTGAATGGAAATTATTTTATACTCAAATCAAAATTTGGTATTTCATATGTAATCTTATATACTCATAAATGTTCTTTCAAATTTAGGCTCCAATCAACATTGATATTGTTCCTTAAAGACAGCAATCAAATTACTTTTACAAAAACTAAAAAGTATAGACTCCGATAAGAGTCTTCCGTTAAAAAGTAGTGATGATATATAACACAACTTGATGTTACGTTTATGGCTTAGACAGACAATGCCCTGCATGATTGAAGGCGTGAACAGTAGAGATACAATTACGTAGGCACGTGCTTAATGCCATAAGTGATAGGAAAATTTTATTTTCACAATAAAAAAATTGGGTGTGAAAAGTGCATAGATAGAAAAAAAAAAAATGATGAGAGATGGGGTAAAAGATGTGATAATTGACACAATGAAAAAAGAAGAAAGAGATAAAAAAAATGAGTGTAAAAGTGAGTGTATAAAATTGAATGTAGAAAAATCATGATTGAAATTAGATTATTAATGTAATAATTAAACAAATGTATGTGTATACTCATGATCGTAGGGTTTTATGTTTGATTCCCCTTAAACAGGATTCCGGTTCAAGCCTTGTGGATGGAAAAAATCTCCACTGGGAGAGCTAAATTTACCATGATATGAATGTTCCTGGCTCGAATAGTCTTGTCTCATGTAAAAGATACATGTGGTTCAAACCAAAAAGATACAATATATATATATGGAGTATATTAAATGAGAACACTTGATTATTATGAGAAAATGAGAATATTTAATTATAACCGTTAGATTGAAATTAATGGCTTAGATTAAAAAAATTATTCCCAACTCGTGATTAAAAGGTGTTTGATGTATAACTGGCCCTCCATCCTCACTTCTTACAAGTACAATATTTTGTGAAAAAAAAACTTTAAAGTAAGTGCGGGATGCATCAAAAAGATTCTCCCGATTAACCCTTTGTTTGGTATTATTGATTTAGCGCAGAGAGAGACTTAAGCGAGAGAGTTTAAGGGTGGAGTGCTCAAACCACCGCGTTTGGTGGTATTGAAGAGAGAAACTGCACATAATCATTTAGGTGGATCCCTCTTGTTTAAATTTCTCTTCTGGCATGCAAAGAAATGGAGAGAGTTGGAGGGTGGAGAGTCTACAATATTTTTATTCCCTTTTTGAAAGGCTATGTTACTGTTACCTTGTGTGTATGTATAAGGTTTTATAAAATTTTGAAGGGTAATTCTGTCTTTTATAAATCTCTCCCTCTCATTTCTTCACAACCAAACAACTATCATAATTAATTTCTCTTCTATCTCTCTCCTATTTCTCTAATACCAAACAACCTCTATTTTTACTTTATTTCTCTACTATTTCTTTATTCTCTATCTCTCTCTTTCCTATTTCTCTCTTCCTTATTTCTCTCTTTAAACCAAACATAGGGGAAATGAGGAAGGGATTTGGATTTGCTGACTTTGTGGCGGGAAAGTCACCGTGACTTTGGGTGAATCTGGATCGTTGATTTTAAATTCAATGGTCAAGATTTTATCATGTGTTCAAAATAATTTTTCTTTCATAAACTAAATAATAAAATCTTGATCATTGAATTTGAAATTAATGATCCAGATTCACTCAAAGTCAGTGACTTTTCCACCAGAAAGTCAACAAATCCGTGCCCAATGAAAAAGAGGTAGAAGTGGAAGGAAAGTTAGGAGAAAAGGTCGTGTGTTTTTAAATAAAAAAAATGTAATCTCAACCATTAATTTTAATTCTACCGTTATAATTAAATGTTCTCATTTCTTATAATAATATTATATTTTCACTTAATACGCTTCATCTATATATATATATATGTATACGATAAAGAGAGAAATGGAAAGAAAATGGAGATTGATGTTGCGTAGCCGAAAATAAATAATCACACATGATTTTTAGTTTCATACGGTGTGTTTAAACTGAAATTTATGCACTTGACATTTATAATTATGAATTTTTTTTGTGTTGACAAAACAAAAGAGAGAGATTAAGCTTACATTTGGTTAGGCATTTCATAGTGTAAAATTATGATTTTATAGATTGATTATTAATTACTTAATTTTATCTCATATGTTTTGTAAAACATATATCACTCATCTCAATTATTGATATTTAGAATTAATTTTATTCTATTGTAAACTCAACGGACACTAAATCAATATAAACAACAATATTTAAAAGAACAATAATGCTTAATGGCTGGAAAAATGAGATAAAATGGTGTACATACAAAAACATGTGTCAAGACAACACTCTTAAAGTTGGGTGATGATTGGTCTTTTTTTTTTTTGTCATTTTTAAAGTCTCGTGCAGTGTAACAACACTCTTAAAAAAATATATGGGGATGAACAAAAAGGTGAGACGGTGTTAAGTGTCCGTTTGGTTTATAGTTGAGTAGAATTGATTCTAGAAATGAATGGTTGAGATGAATGATGCACGCTTTACGAAGTACGTTGGACGGAAGTGATTTAAAATCAATTCTGCAGAATTGATTTTGGGTGTTGCAAAATTTAAACCAAACAGACACTAAGACAACACTCTTAAAAAAATATATGGGGGGAATGAACAAAAAGGTGAGATGGTGTTAAGAGTAGCCATAATTTTTTTTTTAATACCACAGATATTCTCCACGGGAGACAATCATGTTCGAGCCAGTTAAGAGTAGTCATATAACTTGTTAAAAAAGGAAATAATTTAATATATACCTCACTCTCAAGACTAAAATCTCAATTAATTTTAGAACGGTCAATTTTTATTTTTCTTTTTCATTTTTTTTGGTTTTAAATGGCCCGAATTATATATGTACTAGTATTCAACCCGTGCGATGCACGGGTTTATTATTTAAATAAATATTTAAATTTTAAATTTAATAATATATTTAACCTGTTTAATATATGTAAACATTAAATCATAAGATTAATTAATTTTTAATATTTAATTTGAAACTTGTTAGTAGATTAAGAATATAACAAACTAACAAAGTAAAATGGATTTGGAAATATGAAATAGTCACATCTAATAATTACAAATGAACACTATGAGCAATATTGCTTCATTTAAATTTTTTGAAACACTTTCTTGCAACAATATTTTTTGTAATTACGAAAATTAAAGTTGTTATCACATATAAGAATCTTAAGTCACTTAACCCTATATACAACCACATATAATTGACCAAGAGAGAAAACAGACCTTGGTAAATACACACCAACATGTGACCATGTCTGACCCTGACTTTTATTAATGGTCAGCAAAGAAAAAATGGAAAATGTCTTCGTTAAAACTTTAATGGGGTGAGATTTTCAAATGGAATTAAATTCATTCTATGAATGAATACCTTTGTTCCCAAATGTGTTCCCGTAGTAACGGTTTCTCCAATGACATTAGAACCTAACTAATCAACTATTAATCTAGTTTAATTGCAAAGTCCAGTGGGTATATCAAGATTCGTCATTAGCATAACAATCACTTCAATCTTTAACACCAACCTATAATCATGGAACCCAAAGCACCTAATATCATTTAAGAATTCAATTGTCAACCAATCAGCTTCAATACCAACTTCCTCATCCACCTTCATATAGTATCAAAACTCAAATACATCTTTTCTTCTCCTAGAAATAATGCCATGACATATTCATTGATGGAGTAAACAACATCCAATTTAGGAGCAAGAATTGTTTTATCTTGAAACAATTCTATGTTTTCAAAATTTGATTGCAAATTATGATAGTCAAAGGTATATCTCCAATTGTATTACATGTAGACTTTATCAGTAAAGCCTCTGGTATTTCAGTATCAGTTTGACCATCAATAATTCATATCAATATTAATATGACATGTAATCTTGTTCAATATAAATTTAATACTACATATAAATGTAAAATTAAAGGTTTATTTCATCTATTGCATTTTAAAAATATTTTAATATAGAAATGAGATATTCATCCATTTAGAGTACTTAGAGTTTAATACGATGTCTAAAAGAATAAAAAATTATATTCCAATAATAAATAAATTGATAAAAATAATTCGAAAGTAATCTTTTTTGTTAATTTATCATCTAACATGTTTCTTACTTGATATGTATATAAATGATCTTTAATTGTGACCACAATTGTAAAGGTTTGACACTAAATCCAACTCATTCATTTCAAGTTAAAGCTCGTACGACATTTATTAATTATAAAATAAAAACATGTCATTAGAAAAAAGAAACATTGAAAAGGAAAATCACAAAATCTTATAAAACAAAGAGAAAAAAATTAGAATGTTGTTACACGATCTACAAATATTAACACAAATATTATTTTTAAAATTATATTAACAAATAGATCTATTGACATTTGTTGCACGGGTAACACGTTTTTTTAATTTTCATATATAATTTAAATATTACAGTAATTTTTTTATAAAATAATGAAATTGTAGGATAAATAAATTAAAATTAAATATATTTCTATCTTAAAAAATATTTGTTTTTTAATATTATATAAATTATATTTTTCATTCATACTTTTTGGTTAACTTTAGACTTTGTCCCTGACTTTTACAACCTTTTATTTTATATCCTTATACTTTTAAAACATTGTAATCGTAGATTCATAGTACCTAACCTTGAGTTCTGGGTTATGCTCATTTTTACATATATTGCTAAACTTTTATAATAAAATTAATTTATGATATAGTCATATACATCAATTAGTAGAATGTGAATATTATATTGTTATCATGTTTATAGAAAATAATAACAAATGCATCATTAATATAATAAATTTAAAATATATTCACATTTGATATCTCACAATGCAATCATTTTAAAACTATATAAAAGTGTATGGAAAAAAAAACCATTATTGGGAGAGCTAACTCCACTATGATATTGATATTCATGACCGGTGTAGGACTAATTCCGATGGAGGGTATTTATAGTTTATTAAAAAGATCACTTTAAACCTATAATTGAAAATTTTTCTTAACTTTTAAACGTACTATATTAAATATATAATAAATCAAAATACAATATAATAATTTCATTCAAGTAAAAAGAAAAGAAAATAATTATAAATTTTATAATTCTAATTTGAAATTTTATCCATAAAAATTATAATCAAGACATCATAAAAGTAATTATAAATTTGAATTATATTGGTATTTGAGATTTCTCATCTTAATCACCTAAAACCTATATAAAGTGAATGGACAAAACCGTTGTTGGAAGAGTTAGTCCTACCATTATATGGATGTTCATTGATGGAACATGACTGCCTCATGTGGAGAGTACTTGGGGTCATAAAAAAATCACTTTATTGAAGTGAGAATAAAAAAAATCTTAAAAAATATAAATAACGAAATGTGAGAAAATGTGACATGTGTACTGAGCAAAAAAATGTAATATAGAGTAGATAAAATAAATAAAAGAGATAATAAGTAAAAACATCAATGAATAAAATAGAGAGATAATTATTTTAATATAATAAAAAATGAAAATAAAAATGTGATAAAAAATAAAAATAGAAGAAAATGCTAGAGAATGATTGTCCCACATGGAAGATAGTTGTATGGTTCGTAAAAAAATCACTCTACTGTATTGCTAATAAAAAAAATTAAAGAAACACAAGTGAGAAAACATGACACGTGTTATGGGTGAGCAATTTTAATATAGAATAAATAGATAAGTGAGATAATAAATAAAAATATTAATGAATAAAATAAAGACATAAATGATATATTGAAATACCATGTTAAATTTAATGTAAATCAATACATTTATTGTATTGCTTAATGTGAGTTTTCATGTAATGAAACAAATAAATAGAAATAAATAATGAGAGAAATTATTTCAATATAATAATAATAATAAAAAATTTAAAGTGTGATAAGAAAAAGGAAAAAAATGTTGGAGGAAATTGCTTCACATGGAGGATAGTGGATACCCATGATTTATCAAAATATCACTTTTATAATGAAACAAATTAATATGAATGGATAATGAGAGGAAATATTTTAATATAATAACAATAAAAAATTAATTTGTGAAAAAAAATCAAAAAGAAAAAGAAAAAGAAAACATGAGCAAAACTGTCTGCCGTGCAGGATAAATGCGGTTCATAAAAATATCACTTTACAGAAAAGAGAATAAAAAACTTGAGAAAATGCAGATGAAAAAAATAACACGTGTACTGTGGGAATAATTTTAATATAGAGTGAATGAAAGTAAATATAAAGATAGAATAAATAAGAAAGATAATAAGTGAAACATTAATGAATAAAATAGAGAGATAAATAATATATTGAAAAAACACATTAAAATTGATGTAAATAAAGCCATCGTATTTCTTTATGTGAGTTTTTATGTAATGAAATAGATAAACATAAATGGATAATGAGAAAAATTGTTTCAATATAATAATTATAAAAAATTAAAATTAAAATCTGATTAATAAAGAAAAAGAAAAAAGACAGGAGTTGGACTGCTTCCTGTGGTTTATAAAAATTTACTTTACTGAAATAATAATAGATATGAATGAATAATGAGAGAAACTATTTTAAAATAATAACAAAAATCTAAAGTGTGATAAAAAAGAAAAAAAGAAAACAGTATGAGCAGGAATGTCTCCCGTGAACGATACCCATGTTTTATAAAAAAATCACATTTGTAATGAAACAGATTAATGGGATCAAATAATGAGAGAAAATATATTAATATAATAACAAAAAATAGAAAATTAAAAGTGAGATAAATAGGAATTTTAATATAGATAAATAGAATAGATGAGTGAGATAATAAATGAAAACATTAATGAATAAAATAGAAAGATAAATGATATATTGAAATATCATGTTAAAAGTAATGTAAATCAACACATTTATTGTATTCCTTAATATGAGTTTTTATATAATGAAACAAATAAATATGAATAAATAATAAGTAAAATTATTTTAATATAATAATAAAAAGGAAAATTAAAGTATTAAATAAAAGAAAAAAATGTAGGATCAAAACTGCTTCATGTGAAGGATACTCATGGTTTATAAAATATCATCAATATCAATCAATATCAATATATTATATAAAACACAGTTGCTGACAGGTCCTATTATGTGACGTGTCACCCTCTCGTGATGTCAGTTTCCCTCCAAAACAGTATTATATGAAAGTAAACAATGAATAAAATCCCATTTGGAACGTGTACAATCCCATTTTATTATTATAAAAATTTTATTTTTTAAATATTTTGTATTAATGTTTTAAATAATCAGGATATTGCCTAAAATATTTTCATAATAAATCACTTTATTAAATAAAGATTCACGTTGATTATTAATAAAAATAAAAATCTGATCAGTAAATTGAAATGATTTGTTTTTTTAAAATATTTAAATATTAATTTATTTTAATGGTTTATTTAGTTTTCTGATGCCATTAAGATTTCTAATGCAATCAATGTTATACTTTATGAGTTTAAATTTTAAATTTGAATTTTGAAATATTTAGTGGGATTGGAAACTGTAGCCTATAATAATATTAAGAATCCATAATTCACGTTTTATTAATGAATGAATAATGATCTGTAAAGATTTAAGAATCAGATTTTATAATTTTGGAACGTGTACAATCCCATTTTATACTATAAAAATTTTATTTTTTAAATATTTTGTATTAATGTTTTAAATAATCAGGATATTGCCTAAAATATTTTAATAATAAATCACTTTATTAAATAAAGATTCACGTTGATTATTAATAAAAATAAAATCTGTATAGTAAATTGAAATGGTTTATTTAGTTTAAATATTTAAATATTGATTTATTTTAATGGTTTATTTAGTTTTCTGATGCCATTAAGATTTCTAATGCAATCAATGTTATACTTTATGTTGTTAAATTTTAAATTTGAATTTTGAAATATTTAGTGGGATTGGAAACTGTAGCCTATGATAATATTAAGAATCCCATAATTCATGTTTATTAATGATTGAAGGATGATCTGTAAAGATTTAAGAATCAGATTTTATAATTTGGAACGTGTACAATCCCATTTTATTATTATAAAAATTTTATTTTTTAAATATTTTGTATTCATGTTTTAAATAATCATGATATTGCCTAAAATATTTTAATAATAAATCACTTTATTAAATAAAGATTCACGTTGATTATTAATAAAAATAAAAATCTGATCAGTAAATTGAAATGGTTTATTTAGTTTAAATATTTAAATATTAATTTATTTTAATGGTTTATTTAGTTTTCTGATGCCATTAAGATTTCTAATGCAATCAATGTTATACTTTATGTTGTTAAATTTTAAATTTGAATTTTGAAATATTTAGTGGGATTGGAAACTGTAGCCTATAAGAATCCCATAATTCACGTTTTATTAATGCATGAAGAATGATCTGTAAAGATTTAAGAATCAGATTTTATAATTTTGGAACGTGTACAATCCCATTTTATTATTATAAAAATTTTATTTTTTAGATATTTTGTATTAATGTTTTAAATAATCAGGATATTGCCTAAAATATTTTAATAATAAATCACTTTATTAAATAAAGATTCACGTTGATTATTAATAAAAATAAAAATCTGTATAGTAAATTGAAATGATTTATTTAGTTTAAATATTTAAATATAAGAATAATAGATGGTTAAATATTCACGTTGTGCTTATGCTTTTTGAGTTATAAGTATCCTGTTTAGTATGGCTTCCCGTTATGATTTAATCCGTAATGTGAATGGAGGCTCTGAGCATAAGATATGGAGAATTAAAGTCAGAGTCATTAGGCTATGGAGGTCTTCATATTTTAAGGATAACAATAATAAACCAATGATTGAATTGGTTGTTTTGGACGAACAGGTTCAACAATTCCTCATCTTTGATAACAATTTTTCTTTATTTTTTTGTTATAAATGTTTTTGATAGTTTATTGCTTTACATGTTTTAGGGAGGTCGTATCCAATGCACGGTGAAGAGCATTCATGTGTATCTGTTTGAGAATAGTATCAACGAAGGTAATGTGTACATGCTAGAAAACCTCAGCGTTGCACTTAACAGTGGAAAGTACAAACCTACAATGCATGAATTTAGAATGTTCTTCAAGAGAGAGACACGAGTTACTCTGGTAGAAGATTCTTCCATTCCCCTCTATGGTTTTTCATTTGTCCCATTCGTTGAATATTGAATGAAACTAAGGACGACAGACGTTTGGTTGGTAAGTTTTATTTACACTATGTTTAATGATTTTTTTTATTTCATAATGATTTCATAGTTATTAAAATTCTAACACAATTTTTATTTTAAATATCCTACTTTGCAGATGTACTAGGTGTTGTTACTGGGAAAGGTAATCTGATTGAGTTCAAGAAAGAGGGAAAGCCATGCAACTATGTTGTCATAGAGTTGGAAAATATTGAGTAATCTTTATCTATTAATACAATGCATTATCTCTTCAAATCACACATTATTAAATGATAAACTTGAAACCTTTTTTTTATTATTTTTATTTCAGGGGAGGTCTTAAACTTAGGTGTACTTTATGGGAGGACTATGCTTTTATGTTTTTGAAACATTTGGAAGACCATCCATCTGAGTCCTATGTTGTTGTTCTTCAATTTGCAAAAATGAAAAATTTTAAAGGTATTAATACAAACTTATTACCAAAAGGTTATTTTAAACAATATATTTATCATTTTGGAAGACTGAGCATTTCATTATTTGCAACAGGGTCAGTAGGTGTTTCAAACACAACTTACAACTCTAAGTTGTTTATCAATGCCAATATTCCTGAAATTGAAGACTTTCAAATGAGGTTTTTGGGTTTAAACTTTGTTTTTTGTAGGGTTTTAATGTTTAATTTTTACTTAGTATGAATTGTGACAAATTGAAATTACATCTTAAATCATGCAAGGTTGAAATCTTCTGATTCTCAACAAGGTATTCAGTTTAGTCAGCTAAGTGATCATGCTTCTTTGACCCTTGAGGAAGAATTTCTTGAAAGAGGAGTGTACAAATCAATTGCTGATTTGAAAGAAGTAACACAGGTATATTAAGTATACTTGAATTTTTTCAATTTCAAATTTGCATTTTTATGATTGATTGATTTTTTTTTGTGAATTTTGTTTTGCATCAGAATTCTGTTTTTGTAACAATTGGGACTGTTAAGGACATTGAGTCTGAATATAACTGGTGCTATCGTGCCTGTAAGAAATGTTCTCTTGGTTTGAAGTTGGATGGGTCTATGTTCTATTGTAAAAAATGTGTCACTCATTATTCAACTTGTGTGACAAGGTATGTTCTTAATAGTTTCATTTGTTAATATTAAAGTGAAATGATAGGAGTGTACATTACTAAAATAAGACTTTCATTATGTAGATATTCTATTCAGCTTCGTGTAGTGGATGAGACAGATTCTGCATCTTTTATCTTATTTGATAAAGAAGCCTCAAATTTCCTGAAAATTCCTGCATATGAACTTCGCACTTCATATATTGCCAAGGTATTCACTTAAACTCTTGACTAATAAACATTTTAAACAATCACACGTTTGCTCTTCAATCCAATCGTATGCAAATTTTCTATTATAGGGTGGAGATAAGAATAGGCATCCGAAGAGATTGATTCCTTTAAAGATAAGAAATTACTTTTTAAAGTGCAAGTTAAGATTCAAGATATGGAGTCAATTGTTCCTTATGTCATTAGTATTTCAAGGCTTTGTTTTGAAGATAACATTATAGCTTCCTTTGAAAAGAAATACCAAATTGAAGAGGTATGTAATTAGCATTCTCAGTACAACATGTTTTCATTGTCTTACATATTATCTATAATATGATGTTGTTTTGTTTATTTGACATAGGTAGCATTAATTCAAGACAACTCTGAACTTTTGAGTCAGTTTACTGAGTCCTCAGATCTGTTGAAGGTATTTTTCTAATCTCATTTGTTATGGAAATTAGGTAGTTTATTATTTAAGTATTTCAGATTGCTTTCTTATTTAAATTTCAATTTTGGTTTCAGGACAATTTATCTGTGTCATGTGATAATGGAGTAGATACTCCAAGTCCCCTTTTACCGACTGGAAAAAACGGCATCGAATATGGATTCAAGTGTTATAAAGGCTCTTGATGTGGATCTTGCTGAGTATTGTGGAAATGCAAGTTTTGATACTCCCTCAAAATGCAAGGGTGAGATGCATTCTGAACAGACCATAGTTCGCGTTGCTATTCATGGTGATGAACAATCTGCTAAGAAGCTGAGGAAAGTTATCAAGGAAGAGAAGAATTAGTCTCATTTCTTTTTTATTGTTAATTATGTTCATCACAAGCTTTTTTTTTTGGAAAGAACAGTTGTTAAACATTATTTGTTGGTTTTCAACAATTTGCACTTTATTATTTCCGATTATTCATCGCTTTTTTGTTTCTGTTATCCGGTGTTATAATCATCCTGTGAAAATGATTTGGAAAGGCATTGAATAGAAGTGCCATTAATTCCAATTTTTTATTTGATTTTTAACAAAAATTTAAAGCTAAAATAAAATTTTAATACATTTCTTACCTGTTCCAAAAACCTTTTTTGTAGGTGCATAAATAATTTAGAGAGTAAGCCTGGGTTTAGTTACTTTAGTAAGTAATTAACCCATGTTCTATTTTTTATTTAAATATTGATTTATTTTAATTGTTTATTTAGTTTTCTGATGCCATTAAGATTTCTAATGCAATCAATGTTATACTTTATGAGGTTAAATTTTAAATTTGAATTTTGAAATATTTAGTGGGATTGGAAACTGTAGCCTATGATAATATTAAGAATCCCATAATTCACGTTTTATTAATGATTGAAGGATGATCTGTAAAGATTTAAGAATCAGATTTTATAATTTTGGAACGTGTACAATCCCATTTTATTATTATAAAAATTTTATTTTTTAAATATTTTGTATTCATGTTTTAAATAATCATGATATTGCCTAAAATATTTTAATAATAAATCACTTTATTAAATAAAGATTCACGTTGATTATTAATAAAAATAAAAATCTGATCAGTAAATTGAAATGGTTTATTTAGTTTAAATATTTAAATATTAATTTATTTTAATGGTTTATTTAGTTTTCTGATGCCATTAAGATTTTTAATGCAATCAATGTTATACTTTATGTTGTTAAATTTTAAATTTGAATTTTGAAATATTTAGTGGGATTGGAAACTGTAGCCTATAATAATATTAAGAATCCCATAATTCACGTTTTATTAATGCATGAAGAATGATTTGTAAAGATTTAAGAATCAGATTTTATAATTTTGTAACGTGTACAATCCCATTTTATTATTATAAAAATTTTACTTTTTAAATATTTTGTATTAATGTTTTAAATAATCAGGATATTGCCTAAAATATTTTAATAATAAATCACTTTATTAAATAAAGATTCACGTTGATTATTAATAAAAAAAAATCTGATCAGTAAATTGAAATGGTTTATTTAGTTTAAATATTTAAATATAAGACTAATAGATGGTTAAATTGAAATCGTATTTCATTTAAATATTGATTTATTTTAATGGTTTATTTAGTTTTCTGATGCCATTAAGATTTCTAATGCAATCAATGTTATACTTTATGAGTTTAAATTTTAAATTTGAATTTTGAAATATTTAGTGGGATTGGAAACTGTAGCCTATAATAATATTAAGAATCCATAATTCATATTTTATTAATGAATGAATAATGATCTGTAAAGATTTAAGAATCAGATTTTATAATTTTGGAACGTGTACAATCCCATTTTATTATTATAAAAATTTTATTTTTTAAATATTTTGTATTAATGTTTTAAATAATCAGGATATTGCCTAAAATATTTTAATAATAAATCACTTTATTAAATAAAGATTCACGTTGATTATTAATAAAAATAAAAATCTGTATAGTAAATTGAAATGGTTTATTTAGTTTAAATATTTAAATATTGATTTATTTTAATGGTTTATTTAGTTTTCTGATGCCATGAAGATTTCTAATGCAATCAATGTTATACTTTATGAGGTTAAATTTTAAATTTGAATTTTGAAATATTTAGTGGGATTGGAAACTGTAGCCTATGATAATATTAAGAATCTCATAATTCACGTTTTATTAATGATTGAAGGATGATCTGTAAAGATTTAAGAATCAGATTTTATAATTTTGGAACGTGTACAATCCCATTTTATTATTATAAAAATTTTATTTTTTAAATATTTTGTATTCATGTTTTAAATAATCATGATATTGCCTAAAATATTTTAATAATAAATCACTTTATTAAATAAAGATTCACGTTGATTATTAATAAAAATAAAAATCTGATCAGTAAATTGAAATGGTTTATTTAGTTTAAATATTTAAATATTAATTTATTTTAATGGTTTATTTAGTTTTCTGATGCCATTAAGATTTCTAATGCAATCAATGTTATACTTTATGTTGTTAAATTTTAAATTTGAATTTTGAAATATTTAGTGGGATTGGAAACTGTAGCCTATAATAATATTAAGAATCCCATAATTCACGTTTTATTAATGCATGAAGAATGATCTGTAAAGATTTAAGAATCAGATTTTATAATTTTGTAAAGTGTACAATCCCATTTTATTATTATAAAAATTTTATTTTTAAATATTTTGTATTAATGTTTTAAATAATCAGGATATTGCCTAAAATATTTTAATAATAAATCACTTTATTAAATAAAGATTCACGTTGATTATTAATAAAAATAAAAATCTGATCAGTAAATTGAAATGGTTTATTTAGTTTAAATATTTAAATATAAGACTAATAGATGGTTAAATTGAAATCGTATTTCATTTAAATATTGATTTATTTTAATGGTTTATTTAGTTTTCTGATGCCATTAAGATTTCTAATGCAATCAATGTTATACTTTATGAGTTTAAATTTTAAATTTGAATTTTGAAATATTTAGTGGGATTGGAAACTGTAGCCTATAATAATATTAAGAATCCATAATTCACGTTTTATTAATGAATGAATAATGATCTGTAAAGATTTAAGAATCAGATTTTATAATTTTGGAACGTGTACAATCCCATTTTATTATTATAAAAATTTTATTTTTTAAATATTTTGTATTAATGTTTTAAATAATCAGGATATTGCCTAAAATATTTTAATAATAAATCACTTTATTAAATAAAGATTCACGTTGATTATTAATAAAAATAAAAATCTGTATAGTAAATTGAAATGGTTTATTTAGTTTAAATATTTAAATATTGATTTATTTTAATGGTTTATTTAGTTTTCTGATGCCATGAAGATTTCTAATGCAATCAATGTTATACTTTATGAGGTTAAATTTTAAATTTGAATTTTGAAATATTTAGTGGGATTGGAAACTGTAGCCTATGATAATATTAAGAATCCCATAATTCACGTTTTATTAATGATTTAAGGATGATCTGTAAAGATTTAAGAATCAGATTTTATAATTTTGGAACATGTACAATCCCATTTTATTATTATAAAAATTTTATTTTTTAAATATTTTGTATTCATGTTTTAAATAATCATGATATTGCCTAAAATATTTTAATAATAAATCACTTTATTAAATAAAGATTCACGTTGATTATTAATAAAAATAAAAAACTGATCAGTAAATTGAAATGGTTTATTTAGTTTAAATATTTAAATATTAATTTATTTTAATGGTTTATTTAGTTTTCTGATGCCATTAAGATTTCTAATGCAATCAATGTTATACTTTATGTTGTTAAATTTTAAATTTGAATTTTGAAATATTTAGCGGGATTGGAAACTGTAGCCTATAATAATATTAAGAATCCCATAATTCACGTTTTATTAATGCATGAAGAATGATCTGTAAAGATTTAAGAATCAGATTTTATAATTTTGTAACGTGTACAATCCCATTTTATTATTATAAAAATTTTATTTTTTAAATATTTTGTATTAATGTTTTAAATAATCAGAATATTGCCTAAAATATTTTAATAATAAATCACTTTATTAAATAAAGATTCACGTTGATTATTAATAAAAATAAAAATCTGATCAGTAAATTGAAATGGTTTATTTAGTTTAAATATTTAAATATAAGACTAATAGATGGTTAAATTGAAATCGTATTTCATTTAAATATTGATTTATTTTAATGGTTTATTTAGTTTTCTGGTGCCATTAAGATTTCTAATGCAATCAATGTTATACTTTATGAGTTTAAATTTTAAATTTGAATTTTAAAATATTTAGTGGGATTGGAAACTGTAGCCTGTAATAATATTAAGAATCCCATAATTCACGTTTTATTAATGCATGAAGAATGATCTGTAAAGATTTAAGAATCAGATTTTATAATTTTGCAACGTGTACAATCCCATTTTATTATTATAAAAATTTTATTTTTTAAATATTTTGTATTAATTTTTAAATAATCATGATATTGCCTAAAATATTTTCATAATAAATCACTTTATTAAATAAAGATTCACGTTGATTATTAATAAAAATAAAAATCTGTGCAGTAAATTGAAATGGTTTATTTAGTTTAAATATTTAAATATAAGACTAATAGATGGTTAAATTGAAATCGTATTTCATTTAAATTGGAGTAATAAAACATTACACAAGATACAAGTTTCTTTACTTTTCATTGAATTCTTTCTCCCTTCATTAGCCATGGAACAAGATGATGAATATCAGAAGAAGATGGCTCGATGTACAAGGATGATGATTATGATGAATAAAAGGAAAAGACGAATTCAGCCTCGGGATGGAAAAACTGAATCACTAAGCAATAATACCAGTTTAAACAACAATTTTCAGAGCAGGAAACCTTTGTATCCAATAAGTCAAGGTTTGTAGTTGATGTAATTGTTGTTCATGTTAGAATTCATCTTTTGTGAAATTAATTAATGTATTATTTTACTTTTTGTTACAATAGATAATGTTTCAATAACTCCTTTAACAAAAAGAAGAGCAACCACTTCTGGAAAAGAAAACATGATATGCAAAGGTATTGTTTTAATATTATCTTTCAACTTTTTCTGTCATGAATATATCTCATTGACTATAGATTCATTCTTTTTGTATCCATACTTGATTTAATTGTTTTAGAAAACGTTATTGCACGGAGTGAGGAAAATTTTTTGATTCTTAATGGAAGTATCGAAGTCAACCCCATCTTATCTGCCACCGAAGTAGTCAATCCATCAATGACTCAATCTGTAGTAACAAATGGTTTGTGCATTTTCATCTTTCCTATTTTAATATTATGTTTCTCAAAATATTCACAATTGAAAGTTGTCCTATTTCAAGATTCTTCCACATAAATGGTTGTGAGTACAACAACTCAGAATACTTCTCAAGTTGCATCAGTGACTATTATAATTAATTTAACCACTTGAAGGTATTGAAAACAAGATTTAGGAATAACTTATTATTTCTGCTGACAGGATCTTCTAAAGAGATGTCTGAAAATTTGAGGATAAGATTTCAGGATAAGCCAATCCAATCATCTCCTTTTCCTGCACATAGTGACATCTTAACTTTAACTCCAAGGTTTTTTATAACAAGTATTTGCCATTAAACATTTTTTAGTCACTTTTTTAATATGACATATTCATCATTTATCTAATTCATGACAGTATTAAAGTAAAAAGAGGGAAGCATGTCATACAAAACTCAAGAATAATCGAGTCTGTGCAATGTCATCCTACTTATTTATTCCAGGATGCTGAACATATTGAGACTAATGAATCTGACAGATATCCTTTTAATGATTATGAAGGTACTTTATCTATAAAATGTTGCTTAACATGCAAGGTTCCCCATTTTGATTATGTATTATGTTATTTAATGTTCTGTAATATCATTTATACAGTGTTAGATCAATTTGATGATTCAATTATAGAAGAAGACCTGGATGGAATGGATATGTTTGATGACTCAACCTTTGCAGGTATATGAAATTGAATTAAGAGGTGTTTTAGTTTGTTTGAATATCTGCTTTAAAATTATTTTACAATCATTGATAATACATATTCCTATATATTATTCTTATTTTCAGATTTGTTACAAGCTCATGCAATATTTCAAATGTCTCATCCTGAGGAAGGTTTGATGATGCCTTTTGTTATACAATTACATATTTTTTATCTAATCTGACACACAAATTTTTGCATGTTTCTGTATTTTATTTCAGAAGTCTTAGACATTGGAGACAATTCATTTTAGTGTGAATTCTGCAAGGCTTTAATGTGGTCTGATGAGAGGTTATCAAAAACTAAAGGTTCAAATAGACCTAAATTTTCTCTTTGTTGCATGGAAGGAAAAGTCAAGTTGCCATTGCTTCCAATGCCTCCACCAATTTTAGCTGATTTACACAATAAAAGGAATGAAAGAAGCAAATATTTTCTGAACAACATTCGAGCATTTAATGGAATGTTTTCATTCACATCAATGGCTGGAAAAGTAAATCATGAAGTAAATAATGGAACAGCTCCTCCAATTTTCTTACTGGGTGGTCAAAATTATCATACAATTGGGAGTCTTATTCCACAGCCTAACCAGAAACCAAAGTTTGCACAATTGTACATATATGATACAGACAATGAAGTTGATAACAGAATAAATGCTGTCAGGTATACTCTAATGCAATGTCATATACTTTTCCTCATTGTTTAAGTCCAATCTTATTAATAAATTTATTTTTGAAAATGATTTGCAGAAAGAATAAGGATTCATCTTCATTAGATATAGAAATAGTGACAGTCCTAAAGGAAATGCTTGATGAACATAATGTCCTGGCAAAGTCATTTAGATATGCAAGAGATCGTTTTGTTGAAAGAGATTTTGGTGATATCAAGCTAAAATTGATTAGAAAGAGGAATACGGATGGAAGAACATACAATTTACCTTCTGCTTCAGAAGTAGCTGCAATAATTGTAGGAGACATTGATGAATCTCTTGCACACAGGGACATTATTTTAGAAACCCAATGTAGGAGCCTTCAAATTGTGGATACACTACATCCTAACTATTTGGGATTGCAATATCCTTTAATTTTCCCCTTTGGCGAAGATGGATATCGTCCTGATATCCCAACTTCTGAAAATGTTGCAGGCTGTTCCAGTAGGAAAAGGAATAAGGTAAGCATGCGAGAATTTTTCGCATATAGAATTCAGGAAAGAATTGGAGATTCTCCTATTTTGCTCAAATCAAAAAGGTTATTTCAACAGTTTTTGGTTGATGCATATACTATGGTTGAAGCTGAAAGATTAAGGTACATTAGATTCAATCAAGCTAAGTTAAGAGTGGATCAGTATAAAGGATTACATGAATGTTTAGTTCGTGGAGAGACTAATGCAACAGCTACAGGACAAAGAATAATTCTTCCAAGTTCTTTTACTGGTGGTCCTAGATACATGTTTAATAATTGTAAAGATGCTTTTGCCATTTGCAAATATTTTGGATATCCAAGTTTTTTTATTACAATGACCTGCAATCCAGAATGGCCTGAAGTTAAGAGGTATATTCAGAGACATGGAGTAAGTGCTGAAGATAGGCCAGATATTTTGTGCAGAGTCTTCAAGATTAAGTTAGATGAGCTCATTAAAGATTTAAAGAGTGGGTATATCTTTGGCAAAGTATCTGCATGTAAGTTACTAATTTGTTTTTTCTTTTCAACTCAACATGAAATATTTAATTAAATTACTGAATTTTTGTTTAAATTTCAGATGTTTGTACTATTGAATTTCAAAAGCGTGGGTTGCCACATGCACACATTTTGTTATTCATGCATCCTGAACATAATCCAAGATCTCCTGAGGATATTGATAGGTTTATATGTGCAGAAATTCCTGACAGTGTTTCGAATCCTAAACTTTTTGGATTAGTTAGTAAATTCATGGTTCATGGACCATGTGGTGTTTATAACAGAAATTCTCCTTGCATGAGAAATGGAAAATGTACTAAGCATTATCCAAAGTGTTTCAGACATCGGACAATAATAGATGATGAAGGTTTTCCAAGGTATAGAAGGATTGATAACGGGAGAGTTATTCAAAAAAAAGAAGTGTCTCATTGACAACACATTCATTGTTCCTTACAACTCAAAATTACTTTTGAAGTTTGGATGTCATATTAATGTTGAATACACATGTCAAACAAGTTCTATTAAGTACTTATTCAAGTATGTGCACAAGGGCAATGACAGAGTGACAACTTCATTGTTAAATCATGATTCTGTGGATGAGATCCAAAGTTATTATGACTGTAGGTATATATCAGCATGTGAAGCTACATGGAGGCTATTTACCTTTGATATTCAGGTCAAATATCCTCCTGTCATCAGGTTACCTTTTCATTTGAATGATCAACAGTCTGTTGTTTTTAGAGATAATGAAGATGTTGAGAATGTTTTGGAAAGAGCTGAAATCAAGACCACAATGTTTCAAGGCTGGATGCAGGCTAATAAAGAGTATACAGATGCTAGGGGGTTGACCTATACTGAACTTCCAACAAAATTTGTGTGGAATAAAAAGTATTTAAAATGGGTGCCTCGACAATAAGGTTTTGCTATTGGAAGAGTTTCTCATGTTCCTACCGAAAATGGAGAGGATTATTATCTTCGATTGTTGCTAAATATCCAAAAGGGATGCATGAGTTTTAAAGACATAAGAACTGTAAATGGTTTTATTTACCCAACTTTTAAAGATGCATGTTATGCACTTGGTCTGCTTCAAGATGACAAAGAATTCATTGATGCAATTAAGGAATCATTCACATGGGCTTCTGGTCATTATATCAGAAAATTATTTACTATCATGTTAATTTCAAATAACATTTCAAGACCAGAGTATGTATGGGAAAGTTGTTGGCAAGAACTATCTGATAGTATTCTTTATAACCAAAGGCAACTGCTACAGATGGAAGGTGAATGTTTACTTTTATTACTAAATAATTTTATTTACGATTTTGTAAATCATTCTTACTTTATTACTTTTAATATTGTAGATTTGCAATTAAGTGAAGAAGAGATTAAAAACATTTGTCTTGGGGAGATAGAAGAAATGATGCAGGGGAATGGAAGAAGCTTAAGAGATTATCCTCCAATTCCTTTGCCATCAGCAGATACAATTCAGAATCTGTCATCAAGATTGGTTGCAGAAGAGTTGAATTTTGATCGTGGAGTTCTAACTGATTTTTTAGGTAATTCTTTACAGAAACTTACTGATGAACAAAAAACAGCATTTAACAAAATAATGCAAGCTGTTGAAGGTGACAATGGTGGATTTTTTTTCCTATATGGTTATGGAGGCACAGGAAAAACCTTTGTGTGGAATACACTATCTGCTGCAGTTCGATGTAAGGGTCAAATCTGTTTGAATGTTGCTTCAAGTGGAATTGCTTCACTTTTACTTCCAAATGGAAGAACTGCACATTCAAGATTTAAAATTCCATTGAATATTAATGAGGACTCATGCTGCAACATTAAGCAAGGATCTCCCCATGCTAAATTGATTCAAAAAGCAAAGTTGATTATATGGGATGAAGCTCCCATGGTCAGTAAGTTGTGCTTTGAGGCATTGGATAGATGTTTTAGAGATATCTTGAGGTTTTGTGATAACTATAAACCTGATTTTCCATTTGGGGGAAAGTAGTTGTTTTGGGTGGAGATTTTAGACAGATATTACCAGTTATTCCAAGAGGATCAAGGCAAGACATAGCTAATTCAGTAATCAATTCTTCATACCTGTGGTCTTTCTGTGAAGTACTAACACTTACAAAAAACATGAGACTTAATGATCAAAGCAGTAAGTGCACAACTGCTGAGTTGAAAAGCTTTAGTGAATGGTTGTTAAAAGTCGGAGATGGCCTTGCAGGGGACACTACTGATGGTGAAGCTGAAATTCAAATACCTGAACAGATGTTAATTAAGAATTCTGAAAATGGATTGGATGATTTAATTGATTTTGTATATCCTGATATGTTATCAAACATGAACAGTCCAGGATTCTTTAAGGAAAGAAGCATATTGGCTCCAACTTTGGATGTGGTTTCCCAAGTAAACAATCATATCATGGACATAATCACAGGAGAGGAAAGAACTTATTTGAGTTCAGATTCTGTTTGTAGAGAAGAAGGTAATTCCCAGTGTGAATTAGAAACTTTTTCACCTGAAGTTTTAAATGGTTTGAATTGTTCAGGTCTGCCACCACATAAATTGGTTTTGAAAGTTGGTGTTCCCATCATGTTGTTGAGAAATATAGACCAATCTAATGGGTTGTGCAATGGCACCAGAATGCAGATAAGAATGTTGGGTAATCATGTTATAGAATATGAAATTCTTACTGGAAATCGAGCTGGTGGAATTGCACTTATTCCCCGGATGAACATGATTCCAAATAATCAAACTCTTCCAGTGAAATTTCAAAGAAGACAGTTTCCTATTGTTGTCTCATTTGCAATGACAATCAATAAATCTCAGGGACAAACATTGTCATGTGTTGGATTATTTCTTCCAAGACCAGTATTTACACATGGTCAGTTGTATGTTGCTTTGTCAAGAGTGAAATCTATCCATGGATTAAAGATTTTATTGAAAAATCATGATAATGTTTCTGAGAATTGCACAATTAACGTTGTCTATAGAGAAGTATTCCAGAAACTTTCATGAACATGTATTTATTTCAATATATCTGATCATTTCAAAGTATTCTGAGCAGGTATTTATTCAACACTTTTTTCTATATTTCATTCTATTATTAATTTTTTTATTTACATTTATACAACATTTTATCTATTTTAAATTAACCAACTCCCTTTATATTTTTTGCAGGATTTCTGTCATAAGTCTCCTATTATTGAATTTTGAAGATTAGCTTTATTAAATTGTTTATTTAGAAACATATTATCATTTTTTTAGTATTTTCAGTTATTATAATTGCTCTTTTCAATGATTTCGTGCAACGCACGAGTTCTACACTAGTTTTTATAATGAAACAAAATTATATGAACGAATAATGAGAGAAAATATTTTAATATAATAATAATAAAAAAAAATGAAATTGTGAAAAGAAACAAAAACAAAAAGAAAACAATAGGAGTAAGACTGCCTCCGGTGGAGGATAAATGTGGTTTATAAAAAATAACTTTATAAATGAGAGAATAAAAAATTTTAAAAAAAATGAAAAAGGGTACATGTAAAAGGTACATGTTAATAAGACAGTCTCGTAAAAGATACATGTATTCATAAAGTCATTGCCAACAACGTATATTTATTGTTTGCAAGAAATCTAGTGTTATATTTATTGGTCCCATCCGGACTCTATAAATTTGGGAAGGCCAAACTACAAATCCTGAAGGCCCATAAAAGCATCTAGAGTGGTCCAAATGTGGACAAAAAAATTCAATGGGTGAATGAACAGTGAATAAAAAACACCCAAAATGTAATAGCATAGGTAGATAGATAGATTTCAATGGATTCCTACTACGTTTAACATTTATTAATTGAAATAGTTATTTCCACTAACATTCTGTAGACTTATTTATCTGAGGTGTCCACATTAATACCACTATACACAGTGGGCAATGAAAAATCTACTTAAAAAGATAGGGTGATAGTATAATACCATGAAGCCAGGTAATTGATCCATTACCATAAGGAGTGAGCATATTTGAATGGAGCTATTGCGGGGATTATTTGTTCCTATCTTTTCCATCTAACATTTAGTCAACAAATCTGGAGTTTCTGGACCATTCCAGCTCATCAGATGGATCCCAATCTAGTGAAGAAGATTGAATCTTAGACAGTGTCATGAAAACTTCAGAAATGTTTGGACGCAAATTAAGGTCATGAGCAACACAACTTTTTGCAATCTCTGCCATGGAATATGCCAGATCCAATGGGTATTCACCCCTCAAAGTTGGATCCATGAAACCATGAAGTTTCTCCCTCACATTTTGGCCTTCAAGTACTTGACTCACACTTGCTGGTAGTGATAACACTTGCTCCCCTGATCCATTCTTGTCCCCAACAATGGCTTCTCTTCCTGATAAAAGCTCCAAAATCACAACCCCAAAAGCAAAAACATCCATCTTTGGGCTAATCACACCGTTCTCAATATACTCAGGTGGCATATAACCATGAGTTCCCACAACATGCTTTGTCAAATGAAACCCCACTTCACCAAAATCATCACCCACTATTCTAGCCAACCCAAAGTTAGAAACTTTACCCCTAAAACTTCCATCCAAAAGCACATTGCCACTTTTCAAATCCTTGTGGACATGTGGGGGTTAGTATAGTTGTGAAGGTAATTCAGAGCATCAGCTACATCATGAGCAATCTGAACTCTCTGCTTCCAAGTCAGAGTCATAGAATTTAGGCACTTATTAGAATGAATCCAATCATCAAGAGAACCATTTTCAGCAAACTCATAGACAAGATAAGTGCTTCCTTTGTGTACACAAAACCCAGAGAGCCTTATTATGTTGGTGTGGTTGATTCTCCTCAGAATGTTGATCTCCCCAGAGACATCACCTTTGAGAATCTTAACAGCAGCATCATCACCCTTCAAGGATGCTCGGTAAACAGAACCCTTAATTCTGTTAGCTTCACTGAAAAAGCTCGTTGCTTTTTGCAGCTCCTCAAAGTTGTAAACTGTTAAGGATTCAATAGCATAGCGAAGCCCTTCAGAAGATAGACATCGGAATTGGTTAGTTGTGTTGGTATCTGAGACTGAGACTGAGACCTTCTCTTTGGTGGCTGCAGAAGACAACAAAGGCTTGGCCTTTTGGTGGCAACAAAAGTATAAGAACAGCACAAGAAGTGTGATAAGAAGCGGCAATGCAACTCCAACACTGATTCCAACAACAACCCATTTCTTAGAAGAGCTTGAATTTCCATCCCTACTTGGATTTGCTTTAGGAGGTGGTGGTGATGGTGATGGTGATGGTGGTGGTGATACCATCCTTTTTATCTTTGTAGGTGGCTCATGTCTTAGAGGCACCATCAGTGGTGTGAAATAGTAGATAATAGACTCATCAAAAAGCTTGTTTGCATCCAAAACACTCGGTGTGTCAACCCCAAAAAGCTCAGCAATCAATTCAGGGTATTCTCCTTCAGAGACCAAGTAAGTAAGAAGATACTTGAACCCATTTTCCATTTGCTTTGATGTGGGACAAGCACACCTGAGTGGTGTTGAAGCCCACACTCAAACACAAGAAGAATATTTACAGGGAAGGTGAAAAATGTATTGAATGAAAAAATCAGAAAAGTTTACAATGCTCCTACCCTTTATACTAAGTCCCATATTGATAGGACTTGGTTTACAACAACTAACTATTTAACCAACCAACTAACTACCAAAACTAACTGCATCTGAATTAGTTAAATCTAACACACCCCCTTAATTCAGATTGCTTATTGTTTTAACACCAAGTTTATCCCGCAGCTCCTTGAATTTGTCTCCCTTCAAAGGTTTTGTCAAAATGTCTGCCAATTGTTCTTCGGATCTGCAATACTCAAGCTTTAACTTTCCATTGCTGACTTGATCTCTCAGAAAATGGAATTTTGTTTCAATATGCTTACTTCTTCCATGAGCTGTAGGGTGCTTGGCTAAGCTTATAGCCGATTTGTTGTCAATTCTCATTACCATTGGCTTTACAAATATCAGATTCATTTCTTCCATCAACATCTCCAGCCAAAGTGCTTGGCAGGCTCCTAAAGAAGCTGCAATATACTCAGCTTCACAGGAGGATAAAGCAACAACTGACTCCTTCTTTGAACTCCATGAAATTGGAGTACCATTGAACATGAACACATAGCCTGCTGTGCTTTTTCTGTCTTCCTTATCTCCATTCCAATCAGAATCTGTATATCCTATCAGTTCAATAATTGAGTTATCAAATTTAGTTTGAAACAGTAAACCAAACTTGAGTGTCCCCTTCACATATCTCAACAATCTTTTTGCTGCCAGCAGATGTGAGCTCCTTGGTTTGTTCATGAACCTGCTGATTAGTCCAACACCATAAGCTAGATCAGGCCTACTGTGACACAAGTACCTCAAGCATCCAACTATCTGTCTGTACAATGTAGGGTCAACAGGTTTATCATCTCCTTCTTTCTCCAATTTCGCACAACTCTCAACAGGATTTGAGACAGGATTGCATTCAAGCATATTAAATCTCTTTAGCATGTCTGTTGCATATTTTCTCTGATGCATAAACACTCCATCTGCTGTGTACTGAAACTCCAATCCAAGAAAGTATGACAAGGTTCCTAAGTCAGACATCTCAAATTCAGTCATCATTCTCTGTTTAAAAACTTCAATTTCAGCCTTATTACTCCCAGTTACAAGGAGATCATCCACATACAGGCACACTATGAGCAGGTTGTTTGCAGTTGCTCTAGTATAAACTCCATACTCAGTTGTACATTTATGAAATTTCAGATTGACCAGGAAGCTATCAATTCTTCTATTCCAGGCTCGAGGAGCTTGTTTAAGGCCATATAGTGCCTTCTTAAGTCTGTACACTTTGTCTTCATGTCCCTTCAATTCAAATCCAGGTGGCTGGCATACATAGACCTCCTCTTCTAATGGTCCATTTAGGAAAGCAGATTTTACATCTAGTTGGCATAACATCCACTCCTTAAAGTTGGCTAATGCTACCACCAATCTGACTGTTTCAATTCTTGCCACAGGTGCGAAGACTTCATTGTAATCCAAACTTGCCTTCTGCAAAAACCCCTTAGCAACCAGCCTTGCCTTATACTTGGCTACCTCTCCATTAGGCTTCATTTTAATCTTATATACCCATTTTACAGCAATAGGCTTCTTTTGGATAGGAAGATGTACCAGCTCCCAAGTTTGATTCCTTTCAATTGCTCTCAGCTCCTCTTCCATTGCAGCCAACCACACAGGTTCCTGCATTGCTTCCTCAAGGCTAACAGGTTCAGTTTCAGCAAACAAGGCAAGGTAAGTTAAATCACCTTCTGAATTTACTGCTGTGTCAGGGAACATTTCATAGTCATGTAGTCTTTGAGGTAAGTTTCTTGTTCTTTGAGGTCTTTGATGCTGTGTGTTGATTACTGGTTCATCTCCTTGTGGATCATCAAGATTAATCACAGTGCACTGCCTTTTGTCATCAGATTTCGCACTCCAATCCCAGCAAGCTTCCTCATCCACCTTAACATCTCTACTGATCACCACTTTCTCACTAATAGGATTATACATTCTATAAGCTCCTGTTGAATGATAACCCAATAAAATCAGCTGCTCACTCCTATTGTCAAGTTTCTTCCTTCTTTCTTCAGGAATGTGTCTGAAGCAAATTGAGCCAAAGATTTTGAAGTGTGACACACTTGGCTGTCTCCCAGACCATGCTTCTTCAGGTGTAATGCCTTTCAGTCTTTTAGTGGGACATCTGTTTAGGATGTAAGCAGCAGTTGTAACTGCTTCACCCCAGAATTGATTAGGCATCATCTTGCTCTTCAACATGCTTCTGGCCATGTCTAAAATTGTTCTGTTTCTTCTCTCTGCAATCCCATTGTGTTGGGGAGTATATGGAGCAGTGACTTCATGAACCACACCCTCCTTTTCACAGAATTCATCAAATTTGTGTGAGACATACTCTCCTCCACCATCAGTTCTTATTGTCTTCAACCTATTACCACTTTGTCTTTCAGCTTCAGCTTTGAATCTTCTGTACACATCAAATACCTCATCCTTTGCTTTTATCAAATAGATCCACATCTTCCTGGTATGATCATCTATGAAAGATACAAAATATCTGTTCCCACTGGCTGAATTTGTCTCAAAAGGACCACATACATCTGAATAAACTACTTCCATAGGTGTTGAAGTTCTAGTTGGTATTTCATTCTTGAAGGAATTTCTGGTTTGTTTACTAACACAGCAGCTCTCACACAGGCTCTTAGGTACATTTATATTAGGTAGTCCAGATACCATATCATTTGCACTTAACAGATTTAAACTTCGAAAGTTTAGGTGTCCATACCTGTAGTGCCAAAGCCAGCTTGCATCTTTAATGGTTGTAGACAAACAATGGTGATCACAGACTTGTATATCAACCTTGAAGACTCTATTATGTGACAAGTGTGCCATAAGAATTAGTCTCTCCTTGCTGTCATACAACTTCAACATTTTCTGTTCCATCTTTACTGAGTAGCCTTTCTCAAGTAACTGGCCTATGCTTAACAGATTGTTCTTCATATTGGGCACATAAAGAACATTTGAGATGTAGGATTTCCTTCCATCCTTTCTCTGAATCAACACCTTGCCAATTCCTTCTGCAGTAAGAGAGCTGTCATCTGCAAACCTCACTTTCCTTTTCACTTTTTTTCATCAAGACTGACAAACCAATCTCTATGTCCAGTCATGTGATTTGAGCAGCCTGTGTCCAAGTACCAACAATCTGATGAATCTAATTCTGACTTGGTGGTTACCATGAGAAGAACATGTTCTGAATCAGAATCTTCAGTGTGAACCAGCTGAGCCTCATCTCCTCTTTCTTGACTCCTATCACTTGACTTACATTCAGAGGCAAAATGCCCCATTTTCTGACAAGCATAGCATCTAATGTTCCTCTTATCAAACTTCATTTTCCCTCCTTTATTCTTGCTGCCATTCTTCTTATGATTGTTATCTTCTTGCCTCTGATCACCTCCACCTTGATAGTGCTTCCCTTTAAATTTCTTCCATTTACCCTTTCCTTTCTTGAAATTACTACTCTCACCAACATCTTTCTTGCTGACCTGGACTTGCAGAGCATTCTCAGTAGGTTTATCTGAGTTCCTTTCTTTCAATCTCTGTTCATGGGCTTCCAAAGATCCTTGCAACTCTTCAATCCTTAGAGTTTCAAGATCTTTTGACTCCTCAATTGCCACTACTATGTGATCGAATCTTGGAGTCAAGGTCCTTAAGACCTTCTCAACTATCATTTGATCAGTCACCTTCTCCCCACATGTCTTCATTACATTGGTAAGAGTCAATACTCGAGTGAAGAAATCTTCCACGGTTTCATTTTCTTCCATCTGCAGTAGCTCGAATTGTCTCCTCACAGTCTGTAATCTCACTTTCTTGATCTTATCAGCCCCTGTATAACTCTTCACAAGTATATCCCAGGCTTCCTTAGCAGTTGAGGCACCTGCTATCTTCTCAAAATTGGCTGAATCCACACATTGATGGATCAAGAACAGAGCCTTGCAGTCTTTCTTCTTTGCTTCTCTATAGGCAGCCTTCTGCTGCTCACTCGAACTTTCTTCAATCTCTGAATATCCAGATTTCACAATCTCAAGCACTTCTTGGAAGCCAAAGATCACACGCATCTGAATGCACCACTTATCATAGTTTTTCCCATCAAGAATAGGAAGATTCGCAGGAAAGCTATTTGAATTCGTCATCTTTTCACCTCTCTCTCACAGGTTCCCGGAAAAAATAACAAGCTCTTGATACCACTGTTGAAGCCCACACTCAAACACAAGAAGAATATTCACAGGGAAGGTGAAAAATGTATTGAATGAAAAAATCAGAAAAGTTTACAATGCTGCTACCCTTTATACTAAGTCCCATATTGATAGGACTTGGTTTACAACAACTAACTATTTAACCAACCAACTAACTACCAAAACTAACTGCATCTGAATTAGTTAAATCTAACAAGTGGAACATGAAGGTTAAGCCCTGCAGTGAGGTTGGTGAGTCCATATATGTTCTGAGATGCAAGTGCTTGACATGTTGTGAGGGCCTCATAGGTGTTGTTGGCAAGAGTGAAGTAGTTTTCATCTTCAGTCTTCAAAGTGTATGAAGCGTTATACTGGTAGTAGTGACCAGAACAGGTGCAATTGACTGGGACAGTGATCATGGTGTCTGTGGGGATTATGTCCACATCTGAGATGTTGTTGGCCTTGGCTATAATAGGGGTTGTGGAGTTCAAGAGGTAAGCTATGGAAGCAGGAGTGTTGTATTGAGGAGAGCTTGATTTGAAGGTGAGGTAAGATTGGCAAGAACTGATGTTGTTGCAAACATTGCCAAATGTAGAGTTTGAAGGGTCATAACAATCTAGCTGCTTGTTGTCTAGATAGTCTTGTTGGGAAATTGTCTCTGGGATGTGGAAATTGAGCAACAAAAGAGTAATGGTGGTGGCACAGAACAATATTCCCATGATTATTCTAATTTTGAAGTGGGAGGTAGCACAATATTGGTTGGTGTGTGGAGGATGCTGATGGAACTTTAAATGAGTTCAAGTGCTCTTACCTGTCTTTGTTAGACACTCACGCGTCTCCTTTGTTTTTGACCCCTTCCTTCACGTTTGTGCATCACTTGTTCCTATTAATTAACCCGCGTCAAGAACAATTTCTTCACCATTGCTTTTGGCGTTTAAATTCGTCAAACACAAAATTCCTTGGGTTAGAAATATGAGTTTATTATGTTTTAATACTAAATCAAACATACACTCTCCGTTTGATTTAATTCAAAACCACATTTTAAACTATACACAACACAATGCTGTCAATGCATGGTATAATAGTTGTTTTAGTTTGTTGCTAACAGTAGTATTATATAACATCAATGATAGTAATAGAGTTAATAACTAACACTATGAATTTAAATATTTTTGTAGAAGAATTATATATCATGATTGAATGAAGGAGTATTTTGTTGGAGTTAAAAGGGAAAAATGGAATGGAAAATTAGAATTTGAATATCAAATTTTGAGACACTGAATGTAAGAACTAAGAAATACTCCATGCTCCATGATGACTGGCGTTACTTAGTCATTATTCTTAGATGGCCAATAACGAAGGTCTCTGTATTTAGTTTCCTTTGCCGTGGGTTTTCTCCTCTCATCTGTTTTGGGCAAGACTTCAAACTCCTTTCCTTTCTCAAGCTTTGAAGGGCTTGGTAGTTGTTTCCAATTCCAAGTGCCTTGTTGCTTTCAAAAAATTGGAATGGTTGTCACTTTCGACCCACTGGCATTTATTGGTCACTTTCTCGCATTATTTTGTGATTAGTGCTAGAAAAATAGAGAGAAATGTTATTATACAATGTATATAGTTTTTTTTTATTTAATTATACAATGTATATAGTTAATATATATAACTACAATATATTTTTTATCTCTTTATTATATTATCTATATCACATTTTACACTTTTTTTTCTTTTTCTCTCTCATTATTGTATCACACTATCACTTGTTTTCCATTGGGGGTGTACAAATATAATTCCTCAAAAATAAAATCTCACAATATAGGTTTGAACTGCATACTTAGATCTTTTGAATAAAATAGTATTCCTCGGTTTCTAATTATAATACCCTTTTTTAAAAAATTACATTGATTACTATAACATATCGTTTACAAATTTTTAGAGATATCTGTCTTTTTTTTTCTGTAATTTCCCTTGATGAATATTAAACTTTTCTAATTTCCAGATAAATTAATGTAAAAAATTAATACATTTTTCCGTATATGTTTAATCAAAGAGACCCGTTATTATGATAAAAAAAAAGAGAACAATTATTTATACAACACATTTTTTTATATATCACTCTTTATCATATTATCTATCACCCCCACACTTTTCGGTCTTCTATTTTTATCTATCTCATACTTTATATGAGATTGTTGTAAAAAATAATTTCTCTTAATAAAATATTTGGAAAATATGATTTTTGAACTTTTGAATGGTACTAAGATAGTGTTAAACTTTAAACATAGATAAACTTAAAATATTATAATAATTTTCAAAATTAATAAATTAAAATATATTTTTCTTAGAAAAAAAATAAATTAAAATATTTTTAAATTTATGTGTCTAATTTAAAAGAGTCTTATAAAAAAGAAATGAAGAATAATTGTTAAATATAATCACATAAGAGAAAAAGAGGACGTTTTCTCTACGCAACAAAACGGTACACTCTTAAGTTTTGACATTTGGAAGAGAATCATTGTTATTTTTCTTTATGAAAATGTATTACATTTTTTGTCTTATTATATTTTTTATATCCTCGAGCCATAATAATCTTCATTTAAGTTTATATTTATATTTGGTATTAAATTGACTTAAAATTATTAAATTAACTTATTAAATTAGAAGTGTTTGATAAATTATTTATTATAAAAAAATTTATAGATGTAAAACAATATAAAAAAACATGTTTATATAGTTTATATGAATTCTTTTTTGAAAAAAATCGGTAATTGTGGTTTTTGTGTTTTTATTAATTTTAATTTCTAATAATTTTTTTAAAGACCAAATATTTATTAAAAATTAAAATAAACAGTGAAAAGCATTGCTAAGACTAATGACTAATTACTTATAAACCCTATGAAAAAAGTTAATATAAAAAATTTATTAAATTATTGAGGATAAAAATAAAAGGAAAAAAGTTATGAGTTAGCTATAGGCGCGTGAGATACATTTATTTATCAACCACTTTTATTTTAGTTAAATAAACTTGTAAACTAGTTAAATAAGTAATAAAGTACGTTAAATAACTAGCTAAATACATTATTCGAGTTAAGTTGCATGAATTCATTTTTCTGAGATGAGATTCTGTTATCATTCATGAGAGGTAATCATATTCAAGTCAAATAGGACTATTATGAGCGATTAAACTCTTCCTTCATATATTTAACGTAATTGCATATTCATCTCGAGACTATTAGTTAAGTGTTACATAAACTCATTTAAAGAGACAAAACTATCTCGTTGCTTTTATTGGTTTTATTCATAAAACTTGAACCTAACCTGAATCAACATGATTAAACAATTATTATATCAACATGTGTTTATTAGGTATAATTAAGAATGAGTCAAATATGTTTTTAGTCTTTTAAGTTTAACCTGAATTTGGTTTTAGTCCCTAAATTTTAAAATCGTTGGTTTGGGTTCCTCATATTCTGAAATCATATAACTTTGGTCCCTCTACTTAACACCGTTAACTTTAAAGCTAACGTAATAAATGAATTTTTGTATCAGTTTGTCCCACCAGTTTCAATTGTCATGATGTGACAATTGAATTACATCTCAGCTCGTCAGATTTTATTTAGGGTTTTATTAAATTTAACTTCATATTTTTTTCATGAATAAGGAAGGCCAACAAAACTTATTAGATGAGCTAAGACGTAATTCAATTGGCACATCATGGTCATTGAATCTGACTAGACAAGTTGACATAGAAATATTTTTGCCACTCAACGTCAAAAGTTAATAATGTTAAGGGAGGGGACAAAAATTACGTGATTTTAGAACACGAGGACTCAAATCAATGGTTTTAAAGTTTAGAAATTAAAACCGAATTCGAGTCAAACTTCAAAGATTAAAAATATATTTAACCAATTAAGAATTTATGATAATATTAAAAATTCAAACATGTGACTATTGCAAAGAAAATATTCTCATTCAATTACTCATTGCTATTTGCCAATTTCCATATATATATTTTGGTCACAGTTGTGAACATACTTTATGGTCAACCTAGGAGTGATTCTGTCATTTTAAATTTAAACCCACTTCCATGCATATCATACTGACTTTACCATTGAAATATGGTCTAACATCCACCTTTTCACTAAAAGCAAAAGTAAAAATAGAGACAACATATTCATATAACAAAACATATACAACTTATACAACACATTTTTTTTATTTCTCTCCATAACATCATCTATCACATCTCATATTTATCTCTTTTTTCTCATTTATCTTTACTTCTCTCTTTATTGTAAATGTTATTGTTGTACAAACAACATATTTCGTAAAAATATAATCGTTACTCGCAAACTATATTCGTCCAATAGGATGTAAAGAATGGTTCCAAGATTGAGAGGTATATATCAATGAATCAGAAATTGGATAAACAAGTAATCTTTTCCACTGTGATATCAACAACTTTATAAACAATTGTTTATAAAGAAAATATGTTTGAGGTCAAAGCCAAACATCTCAGTTAAGCAAAATATATATCACTCATCTAATAGGGGAAAAACCTATAAAAAATTGAAAAAAAAAAAAAAGGATTGTGACAAACATATACTATTGTACTTTAACTATTGTATTTAAAAGGAAGCAACTAAAAGTGAATCAGAATCATGAACCAACCTTTTGTTCTCTGTTTGCAAGAATTTTGCAAAAACACCAACTAATGGGGCAGTATTATATGTGCAAGCCTCAGTCTGCATATAGTTTTTCCTTTGGTCCTCAAAATTATCTTGATAATCAGGCCCTCCAACCAAAGCCCCTATTAAAATGTTAGGATTTGGTTCCTGCATGCTGTACCAATTATCATAGCCTTGTGTGCATCCTATAAACCCTTTATTCTCTCTATATGACACAATGGATGCCCCTCTATGATGCACCCTTTTGGGGTACCTAGGCCCATAGCCCACTAAGTAGCTCATGTTAAGTGGGTTTGAGCCCAAAATGTAATCAACTTGTGATTTAGCAAAAGTGAGAATTTCTTCATGGCCCACAAGCCCATCATGGCATCTGAGCTTTTGATTTTTGTTTTGGAGGAAATCAGAGTATACTGTGAGCAGAAACGCTGATGTTGAAACGTATTGCATGTTGTTCCATTGTCTGACATATAGCAATCCACCTGGTGTTTGTTCCACATTGGTACCATTGTTTTTGTTGAGACAAGAACATACATAGTATTCTGCTTTTGATCTGTACTTTTCAAGCATATCAGCATGCTTCTTGTGTTTTTCATCCATCAAAAACTGCAAAAGATACAGCTATATTTAGATCAAAATTATTTTACAAGACAACTCTATCATAACTAGCATATAAATGAGAAACACATTTGTACAATAATTGGTAACTTAAGCTTACCTCTTTAGTTATTGACTATTTTGTGATGATAAATTTCCTGATATGTTTGGGGGTATCCCAATAATGTGTGGATTTTACAAGTCCAACAATATTGAATATACTGCTCCAAACAAAATTTGCAGCACCATTCTAAAATCATTTTCATAAAGCCCAAAACAAGGCCCAATCCATAATAAAATTGTCATATTTCAACTAACTTTCTCCATAAAGCCTTTATATTATATTGGGCTAATTCAAAACAATGACTTTATATGAATCCTAACTATGTGGCTACAAACCACATTAACTTTCTTTCTCCAACAATAAATGTTTGAAAGACATGTAAATCAGACAAAAAAGAGAGAGTGGGTCAAGGGCAGGCAAAGCATGTGAACCATGTGTTGCAATGTTTCAATCCACCATCAATCATTGTTTATGCATGAAACTTCCTTCTTCTTCTTCTTAACATGCATAGATAGTGTTTTGCAAATAAGGGAAATGTAAATCAGGTGGACACCTCAAAACACTGTACAAGTGGTAGTGGCAGTTTTACCATGTCCAACAAGATTTATTGGAAGCCTGGAAGAAAACAAAAGAAGTATGCTTTCCCTGGGCAGTAGCCAGAGTGGGGCACACAATTGATATTGCTTGTCTCATGAGTTAAAGGGTTGAGACATATCAATCAGATATGCAATCAGTGCAGTCCATTATTACCTTTTTGACAGCCTATGCACATATATAGGTGAAATCTACCCAAGCATTGTATGATCTAAGTAATAATTCTTACATGAGTGTAATTTTCACTTTTATAAGATCAGAGTAATCAATTAAAAACTTACTTCAACAAAAACTTTATTACTAAATTAATAAATTTTGAATTGGTTATATTATTAAATACTGATGTCACACATGAATTGTTCCAAATATGTAACCTATTCTTATTTCCTTCAAAGAAGAAATGAAAGAGAACTGAGGTAGTGTTATTGGAACACAAAGTCAGAAGTTCAATGTTTCCACCATTGAAACTTCAACATTTGGCACAATCATGAGCCTGACCACTTTTATTGAACTGTGATAGACTGCATCAGCTGCACATGGCATTATGTTGGATATACTTTTTAAAATTTCCACTCCCACAGACAATTTATCTTAGATATTGCTTAATCAATGGAAGGCTTTCAAAAGTGAGAGTAATGAAAATGAGGTCTTTACCCATCATTTAATTTTTGAACTGAGATTACAAAAGCAAAATGCATATATTCTAGAGAGAAATAAGAAATAAGACATTCAAAAAGAGAAAAGAACAAAAAAAATGTTTGAAAAACACATAAAAGCAAAAAGCACTATGGACCATTATATTTGACCTCTTTTAAGGCCTAGAGGAATGTGACACTAAACAAGAGTGATTAAAGGGGAACATTTTACCTTTGATGCTATGACTTGGAGGCCAGCATACTTAACATCCCAGCTGAATTCTGTCATGGCCCAACCAATACCACCAAAGCTATGAGCTTTGGAAATAACGTACTCAAAATACTCTTCCCTGTCGGTGGCCTTGTACAACCACATGGCTCCCCACAATAACTCATCCATGTATCCACTCACCGACGCATAGTAGCTCTTCACTACTCCAACACTAGCATCATATTTACCTCTATACTTGTCCCCAAACTGAAACAACTACATGGCACACACACAACAACAAAAAAATCTAGATAAGTAGAATTAACTTAAACTTAGCAATATTATCAATGTTTATTTTTAAGTTTTAACTAGTTTTCAATTCATACCCCACTATTGCCTTTAAATGAAAGATAACTTTTTGTTAAATTCTGTTTAATGTTTTCTTGCATAATTTAACTTAAAGGTACTTGATATGGAGATGGTATATCAAACTTACTCCAAACATAGTTAATTATGGTTCCTTTTCAAAACTAACTCACCAAGCAAAAGTAGTGGTGAATATAGAACAATTAGGCACATTAGAGCTTTACCTGCTGAGCATGGTGGAGAAGTAGGTGAGAGTAATGTGGGTTTGTTTTCCTGAAGACAATGGAAGCAGCTGCCATAGCTGCAGCAGTTTCTCCAGCCAGATCTGAACCTGGATTTTTCTCATCTATCTTAAATGCTTGCCTTGAAGTTGTCATGTCCTCTGGGCGTTGCCAGCAATAATGGTCTGTGTCTCCATCACCCACCTTAGTGAAAACAAACAACTTTTTTAGTGTTTTCTTGAATCCCTTAAAATCAATGACACCAACAAGGAAGTGGGGAAAAAATCATCACTAAGGTACTATATTACCTCTGCCCACAGCACATTTGGGCTAGTGTGAGCTTTGATGAAGTAATCAGTTCCCCATTTGATTGCCTCCATTGTGTGTTCTAGTTCACCAGCATCTTCAATTTGTTGCCAAAACTCTATGGCACCCCATGAGAGCATAGTCACTGTGAATGCCATTGGTAAACCAAACTTCACATGATCACCTGCATCATAGTACCCTCCTACCAAGTCCACCTACAAAGAACAATTAACAATTTCTTAACTTTGAAACATGCAATTACCAAACCCAGATAGTTAAAGCTAAGAACTTGAAGTTTATGGCAAATGGGGTTCAGAATTTGGACTCACCCCTTGTTCTAGACCATCTGTGAGGCCAGAATGGTCACGCCAAGTGACACGCTGGTTATATGGTAGCCTCCCAGAACGTTGTGCCTCAAAGTAAAGGAGGCTCTTTGAGAGTGCATCAGCATAATCAAAGGCTTGAGCTTTAGACAAAAGGGTGAAGAGGAAGAGAAAAAGGCAACAATGATGTGTGAATCTAGGAATTTTGAATGCTTCAACGTGGTGTTTGTGCTGTTGTCTCGCCTTCTCCATTGTCCCTTCGCTCCTAAACAAGTTTTTAGGAGTGAAGAGAATTGGAAAAAGTGAGGCCACACCACAGTTAGGCACCCTTTTGCTTGAGAGAGTGAGAATGTGAAAACACCACACCACACAACACAACACCAATTTCTATATTTCTTATACAAAAGGTTGAATTTTGCAACAATTTTGTTTTGATGATGTCCCTGTTCTGTTATGTGGAACAACTCCACTGGGATTTCAACCAGGTCATTCCCTCTATTTATTACATGGAACGACGGATATTCAAAATGTCGTTGTGGGATATGTACTTATATATCATATACCATTAGGTATTCATATTAGACACCATTGCCCTTTACTAATCCAAGACTCCAATCCACTAAATTGAACTTGTGTAAGACAGTGAGGTTATGTTCACTATTAACTTAATTTAAATTACATCATAATCTTAACACGTGAAAATATAAGTTTAAATATATTACTAACTCAATTAAGTCATTGTGTGATGTGTATGAAGCTGAAAATTCGAGCTATCGGGTCTGACCCGATTCGATGCAGGTAGTGATTTTATTGGATTGGGTTAAAAAATCTGAAAGCAATTCAAACTTCTAAAATAAATATATAAATCCTCATTTTTGTGGGCTTTTGTGTGTCAATCCGGTCAGATTAACCCATTTTATCGACCGCTAAAAGATGAGATAAAAGACGATAAATTTAATAAGTGACATTAATATGATGTGAGAGAAAAATAGAGATCGGAATGTAAAATAAGCTATGACAAAAGGTTTGTTGATTTACCATTTTTAAAAATAGAAAACTGAAAAATATGTCAAAATAGACAATTTTAAAAACAACTCTGAAAAATGTGACCATTTTTTTATTTTTAAAAATAAAAATTCTAAAACTATTTTGAGATATTTTAAAATTATGTTGTTTTTATGGTGGAAATATTATAAATAAATCATTTCATTTGTAAAAAATAATTTTTAAAAATTGTTTTACAAAAATATTTTCAAAGTTAAATAAAAAAATTGAATCAAACACTTGTGTATAAATCATTACTCTTAATTTAGATATATACTCGCTATTCAAATATTGAGAGCCTATATTTCTTACTTTATTTTAAAAAAAAAATCATTATGCTAATATGTATTTGTAATGAGTAAATGACAAATATTAAAGAAATATTTTTCTCTACTTTTGGATACGAGATGTGATATACTGATATAAGCTCTTATATAATGTTTTGTCGTATTGTATTTGTGTTGTGGCAAAGCAATATTAATATTCTACTTACATGATGTTAAAAAAAAAGAAAAAATTAATAATTTTAGAAATATAATATAATTCTCCTATTGTATTAAATACCAAAGTTGAATATGTATACGTGCGTTATAAACCTTTCATGGTAGCTTAGCATATTGTAGCCATTGGTTTTATGATGCATAGCTGAGATTGTATTGCTTAGAAGTTAGGAGATATAGAATTAGAAACTTCGTGAGCTAATTGGATTCTTTGGGAAGGATTAATTGCTGGGTTGTCTGCTTCTTGTCTCGGTAGATAGTTAATTAATCACTCATTGTGAACAAATTTTAGGTTGAGCAAAAAACGGTGTTTTTATAGGTAAAGTTTGGTCACTGTTTTGCATCAAAAAGCAACGTGCCTGCTATTAAGAGATTACGTTTACTTTAGTCCAAGCATAAACTAGAAGAAGTTGAGAAATTATTAGACCATTAAGTAAGTAGAGAAAGGTGTGTGGCTACCAATGATGCAACTTCATTGCCCTACCGTATATGATTTTCCATCACTATGGCTGGCTCCTTTACCTCTTCCCACTTTGTCCCTCACTCTGTCTTTGGTATAAGGTTTTGGAACCAAAATGATCCGGGGACTTCTTAATAATGTGATGATCATAACACCCTTTTTTGTTATGTTAAAAAATATTAAATGTGAGAACATGCTTAATCTTTTACATACCCTTTATTAGATTTTTTTATATTTATTGATATTGTATACCCTCTTACATAGTTACACATCCGTTCTTTCCTTTTATTTTTCTTTGAGAAGTGATTGATATGTGTACATAACATAGTGGGGTCACTGTTTTTACCACAGGCCCTTGTGTCTAAAATGACCGATCAGCTTCTCTCTCATGTGCCTCACCCATTAAAAGAAGTGTGGTACAATTGTTGTACCACAGTGTTTTATGTACAATTATATTTCTCCTTTTTCTTTTCATTCCCCATCATAAATCACAAATATTCTTATAAACCCTAAACTAACCTATACAAATATTGAGATATAGCGAGACAAGTTTTGGGCCTTTTGTTATAGCCTTGGGGTAAAAAGTGAGTTATATGAGAGCTCCTCTTATAGATATTAGGATTTTAACATGATATTCAATCCTTTAATGCAATATATTCTTTGTCCAATCCTCCAATTATTAATCCATGATTTTAGCATATCAGCTCATTGAATATTTTCTGGATAATATTTACAAAAAAATTGGTAAATTCTCAGGAATCTTTTTTATATTTTAATCAATTTTAAAATATAAAATTAAAAATATAAAAGAAAATATTACAAAATAAAGTGGGAGTGAGAAGTTATATTTAAAATAACTTTCAATCCCTATACCCACCCTCCATAATGAAAACAAGAGATGGGATCATGAGCAAATTATTTTCTCAGAAATAAATAATATCCGAAAATATTTTTTAAAAACTAAAAACAAACATTAAAATATTATATTTCCCTACTTACTTTTCAAAGAATATTTTAATAAACATTGAAACAGATACACTTTTATTCTATTATTTTCTTATCAAGCTCTTTTATCCTTTCATATATTATCCCATCCTAACTACCAAACATGCCCAAAATTTAGAAATCCCTCCTAACATATTCTTACTGTAAATCCTGTTCAGGTTAATTTGTAGTTTACCCAGACTTTAAAATGGAGAGAATTTCTCATTTCTTTGAACTTTTATAAAAAGTAGAAATAAAGAATAAACAAATGTTGGGCAACAAACAAGAAAGCTCATGATGATTGTTAATTGCACCAATCAAACAATTCGAGATTACAGGTAACATGCAACATTATAATTAAAGTCGACTGTCGAAAAACATTACTACTACAATTTTAGGTTCGAATTAATGACAATGGCGACAAAATAATGACAAACTAGTGTGATTACAGAAAGTGTTCAAAAGCTTAATTTGCTCACGTACCTAATAATTAATCCTGCCCCACCTATATTCAGTACAGTTAATTAATTAAATATGTCATGATTTTATTTATATGAAAATCTATAAATAAAATTTAATATTTTCTTAATTATTTTTAAGTGTCGGTTTTATTTAAAAAACGTTATTTTGCCATTATTTTAGAAGTTTAAATTCATATTAATTATTATTTTATCAATTATATTATTCTCTACACCTAATTAATATAAGAGAAATTCGTAAAAAATAATATAAAAGAAGGAATTGTATAAAAATAACTTTTTAAGAAATTAAAATGTATATTAAAATTTTAAACAATATAATTTTCTTATATATTTCATAATTTGTGTGTCATTATCTTAAATGACACTTAAAAGGTATGGAGAAAACGGATATAACATATAGATTTATGTTGCTTTTTTCCAAAAAAAAAATACTCATATTTCTTATTATAAGACACTATTTTAAAAGTTTTCATCATTATTTTTATAAGACATTTTATAATTTTTATGAAATATTTTTTTTATTTGTCTTTATTAAAGTCTTTTACTATCTTTCTTTACCGATTGATCATTAACGAGCATTGATATTCTCGTATATGTGACAAGGCAAACAAGTAGGAGGGATTTTAATGTTGATAATAGGAATTAAAATCAACCTTAGACTTCAATGTGACCATGTGATATTAATTAAATGAGGATAAAATTGAAATATTATATTATTTTTTATAAAATTAATTAAAATGTCTTATAATAAGGACTAAAGGGAGTATAATACTGTATTGACTAGCTTTTAATCGATAAATTCAAACATTAATTTCATTTATAGTTCCTTCATCACTTATTGAGAATATAGTTAATTTTATCCTTCTTTTGGTTATATTTATAAGTCATTTTTAACAAATTCGCACATATTAAAGCTAGTTAAATTTAGTTAATAGTGCTAAATTTATTTAAAAAATATATGATAATTTTTCAAAAACTACCCTATATGGAAAGCTACTTAAACCGAATCTAATCCAATAATCTTTATTATAGTTAAATTTGAAGCCCTTGTTTTATAATAGTATGGAAACATTCGTTTTATTTGAAGGATACATTTGACACTAGATACAAGAAGGAAGAATCCTATGTTGCGAACTAGATAGCTAGGCCATGTACAACAAAGCCAATGCATAAGATTACATTACATATAATATGTATTGCATTAATCTCAGCTATAGAAGAATAATCATTAATCAATTAACCTTCAAAGAATCACTCTCCATTAATCATGACTGACTGAAAAGGTTCCCTCTTTATCTCAACGAATGTTGAGTAGTCCTTGCTTAATGGTTGTTTCCAGGGTTCTCCATCCATTTGCATATACCCATCTTTCCATTCCCCACCTCTTACTTCCAATCTGATTGCTGTTGCCTGAAAGATACAAGCATACCTCTACAGTTAAAAGACACCAACATGGCTTGTCATTGAGAAAGTGTAATTTTATTCATAATGCCAAATAATGTTAATTACACAGCTTGATGGCAATACATAATAATAACTACATTTGACACAAAGAAGGAGACAATACTAGGTCGTAAATTTTGAAGTACAGGAACAAATGTAAAGATTTATGCATTTTCAGGATATGAACTTTCAAGTAAAATAAGCCAGTATGAGAATTTGCACCAATTATTTAGAATTTGTGCACCTCTCATACACTAAGCAGTAAGGGAATATTGAGCTCATAAATATCACCTTTTTGAAGTAAGAAATTCACCCCATATCACAAAACAATAAACATAATCAGATTGACATGTGTTACCTGAGCTATGTGCTTTGCAGAAATCAGTTCAACCATCACAAATGATGCATGCCATCCTTGCTTTAGACCAAATATTTCCAAAAGTCCATCATCAACTTGTGCTTCAACAAAGCCTCTCTAGAAGCACGTTAAAAAATGTTTCCTTTTAAAGATACTTAAATTTGCATTAACACAAGTAAAAATTTAATCAATTAACACAAGATCATATTCAATAAGAAATACTCATTAATCAATAATGTAATTATCATAATGACACAATATAACTACTAAGCAAATAACAGGCGAGAAGAAAAACATATCCAAACACAATCCAATAAATTTAAAATGCTTAAAAAATTAGACTAGTTGTTGAATTGGTGAAAGCATTGATTATGATTCATTGGTTTAAAATTAAATTGTGTTATATCATATGATTATTAAAAGAACTACCAGTTCTTACCTTTTCCAAATATTCTGGTTTCAAATTACCCCAAGGATTTCTTCCACTTCCATAACTATGAAGATTCAAAGCAACTATTGCCCTTACACTGAAAGCAAATGACATAAAGTCATGTAAAATGAGACAAACCAAAAACAAAAGTACAAGAAATATTGTTGCCATACAAGTGTAAACTTACAGAGTGATTCACAAAACTAAAAAACAGAATAAAAAAGTCATAACTTTGAACACAGAAGTACACAATCACCAGAAACTACAACATGTGAAGAGTAGCAATGCCTATTTAGAAACACAATTTTTAATACATATTAATGTAATACACACCAGTAAAAAGTATATGATAAGAAGTATACCTTGTAGGAACTGGAACCTGCTCCCATTCTGAGGAATCAGATTTTTTGACATGCATTCGCAGAATGTTCTTCAGTCCCCTAATGCCATAAAGTATTTTTTAGGATTTTATTCATTAGGAACAGAGGAAGTGGTTATTAGGCCAGTCATTGTGCTTTACTGATAAAAATAGACTTATCCCACACAGAAAAAGAATTTGTTCAGGAATTAAGTTTTCCCATAATTAATTTAATAGCTACAAATATCAAATTTTAGTAAATTGGAATCTTGGAAGGTGAAAGGGAAAATGATTTTACATAAATACATTATATATTTAAAAAATTGGAATACTTGATCATGATATATATATATATATATATTTAAAGATTTTATCTCAATAAGTTTGAATTTTATAGAATTGTTCTTTTAGAGAAAATGTCCATTGTCTTTTTTGGAGTTAAAAAAGAACTACATTTCATATTAAACTTGGAAACTCTAAAATAAAAGGATACATAAATACAACTACACACTAAACAAAAAACCAAATAATGCAACAAAGTAAGAACAACTAGTAATTAAATTACAGATGGCTCGTTTGGTAGATATGAGAAAGAGATAAAACCTAATTGGCACTTGTGAGTAAGGATTTAAATTTTGATAAAGTCATAAAGGCTAAAAGGAATTAAAATAGAGGCATACATATGTCTTACTAACAAAAATGCTTTCATGCGTGCACATTATATCATTTATGTCTCTCTACCAGAGAGATCCCATATCTTTTTATCCATTTATGGCGCTCCTAAATTGATAGGTTGTCTTGGAGCGAGGTGCTCAAAGAGGTGGATGAACTAATGATAACATGGCGGTATTAGTATTTTTTTTCTCCTTTTCCTTTCTCTGTTGGGACTCCATAATAACTCAGGAACCCTAAACTCAATTAACCTATCTTTCTACCCAAAGAAAAGGAAAAGTCCTAAAACAAGGATTGAAAAGTCTCACTTAAGAGAAAGGGAGGTCTCTTATAGCTGAACATTCACCAAAACTATGACAATATCATCATTGTGGTGCTACGGCAATAAGTAGCAATAGGAATATAGTCCCTCCGGCTCTAATTAAAAAAATATTTTAACCACTTCACAAGAATTAAGAAAGTTAATCTATTTAGTTAGTTACAATAAATTTGTCGAGAATGTGTGTCATCTTTTCAGAATTATCGGTGAATTTATTGCGACCCATTATTTTTCTCTTACCATTTAATGCATATCTTGTCCCACCAATAAAAAATAATTAATATACAAGAGACAATTTAGAAAGATGCTTATAAAAAGGATGAAGACCAACTCGCCAAAAGATTGATAGAATTATAAATTTATAAATGAGCTAGCCCGTTAGTCATATACAATAAAACTATAATATAAATATAAACTTTAAGGGCCATGTGCAAGAAGACTCCCAATTGTTATGCCTTGCTAAGTACAAAAAAAGAAATCTAAACTTTAAGATATGTTGTCACTTATTCATCTATGAGAAGAGATGTTGTATTGTTCTCATTTATGAGAAGAGAGAAGAGAATGGAGCTATGTTTTAGCATTCCAATTCTCGAAGCATATCTTCTCTATTTTGGATTGCTACCTATATATTGTTTTTTGCCTTTTGCACTGCTATTGTTTCTTTTGAGATTTCTTGTGCCCCTATTTTCCTTTTTCTTGATTTTTTTTTAATTTTTTTATAGTAGCAATAAGATAAGACTTATCTGTTTCAATGTGAGCTGTCAAAGTTACCAATTTATTCAAAAATTGGCAAAGTTGATTTGGTTCATATCAAGTTTCAACATAATTGGTCTATTACTTTATTTGAACTAGTTACTTAGTTGGTTCGCAAATCAAAGCAATTTAACATGAACAATATAGGCCCACCATAATAGAAGTGTTCATGGATTGAATTAGGCCGATTTTAAAGAGAAATGTTATGTTATCCAATTTCATCAATTTTCTTATTTTATCATCAAATTAATTTAGTTCCAAATTTAAAATTGGTCCAATCCAATTCAATTTAATTTAGTTAGGATTAGATCAATTTTTTTTATTATAGTTTAAACTATTTTCATTTCAGGAGATACTAAATAAATCTTTAAATACATGATAAAATAAAAAAATAATTAAAAATATCAAATATCTCTTCCTTAAGTCATAACATAACTAACATTTAAAAAACTCTCTAATTATATATTATTAAAAAATATACTTAATTTCGTGATTTTATTTATATTCCAACTCAAATAAATAAAAAGTTATACTCTTACAAACTATGATTGTTTTTATAATTTTAATCTACTTTTACTCAAATATTTATCAAAATTCTATCTATACTCAAATATATTTTACATAGAGAAATATTAGTTGTATAATAATTTTATAGATATGTAGAAAAATAAATGTATAAATATGAATGAAATGGTAAATTTGCAAATAAACTTATATATGTAGGTATGCATGTATATAAGTTCAATTTAAAATAGGTTGGATTAGTTTTCAAAATCAAATTTGAAATTTGATCCAATCCATTAAAAAATAGTTTTTTTTCTATTTATTTGATTTTTTTAATTTTTTTGGATTTATTTTTTAGCTATTATTAAATTGGATCAGTTTATAAACACTCTTCCATCATAACTAATTTCACCTATTAAAACAATAGACATGGTTTAAGGTCTAAAGCTCATTAGGGTGTTAAAGGTGCAGACTGTGCAAGTAGGTGAGTTTGCGATTCAATTTGGATCGCTTTTAAGAAGAAGAAAAAACTCTGATCGAACCATTGTGATTTTGTCATTTCCTGATGCGATCGATTTATTATTTTTATATTCGATCCAATTGGATTGGATTTGATCACTTTTCGGATTTTCTAAAAGCGACAATAAATATTAGATAAAAGTGATAAAATTATGAAATAGTAGTAAACATTTTTTATCAGATCTTATATTTATTAATGTAAATATAAAATTATATAAGAAAAAAGAACATGAGACATGAAAATCAATTTAAAACTAGTTTAAAATTGATATATTTATAGAGATATTAGCATACTATTAGGTAATAAAGTCATAAAAGTATATTAGTATAAGTAATTTCATATATATGTGTGTGTACAAGTATAAACATATGAATATTTTATTAGTAAAATAATATATGTATATATAAGTTCGATTTAGATTGGATTTGATTGACTTTCAATATAGGATTGTCCAATCCAATAAAAAAAATTGATTTTTGCAATTTTTCAGTTTTTTTTATTTTTTCGGTTCAGTTTTTGTGATTTGCATTTGATTGAATTGGATATGAACACCCCTATTGCCAAATTAAGTTATAAGGTGGCTTTGGAAGATTTTTCTAGTAGTTATAGTTGAACATTGATATAAGAGGGTTGTGTGGATTAGGTTTTGAAGTAAGGTCACCTTATAGATGGTACTTGGAGTAGCTAACTAGCGAAATAGATGTATAGGGGAATCTCCATAGCGTGATGCTTTTATTGCACGATGGATGCTTTACCCGGTAGCTTCGATGCTGAAGCATTGGAGAGGTACGAGCGATTCTTAGAAAAAGAAAATCGATGTTGTTGGGAAGGTTTTGGGGTCCATTTAAGAAATTATTTAGAGTTGTTAGGTTGGAGATAAAAAAGTGTATGTGTTGTTTAGAGTAAAAAAAATATATAGTAATATGGGAAAGTGTGAAGAATTATAAAATATTAGTTTAAGAAACTTTGAAGAGATGTTGGGATGTAGATGCTCTGAGACAACGACAAGTAGAATATTATCGTTGGCGAGGTGAGCGAAGCCTCACACAATGACCCATGACTTATATGCATCAATTGATTAGCATGCACATTATGTGATGTGTGTAGTTTCCAGTAACAAGACTCTAGGAAATGACTAGTCAAAGGTAAGGGTGGCAAATGGATGGATTGAAATAATCCATTAATCTATTTACAATCCGTTAAAAATGTATTATAAAAATCCAATTCATCCACTAACAAATATTTTATGGATAGATATCCAATCCATCCATAATTTTTTTTTAAAATCATTTTTTATTATTTAAAATATTTTTTCTCCAACTTAAATTTTTTCTCTCTCTACAATTTTTCTTTCATTAAGATTCTCTCTCCCCTTCTCTCCTATAACAAAATTCAGGTAAAAGAAAGTATCAAATAATCAGATTCTTCCAACTATGGAAGTAAAATAGACAAAAGGCGTCATTGTATTAAAATTTTTAACCCACAAAATGGACTGTTATCATGGATAGCTGCAAAAGGATGAGAAAGAAAGTGAATTTGAAAAGTAAATACTCGTTTATTCATAGATATTTTTAGTATGCTATGAGAACAAGTCAAGTCAGGAAAAAATAATAAACACGACAAGTGACAATTCATAACTTTTGAACCACTAAATCTAATATTATACTTTAAAAAATAGCAACAAAGACTTAGGCTTTATTTTACATGTAAACATATCTATGGAAATGGGATAAAGAAAATGGTTTTAGCATATATATATATATATATATATATATATGTACATTGTTTCTCATATTAATTGTATTGATTGCGTTTAGATTAGTAATCCTATCCAGATGGGCTTCACATATGAAAAATCGAGGATGAATTGTAGTTTAAAAGTTTTAATCGAAGTGGTCCATTGGATTTTTTTTAAAAAAAGGATGGATTGTGATCCATCCATTTATTTGAACATGTTCATTCAATCATATCCAGATTAATTTTTTAAAATAAAAACCGGATGGACTAGATTAAGTTTTTCATGGATGGAATAGATGGTTAGTGGACACATTGTCTTATTTGCCATTCCTATCTAGATAACAATGGGTGTCCTTGCTCTGATGGTTTAGGCACGACAAATAGGTCTTAATCAAAAATGTGCAAGGAAGATACATAAATCTAATAATAAAGTAATGGTTAAAGAGCTATTTACAATAACTACTCGACACTAAGAGAACTTTTGTAAACTGTGTTCTAGTTGTTTTATGTTTAAAAAAAAGAAAGAGTAACTTTTGTTGAATTGTTGAAATAGTCTTATTAAAGAACGTGTTTCATAAAAGGTTAAAAAATAAAGGCCAGAAATATTGCAAGATTTTTTTTTTCTAATTTATATGTAGGATGAACTACTTTAGTTAAGATATATCTTACCTTAATCCTGGCTCACTTGTGCAAGGTGTGAAAAACCAACCTTGAGTGCAAGTATAACTAGAGTATATAATCTACAACCAAAAAGGAAAACTAGAGTAATCACAATGTTGTATTTGTCTTAATAAAATCTATAACATTTTTACAAGATAGAAATAAATGATAGTTATTTGAATGTGAAAATGAATGAAAAGCAGAATGATTGTAAATAAAGTGTGCTTCCATTAAGAAAACTAATAAATATGACTACTTTCTAAAAAATTGTACCATAATATTATTGAAGTTGATAAAAATATACAAATAATAAAAATAAGTTAGTCAAATCATGTAATCAAAGTAATTAGGTTAATGATTGTAATTATTATTTTATCTTTATAATAGAGGTTTCATTTTTTATTCAAACATGCAACTTTCATTACAATTATTTTTTGTTCTTTGTTTTCACATGGTATCCAACGAATGAAAGGAGACTACCTTAATCTATGCATGCTTAGTGGATTCACTTCCTACTAATGATTTTTTTTTTGAAAAATCATCTATGTTTCAACTATGGTTTTCAATCTTCTTTCTTGTTTGGTCCTTCCAAAAGCTAATAAATATTTTTTATCAATTTTTACTACTATTATATTGCTATTTGATGATCTTTCTGGCTAGCAACCTTCCTAATAGATTCTTCTCATTTCGATCAGCCCGTATCCCCTATGGTTTCATGCCAAACACATCCCCCATTCCCCAATATTGGTGCAATTTCAGTGTGCAATTGTGTGTAATAAGATTGTGCTTATGTGTATATGCACCACTTGATATGTAAGCAAGCTTGTCAAATATTGTAGTTAGAATATTTTGGATATTGTCATTCTTGAATTATTACATTATGTTCATATTACAGAGCTCTTAACTTAAGTGTAATTCAGACATATGAATTTCGTCACATAACTCGCTTTTTGTTCCTTTTAACATAAGTAATCTAGTAAATAACATAATTCATACAACATATTGAACACCTCAAGAGGTTTAATAGTTAATACCTTATTTGTAATTGGACTCTGGGCAAGATAGGGTCTTTCATTGCGTAGATGATGAAAGCCATATGCCACTTGGGCATCCATTCCTGTGAAATATTAAGAAACTCTATAAATGCTTACAAATACATCAAAGCCAATAATTTATGAGTTTGTTTGGAATTATTCATTCATTTTTCTTGAAAGACAATTTCATGTATTGTTGACTAAAAAAATTTAAGATCAATAAAATCAAAAAAATTATTTTCAAAACAAATGTGAACCTCATGTCTTTTACCCTTTAAAACCATAACCCTTGGAAGTAAGAACCTACAACAAGGGAGGATATGAATAAGGAAAAATAAAATGCAATGAAGAGAATGTGGGATGATCTCATAAGACAAGTGAATCATACAAGGGATAATAATTAGGTAGGGTATTATGATCAATAGAAGGACAATTATAGGATGAATTGTGATAAAGACAGACACATAAGAAAAATGTGCTTTTAAACAGAATTTCAAGTGTGTCATGTAGCATTTTTAGCTTTAAAGTATCATATGCACATAGACATATGCACAATTAGAAAAGAGAAACATAAAATCCAAAAAGTTCTAAGTTCTTGTTACCCATGGAAATAATATAGTTAAGTCTCTATAGTCATTATATTAGATAATTGTAAAGGGGTGGATAGGGTATTAAGACAAAAATTGGGGGATACCTATTTGATGAATGTTGATGAAAATGAATAGTTCTTTTTAACAAAGTTCCAAGTGTGCCGTGTGGAATTTTTTAAAGTTTTTTTTATGATAAGCACATACACATAAACATATTTAGAAAAGTAAAATGAAAAATTTAAGGCATAAAAGAAATTATCATTTTTATTTAATGAAGTAATGTTGATAGTAAGATTTTGCTTAAGTTTATTAAGCCATTATTTTAAATATTTTCAGGCTTAAAACGAAATATTTGGAGAATAAAATTAAAGGCAACATACATAATAAATCAAAAACTATATTCTTAAATTACCCTAAGATACATTGATAGTAGCAAACAAGCAATTTGACTTTTAATTACGTTTCATGCATTGATATGTAGTATACTCATGTATAGGTAACTCCTAATAATTACTTTAACTATGGACATAAGATCTTACGCACAAATTTGATTATGAAGATCCATATCAAACATCAATACATGACACTACTAATTTAAAACTCAAAATACCTATGCTAAAGTAATTGTAGAACACGCCTTCATAACATACAACTTTCTCAGGCAATTCTCCCTCAACTTCTAAGCCCTGCAAACACAATAAACTTTAAATATAAAGAAGTTGTACTAATATATTAAGTCAAGAAAAATTGAAATACAAAAAATGAATATTGAAATTAATAATTTTTTGCATCAACAATAAACCAAGTAGCTATATGGCTCATGATAGAAAGTTGTGTAACGAAAACAATCTTCAAGGCTTACTAGTAAATTTCACAAAAATAAAAGTATAAAATATATTAGTCTTTAATTTGTAACAACTTTATGTTTACTTTAATTGAACAAGTTTAATAAAATTTCCCAAAGTAATTCTTGAGAAAGTATTTAACTTGATCACTAAGAGCATGTTTGGTTTAGCATTGAAATGTGGTAAACTAATGTTTCCAACACTAAAAATAATTGTGTTGAGGAATCCAAACTTCAGTTTGGCCACTTCTAATATCAAACCAAACACACACTAACTAAAAACAATACATGAGGTCTGATGGAACCCACTAATGAACCAATTCCATAGTGAATAATCTTTTACGACCTTTGTAATGATTACCTCGACGACAAATGACTCTAAAAATAAATTTGTACCAATTAACAGTTTCTCAAATCATTTGCCAATGAAATAAATTTTATCAAAGACACCATCACCTTTAATAATGCCACCATACTAGATTTACACAAACTATGAGAGTGTAATTTGAAAAATCTATTCAACAAATGTTCTAATTTTACCGTAGGGACAAACTACATCTCTAATAACTCCTTAAAAAGCCTTATAATAGTTGATTGTGTAAAGAAAAAAGAACATTACAATAATATAACATAATTAAATTTATAGTATTAGATGATTTGTTTGTTAAGCCAAGGATATTACATATCATAGATAATATAATCTAACCTTAGTTATTAAGTATACGCATCACACTAATATAATTAATCAACAAGTTCATTGAAAAAAACACATTGACACTACCTATTTTGTGTAGTAATGTCAATGATTATTTCATTCAACACACGGAACATTGCTAAAAATAATTGTATAATTAGTATTGTCTAGGTATGAAACAAGAATGCAACCTCGTCGAGATTGAACTCTTCTGTTTGCTTTAGAGAATGTGGTGGATCCACTATTGTGCCTTCGGGCATTGAGAGTGAAATTTGCCAACTGCAGAAAAAAATTAAAACATAAGAGTTACGACAAATTAATGTCTAAAGTACAATCATATATTGAACTTATTGGTTGAGGCACTTATGATTGCAATTATGTGGCAAGTACACAAACTAGAAACAATTGTACAAAATTATGGTTGATGCAATCATATTTACAATTATGATGTAGTTGCGGAGACCATCAAAACTACAACATTACAAGTTTACAACCTCAATTGCAAGTACATATTGTAATTTAAAATCTTAATTTCAACATTAGGGATATCGCACAAAAGAGAAATTGAATTAAAATATATAAATATATAAAAATGAAAATCAAACATATTTATAAAAGTTATTTAGAAAAGTTATTCAATGAAAATGATGATTCCATTCTTTGAATGCTAGAATCGAAAAAATAATGAAATTTAATGAAGGCTAAATTTCAGTAACATATTACTCAAGAAAATTCAATATATATGATAAAATAAAAGGATTAATATCAAGCATGACATAAAGTTAGATGAAGGGTAAAAAATATTTTCACAAATGCCCCATAGCTATATATGCCGATTTCTACAGTCATGTGCCAAACAACAAATTGGACTTTGATAATGTTTTGAAAAACTACATGCTAACACCAATTTGAAGAAGTATATCACACTTCAATATGCAAAATTACAGGATAATGTATATACCTATCCAAACGACAAATTGGACCAATAGTAGCCTTATGAAGAGTTCTCTTAATAGCTTGCTTCCATGAAAATGGAAATGAACCACCCTGGTAATAATATATTTTAGCATAAAAAATATATAACATTCATTTAACACAATTTCAAGACATATGAATTCTTACCCAACCAAAACTCCTAGACAAGTCATTACCCGTACCAAGTGGTATGATCCCTACAGGAGGAACAGGTACACGACCTTGTATGTGAAGTTCTGTAAGACATCCTAATACCCAGCCAACTGTACCATCACCTCCAGCAACCTATTAAGTCAACCAGAATCATCCAATATAACTGTTGTGAATATATACTAATGTGTAAATTCACTATGCCTTTCCGCTATCAAACATTATGTCAAGTGCAATTGTTTTCTATAAGTTGAACATTAAATAATTAATTGTATATCTACTGTATTGTCAATCAAAGCTTTTTAATTTTTAATTTTGGATGAGAAAGTTAAAAGGAAAGAAGAGAAAATTGAGAGATTCGATAAATGAGGGGGATAATTAGACAAAGGGTGTGAAATAATCTCAATTCTTTATCATGTGAAGTAAAACACATGTTCTAGAAACGCCAAGATCAACAAAGTCAACATACCATGATCCTTATTCTTTCACGAGTTTCTTTAGCACAAGAATCACCAAGACTAGCCAAAATCTCCAAGCAACCTAACCCATACTGGATAAATTCATGAGGCTTAACATCTAATAAATCAAAAACCTGCAGTACAACAATTAGGATGAATATGTAAAAAATAATTAACAAACAATTAACAAACAATACAACAATTATGCACTTCAATAACAAGCAAGAAAATAAATTGTAATTCTGAAGTGATAAAATTGGCTAGCTTCTATACTTAAGTAACACATAATATGCTTCAAACATGACACTAACTCGCTTTATCACTACCATATCGGAAGGTATGGTAAATACAACAATATAGAATGAAATAATATTTCTGGTCCATAGGAATGATTTGTTTTATTTCAAACTCAGATTTACCAGAATTACAAGGAACAAAGTAACCTAGGCTAAAATAATATAATAACTGAATTATAATACAGTTTAAACCAAAATCAAATTAACTATTTTCAATAGTAATTCTTACATGATGCTAGGCACAATTAATTTAAAACTTTAAAATTGATTTGGTAAGAACAAGCTTATTTTCATAATCAAAACAACAAATCGTAATTTCAGTATCATTTCATCATGAAGAAAGAAGAGAAACAATGACCTGCTCCTCACTCATGAGATGTTGGAGTCTCTCCTTGAGGACGGGGCCATGACGGCCGCCGCTACGGGGATTAATGAAAACAACCATCGGCGTTAACGGTGCGACGAGGTTCTCTTCATCCATATCACGAAAGCAACGACTCTCATCGGTCGTTGGATCCTTGAACCGGATGGAATCGCGCATTGCGAATCGAAGGTATTGCGGCATTGTGATATTGTGCCTTAGCTCCTCCTTGTCGATGCGTGCACCTGAGATGCCACATCCACGAATCGTCCCCACAATTGATGGTATCGCTATCTTGTTCGCGTCTCCCGTCGTCGACGACGATGACGATGACGGCGAGTTCATCGTTTTCACACTCTCCAATTCGATTCAGAAAATTATCTATTAGGTATTAAACAATATCAGACTAATTTATTCAATGAGTTCATTAAATAATGACAATACATATGTGATGATGAAACTGTGGTGTGATGATTTTATAATACATCTGGATGTATAAGATATGAATGTGTGTGTAATTTGAGGGAGAGAAAAATGTGAAGAAAGAATGATATGGGATGGGATTGGTTGTTATGTTTTGTTTGTATATAGTTTATAGACATGAAAGTGGTGGCGCGGCTGGCCTGGCCCTTAGCCAATATTCGGAGGCAAAGCAGAACGTCGAAGGGAGAATATGGTTTTCAAAAAGCGGTTGTGTTGTTTGTCTTTGTGGCTTTGAATTTGAGACACTTTACTCTTCCTGCCCAAGAATAAATGACCTCCCACCTCTTTCTTAATTACTAAAATGCTCTCTATTGCCAAGTCATGTCTATGCACTATGCACCACCCCCACCATGTTCTTTTCCTTTTAAAATATTTTAATAGAATATAATTCATAATAGGGACATATTAATCAATGATTTACTAATTAATGAATTAACATGTAAAAGGTTTTTATTGAAAACTATGAGATTATTGTATTTATAATATTAAATATTACACAATCCAATAAAAATTTTCAAACTTTAGTTTCTTAATGAGTACCCAACATTTTCCTTTAAAATGTACGAAAGTAAATATTTACGTGTTAAGGTGAATGACTAATTTTCTATTATTTTACTTTCAATAAAAAATAAACAAATTAAAAATAATATCTCAACACGAAAAAATTATAATAAATTTATCTACAATGATAATAAATATTGAATATGAACATATCAAATTACAAAAAAAAAATCCTTAGATTAAATTAACGAAGATTGTTTTATATAAAATACATTTGAAGGCATTTTTTCATTGTTATATATAATAATTTTCAAATCACCACAGGTGTAACTCTTGAAATTGTGACACACAATTAATTATGAGATGTAAGTACTTATCTTATAATTGAATTTAAATATTAATATATTTTTATGTAAAATTTTCATCCCATGTAATATATATTGCCTCTTATGATTTATAGATTATTGGGCTTCCACGTATAATTTACATATGCAATATTTGCTATATGATCATTCAGTTATTATTACACTTTTATATAAATGATATTTAAGAAATAATTAAAACTACTTTATTATAAAAAATATATAATAAATTAAATATTAATTTTTTATTATTGAAAAATTAAAGTATACAATAATCCATATTTTTTAACTCTCTCTTGTCCATATTATAAGATATATTTAACCAAATTACATAAATAAATAAAAGTGATTAAATTAGTTTATTTTATTGGTTTTATAAAAAAATAATATAACATTCGAATCTTATTCTCATTGAACATTATATGGTGATATTAAACTTTGTCCTACTTGTCTGATGCATTGTCACGTGTGTAAGAATACTTATAATCATTTATTAATCCTTAATGAACAACAAATAAATAAAGATAATAAAAGACTTTAATTGAGAAAAATAAAATAAATTGTTTATAGGAATTGTAAAATGGTTTATAATGAAAAAGAACCACCAATACCTTCTAGATGGTATCTTCTATTAAGAATTAGAGGGGTATCTTTTGAAATGTTTACCAAAAAAATTATTTAGAAAATATGTCTTGTAAATAAATTGACATTCATTAATATCATACTTCCACAAAGATTTTTTTTATATACATCATTATATTTAAAGAGATAACTAATATTTTGAAGGTTGATAAACGGTAAGATATTGTCTTTTAACTAGTTTTCTCACCCAACCCATTTATCCAACAAAAAAATATGTCTCACCTTAGTTTCCCATTCTGATGTGGACATTAGTCAAGCAGTCAAAAGGCTAGGGGGATCCATGACAAGTGTGCAAGCTAGGAAAGCAAAGGAGGTACTACAACTTGTCATCAAAGAAGTCCAACTTCAAAGCATCAAGAGCATTAATGAAAGTGACCAGTTCATTAATTGCATTCAAGTTGAAGAAGGAGGAACCATTGATGAAGTGGCAGTTGCCTTTAATGCAACTACCAGTTGAAGAACCTTGTCTATTTTAGCCGTTAGGGAGGTTTGTTTCTGGTGCATGTATCTGAACCTCTTTGAAGCTACATGAAGACCATCCAACTAACCAAAGGTTGGCGGCCAACGTGTGATTGAATGGTTGAGTCATATACCATCAATTTTGCGGCCAACAAGTGAGTAAATGGCTGAGTCATAAGTCATTATTTGGTGCGGCCAGCATGTGCATTTCATGACTGAATTATGTGTCATCAAAGAGAGTTTATGGAGGTTGTAATTGGCTGAATGAATAAGCCATCAAGTGGGCGGCCAACAATGAAAAGGAGGTTACAAAATTGATTGGAAACTTGAAGATTGTGGGCTGTTACATGCGGCCGATTATTGGCTGATTCATGAGCCATTTTAATCCATGTTTGGTGGTTACATTTCATGAAATAATGCAGCCACATGTGCCAAGGAATCTGATTGGAAAATTGCGGCCAACAAGCTACATTATGCTGAATTTTTTAGTTTGTTTGGTTTCTTTAATTAATTAATTTGTAGTAGTTTAATTAGGATTGCATGGGAAGTGTACAAGGGGTATTTTGGGAAGGATTTTGGGCGTGTAATGCAGCTGATTGCATGGCCATAATTTACCTTGTAAACTCTTATAAATACACGCTTCATGCATGCAAGAAAGGTTAGATGATTTATGCAAAATTTCTTATTATACTTGAGAGTGATTTTCTCTAAGTTTCTTGCTAGTCAAGAGTTGAGGATTATCAAAGGTTCCTTACCTCTGTGTGTGTATTCTCAAGGACTTATCTTTCAAGTCTTGAAAGTGTGACGTCCACCTTCTTCTTCTTCTATTTCTCCTACTACTCTGATTTTGATCAAAAAAGCTATTTTTCTATACGTGTATGCTTGAATTGTATGTGATTTATCTTTCAAGTATTCAAGACTGAATATAAGTTTTTGGCAAGATTTGATTGTTATCTTACTATCTCAATTATCTTGTTATTCGCATCAAAAGAAAAGAAAATAGAAAAAGAAAAGAAAAGAAAAGTGTTGAAAAAGAAAAGAATATTTGTTATGAAGAAAAGTGTGAAATCAATCAGAAATTTCTAAGGTCCTTGCAAATTAGAACCTTAAGGTTCACATCATTTGGTCATCAGAGCTCCGGTTATTAGAAATTTTCTGAATTCTTTCTTTCTAACAAATACTATTTCTTCTTAGCTTTTCTTGTTTTAATTTTTTTTACTGCACGCAGGTGGTGAACTATTTGATTTTTTTCTCCTCATTGGTTTGGTAAGAAATCCAAGAGAAATAGAGTGGAAAAAGGCAAGAGAGTTACATCATAGAAAAAGCCAAGTGTTGAGTGCAAACACTAGAGTGTGGTGAGGATTCTAAACAGTTAACATTTTCATTATCTTGTTACGTTTTCTTTTCTTTTATCATGGCAGAAAGGATAGTTGAAAATAGTGATCTTCAAACACAAATTGTTGCTCTCTATACACAATTGGAGAGGGCGATGAGGCAACAATATGATGAGCTGCATGCTAGGTTAGATCAATTGGAGATCAAACCAACACCTGAAGCAGAAGAGGAAAGACCACCAAGAAATGAAAGAAAAATACAAGGTGTCAAGCTGACTATTCCTTCTTTCAAAGGCCGAAGTGACCCAGAAGCCTACTTGTAGTGGGAACTCAAAATTGAGCACATTTTTGCGTGTAACACCTATACAGAAGTGCAAAAGGTAAAGCTTGCTGCTACTGAATTTTCTGACTATGCACTTATTTGGTGGAATAAGTTACAGAAGGAGAGAGTCAGAAATGAAGAACCATTGGTGGAGACTTGGGCTGGGATGAAGAGGATTATGAGGAAACGGTATGTTCCCTCTAGTTTCCAACGTGATTTGAAGCTGAAATTACAGAAACTGACTCAAGGAAGTAAAAGAGTGGAGGAGTACTATAAGGAGATGGAGATGCTACAAATTCAAGCCAACATAGAAGAGGATCTTGAAATCACTATGGTACGTTTTTCTAAATAACTATGGTACGTTTATCAAAAAGTGTTGAATTGAATAATTTTACATTTTTTATTCTTAATCCTCCTCATTTTTTTATTTGCTAACTCAATTTCAATTAACACAACACACTTTTCTTTTTTATTCTTCCTTATCCCCACATAAGAGAGTAGATACATCAACATCTAGGAAATGACAACATTATCTAATTAACTAAATCTTTTAATTTTTATTATTAAAAATTAAAATATATGATGACTAATATATTTTTTATCTATTAAAATATTTTATTAAAAAGTTTGCTTTTGAAAATAACTGAGATTAAATAGAATAACTAACTACTTTTTAAAAAATTGATAGTTACCATTTTCTAACTTCTCTTGTCCAACCCATTTATGTAAACAAAAAATTGTCTTAAAACCATTCGGAATTCTTTACTCCACCAACTCTTCTTTAGAGATGACAATGGGTACCCTATGGGCAGGGTACCATAGTGCCCCTCCCTGTATCCGCGTTTCTAAATAAAGCTCGTACTCGCGTCTGTACCCGCATGGGCAACAACTTTAGTGCTCATCCCCATACTTGTTGGGTACTTATATGCTCGTACCCGCGTCCGTTACCCGCACTTTTATTAAGTAAAAAAATTAACAACTTACTAAAAAATAATAATTTAAGAAAATTATATCTCAATTGAAAAATTACTCGAAAATCGTTCAAACAAAATTTTAAATATCAGTGACACAATAATTTAATTAAATTGAAATACAATACGTTAATGTTCTAAAACACAACACATGATCTAATGTTCAAAATTTTTATTAAGTATTAAAATATACTTTCACGTCACACTATTTTATAAATTTGGATATCATGTGTTAGAATTCTCCAAGATCTATAAAAAATTATTTTTAACACTAAATAGACATATACTATAAAGTAAAAAAAACACAAATAGATAATTTTAAAAATATATTTTTAATTTGTAATATAGTACATATATCAATTTTAAAAAGAGTCAGGATCCGTTGACACCAGGTGTCAAACTTTATGAGTTACACCTCTTAATAACTTTTTGAAAAATGTGAATTTGACCAATCCAACCGTTGAATTGAAAGTTCTTATAAATTAGATCAAGCCTATAAAATTTCATAAAAATCGAAAATTAATTGATACTTCATCAAACTAATTTATTTTAACGTATAATATGTTTTTAAAATATAAGTAAAAGTCTACTATTAGATAACATACCTACGAATGTCCAAATCATCTGAAATTTGATATACATGATCATGAAGGTAATATAATGTGATTCAACGGTTGGATTGATCAAATTCACATTTTTCAAAAAGTTATTAAGAGGTGTAACTCATAAAGTTTGACACCTGGTGTCAACGGATCCTGACTCTTTTAAAAATATGTATAAATATATTAGATATTTTAATAAAATTAATATATCCATATATATAATTATATATGGTATTATTTATTAAATAATTATATATATAAGTGCGGGTATGAGGCAGGCTAGGCATCATAGTGTCCGTACCCGCTTTGCGGGTTTTTACCCTGCCCATTGCATGTAATTTTTGCGGGTACCCATAGGGCTTGGGCTAAATTGCCATCCCTACTCTTCTTTCATAAAACTCTTATTTCAATTTTTTCTAAATTTCTCCACCAAATTGACATTTTTCTAAAAAATATCCCCTCCCATATCATTTTCTATGAAAGTGTCACTTTGTTTATTTAGATGAATTTATTTATAACCGGAGTTAATACGAGTTTTATGAATATATACTATACTATTAATAAATTTTCTTATTACGAATACTCATATAAATAATTTTTTATGAAATTATTATATGGATAGTATTTCATAAATTTATTGTTTGAGCTATATATTACTATTTTTTTTAGGTAACGAGTTATATATATTATTATTATTATTATTATTTAAATTTTATTTATAAATTTATTAATTTAAAAATAGTTTTACCTTGAAAGATGATACAATTTTAAATCCATTTAAAAAAACCATAAAATCAACTGATGATCCGTTTAAGTAATTCATGTTTGATTTTTCTCAAGTTTGAGTATTGTGTATGAAAAAAAAGTCGTTATCCCCACTATAATATAGATATTTCTAACTCAAATAGGTTTACCTACAGTAGAATATACATGTAGGCTAGACAAAAGAAAAAATAAAACCCCCGTAAACAATAGTCTTTTAAACACGTTTAAGCTAAAGAAACGAAAATTTCGCATACTTTGACAATGATGTTAAAAGTGATACACACTAAAATAAAAGTTGTCCTTGATCAGAAGACACTTCTTCTGACTAACCAAACATGAAACAATTATACATAAAAAAACACCATAAGGGGAAAAAAACGGAAGTGATATATTCACTGCATTCCCTATAGAAACACCCAAAACTGGCTATGGGGAGAGGGAGAAAGAGCCAAGAGGGCAAAGCACATTTGGAGGGATATCTACAACATCATACAAGTTGTACTATCTGAAGATAAATTCATATAACGAACGAAACCTTCCTGCTTGCCTTGACATTCAGAAACAGTCCCGAGAAATTGAGATTGCCATAACATGTTGACAATTTCTCAATTTGTATAGTAACATTGTGCTGCCCGCAAGAAGTCCAAAATTGATCATGCAATTTGGACAAGTCTTATGAGCTGTTGGGCGTATTAAATGGGATCTAACATTACATTACATCACACCTTTACTAATTGGTGTTTTGCTCTTGACCCTGTCCATCTTGTGCTTCTAGGTGTTGCTCCCAAAAGGGACCATTTATTTATTACTTTAAACAAGGCAAATAATAATATAATATACTTCCAAGTTGCCACTCTCTTTTCCTTCCACCATTGCATCCATCCTTTACCATTCAATATTTCAATTTCAGCCGCCATCAACAATGCTTATTCCTTTTCTTCCACTTACGCATACATACAGAGCATAGCAAGATGTCTCTGAGGATCGTGCTGTAAAAAATCCCAGAAAAAAGAAAAGAAAAAAAGATGTGGATAGCAAAAGAGGCATTTATTTCACCACTGAAGATCCTTTTCGAGTCTCTCAGAGTTGTGCTGAACAAGAAATTAGTATTCATTTTCATACTCTGCTTCACAACTCTCCCTCTCTCTTTTCTCACCTTTACCCTCACTTTCTCCACCAACACCCTCCGATCCCAAATCTTCCACCTCCAGGCCCTCGCACGTGTCGTCACCACACGCGTGGAGGCCGGACACGTGTTGGAGGAGTCACGCGTCGACGCCATCTCGCTCATCCGCATCAGAGGACTCTTCTCCCTCCTCTGTTTCCCTCTCTCCCTCGCCGCTGCAGTCTCCTCCGTCCACGCTACCTTCTCCGCCGTCAACGGCAAGTCCGCGGGGTTAATCTCCGCCGCCACCGCCGTCAGGGACAACTGGAAACGCCCCTTCGCCACCGCCGTCTTCGTCTACGCCATCCTGTTTGCCTTCGCCCCCGTGCCACGTGTCCTCGCCTTCGCGTTCCCCGGGTTGCGGGCCCTGATTCTCCCGATCGGGTCGGGCGTGGAGGTTTACCTGATGGCGGTGTTGAGCCTCGGCCTTGTGGTTTCCGTCGTCGAGGAGAGGGCAGGGCTGGAGGCGATTCGGGTCGGGTCGGATTTGATGCAGGGAAAGAGACTCTGCGGGTGGTTATTGTCGGGTCTGTTCGTTTTGGTTTCGGGTTTAATTAATCGGAGGGTGGAAGGGTTGTTGGAGGGTCCGAATTCGGAGGGGATTGATGAGTGGGATAAAACGGTCCTGATTTGTTCGTATGGGTTGGTGGTGCTTTTGAGTTATGTGATTACTACTGTGTTTTACTGTGATAACAGGAAACGCCATTTGATTAGGGAACCTGAAGCAGAAGAAGATTGTGAAAACGGTGTTTCGGTTGGATCTTCTCTGTAATTTTTGGATTGCTTTTTTGGGGTTTAATTTTGTTATTAACAAAGCAAGCTTAGAGGTTTTTAAATTGTTTGTTATGTTATTATTTTCTGCTTTTCAAAAGGTAAGAGGTCCACAAAGTAAAGTTAACGACTCTCTAACAATGGCAAGTTGACATTTAAAATAGAATAAAAATTTAGAAGGTACAATCAACAACGTGCCCAAGTTGAGTTCGTTGCTATTAGGAAAAGGAAAATTCCATCTGGCCGTGAAATCCAAATTATCTTGTTGACTTCAAGCCTTATATTATATCCAAATCTCACAAAAAAAATACAAGGGGCGATGTATTTTATTTGTACTTTCAAATGGTATAATAACTAGTATTTCCATATATTCAATGCCGTGGTTGATGCATGGCAGGGCCAAGGTAGCCCCAACACAATGCCATTAAAATTAATAATTTTTATATTAAATATAGATAACAATTAAAAAAAATCTCATAAAAATAGTTTTTTCAATTTAATTAACTTTTATTTATTAAAAATTTATTTCTATTTTTTTAAAAAATAGATATATTGTGTAAGACCCCTTATCTCTTATGAATAAGCTCTCATTTTATAATTTACTTTAGGTCTATAGAAGTATTGTACCCACCCTGGGATTAATGCAACCTCTTTTCTAATAATTCAGGAAAATAAATATTAATATTTTATTTATATAAAAAACATTTTTATTCAAAATAAAACTCATAACACCGTGGCCATATTTTTAATTAAAAGGATCTACGTAAAATCATATCATTAACACCTGTCAAGTAAAAAAAAAACATGAGACTAACTCCCATATTTCCTCCTTAGTATTCATCAAGAGATGGAGGAAGATAATATTCAAAATATGAAAAATTTTAAATAAAATGAATTCTAATACAATTAAAGTAAAATTTATTTTAATAAAGAAATTGGATCAATTGGAGAATGAAGAATTTACTCTCAGTTTACTAAAAATTGTTGTACTGGTTAATTCTAACATAGAGGTATTAGGGAATTTCTATTTTAATATACCGTGTTGTTGGGAAAATTAAAAATCTATATATTTAATATAAAATAGCATGTGATGAGATATTGGTAACAAATTCATACAACAAAAAACATACAATAACTCATACAAACATATTTTTCTTTCTATCTCTTTTCATCACATCACCTATTATATCTCACATTTCTCTCTCTTTTTTCTCCTTTCTCTCTCTATGTTGTATGTTTTTTTTTTTTGGTAAATAAAATGTCTTTGTACTATTTATTAACTCTATGTTGTATGTTGTACATGTTATACAACTAACATTTCTCTTCCCTAATTTGAAGGTATAACCTGAAAAAAGTTTCACCTAAATTCAAATTCAAATATACATCATTAAATCTATAAACACCATGAATCCCCCAAACCCCATAGCATACATAGCCACTAAAGAAAAATAATAAAATAATGAGGGTTTCATGAACAATTGCCAAAATCTTATTCAATTGTAGATAGATAGTTTATAGCACAAGAAGAGAGAAATGTGAAATGTAATTACTAATAAGTGATAAGTGGGACTCACAAAACGTGTGAGTTTATCTCTCATTTACTGGTAAATTCCAGTACAAGAGAGAATGCATTTCCATAAGTTGAGGGGAGAAAAATTTCTTTTCCTTACAACACTTATTCTCACAACTAACGATGAGAGAGAGAAGTAATTAAGAACTTATACACATTACTTGGCAAAACACAAAATTTCTAACAATTTTCTTCTGCGTGATTATTAAGGTATTCATAGATCGGTTTAGTTTGGCTTTAAGGTACAATTAAATTCAACTATTCATGTTTAGTTGGTTTGGTTTTGATTTTTTTTTGGTAAATTCGAACCAAACCAATCCGATTAAGATCATGTTGATTTGGTTTAGCTCACCGAGTTGAGGTAAAATAAATAAATTATTATACTTTTTCCAAGTTTTGATACTCATATTATCTTTTTTTATAAACTTTTGAAATTTATAAAATTGCAAGGTCAAAAGGTTCTTAATTCTTTAATATTTTTAGATTATTATTAAAGAATTTCCTAGCATTGATATGAGTATATTGCTTTTAGTAAATATTTAGTCTTTTATATAATTATAGTTTACATACCTCACAAATATCTTTATCCAAAATATAATAACAAAGTTTGATAATATATATGTCTAAAAACACTTGAAAACATTAGATGAGGTGACGAGGTTAAAATGAATGAAAAAATAATAGATAAAAGTAGAAGTGAGTTTTAAATACTAAAATCTAAAGTGCATAAATTTAAAACTAAAAAAAATGATTGGGTTGGTTTAGGTTGGAAAAAAGAAAAATTTGAAGACCGAACCAATTATAATTGATTTAGTTTGGGTTTGAAATGAAATGAACCGATTAACCAGATTAATCTGAACAAATTTAATTGGTTTGATTTGGATTATTGGGTTCTCGGATCAATCTGATATGATGAACACCCCTAATGATTATGACCACTTTTTTGCTGTAATCATGTCTAGACAAAAGAATGTAAACCTGCTGACATCTTAAGTAAGTACAATTATGTACAGTTTTGTGTGGCTTCTTGCTATGTTATCACCCTTTTAAATACTTTCATGCATCAAACTTAGGACATATTTTTTTCTTTGACCTTACCTTAGGAACATTTGTGTCTTGTATGCCACAAGACTCTTCCTCTTACCGTAGGGCTACTAGCCTTTCCTTTTTTGTTTCTAGAATGCATAATTCATATCTTAGGATAATAAATATATATAATATTCTTATTATTTTTTAAACAAATATATATGTATAGAATGTGGTTTATGTTGAATTTAATTAAAAATTGTAGTTGTATGTCAAGAAAAAAATCACTTTGAATTCTAGTATGCTTATAAATATTATATAGGTTGTGAATAAATAGCTTAGGTGTTACAATTATGAAATATCATAGAGTCCAACAACGTATCGTGCTTGTGATCATGATCGACAAATTGTAGAGACCATCTCCGCATTCATTGGGGTAACATCTCTAAACAAACTATCAATATTGAATGGATTCATGAATAGGTTTCAATTTTTTGGGTGTTTTTCTACTATGTTCCATCCTAACCCATTAAGGTGATAATTGGACCTATGTTTAGTGGGTGTCTATAAAAAAAATATTCCTAATGGATAGGTCTATATATCTACAAAATGAGTTTAGGTTCATGTCTTGATAATAAGTTATAAATATTTATAGGTATATATGCATATGAGTATAAGTATTGTAATATCTAAAAAAAACTTTTTTTGAAGTGGCCACTTGCACATATTTTACCATCATAGTTAATTGTTATCTATTGTCATCATAATATACTAGAGTAGCAACTCGGGCTTAACGCAAGAAAGATAATTAAATCACCCACTGAATTCAAATTTTCATATTTCTCAATTAAATTATATAAGGGGTATGGGGTGAAAAAATATTAGAGAAATGAATATGTCACGATAAATTGAACAAATTTATTATTAATATAGATGAATATCAATAAATAACTAGTAAATATCCCATATATATTACACACATATGCTTAAATTTAAGTAAATCACAACTAGATAAAATAAAGGAAGATTATATTTAAGACAAAAATATATATGAGAAGGAATCAAATTACACCAGTGTAAGTTACACTAAGTATTACTTAAAATATATCTATATATCTTTTAAAATTATAAAAGAAGTTTGTTTAATTACTTCAAGTAGAACTTAACAAGTATAAATTAAAAATACTTAAAATTAAAAAATTATGTTTATAAATATTTAAAGATGGATATATTAGTAAAAAAGGATAAAATAATTTTTAAGGGAGAGTCTATTAAAAAAAATTAACCAGTTTTCTCTAATTTAATATAAGGAAGGACACCATTCAAAAAAGAAATATAAGAAAGGGTTAGTTTAACTAAAAGTACTAGTTAATGAAAATAGTTGAAGGATATGAGAAAGATTGGAAAAATGTAACAAAAAGAAAGATAGGAATTAACTTAAAAAAAATATCTCTATTCTAAAAATCACAATCACAAAAGAGATTCATCGTTAATCTTGGTCGGGCCATAAGTCACGGGGTCAATAATTTCCACAAAAATTCAGTCGAGTGGGCCCACAACCAGGCTGGAATAGGACAAGGAGTGCGAAGCAAAACATATAACTGGCAACGACGACGTTTTATCCCTGCTGTTATTATTAAACTAAGACGGTTCTTTATCAATGTTATCGTAGTAACTTATTAACTCAACAAGTCAACAACTGTTGACTTATTTCGTCATGTGATGTTGCATTTGAGGTCTTCTGAGCTTGCGGTTTGAAGTGAAAGATCCCTACTCTGTAGGAACTCTGATTCTGAATCCTCACAATCACTCTTCTTTCTCCCTCCCATGTTAGGGTTTTAAAGGATCCGATTCCAGCTTCCTCTTTCCCATGGAGCTGAAAAAGGGAAAGCTTGTCAGGTATGTAGTACTTTCAGGGCTCATTTGTTTTATGACTCAAAGGGATATTGATCCAGAGGGACTGAGAATCTATGTTTTTGAAGTTATTGGAATTCTAGATTCAAAGGGACCTTGTAGATTAGGTCTAATTTGGTTGTATTGAAACTTGGAATAATCATTTCCTGTAATGGAGTTGTGTTCCATGTTGCTGCTAATCACAACTCTTTAACATGTGTTTATTTATTACGAGTCCATTAGGTAATGAAATGATTGTAGGAGCTTGAAGCTCCCTCAGTGAACTCCTTTATAATGCATCAATTTTAAGAATGGTCATTCGTTTTATTTATTAATTAATTTATTTAGTCCTTGCCCGGTTGTTTCCACTCTCTTTGGGTCTGAGAATAATCAAAGCTCATTCATTTATCATATGTGAATTTTGCTTCTTAAACAACAATCATCTTTTCATTTGAAAACATTATGATGTATGTTGTAATAATTTATGATTTTATAGGTTCTACTCTGATAGCAAAAAGCATAAACAACCACTGTGGGGAGCAACTGAACCACCAGCACTGGAAAAGTCATCGTCCATATACAAGGTTTCATCGTCTTCATTGCTTAAACCTAGCAATGTGCTTCCATTAGGGAAAAATAGAATTGGTGGATCTAAGGTATTCCCGGAGGACCATGAGCCATGGCGAAAAAGAATACTTGACCCGGGCAGTGAGATTGTGTTAAAATGGAACCGGGTGTTTATAGTGTCATGCTTGGTGGCCCTTTTTATTGATCCATTGTACTTTTATTTGCCTAGTGTAACTGAAAATACAAGGTCTTCATGTGTGAGGACAGACCTAACATTACGGATTGTTGTGACCTTTCTTCGCACTATTGCGGATCTTTTTTATCTGTTGCACCTGATAATTAAGTTCAGGACAGCATATGTGGCACCAAGTTCACGTGTATTTGGCAGGGGTGAACTTGTCATGGACCCCAAGAAAATTGCAAGGAGATATATCAGATCTGATTTCTTCATTGATTTTATTGCCACATTGCCTCTACCACAGGTGTGTTGTTCAATCGTGGCATCATTTCTTCTTGTGTCTAATATATATGTACTGCAAACATTGGTTTTGATTTCGGGAATAAAAATGGAGAGAAATATTTAGTGGAAATTTATCTTAGGGAAAAAATGGATAAATTTCTCAAGTCATTAGAATTTTGTGCATGGCCACATTATTCACCATTTTATGCATTAATGTAATAGACCCTTATGCATCCTGGACGAACATCCAGAAATAAGGACACGGCGAATGAGAGTGTTGAAGCTTTTCGCGTAATTCAGTCAAGCTTAGGATTTTCATGGGCTGTCAATAACAAGATGAGCCTTAGGCTTCTATTTGATACTCATAATTGAAGCCTTCTCATTTGATCTTCCATGTATTGACCTCTTTTAGATGGCCCTGAAAAAGTAATAGTGCTGTTCTCCTATTGATGGCTTAGGCTTTCTGATGTTTAAAACTTGAACCAATCTCAAGAGTTTGAGAAAGTTCAATATGACTTGGCATCTTTATACAGTAATGTATGCAATATACGCCTGCACAAATTGATAGAAGAGTATGAAACATGGTTACTTAGATGACATGTTCAATGTGGGACTAATGTAATATGTAGAACTTTTTTCTGTTTCTATGTGCGGTACATAAGCTATATAAACAGGGTTGTTTAGTTGGTTTAATTTTTACAAGTATTTTGCAGGAGAGATTCATAGATAATAGCTGATTGAAGTTTTCTTTTTCAGATGGTCATCTGGTTTATTATACCAGCAACAAGAAGCCCTCAAACTGATCACAAAAACAATGCTCTTGCATTGATTGTTTTGCTTCAATATGTTCCAAGGTTATATTTGATTTTTCCACTAAGTTCTCAAATAATCAAAGCAACAGGAGTGGTTACAAAGACTGCCTGGGCAGGAGCTGCATATAATTTGCTATTGTATATGTTGGCTAGCCATGTATGTAGTTTCATTTGGGTTTTATGCTACCATTTATAACTTCTCTCTCTCACACACAAACACTCGCACTGTTATCTGAATTATTTGAAACTTATTGGGACAAGTCTAATTTTCAGCTGTAACAATTTATGTCTCTATTTTGTTGTTGCAGGTTTTAGGGGCAGCTTGGTATCTTCTCTCTGTGGACCGATATACTACTTGTTTGAAATCCTTTTGCAAGAAGGAACATAGCCCGGAATCTTGCTTTCTTTACCTGGACTGCAGCTCTTTGGATATTGATCTGCGCAAGATATGGGCAAATAGTACAAATGTGTTTAACAGCTGTGATCCCAGTAATCAGATTGAGTTCAAGTTTGGGATATTTGAAAATGCAGTAAAAAAAGATGTTGTCTCTTCAAACTTTATCCCAAAATACTTGTATTGTTTATGGTGGGGGTTGCAGCAATTAAGGTATGACTTGGTACTTCTATTCTTTAAGTACTGAAATTTGATTATAGATGATGCATTTCATTAATTCAGGTCAAGGTTCACTTTTTGATTTACTTCATCTTAAGAAGATGATACATGCTGCAATATTATTGATGTAATTATGGGTTTTAAGGTGGAAAATGAGAGAAAATAGAATATGGGGACGCTGAGTAATATGAAATTATATTGATATGAGACACGATAGATGTTTGTTATAATACAAAGCCCTAAATACCTGTTTATAGTAATCAGCTAGATCAAGTACGACTGCAGCATTACTAGTATTAGCCACGACTTATAGGACTTCTAATTGTGTTGGAACTCAACTACTTGTATTGTTTTAATTGTTGTTTTTCAATGTGGATCAAACACTGTAAGATACTGACTCTAAATAGGAGAGTGTAGAACCTTGTCTGTGGCAGGGAAATATAGTTATCTCTTAATTTTAATATTTGTTACTGATAGGTCATATTGTTTGTTGATGCTCATTCTTTTTAATTTTTGGTTTTTTGTTTTAGTTCTTATGGACAGAACCTAGAAACAAGCACTTTTATTGGAGAAACATCATTTGCTATTGTCATTGCCATCTTGGGTCTTGTATTATTTTCCCATTTGATTGGGAACATGCAGGTATTTGCAGATAGTTTGTTTTTAGTATTTTTTTTTTATAATTGGTATCTAAATCATTTGAAATTGTGACTTATATAATATTGTGTGTGTGAAGGGTGATTGTTTTACACCCGTGTAAGACTTTAAACTTTAGATAGAATATGATTTTTGTTAATCTAACTGTTAAATTATGACCACCCATTATTTTGATTATTTGTGTCAAATCTTTTAAAAATTAAACGACAACAAGAATATAGTCAAATAGTTCTCTGTTCATATATTTCAAAAGCATATATGACATTAGTCTTGATGTATATCAATGATGTATTGAATAATTTCATATTAATGTAAAATTATAATAGATATGATCTATATGGCTGGAACTTTCAATCGTTCAGTAGATTTTGGGATAAAATTAAATAAAAAAGGGCAACTTGGTGTATATAGTAAATATTATTATATGATGTAAGAGTTTTAGAGTCTTGCACCTACTCTCTCTCTCTCTCTCGTTTCATTTGTTTGCTTCTAATAGATTTGTTAGAATGATATTTATTTCCTAGCATTCCTTGTTAAAGTAGTTTTCTATCTTTTTCTCAAATTGATTGGCATTTTAGGGTCTTTTTGTTGTAAAAAGATATTTCATTCAGAAGAAAAAAATTTCATTATTTACCAACTTCAGATATAGAGAATACAAAATAGAAATTCTCCTGTTTTGTAGGGATTTTCACCATCTTGGTATTTTAACAATGGTTATATAAGCTATATATTCTCTTAATACACTACACAAGGCCAAATATGCTGTTAGACTATCTTGTTTAGAATAATTACCAATGTAGTTAAATAATAAAACATGCTTATATTTCTTACATTTTGATTCTGTTTTGGGTTGTTTCTTTGACGTAGACATATTTGCAATCAATTACTATAAGGCTTGAGGAGTGGAGGCTTAAGCGAAGAGACACAGAGGAGTGGATGAGGCATCGCCAACTCCCTGAAGATTTGAAGAGTCGTGTTAGACGATTTGTTCAATATAAATGGCTTGCAACTCGTGGTGTTGATGAAGAAACCATTCTACGTGCATTACCTGCTGATCTTCGTCGTGATATCCAACGCCACCTTTGCTTAGACCTTGTTAGACGGGTATGATTTCTGCGGATTGTTTTGTTTACAAGATTCTTCTAGTTTCATAGTATTAGTAATTGTGATGGTTCACTTAAATGTTTGTTATCATTATAAACCCTCTGCCCATCCATAATTTGGAGCTTCAATGACTCTTTTCTGTTTCTTCCAATTCTATCGCTTGCTGGTATTTAATGATGATAACTGGTAATAGGAGCCCTGGATACATAAGTTCACAAAATGCTTTACGGTAGTTCATGAAGATTCATGCTTTTAGTATCATCCGTAGTTCAAATTATATATTCTTCTTACCATAGGAAAGGTTGAATGAACAGAAGTTGGATTTGAAGATTGATTCCCCATTGATGCCAATGAACACAATAATGATATTATGTACTATAGAATGTACTTTTATATTATAAGCATTTAACAAATTGGCCTTCCTTTGTATTTTAGGTTCCCTTCTTCTCTCAGATGGATGATCAACTTCTTGATGCAATATGTGAGCGGCTGGTGTCTTCTCTGAGCACTCAAGGCACCTACATTGTTCGTGAGGGTGACCCTGTAACTGAAATGCTCTTTATTATTAGAGGTAGACTTGATAGTTCTACAACTAATGGCGGCCGGACTGGTTTCTTCAACTCAATCATATTGAGACCTGGAGATTTTTGTGGTGAGGAACTACTTTCTTGGGCCTTACTTCCAAAATCAACCGTGAATTTGCCTTCTTCAACTAGGACAGTTAAAGCCCTAAGTGAGGTTGAAGCTTTTGCTCTTCGGGCTGAAGACCTCAAGTTTGTCGCTAATCAATTTAGGCGCCTTCACAGTAAGAAGCTGCAGCACACATTTCGATTTTATTCCCACCATTGGAGGACTTGGGCAGCCTGCTTTATACAGGCTGCTTGGCGTCGATATAAGAAAAGGATGTTTGCCAAAGACCTCAGTTTGAGGGAATCCCTTCCTTTGGAGGAGACAGTGGCCAGTGAGAGAGAACATGAGGAGGAATGTCCTGCTGGTTCAAACTCATCTCAGGCTAAATTGAACCTTGGTGTCACAATTCTTGCTTCAAGGTTTGCTGCTAACACACGAAGAGGAGCTCTGAAGATTAAAGATGACCTGCCTAAGTTACGGAAGCCAGAAGAACCTGACTTTTCCACTGAAGCTGATGATGATTAGTTACACTTAATCAGAGGCATTTCGTTTCTCATATTCAGCTGTAACCAACATTCAATTCAGTGTGGATGATGATTCTATAAGGTCAAACAATCCTGCATATCCCTCTGCAATGACTCTTATTGCTGGTGGTTCTTGAATGTTTGATGTATTTTTATGAGGATAAAAGAGTAAGAAAGCTGGGCAGAGGGAAGGGGTGGTGGTAGGTTTTCTATTTACACAGTTGCACATACCCTAACATGTATCTTATGCAATCTTGGTCGTAGGTTGATTAAATCCTGTTATGCAAAATATGCCTCAAATCCTGTTTGATAGTCCTAATACCCAGGTTGCCTGGATAGAGAAAGAGGCGAAAAAACCGGGCAAGGAGAGAATGTTTTTGTTTTTTCTTGCTCTATTTATGTCATTCATAGCCCATCTTTATTCTCAACTTTTACTTATTTCAAAAGGCGAAGGTTCAGTGGTCTTTACCTGAAGGTCGCTCTTTGCATATTAAGGGATGTTTGGACGAACTTTTGTAGAGTTAATTTGGGTTTATCTTGTTACATATAAATACTTAAAGAAAGTATTTGGTTACATTTATGAAAATAACTCATGATATATCTATAAACTCTTTTAAGCATGTTTCAATAAGCTCAAATAAGGTTATGAAAATCAACCTAAGTGCTTATAACACAATTTTTCATGTAACAATCTAGCTGAGACTAACAAAAACATAAGACAGATGAGTCCAGCTGGGACCAACCACAAGTTGGGATAGAACAGAACAGCCCTTATGGGTGTGAAGGGTTTGCCAAGATCAACGTGAAAACATCAATGATTGATAAACATGATACTATGCAAGCAACTGGATAGATTTTCCAGTTAAATCTTTTCAACTACAGATAAAATAAATCACTGCTCTACAGCATTATTTACAGGCCGATATAAAGTGGAATTGTACTGTATAATACAGAGAGTATGGAGACTTTCAGCTCACATTTGAGGTTCGAGCATCCCTCCTAGGTGCATCTCTAGTTTTGCAAACCACCAATCATTTCATTCTCAATACTTATCAAAGTCATAGAACTCTATGTTCTTGTACTTCTGTGATATAATCTCAGCTTGAACTTTTCTTGCTGTGTCTGTTGCACAACCAACAAGAATGAGAATAGATGTTCCAGCAAATCCCCGGAATGCAGTCAAGTGTGTGGTCTGCTCAACAACAGCTGGACCAGCAGCCAAGATGGCCAAAAATGTTGAACCCAGAACTGATATTCGACTAAGAACCTGCACCATATATTAAGGAGTGTAACATGAATCCAACAGTGCTATAAAAAAGACAAGATATAATCAGTAAGGAAATCATGGAATGTGAAACCAGAGAAGGACAAAATTACTGTTTTGATAAATGTAGCTGTACTTCTGCCTGGTCTGACAAGTGGAATTGAAGCACCTTGACGTTTCAATTGTTCACTCACATCATCAGGGTCCAGTTGAAGGAAAGTGTAATAGTAGTTGAAGAAGGCTATCAAAAGTATGTTAAATGGAAGATAGAAGGAGCCTGCAACAAATATCCAGTTAAGTAAAAAGAATCAATTTATGAAGAAACAAAACTTTATAGGCAATAAAGCATGATAGGATTTCATTTCAACAATGTATGGCAACAATAAGGCCTATATTTCTTCAGACACATCCTTCTTAGCAGAATTTTTAAAATCTCAGATTCATAGTGCACCAAAATGCATGTGTTGTATATTGTCAAATACAAAAGATCAACATGGAGCGCCAGGACCAGGCATTCGAGGCAAAATTATTGTAATATTATAAATATAAATCCAGAGATAAATCAACCATATACCTCCAGGATTTAAAGCCACTGCAGCTTTCTTTAGTGCATTCAGACCAGTGAAGCGTGCTAAAGTACCAGGAAGAGCTAATGATGATGTGGAAAATATGATGGGCATTACTCCTGAACTATTAACCTGCCAAAGTAGAAGAGCAACATTCTCAAATTTTGAGGTTCAATGTACTAAATTTCACGAATAATCAAATAAAACAGATAATTCAAAGGAAGAGACTGCAGTAACATAAAAACAAGAAGTTGGGGAAAGAGAAGAGAGGAGAGGACCTTAAAGGGTAGGTAAGCAGATTTTTCAAGTCCACTGCTTCTGCTAGTGAATCTAGAAGCATAGTTAAGAGGAATTTTTCTCTCTGCTTCCTGAAAGCCATTGTGAAATCAAGATCTCTCTGCTTGCTCAAATACATCTTTGTTTAACAATTGAAATGAGATTTACCTGAACATAGACAATACCAACTACCAATAGAAAGAAGGACACAATGATGGTAGCAAGTCCAACATAGTTAGCATCATTAAATGCCTGTGCAAATGTCCGACCAAAAGAAGCTGGCAAGTAGGAGATAATGTTTGTGAATATCAAAAGAGAGGTGCCATTCCCAAGTTTTAGGTCAGTAATTCGTTCACCGATGTACGTTGTAAACACAGAGCCAAGTGTCAATAAGATAACAGAAGAAAGAACCCACTCTGTAGAAAAGTCATTAACATAGGGACGTAGGTAAAGAACTTGGCCAATCGCCTGAAATGGAAAATGAGGAACAAAAACAAAATTATAAAGGGAAATCTCAATTAGTAATAAGCATGGTGTAGCATATTCCACAAGGGAATAGTCATTAGCATGGATCTTCAAATATGAATCTCCATGATATGTCTTTAGAGATACAAATACAAGTGGGCTAAAATGCTTAAGCTAAGTAGTTAAGTGCTACTTTTCCCTATTTACACAGTTACATAATTTTCAGTGGATTAACTATTTCATTTGCATAACTATGGGAGAACCAAAATCAATAGTTCCTACAAGTTTCCTTCTGATTCTCCTTTTGATGATGATCATTTATATCCTTTACATTTGTTAGAATTGGTCACATGTTATTTTTAATTAGTAACGGCTAAATAATAATTAGCTGTCAATCCCTAATTAGTTGCTAATTAGGATTAGATTTAGCAATCATGTTCTTATGTATTTATTGCATACATATTATAAATATAGTATGTGTGGTCTGAGTAAGACACACAGAAACACACAGAAATTTCAAACTCAACAACATTTTTTACATATAAGGAAATTTTAGTTCTCTTAGAAGTGCATCTAGTTCCTTTCAAAAAATCCAAACAAAAAAGTTCACCACAAATTTTTCAGTGTGAATCTGACCTGTACAATTGCAAATCCAACTGAAGCATATCGAGTGTATTGAAGAATTTTCTTTCTTCCAGCCTCGCCTTCTCTTTTTTGAAGATCTTGCAACTTGGGATATATTTGTGCAAGAAGCTGGAAAACAATCTGTGCATTGATGAAGGGAACAATACCAAGGGAACATAGCCCTAGCCTACCAATACCTCCACCAGAAAATGAGTCCAGAGTGCTTAACAAACTGTTCTGATCCAAATTTCCAACAAAAGCCTCCCTATTAACTCCACCTAGAGGTATGTACACACCAAGCCGTGACAAAGCAAGAAACCCTAGAAGCTTGAGAAACTTCCCTGGCAGTGGACCTTTAAAGAAGTCACCAAAATCAATTGAACTATCCTCTATCGCAGCTGCCAATGCCAAAACATAACGATCACTTGCTAGGAGATACAAAAACATAATCTCAAGTTCATGAAGAAAAAAAAGTGAAGAATAAAACCTGCCACTCCTCGAGGTGAGTTAGGTTTTTCCTTTTCGGTACTTGAAGAACTCTCAAATGTTTGTGAAAACAAGCATACCAGATCTTTCCAGGTAGAACTCAGAGAAGAAGACAAATCTGTGTTAATACCCAAGGGATCAAAATTCGCTGCCTCACAGCTGCATAGAGTTTGAAACAGCAAGTGTGAGACAAAATAATTACAACCAACAATAAGAGGGGCCAAAAGGAACTTATTGTCAATATCATACAGAACAGACACCAGAGACCATTGACCACATTAACAAAGAGGGGGGGTTTCTACACTATGCAATTTCTCTGTTTTTTGCTCTAACATGAACCCAAAAATATCTATATGTTTTGTGGAGAGGAGGAAAATTAACATTACTTATGATTCCACTGCCCTCCACTACTGCAAAAAAATAACCTTCACTTACATTAACGAGGTATTCCAGATCATGGGATAAGTTTCCTTCACATTGTTAATAGTAAAAGCCATTAGTGTGCTCAATATAAAACAGTATTTCTGAATCAAACACAGATCATGACTCCAGCATTTGATGGCTCATTTTTTTCACTAAGAATTAGCAACAAACAATGGAGTGTTCATTCATGACTCTAACAATATAAAGTATTGTTCTTTTGAAGAGTTCCCATTCAATTAAAAAAGGGTTAAGGAAAAAGATAAATAACAAAGCAAAATGAAGCTAACCAAGTAGAGGCACATGTTTACTAGTGCAACCCAAGAAGGAAAAAAAAAGTATTGGCACCATTTACCTGGTAGAGAGATACCCAGGATTCCATGAATGGTTGGTGTTGTTGGGTCTTCTCTGGACAGAAAAACTGGCTTGGCAAATGGAAGTTTTGAATGTTTTAGAGCGTTTTGCGACGATAGGATTGAGCCAGAAACAAAGGGGAGAAGAAGAAGCTTCCCTAACCGTTATCAACATTATTATCCACAAACTCACCTCACTTGGCCAACGTAGAAGAGTATCTGAGTCAGTCACAGAACCAAAAATGGGTGGTGAAGATTTTGGACTAATTGGAGCTTGGGCTGACCCAATTACATCTATTATTCATCCACAAACACCATTTTCTTTTACCAAAAAAAAAGTGTTAATAGCTACATTTCTTTTTCTTTTTCCAAATTACATATTTTCTATTAATTATTTTTATCAGTTTCTCTCAACTTTGTGCCATCTACAATGAGTTATCACAAATTTTAAATGGGAATAAACTTCCAAATTTATTATGAGAAATATAGCAGTAAATACATTTATTTTTGAGAATGCAAAAACTTTAATCTTTTCTTTAAGATCTTTAAATAACGATGAGATTAATCCTTAGATATAATGTTCCTACTTATAAGTTACCTATAAATTTGTACAGAATAAAAGACAAATAATTTAAATGTGAGATTGTATATCAATTTATGAGTTACATAATTAAATTCCATAATGTGTTGAAGAAAGCTAAACAACTTTGAGTAAGTTATTCTAGGATTAGAGTAGCCAATAACTAATTAACACCTATGCAGGACATCAATGGTTGCAACCCACCCATAATTCTAATCAAGCTACTCATGTTAAATTGAAAGCCTTAGACCCTGTATTTGAATAACAAAATTTCACAAATAAGTAAAACACTGTGTGAACTTTTATGATTGTGCACTGAGTGTTTTAGGATTAGGTAGTTTAGGATAAGATCACTCCGAGTATTCTAACTAAATAAAACTTTAGAAAATATCTTCGGAATTAGCCTTATATCTTTTTTTCTCTACGATAGACTTTTATTATAAATAATATAAATTTAATATTAAAAATTTAATAATATATTTTATTAATTTATTTTTATTTTTATAGTAATAAAGTGTGGGGTCTATGATAGATCAAAATTTAAAGGGTTCATTCTAAAATTACCCAATATCTTGTTACCAATTCACGGGATCTCAAGAAAAAATAGGAAAAATGATTTCACTATATTTCTTATTAGAAAGAGGAGTTACCATAATTTTTTATTGGGAAAAATATGTTTTTTGTCCCTTTAGATTTGGTCAATTTTAGTTTTCGTCCCTGTACTTTAAATCCCGTGTTTTTTATCCCTAAAGTTTCTAAACCCCCAAATCGTAGTCCCTGCTGTTAGTCAAATCTGTTAATCTAATGAGCTGACTAACAAAAGTTACATGTCAGCCTCAATAGTGAGTCACAGATAACTAAATCATCTATTTAACCTTTTTTATTAATTTTTTAATTACTAAAATAACTCTAATTTCACCTCAGCAATTTTACCCGATAAAAAAAATTAATTTAGTAATCAGGGTTATTTTAATAATTAAAAAATTAATAAGAAAAGATTAATTATGTGAGTCTACTATTTGAGGCTCATTATTGAGGTTGATATGTAACTTATGTTAGTCAGTTCATCGAGTTAATAGATCTGATTAACATTTAAGGACCACGAATTGGAGATTTAAAAAGTTCAGGGACAAAAAATAAATGATTTAAAGTATAAAGATAGAGATTAAAATTGATTGAAACTGGGATGAAAAACACATTTTTACTTTTTTTTATTTGGGTGAAATGATAGCTTTGAGAAGGTATACTCATCTTTTCTTTGATCTCAAACGAAATACCATCTAATATTCTTGTCATTAGTTTAATTGGTATTTTCTTTTTGTTTTGATTTGAAATCATCCTAATGGTAATTGAATGAATTTAATTTTCAAAACGAAAGCATAAGAACTCAACAGAGATGCACTTTTTCTTTCTCAAATTTGAAAGGGTCGCTCGTGTTCTTCATAATCAAAATATTCTTTTTATATAGACTAGACTTTACACTTGAAAACATCGAGATAAGAAAGGCGCAAGTAACTAAGAATTAAATAACCAAATTTCAAAATGCTCAAAAAAGTGAAATGTCATAAAAGTCAAACTATATCAAGTTCAAAATGCTCATTGAGTCAAATATAATAAGAATCGGGAATATGAAGTAGACTTTGAAACAATAAAGAGTTTTTTTTTTTGGTACAATGGAGGGGAAAAAACCCCCAAAAACTAGAAGGAAATACTACGAAGGAAAGCTACTCCAAAATAGCCATTAAGGAGTTTGATTCAATCCAGATATTCTACATGTTGTGTTGGTGAGCCAACTACAAAGTTGACAAAATTCCCCATAACTTTGTCATGTTGATGCTAGCTTGGCCTAAATTATGCACAAACCCAAGGACCCATCTGCCAGTAGCATCTCTAAAGATACCCCCACAAGCAGATTTGGATCTATCTTCCTTAAGCGATCTATCTACATTACATTTAATGCAGTCATCAGGAGGGAAGGTCCAGCGAATCAAAGATGGAGCTAATGCAGATTTCTGAATTCCTAGTTGATTTCTATAGGAGATAGCCAAGTGGTATTCAACTGCTCTATTCTTGCATTTGTGAAAAAGATCTAAAACTGAGTCTGACTTGTTATTGAAAACAACATCATTCTTAGAAAACCAGAGCACCTGGACAATAATTGGAAAGACAAAATTCGGAGGTTGATGGACATGGCAATTATGGGAAGTTGTCAGATTAATGTAGAGCCAATTATAAAGGCCATCATTGAAGAAATCAGGAATTATGGTATCAACTTGGAACATATGCCAGACACCTTTTGCTATAGGACAATCTCTAAGAGCATGGAGAGGGGACTCAGTGTGGGAATTGCAAATGGGACAGAGATCGGAATGAGAGAGGTTCCTGCATTTTCTAAGGGAATTTGTCTTGATACCTCCCTTTAGAATTAGCCAAAGAAAGCACTTTATCCTATGAGGACCCTTCCAGTGCCAACTAGATCTCCAAATTCGATGGATTGGGCCATGAAAACTATCAGCAGCTAGGTGGTATGCTGATTTTGTACTGGTAAAGTTACCATGAGAGGTTAAACCCCAGGTTAAAATATCTTGTTGAAGATCATGTTGAGGAGGCAAAAAGCCAGTAATTTCATTAATAGCCCACTGAGGTAGATAAGGTGAAAGGCTTTGAAGGTTCCAGCTCCCATCCATACCTGTCATATCAAAAACTGATGCAAACATGAGGTTTAGAGGTAATTGACAGATAATGACATCCTCCAAAACAGTTCCTGACCGAAGCCAAGGGTCTTTTTAGAAGAGAATTGACTTTCCATCCCCAAGATTCCATCTCCAACCCTGTTTAAGTAAATTCCAAATAGAAACCACACCCTGCCAAATTGAGGATGAGTTGTTGATTCTGTGGATGTTAGGTATTAGATCAGTCTCAGTGCCATATTTATGCCTCATAATTTTCACCCAAAGTGACTCAGATTTTGTGATCATACCCCAACCAATCTTCATGAATAAAGCTTTGTTAAAAGCTTCCATATTTCGGAATCCCATCCCACCTTCTACTTTAGGCTTGCATAATTCATCCCAAGCGACTGTGTGTCATCTCCTATTCTCATCATTTGATCCCTAAACAAAATTCCTTATTAACTGCTCAAGCCTATTACAAACAGTTTTAGGTAATAAAATTGTTTGCATGGTATAGGTTGGAAGGGCAGCCACTACAGTTTGAGCCAAGGTCATCCTTCCTGCCATTGATAGGGATTCCGCACGCCAGTTAGCTAATCTTTGAAGCGTTTTCTCCAGCAGATAGTCATAGTTCTTCCTTGACTTTCGATATGTGGAAAAATCACAATATTTCCGATATTGGATTTCATAATAGGTGAATAATTTACTTGAAAAAGCCAATTATAGATTGGTAAACTAACAATTCAAAAAGGAACATACTTTATGAGACATAATGTAGATACCTAAGATTTTAATTCCAAGATTAGAAAACTCGAGTGTGAGAAGAACTATCAAGCATTAAAATGGCCATTTTATTGTTTTCAAAGACATTCCTCAAGCACTCTACAATTTAGTTCTTTAATACAAAGGCACCGTATTAATGTAATTATATGTCATTTTAACATCAAATTGGTACAAAATTTTCAACAAAATTTTCTTAACTAAATATCCCTATTGTCCTAATTTATGGAAAATTTAGCATATCTTAGTGAACTCCTATTACTACAATCACATAAACAACCAGAAATAACAATGACACCAATTACATTCATGTACCATAACAACATGTATTGAGAGACACAAACATCTATAATTTCCTTTCCATCTAAGTGAACAACTAATCAGATAAAACTTAGGTGCTTACTCCGGTGCATTTAAAGATTTCGGGGCACAGGTGTTGTGACACCGCCGTGTCCACTTCCTTTCATGACCAATGTGCTATTTATCCTATGTCATTTTATCTCTTATAAAGTTCAACAAAATTTTTCAAATTATAAATTGGCACCCAATTTAACGTTGGTTTTTCTCAACGTTAACAACCATTTACTCTATGTTAACTTGGGTTTGGTTTAGTTTTCCTTCCCTAAACCCAGGTCTGTGGAACCTTTCCCACACTCCTTTGTAGTCCCATCTTTCTCCAACGTTCCACCACCTTCCTCTTCTGTGCGACCACCATTTTTCTCCGTCGTGCAACCACCAGTCCCCTTATCGCTTTTCATCTCATGTTTGACCTCTCCCACAACATTAGCATTGTCATCCCCTTGATCGAAGGCCATCCTTGCAAGAGAACTGCCCTAAACCACATTCGGAGAAGGACGACCCACCACCTCGCAGGCACACCATCGTCCCCTGTTGTTCGAGCGTCATTGTTGCAGCATAAATACCCTAAAATCGTGGCGGCAGATTCATTCATTCCAAGTGCCTTGTCATTGCATGAACAAACTTTTGGTCCAAGATTCGGTTGCATAAACCGTAACTTCGATGCCCTATGCCAGTCTTTAGTTGATGTTCCTTCTTGTTATTTCCCCAATTGTATTTCATAACTAACTTCAATTCTTCCATCGAACTCTATTTGTGGTTTATTGCCTTTTACCCTTTGTTACCATCGGGTTTTCATTTGTTGCACTTTAAATTTTGGGTCTGTATATATGATCCTGTAAAAATGTACTTAGCATGGACAAAAATTCCTGTATTTAGGAATGCATTTGATATAATAGTCTGCTATAAACCATCAAGGAGAAAAGTTAATTTACAGCAAGTGGATGAAGGGAAATTCTACCTTGAATTTTATGTATGCTCCTCATGGGGTCTCAACTGCCTAGAGGCGTAGGTCATTACTCTCCTCTCCTGCATCGGCACACATCCTAGCCCATTTCCAGAGGCATCACTATAGACCTCAAAGGTCTTGGAAAAATCCGGCAACACAAGTACCGGGGTGGTGGTCAACCTCTCCTTGAGCTCCAAGAAACTTCGCTCACACTTCTCGTCCCACACAAAGGCTTGACCTTTACGGGCCAATCTAGTGAGGGGAAAGATTAGCTGGGAGAATCCCTTAATGAATCTCCGATAGTAGTCGACCAATCCTAGGAAACTCCTAATCTCCGTTATGGTCTTAGGCCTTTCCCATTCAAGGACGGCTTCTATCTTGCTAGGATCGACTTACACACCCTCTCTGGAAATCACATGCTCTAGGAAATGGACCATGTCCATCCAAAACTCACACTTTTCTGGGTTGGCAAAGAGCTTCTTCTCTCTCAAAATCCCTAGAACAACCCTAAGGTGTTGCTCATGCTCCTCTAAAGTCTGGGAGTAGATCAAGACGTCATCGATGAACACAACGGCAGACTGATCAAGGTAGGGCCGGAAGATCTGGTTCATGTAGTCCATGTGTCGCAGCCGGGGTCACGACGGGGCAGCGAGCCGAGATTTGGAAAAAATTAATGGTTTAGTGTTTTCAATGGAGTCGCCACCAAAATTTATTTTAAGAGAAAATCTAGGAAAAACCCTTCAAAGAGTAAAATGGTCTGTGAAATCAGAGTTGGATTAAAGGAGTCGATCACGCGTAGGGGAGGTGTTAGCACCATACGACGTCCGTCTTAAGAAGGTTACCTCTAATTAATTATGCAAATTAATTAACTTTAAAAAAACATTTGTTTTACCACAAATTCTAAAATGTTTAACAAAACAAAATATATTTTTGGTTATTTTTAAATTTTTAGTTTTTTGTTATTTTTTGGAATATATGACAAAGCTTATTAAAATGAGATGAAATTGTGGATTAAAAAGGGAAAAAAGCATTTTTATTTATTTTGGCTTGATCACGGGAAATCCCGCTCCTACGTATCCCCAGGTGCAATGAGGAAATCAAAGGCACGTAGTTCTGAAGGTCAAATGATTGGAAAAATGATTGATTTTAATTTTGAAAAAGAGAATCTGAAAACATTTCAATTTTGATATTTTAATTTTCTGAAAGTGATTTTTTTAAATATTTTGTTTTGATTTTTATAAATATATATATATTTTTTAGATTTTGGAAAGAGAACTTTGTTGAAAGGAATTTCACTTATTCATTAAAACCATATTGCACGAGGATAAACAAATATTTACAATCACGAAAGAAAAAAATAAATAGATTAAATAAATATAAAATATTAGAAAAAAAATACTAACAAAAATGGATGATAATAATATGAAATGGAACACATAATAAATAAAACACAACAACAACAACAACAACAACAACAACAACAACAATAATAATAATAATAATAATAACAATAATATTAACAATGATAATGAATAATAATAACAACAATAATAGTATCCTTCTCGCACAAATTTGATGAACCTTTTCTCGCACAACCTCCACATAATTCCTATCACCGACTAGGCCACTAGCACCAAATGTATCCTTCTTGAGTTTTGCCTTCTCTTCACACTCCACCATTGAAGATACACGAGGAAGCTTATTCCTATTGAATCCGGAGAGATTAACACGTAACTTGTAAGAGCCAATCCATATCTCACACAACCTTTTTTTCACACCAACTATATTCCCACTCTCTGCAAATCTGACAGATCCAAATCTTCTTCCCCAATTATCCCTCTTTTTTGGAATGAACACATCCGCTACCTTACCACCCCACATTGAGAACACTCTCCACATGTCAATGGTACCATATTCATTGGGAAAGTTTGTAAAATAATAGGCAGAATATTCATCGAATCGCTTGACATGTTGCTTTTGACTCAGATCCCGTACACTTCTCATACCCTCTGGTGGTCGATTGTCCTTTCTTGTCCTATCCCATGTTCCTTCTTTGTGATCTCACCAAAGTCTACTCTTTCTCCCTCACACTCATTCTCCGATGGTGTGATTTTACCTTCATTTATTTTTCTTACTTGGTGTGGGATTTAATTAACTAAATTATTTTTCATTTAATGAACATGCATTAATAAATAAAGTTTAAAAGGCTATTATATTAATTATTTATGTTATTTCGTCTCATCTTTAGACAAATTAAAAAGCAGAGATTTTGAGTGTGTTTGGTAAGCCATTTCAGCTAGCTGAAAGCTGAAAATAGTAACTTAAACCATTTCAGTTGTGTTTGGTAAGATAGCTTTTTTGGTAGCTACTAACTTTTCTTGAAAAGCTACTTGATTTAGCTTTAAAAAAAACTCTCATTTTCAGCTACAAGCTGATTTTTTTTTACAAATTTACCCCTGTTTAACCTACCCCATTATTATCCCACCCTCTTTTCTCTTAGTTACTATCTCCCGATCCCTCTCACTCTGTTTCACTTCACATTTCTTCTTGTTCTGACACCGGCCAATGATGAAACGGTTTTTCTCGTCGCCGGCGTTCAGCTTCCTACCCCCTCATTATAATGATTTCTAACACTCCCTGCATATCTAATTAGAGTTATAGCTTCAACAAATCCCGCTTCCTACTCTGTAATTTGTATTTACCCTCTTGAACAATGAATTTCTTTCAAGACCCGGTTTAATTTTGCAGCCTTTTATTTTTGTTTGTTAGCGACAACCCAATTGTGATAATTTTGACTAACAACCCAACTTTTAAAATTGTATGGCCACAGTTTCTCTCAGGGAATCTGCTCCCAGGCTTGTCTCTCCTCTATTCTTTCATGATGTTTTCTCATTCACTCATTATACTCCAACTTGCTTTTTTTGGTAACGATACTCCAACTTGCTTAATAATTAGTATAGTCCATTTTCTCTATTCTTTAATTATTGAATTGTTTATTTTATTTTAATCAAATATTTATTTTTATTGAGCAAGTAACGTTGTAAATATGATTTACACAAATGTTACTTGAAATTAAATCTATAAATTTTTTTGGATTATAAATAATTTTAAACAAATTAATATATATAAATTTATAATTATTCGTAAATATGTAATCACACAATATTAAGATTTAATCCAATAATTAGTGATGTCTTTATTTATCATTTTACAACTTTCAGTTAGTTTTACTAAACACTTTCAACTAATTTTTTAGCTTTCAGTTAGTTTTTCAGCTTTTAGCTAACTTTTCAGTTAGTTTTACCAAACACTTTTTTTTCTACATTTTTCTCTATTTCAATACTAATAAATTCTATTTATTTTATTTACTTTTTATTTCTCTCCACATTCTTAACACGTATGATTTTAATTTTACACGGCTATACATATATCAGTTAGCATTTATGTTCTGTTTCAGCTTAATTTAATTTTCTTAATTAACAAGTTGTTAAGAAACTGATTAATTAGTAAAGTTAAACCATATCAATTTGAAGAATTGAATAGATATATTTAGGGTGTTCATATCCAATCCAATCCAATCCAATGCAAACTGCAAAAATCGAACCGAAAAACCGAAAATCGAATCAAACCGAAATCCAAAAAAACCGTAAAAATCAAAATTTTTTTATTGGATTGGATTGGTTTTCGGATCCTATGTTGAAAACCAATCTAATCCAAACCGAACTTATATATACCTATATTATTATTTATAAAATAATTATATATTTATACTTGCATATATATATATTTATTAAAGGTTTAAATATATTTTTAGTCCCTATAAATATAGGTTTTTTTGTGTTTAGTCCCTGTAAAAAAAAAATTTGGTTTTTCATCCCTATAAAATTTTCCGTTTGTCATTTTGGTCCTTGACGTTAACTTTAAGCTTACGTGACTAACAGAGTGCCACATCATCCTGTCACATGTGATTTTCTACACACCTTAAATTTGTTTTCAGTCCTATAAATATGGTCCATCAAATAAACATAACCCACATTAATGCAAACTATTGATTGAAAGGCATCAAATTCATTTTTTAATATTTTTTTAATTTTTTAATTCATTATTATTTGGTAAAATTGAAATGCAAATTTATTTCTAAATTAGGTGTTCACCGATGTTATGCCTATTTTATGCTAATTTAGGGTTATCTTAGCTCTTTCTTTTCCTAAAGAAAAATAATTGTTGCGTTTCCTTTCTAAAGACATGTTGGCTTGTAATATTGGGGTGTTTAAAGTTATAACTTATTTCTTCAAGAAACATTAACAATTTGACAAAGCATAACTTTTGTTGTACAAAAAAAGAATCATAACTTTTCGGTTTTAAATTAGTAAATGATTAATGATTTCGGAAATTAGTAATGATGTCATAATTTTGCTTTCATAACTTCATTTTTTAGTTTATATTGGATTTGGAAAAAAAATCAAAACTGATTGGATGATTAAATGAGAAAATCGAAATTATTGCATTGGATGTGAACACCCCTAGATATATTAAAGTAAAAAAAATTATGCTATCATTTTATTCATTTAATGATTTATTATCGTATTTATTAAATGAGATGATAAAATATAATTGAGCGAAAATGTATTTTTTTTTTACTTTTAGTGTAAGATGCCTTGATGGTCACCATAATTTTTTTTTTTGGTTACATGGAGGCCAAGAGGCCAAAACTAAACAGAGAAACTACGACTAATGGAGACCCCAATAGAGTCTTGCCAAAAATTCCCCGGGGGGTTAGGTAACACATGAAGCCCCAAGGGCAGAGAATGAGCCATATTAGGTAAACAATCCGCCACTCTATTTCCCTCCCTGAACACATGGGATAATTTAGTTTGTTCTTATATATAGTCTTCAACTTAGTGCCCGTTTGGTTAAATTTTCTACCCTCCAGAATCAATTATGCAGAATTGATTTTAAATCACTTCCGTCCAACGTACTTCGTAAAGCGTGCATCATTCGTCTCAACCATTCATTTCTAGAATCAATTCTACTCAACTGTAAACCAAACGGACCCTTAATATTCTCTATATCCCTCACAGCTGCTTTAGTAGATTTGCTCTACTACTCACCACATCTGATGCTGCACAATACACACACATAATTAATTAGGATGAGGATTAAGTTACTTCAGGAGTAATTCTGAGTAAAGTTACTCCGCTTAATAACTTCTTATAAACATTGAATTTCATCAATTCAACCGTCATATTAACAGTTTTCATTAAGTAGATCAAGCCTACAAAAATTCATAAAATTTAAAAATCATTTGATGTTTCATCAAATCACTTCAATTGAACGTGCAATATACTTTTTAAAATATAAGTAAATGTTTACTCTAAAATTACATACCTATGAATGTCCAATTAATCTAAAATTTGGTGTGCATAATCATCATATTAATATCAAATTAATCAACGGTTAGATTTGTTAAATTCACATTCTATAAGAAATTATTAAGCGGAGTAACTTTGTCAGAGTTACTCCTCGAATAAGTTGATCCCCACCCGAATTAAATAAATTAAAAGTATCAATCTTTCTTTTTTCAGGGAGACGTACATTATTTCAAACTTTAATTATTGTATTTTGACCAAATTAAAAATAAATAATGGCCACGTGAACTAATTAATATTATACTTGCTAAGGATATCTTTTTTAACTTAAATAATTATTTCATAAATTCCAATAGCATCTTCAAAGAATTAAAAAAAAAAGTTAAACAAAGATAGCCTAAACTTGTTGCTGATAAGGAAATCATCCGTCCAAAGTTGACCTTCAGGGGCCATGCGAAATATCATACATGTTAAGGATATATAATGTATAAAACATAAAGTAAGACATATATTATAATAGAGTAATATAGTAAATAATGTGATATAGTATCACTAAATGTGATATATTATAAAAAAATTAATGAAAAATATATCGTTAAACTATAGTAATAAAAAAATAAAAAGATAAAAATTATATTGAATTTTTTTATTTTTTATCTAATAAATTATATATCTCTAAAAAATTCAGAGGTTGATTTACTAGTTTATTCTATTATGATGCGTCCAACTCTAATTAACTTGTTTACTATAATATTGTTAGGGTCTCAACGCAAGGCTCGTGGAGCATTGGACGGTTTCACATACAAGATCATTGACCAACATATGTGGAGAAGAAGAGAGAGATGGTGGCATGGTGATGAAGAGATCGATGAGTTGTTAGCTTTTTAGGACGGTGATGAGACGATGTGCAGAACTCCTTCAAACTCACCGAGGATAACACCAAAGGCATCGTCAGGATGGTTTTATATAATGGATTTAATTAGTATACACTTTCTGTCTAAAGAAATTTTATACACACGTTCAATATTGTGTCGCCATATCATTTAATGGATGTGATACCTTATATGTTATTAAATTTAATAAATGATGTGCCAGCACACCATTGAATGTTTGTGTAAAATTTCTTTACACTAACTGTATACACTCTTATATAATAGTATTTGATTTGATTTCAAATAAAATAAAAATCACGTTATAAATATTAATTCAAAATAACTATGCTTTTAATAACATTAATTTGAATCTACGTTATACACGTAATTTTGATAAAATTAAACCCAATATATGTATTTCATTTTCAAGCACGTCACAGTCCCACACTTGCAGGTTCCAATGACAATGACAGTAATACGAAGTAACATTTGGGTTTTTCTATAGGAAGTAGGAACCCCAATTATGTGACCAAATAATACTAAAAAGTATTTACCCTAATAATATTAAAAGAATACAAATAATTAATTTGGGATAGGTAGGAAGTGGTTGGGGGAATTATTGGCAGCATAAGCATACCCATCCGCCTTGGGAATCATTGCCCCGTGCATGCATGTGACTCCGTCAGTGACCACCACATTGCCCGGCCTTAGTCGCCATTATTAATTACCTTCCTTTTTTTTTTAGATTAATAGTTTAATACATTGGGATCATATGTAATTTTTTTCTTTTAACGTTTTTTTTTTGACGTTCTCCTTAGTTCTTTTCTTTAAGCAAATAAATGAATTAATAAGGGTCTGTTTGGTTTGCATTTTCGTTTCCTGTTTCCATTTCCTGTTTCCTGTTTCCTGAAATTTTACAAAAGAAAAACTGAAAATGCTGGAAACAAAAATTTGTTGTTTCCAGCATTTCCAGTTTTTCCTTTGTAAAATTTCAGAAAACAGGAAACAGAGTGAAAATAGGAAATGGAAACAGGAAATGTTTTCATAAACCAAACAGGCCCTAAGGAGTACAAGGGGTACTCCAACCCAAATACAAGTTCAACAGAGTTTACTAAAAAGACAAAATACAAAGAATTGTCAGACCATCATATTGACCGGAACAAAAAGTCCAGCTAAAAAATCCCACCATACATCAAAGAATCCAAATACCTCTATAATCTACTAGCAATAGGGATGCAAATCAACCCATCTCAGATATAGCAGAAATTTAAACACTTAATTTTCAGGGCAATTAGACCACAACAAAAAATGATACAAGAATGAAGTATCCTTATTTTATATTATTTTTAATATAAAAATAATTTTTTGTTAATTTCTATTAAGAGTGAAGGACTAATTATTATGAAATTGACAATATATATTAGCTTGAAATTAATTAAGGATTACAAAAAAAAACGTTTGTAATTAACAAAAAGACTACCAAAAGTCCACAATTTTCATTCATGCAATCATAAAAATGTATTAAAAGGGGAAAAAAAGAATAAACCACCAATTTCGTCCCCAACGTATACCACCGATTTTAAATTCGTCCCTAACGTTATAGTAATTCATTAATAGTCCCCAAACTGTAAAAATACATCAATTTAATTCCTATTCTTTACATTAATCAAACAATTTAGTCCATGTACGAGGACTAAATTGATGTATTTTTACATAATTTTGAGACTATTAATGAGTTACTGTAATGATAGGGATGAATTTGAAGCCGATAATATATGTTGAGGACGAAATTAGTGGTTTACTCGGGAAAAAACCTCCGAATCCGTAGCAGATGAAATTAAAGCTACCGAAATGGTTTGGTACTTGGGTCCATAACCCCATGGCATCATTAATTATAGTATCATAGTATCGTGGAAGATACGATTATGTTGGCTTTCCCCAAATATTAGTACTACGTTTTATCGATTTTTTTTAATATGTGTATTACTCTCTTTATGTCCTATTTTCCTTGTCTTTTTAGAAGAAAAAAAATATTCTATGTTGCTATATCATTTATAATTATTATTTAGGTGACTTGTAATAAAGTGACAATCATTTAATATGGTATAGTTTGACTAACTTAATTAATGAATAATAATGGGTATAATAAGAAATCTCAATTACTCCCTCCATCCTTATTTATAAAACTCCTCCTATGATAATTGAGTGTCTCTTAATATAAGACCCTTCGCGCAAATTTTTAGATGAATTACTCATTTTTTTTCCATATTTACTCTTCATTAATGTTTAACTATTTTTAATTCCTCATATATTAATTAGTGTGGATAGTTAATATAGTTTTACCGACATGTTCAACTACGCCATTAGAAATTGACTTTTGGAGTCTTCCACCATGTGACAATTAATGTCCTTAAAATATAATGGCCTTTAAATAAAGTTATATTTGGAATGCTACTCCCTTTGGTCCTATTTATAAAATAATGTTTAAAACTTTTTCACGATCCTATTTATAAGAGAAAATATACAGGTTTAGAAACATTTATTATTTTTTCTTATATTTGCTCTTGTTGACCATTGAAGGTTTTAAAGAGACACAATTACCATGGTAGTGAAATTTAATTTTAAGCAAGGATAAACTTCTAATCTTATAGTAATTTCTTGAAAATCAAGACATTAATTATTTTTCTTAATATGTGTGTTTTTGTTTGAATTGTCTTATATAAATAGGACCGGAAGGAGTATAATTTTTTTTAAAAGACCAATAACCAACTTTTCTTAAACTGTGTGAAATGGTTGAAATGATATTATAATAAGGGTCCGGGGGAGTAAAAATTTTAAGAAAATAAGAGAATTAATTGCATTTCTTAATTTCATTGCAAAAACATTAAAATACAAATAATGTGGGACGAAGGGAGTGTTGCACGGGATATTAAATAAAAAAATTGAAAGATTTTATTGAAAAATATAACATTTGATATTATCAATGACAATGCATTGAATGTTGTGATAGTTACATTTTTCAATAAAACGTTTTTATTTTTAATTTATTATCTTGTGCAATATTATACATATTAAAAAAACGTTTTTTTTATTTCCACTTTCACTCGACGTCCATTGCACATCAAATCGTCAATTAATCACCGAATTGAATACATAATAACGTTACTATACTTTGAAATATCTCAACGGACAAAAAAATCAAGATCGATACTTATTTTTAATTTATTCTTTTTATATATAGTGCATTAGGTCTAGGCAAATTCAAGTTGTGAGGGGGAGGGATAGAGAATAGCAACTTCAATTCCCAAGCTCAAAATTATGGTTACCATCAAAGCATCTTACAATGTCATTCCTAAAGAGCCAACTCCCATTGTTCGTTTAGAGCTATCCGATAATGACCAAATGTTGCGTCGAAGTCATGTTTCCACCATCTATGTTTACAACACAAATCCCAACCTTGATGCCATTGAGAGAATGAGTGAGTCCCTTAGTAACATTTTAGTCAATTACTATCCAATAGCTGGCCGATTGAGTTGGATAGAAGGTGGTCGATTGGAATTGAATTGTAATGCAAAAGGAGCATTATTATTGGAAGCTGAATCCACAAAAACATTAGATGAATATGGAGATTTTTCACCCAATGACTCCATCAAGGAACTCACTCCTTCAATTGATTATAGTCAACCACTAGAGGAGATTCCTTTATTGGTGGTACAACTCACAAGATTCCATTGTGGCAAAGGTGTTGCAATTGGAGTTGCTATCTCACATCCTTTGGGTGATGGGTTTGCTTCTACTCGCTTCATTAACACATGGGCCAAGGTGTCTCGTGGAGATAAATTAAATGATGAAGAAAAGTTTCCATTTTTGGATCGATCTATAATCAAATCTCCACACCCACCATTGACACCACGATTTGAACACCCTGAATTTAAAGGGTTACCACTCAAGCTAGGTAGCATTGATAGCAAGGAAGAGCAAAAGAAGAAGCTTATTGCAACAACATTGAAACTCACTTCAAACCAAGTGAAGAAATTGAAGAATAAGGCCAATGAAGAAAAAGGGTCACTATCATTATCAAGATCTTATAGTAGATTTGAATCTATTGCGGCACATATATGGAGATGTGCATGTAAGGCTCGTGAACTTGATGAGAATCAACCAACTAGAGCTCGATTCAATGTTGATGTTCGCAATAGATTGAATCCACCTTTACCTCCAAATTATTTTGGGAATGCTGTGGCTCCAACTGTGTCACCATTGTGTTATGTTGGAGAAATCATGTCAAAACCTTTGAGTTTTGCTGCCCAAATGATAAGGGAAGGTTCTGAGCTTATTACAAATGACTACATAAGGTCACAACAAGATTTTGTTAGGGGGCATGAGGAAATGGATGGGATAAGGCCTTCTTTTAAACTTCGTGGGGAAGATAATAAGAATAATGCTCCGTTTTATGGGAATCCTAATATTAACTTTGTGATATTGATGAGGATGCCATGGGGTGAAGTTGATTTTGGATGGGGAAAACCAATGTATTTTGGTCCATCACTTGTGTGTCCAACTGATAAGGCAATTCTTATTGACTCAGATGGGGATGGTTCTGTCATCATCTCTATGCATTTTCAAGAAGTGCATATGGAGCTTTTTACTAAGTTCTTTTGGCAGGATATTTAAATTTCTGAGCTAGCTAGCATGCACATGATGGATATTTAAGTTAATTAAGCTTTTGAGTGTGTGTGAAAAATTTGTATGGTTGATTTATTTTATTGTTGGTTAGCATCAACTTGTTTCATTTGAGTTTGAATTGGTATTTGATAAGATGCATGTGTTTAAGTTGGGCAAAACAAGTTTCCTTGATTGTAGCTGATATGAATTGGTGGTTTACAAGTTTTTTTTTTTTTTTTTTACATTGTACTTGTCTACAAGCTTCAAAATTAAGTTTCAAATTTTATCTTTTTTTATGGTTAATGTAATAGTATTTTGAAAAATGGATGATATAATTAAGGATTAATAACTATAACAAGATAAGATTATGGAAAAAATCTGTCTTTAATACAGACTTCAATCCAACATCAAAGTAAAATTGGCATTATATAGAGATTAAAAATTATGAAAATTTAACTATAATTAATAAGATTTAGATGATTAGCCCTTCAGGTTCGAATTGGTCCCTCTTTAATTGAAATTCTACAACTCAAGTTAATTAATTAGCTAGATCTCATGCTGTAAAAAATATTTTTCCAACAAAACTTTATCAAACTTCAAATTAAAATAGATATATATATAGAGAGAGAGATCCAAAATTTATGACAAATTAACTCCAATAATATTTCGAGGTTAATTAGCTTTCAATTAAAACTAGTCTCGCCTTAATTAAAGTTCTACTACTCAGTTATTCAACCTATATAGACCAAATGTTGCTAAAATGTTTCCAACCGAATTAAGATTCAAATGAAGTTTCAGCAAATATATTACCATATATATAAGCATCCATTATATTATTAAATTGGTAGAAAAATAACAAGTTGAGAGATTGAAAGTACAAATATATACCAAAATAGTATATCCTTAACAAATCTCGCATGGCCGCTGAAGGTCAACTTTGGATGGATGATTTCTTTATAAGCAACAAGTTTAGGCTATCTTTGTTTAACTTTTTTTTTTAATTCTCTGAAGATGCTATTGGAGTTTATAAAATAATTATTTAAGCTAAATAAAATATCCTTAGCAAGTATAATATTAGTTCACATGGCCACACCCACAGTCGATCGGTATATCACGCCAATCACGCATTGAATACTATATATATAATGCTACTTTATATATTAGATGTTAGCTTTCAATTGAAATTAGTCTCGTCTTAATTGAAGTTCCAACATAGATCAAATGTTTCCAAATTCTGTTTCCAACAGAATTAAGATATTCAAATGAAGTTTCAGCAAATATATATTACCATATAAGCACCCACTATATATATTATTAAATTGGTAGAAAAATAACAAGTTGAGAGATTGAAGAGGTACAAATATAGGATTGAAAATAATTAACAATGTTTTAGTATTGTTCCTTTTTTTTTTCAAATTCCCTTCAGGATGTCTCTAATTTTCAACTTTGATGAAGTTGCGAAGCCTACATAGGCCAACATGCCATCTTTTTAAAAAAAAAGACAACAATTATTTTTCTTTAGGAAAAGAAAGAGCTAAGTTTTACCCCCTATAAATTTGCATAAAATAGGCACAACATCGAATATAAAAAACAAGTGAATAATAAATGTGAAAGACTCCTATTGGCCATGGCTGGCTTATAGTTCCAGTTAGTGAAGTCTAATTAAAGACCATCTTTCAATTGATTATTAGTAACATACCATGTGAATGTGATGGATCTTTGTGTACAAGTTGGCATCTTAGCTGTGTTAATATACTTAGCTGGTTTTCATCTACTTGACATAATTTATTAGAAAGAAACTTCAGTTTATTGATTTCGGAGGAGAAACCAACAAGAAGCTCCAAAACATGAAATATTGAAATAAGAAGAAATTGACTAATAAAGTTTGTTGTATGACAAATCCAAAATCTCCACTTCTTTTCAAATATACAATTCCTTCAGGGATGGTCCAAGAGAAAGAGCTCTTCCGCAAGATGGTACAACATGTTCAATATGATGTCATTAGAATATATGGAAGGCAAAAAGTAGAAATCAATAAGGATGGAACTTTGTTAGACAATGAATATTCACAAACAATTCCTTACATAGACTTTATGTGCTCCACGTTAATTTTAATTTTAGTACTGTTCCGTTGGCCCGACTTTTTTTTATGGTCCGTTTGGTATACAGTTGAGTTGAGTAGAATTGATTCTAGATAATTTATAACAAACATGTGCTTAATCAATCATCAATTTACTATAGTTAAATTTGTTTACATGCTTGGACACGTGTCAGCTGTGCAGATAAAAATTCCTCGCCTAAATATTTGCTTTTCTTCCCTTTCCTTTTCTTTCTTTTTTTTTTTCTTTTTCTTACTTCTATTTTTATTTTAATATTTTTTTCTTTGATTTCTTTTATTTTTAATTTGTTTTCTTCTTATGATATTTGCCACATGTCATCTTCTCAGTCAATTTCTTTCCGAGCTAAAAACACTACATAATTCTTTTTATTTTTTTTAGTTTTTTTATCAAAATTATATCTCTATTTATTTAGCTTCTATTATAGTGTTTTTTTATGAATAACAGATATCCTCCACGCGAGACGGTCTTAATCCTGTCTTTTTTTCTTTTATTCTTTATCTCACTTTCATTTTCTTCTTTTATTATGATATTAAAATATTTTCTCTCATTATTCATTTTTATTATTATGTTTCTTTATAAAAGATTTTTTTTTATCAAATACGGGTATTCTCCACGGGAGACAGTCCTGTTCCTACTATTTTATTTTTTCTCCCAAAAACATCACATCATCCTTTTTATTTTTTTAAAATTTTCATTAAAATTATATCTCCATTAATTTAGCTTCTATTGTAGTATTTTTTAATGATTCCAGCTGGGTATCCTCCACGAGAGGCGGTCTTAATCCTGTCGTTTTCTTCCTTTTATTTTTATCTCACTTTCATTTTCTTTTTTTATTATGATATTAAAATTATTTATCCCATTATTCGTTTTTATTAATATGTTTCATTATAAAAGAAACTTTTTACGAACTACGAGTATTCTCCACGGGAGACAATCCTGTTCCTACCATTTTATTCTTTTCTCCCAAAAACATCACATCATCCTTTTTACTTTCTTTTTTATTTTTTATTAAAATTATATCTCCATTTATTTAGCTTCTATTGTAGTGTTTTTTTATTAATCACAGGTATCCTCCACGAGAGGCCGTCTTAATCCTGTCGTTTTCTTTTTTCTTTTATTTTTATATCACTTTCATTTTCTTTTTTTATTATGATATTAATATATTTTCTCTCATTATTCGTTTTTATTAATATTTTAATTATAAAAAAACTTTTTTATAATGAACTGCGGGTATTCTCCACGGGAGACAGTCCTGTTCCTAGCATTTTATTTTTTAGACATTAATCTTCATCTTCATTTTTATTATTATTATTATATTACATTTAATAACATATTTATTATAATTCCTAATGTGTGCTTTTGTGTAAAAAAAAATCAGAAATGGACGATGACAAAAACCGTATCATTCTTTTTACTTTCTTTCCATTTTTTTATCAAAACCATATCTACATTCATTTAGCTTTTATTATAGTGTTTTTTATGAATCACGGGAATCCTCCACGGGAGGTGGTCTTAATCCTGTCATCTTTTTTTTTCTTTTATTTTTTATCTCACTTTCATTTTCCTTTTTTGGTATGACATTAAAATATTTTATCTCATTATTCATTTTTTTAATATATATGTTTCATTATAAAAGAAATTTAATATGAACTGCGAGTATTCTCACGGGAGACAGTCCTGTTCCTACCATTTTATTTTTTCTCACTTATTAATTTTCATTTTCTTATTATCCTTTTTACTTTCTTTTTATTTATTTTATCAAAATTATATCTCCATTTATTTAGGTTCTATCGTAGTGTATTTTTTATAAATCACAGGAGTCCTCCACGGAGACAGTCTTAATTAATCATGTCATTTTCTTTTTTCTTTTATTTTTTTATCTCACTTTCATTTTCTTTTTTTATTATGATATTAAAATATTTCCTCTCATTATTTGTTTTTATTAATATGTTTCATTATAAAAGAAATTTTTATGAACTGCAAGTATTTTCCACGGGAGACAGTTCTATTCCTACCATTTTCTTTTTTTATAATCCTTTTTATTTTCTTTTTATTTTTTTAACAAAAGAATATCTCCATTTATTTAGCTTCTATTGTAGTGTTTTTTTTATGAATCACGGGAATCCTCCACGGGAGGCAGTCTTAATCCTGTCGTTTTCTTTTTTCTTTCTCAATTTCATTAATTTTCTTTTTTCATATTATTATATTAAAATATTTTCTCTCATTATACGTTTTTATTAATATGTTTCATTACAAGAGAAATTTTTTTTATGAACTGTGGGTATTCTCCACGGGAGACAGTTCTGTTCCTACAATTTTATTTTTTCTCACATTATTTTACTTTTTTTTATTATCCTTTTTACTTTCTTTTTATTTTTTTTATCAAAATAATATCTCCATTTATTTAACTTCTATTGTAGTATTTTTTATGAATCACGGGAGGCAGTCTTAATGTTGTCATTTTCTTTTTTCTTTTACTTTTTTATCTCACTTTCATTTTTTTATTATGATATTAAAATATTTTCTTTCATTATTTTTTTTTATTAATTATATGTTTCATTACAAAAGGATTTTTTTTATGAACTGTGGGTATTCTCCACGGGAGACACTTTTGTTCCTACAATTTTATTTTTTATCACACATTAATTTTCTTTTTTAATTCTTTTTACTTTCTTTTTAATTTTTTTGTCAAAATTATATCTACATTTATTTAGCTTCTATTGTAGTGTTTTTTAATGAATCAGGGAATCCTCCACGGGAGGCGGTCTTAATCCTTCATTTTCTTTTTTTCTGTTATTTCATTTTCCAATTTTAGAGAATCGAGAGCCCATGGGAGGAAATTTTTATTGCCCTGAAGTTACTAATGAACTAGGAAAAAAAAGTTTTTGCAGCTGAAATTTATTTGAGTTCCTTAATTAAGCAGGTCTAAAATTCAAATTTTCGGATGAGTGGGGAGAAAGAAAACCATCGTCGGTCCCCGGAGGAGGAGGATTTGATCCACCGGAGTACCAAGGAAATTAAAGATAATGCTTCTTCAGTCATGGATGTGGAGGTGCAACCGCACAAGGAAGATCCAAACCCTTCTTCAGGAGAAATTCAGAAGAGTTCGTATCGAGATAAAGTAATGGAAGTTGACTCAAGTTTCAACCTCCAACCTGAGGAGATAGTGCGTTTGGTAACTGAAGAACTATTCCCGGACCTGGAGATTTCAAGAAACAATGATCAGGGCAGGAAAGAATTCAATCCTAATCCAACTGTGAATGTGGAGTTGGAAGAGTATGAAAAATGGTGTAACCCCTGGAAGTACAGCTTAGTTGCTCGTCTTATGGGCAAACGCATGGGGTTCCGATTCATGAGCATGAAGTTAAAACATCTCTGGGCAAGGAATGGAGATGTTAGGGTAATGGATGTCTCAGATGACTTCTTTCTTGTTCGATTCACTGATGAGGGGGACTATAAACATGCTCTATATAAAGGGCCTTGGCTAATTGCTGATCACTACCTCTTGGTCCAAAGATGGAGGCCTCTCTGCACACCAGCGGATTATGATGTCAAAAAAATTGTTGTATGGGTACGTATCCCTCATCTCCCTCCTGAGTTATATAATCCTCATTTCCTTTGGAGAGCTGGTAACCAACTTGGAACCATGTTAAAGATTGATGAAACCACCTCTATTCATTCTAGAAGTAGATTTGCTAGAATATGTATTGAAATTGACCTTAGGAACCAATTGGTCCCATATTTTAATGCTCTGGGTCATACTTTTAAAGTAGAATATGGGGGTCTCCATTTAATTTGCTTTGATTGTGGTAAATATGGACACAAGATAGATTCTTGTCCGGATAAGAAGCCAGAGTCAAAGGTTACGGGTGGTTATTCTGAACCTGAATCACATCAGGCTGCAAGTCAAGATAATCATAGTGCTCAACCCGTGACTCAAAGGGATGCAGAAAAGGGAGATCAAGATCATGGTATCCATGGAAATACAGAGGGAAATAGGGTGGATAATCAGAATATCAAAGATGATAATTTGAAGACTATGGCTAGTGAGGATGAAGCCATATTTGGCCCTTGGATGTTGGTGAAAAAAACCCCCCGGAAAAGGACCAAACCTAATCCTCTCAATTTGGAGAAGAATCAGCCTCTTAATCAAGAAAATAACCAGAATCAGATAAACAATTCTGCATCTCGATTTCAGATTCTTCAATCTACAGCTGAAGAGAAGTATGATCCCCCTATGGAGAAGAATAAAATTCCAGTTATTTCAAGAAACCAGAGGCAAAATAATCCTGGAGCTCATACTGCAAAACCTTCAACATCGAAAGTTCAGAAACCTCAGCCTGTTTCCCAAAAGAAGAATAAACAAATTCAACAGAAGAAAGTGGAGAAAGCTATACCAAATAAGGCTAGCAATAGTCAACATGTCCCTTTGTCCAAGGATCAATCTTCTTCAGAGAGCCAACCTAAAAGAAGGAATGATGACTGGGAAAAAGAGGTGATGGCAATGATGAGTAGATATCATAATATGCAATGGGAAAGCTCACTCAATAGGTGATTATGTGGGTGATCCATTATGTATGGATCAAAACCAATTCTTTAACACTCTGTATGGAAACTCCTTTACTGGTACTCAAGGGTATGCTCTTCATTCTAATCTGGACAGACCCCCTGACAACCAAGTTGAGGAAAACAACCCTGCTAGTCAAGATGCAAGTGACAGAACTCATTCTGAGTCAGTTTCTCAGCCTGAAGGGCATCCCCCATCAACAATTTAAATGAATTTTTTGTGTTGGAATTGTCGTGGTGCAGGTGCCAAAACATTCCCTGGCCTTATTAGAGATTTGACCAAAATGTATAACCTGAATTTTGTGGCTCTTCTTGAACCAAGGATTAGTGGTCCCAAAGCTGAAAAAGCTTTTAAGAGAATGGGTTTTTCTGGTGGTGTTAGGGTGGAAGCTCAAGGTTTTTCTGGTGGCATTTGGTGCTTATGGAGGACTGAGGGTGATGACTATAAATGTGTTAAAATATGCTGCTCAATGTATTCATCTCCAACTTACCAATGTGGGGGGATCTAATTGGGTTTTATCTATTGTTTATGCTAGTCCAAATGATCAGAAAAGGGATGAACTCTAGGCTAATCTCTTCTCTTTTGGTGAGTCCATTAGGGAGCCTTGGTGTGTTATGGGAGATTTTAACTCTATTTTGTATGATTTTGAAAAGGTTGGGGGTGCTGAGTTAACAGAAGGTCCATGACTGCTTTTGCTAGTTGCCTTGATACTTGCTGTTTACAAGAAATTAATTCTAAAGGCCCCTTTCTAACTTGGCAAAGAGGGACTGTGCAAGAGAGATTGGATAGAGTTGTTTCTTCTCAAAATTGGAGAATGAACTTTCAACATGCATCTGTGATTAATTTGGCCCTGCCATCTTCAGACCACTGTGGGATTTGGCTTCAACTGAACCCTTCTTCTCAGCATCAAAAGCCTATCAAATCTTTTAAATTCCTTGCTTGTTGGTTGTCCCATCCTGAGTTTAAAGATCAGGTTAAAAAGCTTTGGGATATTGGTGAACATTGGACCCGGGACCTTCAAATCTTCCAAACTCAGATGGCTTCCTGGAATCAGTTGGTGTTTGGTAATATTTTCCTGAAAAAGAAAATCATCCTAAAGAGACTGGAAGGCATTGATAGGAATCTTAGAAATGGTCCTAATCCTTTCCTATCTAACCTGAGAATTGATTTATGGAACGAATATGAGAACATTCTTGCTAGAGAAGAAGAATATTGGCTCCACCGGTCAAGGATTAATTGGCTCAATCTTGGGGACAGGAATACCCATTTCTACCATCAAGCCACTGTAATTAGGAGAGCTAGAAATAGAATTGAAGCCCTCCAAGATGAGAACCAAAATTGGATTTACAATGATGATCAATTGCAATCTCTTATGTTGGAGTACCTGAAGAATCTGTATTCTGACAACTCCAATAGGCATTCTAGCAGCTTGGATGTGCATTATTTCCCCCTTTTGCCCCCTGAGGTCCTCTCTAACTTAATCTCTCCTCCTACTAATGATGAAATTAAATTAGCTTTGTTCAGTATAGGAAACTTTAAGGCCCCTGGGCCTGATGGCACACATGCCCTATTCTACAAGAGCCAATGGGATATCTTGGAACCTATGGTTGTGAAGCTCATATCTCAAGTTTGGTCTAACCCTTCTTTAATTGTTGGTATTAACCAAACCCTCATAACTCTTATTCCAAAAATTGATTCTCCTACAAATGCTTCCCAATTTCGCCCTATATCTTTGTGTAATGTTAGTTACAAAATTTTAACTAAACTCATTGCCAATAGACTTAGTGTTTTAATGCCTTTAGTTATAGGTCCCAATCAGTGTTCCTTTGTGAAAGGTAGACAGGGTATTGATAATGTTATTATCCTTCAAGAACTTGTTCACTCCCTTCGTTACTTAAGTGGAAAAAAAGGCTATATGATTTTAAAGATTGACATGGCTAAAGCGTATGATCGGATGAAGTGGTCTTTCATTATTGATACTATTAAAAATATTGGCATCCCTGATCAGTTAGTTGATATTATTTCTAATTGTATTAATTCTCCTACAACTAAAATTAATTGGAATGGATCTTATTCTGATTCCTTTTGTCCCTCTCGTGGCCTTAGACAAGGTGATCCAATCTCACCCTATCTTTTTGTCATGTGTATGGATAGGCTTCATCACTTAATTTCTATGAATATTAATTCTGGTGACTGGAAAGGTTTCTGTTTTGGCAGAGGAATAGCCCTATTATCTCCCATCTCCTCTTTGCGGATGATATCATCTTAGTTGTTGAAGCGAATACAGATCAAGCAACCTTAATTAACTCAGTTTTGAGCAAATTCTGTGAAGATTCTGACCAGGTGGTGAGCAGAGTGAAATCCAGGGTCTTCTTCTCCAAAAATATTGATCAGAGCATAGCTCAAAAAGTTTCCTCTATTCTTTCGGTTGAGCAGACTGATGATTTGGGAACCTACCTGGGCTTCCCTGTTATCCATGGCAGATCCAACAAGAATACTTATGCCTCTATAATTGACAAAGTTAGGAAAAAACTTGCGGGCTGGAAGGCTAATACTCTTTCGATGGATGGCCGGATTACCCTTGCTCAATCAGCAGTTATGAGCATACTGAATTACCTCATGCAAGCTTCAGTAATTCCAGCTGGTGTTTGTGATGAAATTGAAAGGCTATGTAGGAACTTTATTTGGGGTTCCTCTTCTGAGCATAAAAAGATCCATTTGATTGCTTGGAATAAAATTTGTCAACCTAAAAATCTTGGTGGTCTTGGTTTTAAACCCCTCCGGTTAGTCAATGAAGCTTATATGGTTAAGCTTGGTTGGAGAATGGTGAGCCAGCCTGATCTTCTCTGGGTTCAAATTATTCGGGCCAAGTACAAATGTGGGAACAATAGAATGCCTCTAATCAGGAGTTGCTATAGGGAATCCTACCTCTGGAAAGGGATCTCTAATGCTTGGAAACACGTTCAAGATAATGTTATTTGGAACATTGGCAATGGTAGAATTACAAGGTTCTGGATGGATACCTTTATTCCTGGTCTGAGTCCTCTCATCAATTACTTCTCAACCTGTTGGGGATTTACAGGATTTTCTTCCTGTTGCTGCATTTGCTGAAAATGGTATTTGGAAGATTGAAGAGCTTCAAAATTTATTGCCTGCTGAGATTATGGCCAGACTCCATGCTATCTCCCCTCCTAGAGATTCTTTAGAGGATGACTCTCCTGCTTGGGCCAATTCCTCCGATGGTGATTTTCAAATGAAAAATATATGATATAATCATCCCTCAGTATACCTCTGATCTTGATCCTGATTTATGTCAAGCTGTGTGGTCTTGGAAGGGAGCTCCTAGGATTCAGTGCTTCCTCTGGAAATGCACTCATGGCAAGCTGCCAACAAATGAGGAGAGGAACTACAGAGGTATGAGTACGGATACTACTTGAAGCAGATGCAATGAGCATCCGGAATCTATTATGCATGCCCTGCGTGATTGCCCCACTGTCATGGAATTTTGGAACTCTATCATTCATACTGATCATTGGGCTAGATTTTTCAGTTTGGGGATTAAGGGTTGGCTGAAGATGAACTTAACTGAAAATGTTTCCAACTTTCATTCTGGTGTGGATTGGCATTTTTTGTTCCCTGTTATTCTTTGGATGGTTTGGAATGATAGGAACAGCCTGGTCTTCAAGCATAAAACAGAAATCGCCTCTTTCTTACTGCAAAAAGCCTTAGCCTATGCCCATGAAATGAAAACCAGTCAGGTTAATCTGTGTCTGGCCCAGAATCAGTCTAGTAGGCATGAAGATCACATTGCTTGGAGGTTTCCCCCCAGGGTTGGGCGAAACTGAATGTGGATGGCTCTGTTGTCGGACAATTGCATAGTGCAGCTGGTGGGGGTCTTATCCGTGGTGCTGATGGCAGGTTCATAGTTGGTTTTACAGCTAATATTGGCTCTTGTTCTGCAGTCAAAGCTGAGTTATGAGCCCTCCTCTATGGGGTCAGAATTGCTAGAGACTATAATATTCGTAAATTAATTGTGGAGCTTGATTCCAAAGTGGCTCTTGATTTAGTTAGGAAAGGGTGCTCTCCTTCCCATCATTGTTTTGGGCTTGTTAGAGATATTAGAGAAGCCTTAGCTTGGGATTGGAGAATAACCTTGTGTCATTCTTATAGGGAAGGCAATAGGGCTGGGGACCACCTTGCCCATATTGGTCATTCTTGGCCCCTAGGTGTTCATAGTTTTCCTTCTTGTCCTAGTTCTCTAGTAGATATTCTTAGTGATGATTGTAGAGGAGTGCTATGCCTCGTCTTGTCCTGTAGTTAGTGTTCTTGGGCCTTTGGCCCCCCCCATTTATCAAAAAAAAAATTCTATCATTATTCTTTTTTGTTAATATGTTTCATTATAAAAGAATTTTTTTTATTAATATATTCTCTTAATATATAAGTATTTATGATAGCTAATATTTTATCTCGTGCGAAGTATGAGCAACATAAATCATACCATAAATTTACTCGTGCGAAGGCACAAGACACTTACAGTTTATTTATAAAAGTCAAGGCAAATTCTATTTTATAAAAGCTCCTTAAAAAATTAAGCTGCTTTTAGGTAAAATAAAAAGGGGGCTTCATTTTAATTTATATGGAGCTTATCCAACAAAATCCCCTTTCAATTCTTGGGTTATAAAGGGTGCTTGTAGGGTGTACACACCGGTGTGTCACTTTTTTTTTCAGGTTATATCATGTTAGTTACCTGTTAGAATAAAATAATAAACAACGATATTGTCTTGTTGGACAAAAAATAATAACACTGTTAATGGATATTTCAAACAAAATCAATAAACACTGGTACTGTCTTGCTGGACGATCTTTTTTCGCACCATTTGGCCCATTTCGTTCGCTCGTTGCTAGACCACTAATGAAGGTTGCCAATAATAGCAGTTTAAAATTTCACAAGAGGGACACCCGAGCAATTTTTGCACCAACCGGTTTATCAAGTAGCATGTTAACACATCAGGGACGTCCATTAAGAAACAAATAAATCTAACGGCTCAAGAAGGTGGAACATCGGTGTGTCACCGAGACTGTACGTGGCCTTCATAAAAACAATTATTTCATTTAATTTTTCTCTCACCTTTCCTAAGTTATTTTGCTCTCGTTTTTTTCCTGGAGCTCTCTCCCTCTCCATCAGATTTTCTATTTTTTCTTCTCTCTCGAGATAGGTGAACATTCTCCCTCTCACGCTAATGCCTGAATCTTTTCTCTCTTGCACTGTCAGTTACTCAGTTTGTCACAAGTCATGATTAAGCTTCTTCATTTTTTAACAAGATTCACTGGTACTAGTAGCTATATATATAGATCATAGACAAAATCCCAGATTGGCTTCTTTTAAGGAGAGACCATTATATTATACTCTCTGATAAAAGCAATTGACAATGTCTGTAGCGCAAAATAAAGGTTTGTCAAGAATAATGAGACCATTGTTTCTGGCAGTCTATGCAGTTTTTTTCCATGGGTTATAAAGAATTCCTATATTTTCAAGAGTATCTACTTATGTAACAAAAGCATTATCTATTTAACCTTTATTTATAATTAGATACTCTATGTTAAATTTTAAAAAATATATATGAAAAAATTTTATCAAATAATTTTTATATTTAAAAGTGGTTTTTAAATTAAATAATTGAAATCACCAATTAATAATTTTTACTTTGTCTTTAAAACTCTTATTTTAATTTTAGCTTTAAAGAAACTTATAAGCCAAAAAATAAATTGGGCCCAAAAAAATAAATTGGGCCAACGAAACCCTTAATATCTAATGAAACCCTTTAAGAATATTAAAATTATAATTTTATATGATAATTTTATAAAATTACAAAACAATCAGCTCGATCAAGCTCCTTCCAATAAATTCTTAGTTAACATTCTAAGATTTTTTGTCAACAAATTAACTAGAATTATATATTTATGTCGGATACTATGAAGAGTGATAAGATGTAATGTATCATGTAACTCTTATGGTCTAAAACTTCAAATTAACTAGAAGAATAAAAATAAATTTATAAATAATATTTTAAAAATTGGGACTGGTATTAAACCAGTGAAAACACTGGTTTTACGATTTATCAGTCCAGGATCGGTCCAAATGTCCAATAAATTTGTAGGCCTAAAGTAAACTATAAGTTGAGACTTATTTCTAAGAAATAAGAGGCTTCATATAACATATCTATATTTAAAAAAAGGTTGAAAATTATTTTTTTTAATAAAAGGAAATTATGTTAAATCAAGAAATATATTTTTATAAAAAATATATTTTTAATTACTATCTATCAACTAATTGTTGATAATATTTTTTAATGAGAAAAATATTAATAATTAATAATATTTTCTATATATTTGACATTAAAATTTTTGTTAATTTTAATAGTTAGAGGAGACTAGAGTCATCTGCTTTAGTAGCCTCACTCTTGGGCTAGTCATGATTAGTTCGATAATCATAGAACCGTGTTTTTGAACCGGTATTAATTAAATATATTGTTTTAATATTATATATATTTCAATTAATAAAATACCATAATTTAAAAATTAACATGAATAAAAGTTGTAAAATTGATAAAATAATCTTATTATAAATTTTATAGGATAAAAAAATTAATATATGAATAGTAAAATCTATGTACAATTATAAACCACATGCCTTTAATTGTCATTTCAAAATATTTTAGATTAAATAAAAATTTATAAAAATAAAAAATTTGACATGAGAACATTCTTTGTATAATTAGCAACCATTCTTACATGATAAATAATCTTTAATATAACTTTCAATTAGTTCTTAATCTTTCTCTTTCTCTTTGATATTCTTAGTTAGATTTGAGCTCAAATCTTCCTCTTCCATACACTCCCACACTAAAGAAATTTGAGTGTGGATGAATTATTTTTCCTTTTTTGTTATACTTTTTTCTTTCCTATCAAAGTAAAATATTATTTTTAATGAACCAAACACATCAAAAAATTATTTTTTAATAAAAATAAAATGTAATTACCAAATAATTTTTTCACAATGAATATTATAAAGGGAAAAGTATAACTTTCTCCCTTTATAAGAATGAAACCATGCGATGCACGAGTCTTACATTTTATTTCATAATATTTTTTATATATCATTATTAATTTTTATCATATTAATATCATATGTAATAGTATAAGTTTAACAATTTATATATATATATATATAAAATCAAAGATTCATTTCATTTCTTATATGTCAAAATTATTCCAATATAGAATTGGAGTATTATTTTAAAATATTAATTTAATTATTTTAATAATATAATAACACAATCTAGACTATTTCAAAATTAATTTTCAAATCATTCTATCTAAATTATTTAATTAAATGAAGTATTATTTAAAAAAGTGTAACTAACCTATGTTGAAGTTCTTATTGCTAAAAATGAACAACAACTATTTCCATTACACAAAACTCACAAAGTTGAATAAAGCCATAGAATTGGATACAACACACGAAGGATTCCTAAACAAATTCAAACTTTCCAATCAATTATGGTACTAATAAAAATAAGGAAGACTTGCATGCTAAGATTGTGGGAAGAACTCCTAGATTCGATCTCCATTAAATACACTCTTAGGTAGGGATAAGGAGTTTTAACTGTCACTGAGCCCCAAACTGAATTACGCTGATAATAGAAGATACATATGGTTAACACAAAAAAACAGCCTCAATTAAAAAAACGACATATGTTGAAGTTCTTATTAACAAGAGCCTCATTTAACCTGATAATAGAAGATACATATGGAGTATTATTTAAAAAAAGTGAACGAACCTATGTTGAAGTTCTTATTACTAAAAAACAAAGGACAACTATTTCCATTATATACACGGGTCACAAAACAAAGTCGAATAAAGCCACGAATTGGATACAACACGCGAAGGATTCCTGACAAATTCAAACATTCCAATCAGTTATGGTACTAAAACAAGGAAGACTGAGATGTTAAGATTGTGGGAAGGGCTCCCAGATTCGATCTCCATTAAACACATTCTTAGATAGAGAATGAGAAGGCTTAATTGTCAAGAGCCTCAATTGCAATTTATTATTTTTGGTTTATTAGGTGTCCGGTAATTGATCATGGCCGTGCATTTAAAAGTTACTTAATCAATCAATTTTTAAAGCTATGTAGCACCAGTGAAACACTCATAAGATGTTTCGGCTTAGCCAGAACTTTTTTTTTGGGGTCAATTTTGGATTGAAGCTCTAGGTTGGGTAGCATTAGAGAGGGCAAATCACACGCTTAGAGGGAATGACAATGAGTCGTCTTGCCTAGGAGCAGCAAGTCCAAACACCCTCACTCGTATCCACCTCACAAGGTTTTCATCCCATTTGGTAACTCCCACGTGAAACAATGAAGTAAGTGGGCTAGCGTCATATCCATCCCATACAGGCCTAATTGCATACCAGGGCAGGACCTTCGACCAGACCCAAACGGAATGAACTCAAAGTCTGTCCCTTTGAAATCTTGGGTCAGAAATCGTGTGGGCTTGAATGTTTCTGGGTCCTCCCATGAATCCTTGTCCCTCCAAAATGGCCCACACATTAAACATCACGTATGAGCCCTTTGGGATGAAGTAACCAGCCACCACCGTGTCCTCTGCCGTTTCGTGGCGAGGCATAGGGACTGGTGGGTGGAGACGTAGTGTCTCCTTGATGACACATTTCAAATAGACAAGTTTGTTGATGTCTGACTCCTCCACACAACGGTCTAGGCCCACCACATGGCCAGTTCTTGTTGCACGTGCTTTAGGTGTTCTGGGCTTCTCATCAACTCCACCATTGCCCACTCTATTGCTGATGCCACCGTCTTTGTCCCTCCAAACATCAAATCCTGTGTTATTACACATTATTAATTAGCCATTATTTTTTATCAATGGGAAAGCGTACACAACAAACTTTCTATTTTCAATACACTTCTTATATCAGGTTCATATGAGATTCACTAAATTATGTATGCCGGCCTCGCTATCTATTTAATAGAATCACATAAATTTTAACTAACAATAGAAAAATGTATTGATTACTGATTAGACTGGAATGTATTAGAGAATTTGTTTCTAATATTTATCTGTCGGCAATTAATATCATTGTTTCAAATTGACATTACGCAATTTCCTTTTTTACCCTTTTGAAATTGGAATAAAGTCACAAACGCCCACCTACTAAAATAAACAAAATTAGAACATATTATGGGAGCTTCATAGTTAACACAATTCATCGTTTGGTTACCGTTTATAAAAAAATACGTTGTTTGCGAAAATAAAAACCTCCGTGTTTTTACAAAAAAATTCTTTCTCTTTTATTATAGCTGCTTTTTTTTTAATAAATCCTGAATGCTTCTTAAAAAAATAGAAAAATGATTTCTAATTCTATTTTTAAAAAAAGTTTAAACAAACATTTTAAAAATATTATAAGTGATTTTTTTTAAAATATAATTCTTTTAAAAAATAATTTTAAACAAACGGAATCAATATATTTGCCTTTTCATAGCTTATTTTTTCACACTAACCTTATTTTTTCAACTTTTTTTCGTTGCTCGCTTCTTTTCTCTCATTACATCAATGATCATATTTTTAACTTTTTTCTTTTAATTTTTTTGTTATCTCTCTTCTCCAAACCTCTCTAACCCCAAAAGTGGGTGTGAAAAAGTAGTACTAAAAGATAAAGATGTTGTCCAAGTTCCCATGTTTCATGTATCAATTCATTAGTGACATCCCAATTATAATACTACAAATATTGTTAAATATTTCATGTATCAATTCATTAGTAACATCCCAATTCATTAGTTCCCATATGTCATATTCTTTTTTTATATATGTATACACTAAATTATATTCAGGATGTTTTAGTTAAATCAAATATTAGAAGAAAAGAATATGACATATTCTCGTTACAACAACTACATGCATGCTTATTATTATAAGAATCAAAATATTATCCTCTTCGTATGCATGACTCAAACTTTTGTCCCATCTGTTTAAAAACAATACATCATTAAAATAACCATAATTAGAAGAGAGAAAAAAAAAAGGAAATTAAAGAAATTGTTTCAATGATCCACGTGTCATTAATTTTTTAATTGAATAGCGCAGGGAAGGTGACAAAGTAATTTCAATTACTAAGAAAACTAAGAGTACCACATCTAAATAAGCTACATGTTAAAGGGTCATTTGTGGTGGTTATGAGTTATCAGTTTTTAATTTTTAAAGGATTTCAACTAAGTTTTTATAATCAAAATTAAAAATTAAAAAGCACTTTTTGTGGTTTTCTAAACGTGCATTTTGAAAATCACAAAAAAATAATTTTAGTTTTGAGTTATAAAAAATTGGTTGAAATTTTTTAAAAAAAAAATTGAAAACTCGCAACCACCCAAACAGCACAAGGTAGCTTGTATTTATAGGGCAAACTAGAAATTCTTAATTAAAATAAGCTAATTTGAAATATCTCACCAAACACTTTTGAGTTATCAAATTAGCTTATCGCTAGTCAAATATGATAACTATTTACCTTCTCAAACACTCATAATTTCTTCGTAGTTGTGTGGTCACTTTGCTGTTCATGGTTGACAAAATCTTGTTTAACTTTTGAAAACATTATTACTCTTATTTGAGGGTTCAATTAATAGAAACTCAAATACGGTTATTATTCGTAGCAATTATATCAATGTAATGAGATCATATAATGAAATAGTCAGATATCGATATATACCATCATGATCGCTTTGATGTTATCCTTGGGGTTGATGGAGTTGTTTGATTCACTATTAGCCCAGCCTCACCGTCGCAAAAAGCAAGCAACTCATCAACCATGTCACCAATCTCTTCACCGCCATTGCCCATGGTCCTCTTCTTCTCCATATGTTGGTCGATGATCTTGTCTATGAAACGGTCCAATGCCTCACGAGCCTTGATGAGCCTTTCGTTGAGACCCTAGTATATAATTTTTTTCATAGACCAGTTTAGAGAGAGAGTAGGGCATGGAAGATAGAGTGTGTTTGATAAAATTGGCTGAAGCTAGCTGAAAAAAACTTAAAGCTAGCTGAAAGTTTAAAGTTAACTTAAAGCGGAAAAGTTAGCTGAATTAATTGAAAGGTGTTTGGTAAAACTAATTAAAAATAGTAAATGACATACAACAACATCATTAACTATTAATATATAAGTGGGAGTGGTTGAGGGATAAACTTGTAATTAATTTTCAGTCAGTAACTGGAAATTGAAGCTTTTTTAAAAAAGCTACCTCTAAGTACCTTTTCAAGAAAAACTAGTAGCTATCCAAAAAAGCTACCTTACCAAAACACAACTGTAATTATTTCAGCTATTAATTTAGCTTTGTTAGCTGAAATGACTTACCAAACACACTAATAATATAAGTCTTATTTATATATTTTATACATTTTAAAGTAAAATAGTAGGATTGAGGCTTTTAAAAGAGAACAACTTTTTTAAGTGAAAAAGAAAATAGAATGAATTAAAGAGATCAAATAAATTTGACTTCTCCCTATGTTGAAAAAGTCTTTGCAGCTCACTTTTCCAAAAGCCTCCTCCCAAAAACTTCTCCCTAAGTAATTAATTTCAATTATGGAGAAATTAAATTCATTGATCTCTTTGATTTATTCTATTTTTTTACCTAGAAATTCTGTATAACTGCATCAAACTAACCCTAGCCAATTTGGATGAAACTTCTGCAAAGTACTTCTAGCTGGAAAAGTAGAATGAATCAAAGAGGCAAATGCATCTCTAACTTCTCTATAGTTGCAATTAGTCTCTAGCTCAACCTATACTCTAAGGGTGTGTTGTGAGTTTTAGAGAGGAGAGAAAGGAAATGATTGGAGGGGAAAGGAGAGGGGGAGAAGATCAGGAGGGAAAACTTTGTAAAATACTTAAATCACAAACACAAAAGGGGGAGAGCTTCCAATAAACTCTTCTCTTCCCTCCCTTCCCCTCCAAAATTCAACTCACAAACATACCCTAAAACCTCTCATTTAACTTTTTCATAAGTAATAATTTCAACTTATGGAGAAATTAAATTCATTTTAAACCTCTTTGATTTATTATATTTTTTCATAAAAGTCTTCTATATAAGTATATCCAATTCGCCCTATCTAAATCTATAAGCACTTCCGCACCCGTTAATTCATTTTTTTCTAAAAGTTATATAGTCGTTTTTTTATCAATCTCATCGGAAATTAACATCATGTTGTAGTGTGGATTAGCTTCAATTGATTTTGATTCTAATTAAAAGAGCAATGTTCCACGGCTAGCAAGCATGCAAAACACTAAGTACCCGTTTGGTTTAAATTTTGGAACATCCAGAATCAATTCTAGAATGATTTTAATCACTTTCTCTAATGTACTTAGTAAAGCATCCAATCACTCCATCTCAACCCTTCCTTTTTAGAATCAATTCTACTCAACTGTAAACCAAACGGACCAATAACGCTAGCTTTAACGTGGGAACAATCCACCTCAGAAATGGAATAAAGTCAGCGATAGTGAAGGTTCCGAACAACTTAGAAAACTCCTGCATGATGCAATGAACTCTTGTTGTCTTCCCCGTCGAGCCTATACCCCAAAGCAGCACGAAACGATGTTCTTCGTCAGATTAAAAACAACATCTCCCCTATGTTGGAACAGGCTTGCCGACACTCACCGCGACGGCACGGACGACGGCGTAACTTCGTCTCTGACGGACCGCGCCATGACTCTGCACGCTTCGGCTGAAAAGCTTCATGAGGCAGAGCTTACGCATCTGGCGCCAGTAAGGGCCATAATGAGCAAATGCCATGTCAGACACGGTTATAGGTGAGGTACTTGATCTACAGTGGCAGGACGATTGGAGAAGAATGCTATCCTGTTGTTGGAGCGAGCCCGCTTGGCGTGCTGCTTTGATTGGAAATTCGCAACCATGTGGAGGAACCCTATGCGGAAGTGCCAAAACGCCGCGTATTGGTTTGCTAGCTGGCTAAAGATTGGTGTGTGAGGTGGTTCTAACATGTTCATGTTGCCTATGATGGGTAGGCCCTTTTGGTCTGGGGATAGGGTGCCCTGTTTCCCACTGCGACATTTGTGAGATTAGCAACAACAGCCATTGGGATGACAATCAACAAGATAATGGTCGTTTGAATGGTTAGTATTGTGTTTTGCTTCTTGCAGAATGATCCATGTTGTGTGTTTTCGACTTTCGTTTCTTTAGGAAGGCAATGGAATCTGCGGTGTCATGGTGGTTAGAACTTGTGTCTCACACTCAGATATCTATAGGTGTATTGTGTAGGCTTATATATCGAGAAATAGTTATATTTATTGTTTAATGCCTTGTTGATTTTTTATCTCAACACACTTCATTTTTTACTATTTACTAAATCTTAAATACAGTCCATATACATCTATAAATTTTTAATTAAACACCTCTTATGTATAATTTAGTATCTCACTTTTTACTATTTGATCCGAGGTTAACCGGAACTAGCTCGACTGATCATAAGCGCGCCTACCAGCTACCTCAGATTTGATTACTTACCTCAGCCTCTCGGCTGGCCTAAGCCATCTCGACTACTTATTCATACAACCATCTCATCTCGGATGGCCTATCTCAGCATCTCGGCTGACCTATCAGCCATCTCGACTGGCTTTCATACAACCATCTCGGCTGGCCTACTCAGCCCAATCGTACGTGGGTCTAATCCACCATTTCAGTGGCCAACCTCAGCCATCTCGGCTCGCCCATCTAGGCTGCATGGACACTTCAACTGTGCACCCGGGACCACCAAATAGCCCCTCACCCTACCACATGCCTATGCCTACGCAGACTGACACCAATAAAGGGCACTTCCCATCACATAGACTGAGCAACTTACCCACTGACACAAGCAATCAGGCGTAGGTTGGGCTACATCACAGACTAGCCCTGGCTAGACCCCATGCTATAAATACCCCCCCTCCATGGAGGGTCAGGTACGCTCAATTCTCCCCTGCTCACACTCTGCCTCAAACCCATTCTAACTTGGGCGTTGGAGTGTCTTCGCAGGTCACCCCCTCCTCCTCCACCGGAGCCACTGTTCAGAGCAACCACCACCGCATATCACCCAACCTCCAACATCTCAGATCACTATCTCGGACAACCAGGGAACATCTCGGATTACATCCAGAACCACCTTGGGACACCCAGGAATGATCACCTACGCCACGATCTTTTGCCTGGCACGATCATTTGGCGCCGTCTGTGGGAAGAGGTAAATAATAAACCCAACCAACTCTTCTGGTTGAAACCTCTTCTCCTTTTCCTTTTTCCAATCTTAGAAACCATCACCCTGAGCGTATATGAATACTCAGATCTGGGCTTGCCCAGTTTCCTACATTTTTGGATCAACTCATTTCTTACGAATCTGCCCTATAAAGTCGAGGAGGTGGGTAAACGAGCGTCCTTGGTTTTTTTTGTATTGATAATCCGTTTCTTAATTTATGGTCATTTTTGTACTGTATGGGAGGAGATACCTGCAAAAGCATACTTGCGAGGATGAGATACCTTAAATCCGAGGTGTGAAAACCCGGATGACGAACATGTCAGAATGACCTACTTCAAAATCTGAGGTGTGAAAACCCGGATAGCTTACATCAAAATCCGAGGTGTGTAAACCCGGATGACATACACAGAGGATGGCGTACTCCTAAATCCGAGGTGTGAAAACCCGGATGGAGAAGTTATGAAGATGCTTCTAAAATCCGATGTGTGAAAACCTGAATGACATACACAGAGGATGGCGTACTCCTAAATCCGAGGTGTGTGAAAATCCGGATGGAGAAGTTATGAAGATGCTTCTAAAATCTGAGGTGTGAAAACCCGGATGACATACACAGAGGATGGCGTACTCCCAAATCCGAGATGTGAAAACCCGGATGGAGAAGTTATGAAGATGCTTCTAAAATCCGAGGTGTGAAAACCCGGATGACATACACAGAGGATGGCGTACTCCTAAATCCGAGGTGTGAAAACCGAAAGAATGGAGAAGTTATGAAGATGCTTCTAAAATCCGAGGTGTGAAAACCCGGGCATAAGGAGGAGGGATAAAGGTGGAGGAGTGGAGATGAAATCAAAAAAGACCGGATGACATACACAGAGGATGGCGTACTCCTAAATCCAAGGTGTGAAAACCCGGATGGAGAAGTTATGAAGATGCTTCTAAAATCCGAGGTGTGAAAACCCGGATGACATACAAACGAAGATGACGTACTTCCAAATCCGAGGTGTGAAAACCCGGATAGCTTACATGTCAGGATGACATGATTTAAAATTCGAGGTGTGAAAACCTGGATACCTTACATGTCAGGATGACATGATTATAAATTCGAGGTGTGAAAACCCGAATAGTTTACATGCGAGGACGAGATACTTCTAAATCCGAGGTGTGAAAACCCGGATGACATACACAGAGGATGGCGTACTCCTAAATCCGAGGTGTGAAACCCGGATGCATACATGCGAGGATGGTATACTTCCAAATCTGAGGTGTGAAAACCTAGATGACGTACATGGTCAGGATGGCATGCTTCCAAATCCGAGGTGTGAAAATCGGGATAGCGTACTTGCGAGGATGACATCATTCAAATCCGAGGTGTGAAAACCCAGATAGCTTACATCAAAATCCGAGGTGTGAAAACCCGGATGACATACACAGAGGATGGCGTACTCCTAAATCCGAGGTGTGAAAACCCGGATGACATACATCTAAATCTGAGGTATGAAAACTCGGATGACATACATCTAAATCCGAGGTGTGAAAACCCGGACGACGTACATGCTAGGATGACCTACTTATAAATCTGGGGGGTGAAGACCCGGATAGTTTACATGCGAGGATACTCCTAAATCCGAGGTGTGAAAAACCGGGTGGAGAATTGCAAGTATGAGATACTTCTAAATCCGAGGTGTGAAAACCTGGATGACCTACTTCTAAATCCGAGGTGAACAAACCCAGATGACCTACTTCTAAATCTGAGGTAAACAAACCCGAGTGACCTACTTCTAAATCCGAGGTGTGAAAACCCGGATGACCTACTTCTTAATCCGAGATGAACAACTTCTAAATCCGAGGTGTGAAAACCTGGATGACCTACTTATAAATCCGAGGTGAAAACCCGGATGACATACCTATAAATTCGAGGTCTGAAAACCCGGATGACATACTTATAAATCTGAGATATGAAAACACAGATGGTGTACTCGCCAGGATGGAGAAGTTATGAAAATGCAACATAAAAAGGAAGAATTAAAATACAAATTGTCTATGGGGAAAGCTTTACGTGAAGAACGTAATTTTCTTCTCCTCACAATTCTAGTCGCCAACTGACCAGCTTTCATACCCCAGCCGAGGGCTGGAAATACAGGACAGTAAAATGAGATGCTAGAGTAAACGCACACGCGAAACCAAGTCTAAAACTTGACAAGATCCGAGTTTATGAGCTCGGAGAAATAAATTTAGGAGTATACAGGGCGTGGAATACCCATAAATCCGAGTTCATAAACTTGGATAAATAAATTCTTCATATGCAGAGCGTGGAGTACTTCTAAACCCGAGTTCATAAACTCGGATAAATAAATTCTTCATATGCATAGCGTTGAGTACTTCTAAATCCAAGTTCATAAACTCAGATAAATAAAATTTTGGGTAAAGAGTATGAAAAAGACGAGATCTCATTAACTCAACTCACCGGCTATGATGATATCCCAGCCGACCAATCTTCTCGCCCTAAATATCCCACACTCTGTTTTACCTACTTGAATTTTCACCCCACAAAAGGTCAGACCATCCGTTAAAATCGCATTCGACATCTCGACCCCATATACTTAAACATGACATCGAGCTGGGGGGCATCTGATCCAGAGGTTAACTCGGAACTAGCTCGACTGGTCTAGCGGCCTACCAGCTACCTCGAATTTGATTACCTACCTCAGCCATCTCGGCTGGCCTAAGCCATCTTGACTGGCTTATCATACAACCATCTCGGCTGGCCTACCTCAGCCATCTCGGCTGGCATATCAACTATCTCGGCTTACCTACCTCAGCCATCTCGGCTGGCCTATCAGCCATCTCGACTGGCTTATCATACAACCATCTCGGCTGGCTGTAACGCCCGCGTTTTACCGTTTTTGCCGTTTTGAGTGTTTTATTGGATTTTGAATGATTAAATTTATTTTTAATCATCAAAATGTATATTTTTGGATTCAGTACTGAATTTCCTATTTTAGGAATTTTTCTGTGAAAAATGACCTTTTTGCCCTCCTGTACTCTGACCCGGGCCCGAATTCTCTTGATCCGGGCCAGAAAAATTGCACAAACTTTCTCTTTTTTCCCCTTGGAGACCATGCGACCAGCCTTCATGCATGGTGCACACTTGGCTATTTTTCCCTTCCAAGCCATCAATTCTTTAAAAAGGTGAAAATATGGCATTAATCACACCTTTCCACCTTTATTTCTCTCACACATGCAAAGCTAACCACATTTCTCTCATTTCTTTCCTTCCTCCTTCCTTGGCCGTGAACCACCATCACTTTTCTCTCAAATTCTTCACTTCCACCATAAACACCAACCAAGTTTAAGTCCCATTTTTGGACTTAAGCTTAAAAAGACACACTTTTTAGCCTAAAATCACTTGTTGGAGACCATAAGGAGGAGCTTGAGGGGCTGTTTTTAGAAGAAAAATTCTGCACTTTCCTCTTGAAGATTTGAGGTAGGGGGGAGAACTTGAACTTTAGTAGGAAATGTAACTAGAGTCAAGGATTTACCCTTGAATCCTTGCCTTTTGGCCTTATTTTCACTTGAAAAATCACATCTTTTGAACTTATTTTGTATGTATGTTTTTGAATTCTTTGAGCTGGGTTGATATTGTTGTTTGCATGTTTATGTTGATGCTTGAAATGTATTTATTTGGTGGATTTGGGTGCATGCAAGCCAAGTTAAATTTTTTGCAAAAATCCTCTCTTTTTCTCTTTTCCTCTCGGCCAAGAGAGAAAGAATGGGCTGCATGTATTCTAAATTTGTTTTGATGATTGTAATGTGTTTAGATGATGATTTGATGAACATGCATGTGGTTGGTTGGAATTACAAAATTGTTTTGGTGATTAATCTTGAAAAAATGGCATTTTGAGCTTAAAAATGAAAGTTTGAGTCTTGAAATGTGCATGGATGATTTGAATGGATTAAATGTGATAATTGTTGTTTGGAATGTATATACATGATTATGTGAGATTTTGGTGAAGATTGGATGGTTCGAAAAGTTAGGGTTTTTGATGAACATTCAAGCATGTTCTTGATGTTCATGTGAGTTCTTGATGAAATTCATCAAGAATGTCCTTTTTGATCCTAAAAAGATCAAAAGGATGTTTAAAACATGTTTTTGGGCTAAGTTTGTCCAAAAGGACTAAAAGATAAAATTATAACAAAAAGGGCTAAAATGAAAATAATTTAAGTTTTTAAAATAAATAATTAAATTCGGATTTTTAATTTAATTAAAATAAAAGTCTATTTAAAAGTCATATTTTTAATTTACTATGAGTAAGAATGGGCTCTCATGGTCCAATAACCTATAGGCTTTTTATTTAGGTCCAAAGCATTTAAAAAGAAAGTCAAAACTCAAATTTAAAAGATAATTAAAAATAATTAATCTAAGTTGTTAAGATTAAGCTTAGAATTAATTAATGAACTTAATTAATTTAATTACCTAAGTTGATTAACCTAATTATTTAAGTTAATTAATGATTAATTAAATTTAAATATAATTAATCTTAATATAATCGTTAATTAAGTAATTAATCGCTAACGTCGGTTAAGAACTAATTAATTATAATTAACCTTAATCAAACGTAATTAACAATCCTAATCCAAGATTAAGGAGGAGATTAAGGGATAATTAGAAATTAATTAGGACCTTAAGTAAGGATTAAGACTTAATTAAAGAAGGTAAAGCTTAATTGTAATCCGATTAATAAAGATTAGTTATGATTAAAAACTAAACCTAATCTTAATTAGTCATACAAAGAGAACTAGGATAAGAAATGCCTTTCATAAAACACATCCATAAGTCTTAGTAAGTTATAGGACTTAAGTGAAATTGATTATCAATAACACTAGTACAAACCACCTTAAAAGATTATAACCAACACTTTCTCTCTACATAAGACTTGAGAAGCTTGGTAAGAGAGTGTGATCTAGTTTCTCTTGTGAAGAAAGACTTTGAATCAAGGCGTGCCATGGTGAAGTGGTGACGTGGATTGACTCACTAGGCTTTGCCTGTGAGGGTAAAATACTGTAAGTATTGATTGTGTGACATGCATCATAAAGCATAAATGATGATCAAGGTTTGAAAACCTTACGACCTATATGACAACAACACTTGGTACAAGTGTGAAATCGGTTGGGAAGGGTGCACTGGGTTTTGCAAAGAACACCAGCCGGGTCCTGAAAGAGGGACGCCAGCCCTGAGGATGGCCTAGCTCCCAGACGATCACAGAGGACGTAGACTAGCTCCCTACAGTCGTGATCAGGGAACCCATCTTAGCCATGCTTGTCGCTCTCATGATTTTCGGGTCAGTTGAGATTGTCTGGAAGTCGGGAATATTTGTTTGGCCAAAATTGAGCAATGCTCTTTGTACCAATGCTAGTACAGACTCTAACTCCTGATGCGTTGTACGTATATGGTCGGGCAGTTGCTGTGTGCTCTGCAGGTGGTGATATTTCCCCGGGCCCTCATGCATTAATTATATGCACCATGACAGCATAAATTATATCCTTGTGACTGTGATTGTGATTGCGATTATATGAATGTCCCGTGTATGCTCTAGTTATTGCATCCTACATGTTGTGAGTTCATGCGATGTTCTCACCCTTCCTTTTCTACTTCTGTTATTTCCTATCGTTGTATTCCTCCGCTACGTCGACAGCCGGTATTGGAGAACTGCAGAATGACGACTATGCGAGTCCAGCTGACATGGGAGCCACGGGGCCAGTGGCGTGTCACCGATGTTCCTAGACGCCGTGTATTTACGGGGGAGGTACGTGTCACTATTTCTCACCCCAGCCTGCCCCTGGTCCCAGAGTTAGATTTCACAGTGTCGGTGATTCTGGAGTTCGAGACGCCCCCTGGACTTAGACGCCACACAACTTTTCTCAACCGCCGTCGTCGTCCCACTCCGTCATCTTCATCACCGTCTTCGCGTATGGCGATGTTGGACGAGCCAGGCTCCCCTCGCTACACTCCTAGCCCAGAGGTGTCACCTCCATAGTCTGTACGTCCTGGTGTTTTTAGCCGTTCCCCTCCGAGTGTTTCGGACCTGATTATGATCGACGATACTACATCCGAGAAGGAGGACCCGGAGGACGATTCTGAGGACACAGAACCGGAAGAAGATCCTTCCAGTGATGACCCCTCAGAGGACTTTGGGATGATCAATCTCAGAGGTACTGACGGGAGGAACTACGAATGGATCTCAGCTGAGTCGGATGATGACGAGTAGTATAGTGTGGTTGGGAGTAGTGTTGAGTCTAGTAGATAGCAGCTCTGATTAGTGGCCTCTCATTTTGTTTTGGGTTGAGGTCTTATCTGTTTATCCTACTGCTAGAACTCTTGTTTTGTATGGTGGTGTTGTTATTTGGGAATCACCTTGACATTATGGCATGTATGTATATATTTATTATGTTTCCTCCCTATGATAGATCTTATATCTGCGTGTATGCCGTGTATGTATGTGGAATGACTGATTCGCCTAGATGTTTTTAGAAAAAGAACTTTCAGACTTAAGGAAAGGACATTTTCATAAATACTTAAAATGGAATTAGAAGGTAATAAGTGGATGATGGCTAAAGCTCTTTCAAAAAAAAAAATCCAGTATTTTCTAAGTTTCGAAACAGTAAGTTCGATGGTTACGTTCCGTAATGTGATATTCTTAGCGGTATAACTAAGGGTGTCGCACTGGCCTACCTCAGCCATCTCGGATGGCCTACCTCAGCCATCTCGGCTGGTCTATCCACCATCTCGGCTGGCCAACCTCAGCCATCTCGGCTAGCCCTCTAGGCTGTATGGACACTTAACAACTGTGCAACCTGGGGACCACCAACTAGCCCCTCACCCTACCACATGCCTATGCCTACGCAGACTGACACCAATAAAGGGCACTTCCCATCACATAGCTTGAGCAACTTACCCACCGACACAAGCAATCAGGCGTAGGTTGGGCTACATCACAGGCTAGCCCTGGCTAGACCCCATGCTATAAATACCCCCTCCTATGGAGGGTCAGGTACGCTCAATTTCTCCCCTGCTCACACTCTGTCTCAAACCCATTCTAACTTGGGCGTTGGAGTGTCTTCGCAGGTCACCCCCTCCTCCTCCACCGGAGCCACTGTTTAGAGCAACCACCGCCGCATATCAACCTCCAACATCTCGGATCACTATCTCGGACAACCAGGGAACATCTCGGATTACATCCAGAACCACCTTGGGACACCCAGGAATGATCACCTACGCCACGATCTTTTGCCTGGCACGATCACTATTTATAGATCTTAAATGGGTTCCACTGATACACATCACCTATTTTTGTATTTTTATTATTCACAAATATTTTGTTAATAAATAATAAAATAATATTAAATCATCCATAAAACGACCTTTTTCTTTTAAAAACCTTGCATTTTCAGCTATTTTTGCCCCAGGGAATGACAAGGCAAAAAAAAACATTAACAATGTTTAAAACCCTGGGAATGTAAGGCAAAAAAAAAAAAAACCCAGGAATGTTAAAATTATAAAAATATCATTTGGACATGCAAATATAATTGTCAGTATAAAAAAACGTTAGCGGTGTTTAAAGTTGCACCACTGCGCTTACAGAGTAACAATTTTTCAGTAGCATTACCCGGGGATGCCACAAAAATAAAGAAAAAATTAAAGCATTTGTGCTCAACTGAGAATCAGTGCTCCATAAGCACATGCGACCCAAATCACTCTGTCGCTACATTCTTTCCAAACACTGGTGCTTATTGAGCAAATATGTACTCAACAAGCAGTGCGATAAGTGCTCAACTGAGAACCAGTTCTTCATAAGCACCTGTGACCCAAATAACTCTATCGTGACTTTCCTTCCAAACACTAGTGCTTAATTATTGAGCAAATACTCAACAAGCAGTGTGATAAAGTTGCTCTTACACTTTCCTTCCTTCGTTTCATTTTTTTCTTTTTATTTATCTCTCTTTTCTTTTTTTTATTAGATCAATTTAATAATTATGCAATATCAATGTAAAAAAGTTTTACATAGACATCGAATGATGTATTATCACGTCATTTAATGAATTATGACACCCCATATACTATTGAATTCATTAAATGATGTAACAATACATAATTGGATGACTGTGTAAATTTTTTTTACACTGACAGTATAAACTCGTTTAGACCATAAAAAATTAATCGATATACATTATTAGTGTAACATAGTTTTACACAATATTCAATTATGTGTTATCATGTCATTTAATAAAAATGACAAGTCATGTAATATTAAATTCAATTAAAAAATATGCCAGCACATCATTAAATCCTTGTGTAAAATATGTTTATATTTTAATAATGTATATATATTAAACTCTTAAAAATATTCACATAAAAAATAAAGGTGTTTTATTAATAATTTATGTATCATCACGTCACATCCCAAGGGTGAGGCAAAGGTATTTTATCAATTATTTACATGTCATATGTCAACCTCTTTTTTTAAAAAATTTATATAATATATATATATATATATATATTTTATAAAAAAACTATATTATAAATGCATACATACACACAAAAACACACATATATATAGAGAGAGACTTTACTATTGAATTATGCTTTATTTATTTATCTTGTATTTCCAGAGTTAGGTTTGGTATTTTATAATTGTATATGGGTTGAAGTATTCCTTATACTCCCTTTAATTTTTTTTTTTGCTTAAAAAAAACACAAACACACAGACACACACACACATATATATATATAAAGGGAGAGAGAGTAAGCCCTAAATCTTAAAACGATATAGATATAGATATATATATATATATATATATATATATATAAGTCAGGATCCATTGACACCAGGTGTCAAACTTTAAGAGTTACACCTCTTAATAACTCTTTGTAAAATGTGAATTTGATGAATCCAACCGTTGAATTGAAAGTTCTTGTAAAGTAGATCAAGCTTATAAAATTTCATAAAAATCGAAAACTAATTGATACTTCATCGAACTAATTTATTTTAACGTATAATATGTTTTTAAAATATAAGTAAAAGTCCACTATTAGATAACATACATACGAAAGTCCAAATTACCTATAATTTTATATACATGATCATGAATGTAATATAATGTGATTCAACGGTTGGATTCATAAAATTCGCATTTTACAAAGAGTTATTAAGAGGTGTAACTCTTAAAGTTTGACACCTGGTGTCAACGGATCCTGACTCATATATATATATATATTATATTTGAAAAAACTACTCCCTCCGTCAAATGTCAATTTTGTAAGATTTTCTTGAAAATTTTCTTTTCATCTTTTTGATAAAATCTTTTATAAAATTTTAGAAACATTTGTTAGTTTTTACCGTCACATCATTTATTAAATTTAATAACACATTAGATGTCATATTCAATAAATGATTTGGTTGCACATCATTGGATGTATGTGTAAAACTTTTTTACACTGACAATGTATATAATTAAATCCAAACTCTAGCTTATAAAAAAATAATAAATCCAAACTCTAATTATAAAAGTTTAAGAGTTTAATTAATATACATTGCCAGTATAAAAATGTTTTATATTAATATTTAATGATGTGTTACCACATCAATTAATAAATTTAATAATAAAAATTGTCTTATTCATTAAATAATATTTAATATATTATCTATTGTTTTATAATTACAATATATAATTATTAAATTCTAATTATAAAATTAATAATTTTATTTGCTGATGTAAAAAGATCTGTTGACGTTTCCCATTTTTCTTTAATTTCGCAGGCTACCTAATCGCCACATTTTCAATGCAAACATTATCCATGACCCATATGGTCTAAAAATAAATAAATAAATTGAGTTTCAGTTGTTCCGGAGGTTAATTCAGATCAGATCTAACTCGGTTAGTCTAGTGGCTTTTGAGCTTTCCCATTTGGCTGGCTTTCCAGCTTCCCATTCATATTAACTCTAATCCTTGATAAGGGAATGATACACCCCGACCTGGAGATATATTTCGGCCGGATGAACACTCAATAATTGTGCAACTCAGGACCATTAATGGGCTCCTCACCGACCACTTATCTTATTTATGCCTACATTGACTCACATCACTAAAGGTACGTCTCATTACTTAAATTGACCTACTTACCTATTGACACAAGCGATCATGGTCGGTCCAACCCTTAAACGGGTAAAGCCCCCGCTTTAGGCCCAAAAAAACCTTTATTTTAGGGCCCTAAAAAATATTTTATTTACTATTGATATTTTTTAAAATTAAAAATTAAGCTAATAATTATTTAGTAAGTAATATTAAATTATTAAGAGTAATCAAGTCCTTTTCCTTAAAAAAACTCATTTTATCACAATTTCTCTCTTCTCATTAATAATAATTATTAATTATTAATAATTAATTCTATCTATTTTTAACATTGATTTGTCTCATTTTTTAAATTTATCCTAACAAGCATGCACTAATATATTGAAGAGTACAAAATGTATTATCATAAAATTCGCTTTAGGCCCAGAGAAACTTCAGGTCAGCCCTACAAAGTGATCAGGCATATGTTGGGATAAATCACATGCTAGCTCTCGCTAGATCACAGACTATCAATACCCCCTCATATGGAAGGTCAGGTACACTTTATTTTTCTTTTGCTCACACTTTCTCAAACCCCTCATAATTTGGGCATTGGAGTGTCTTTGTAGATTATCCTCTTCTACACCATCAAAGTTGCTGTTTAGAGCAACCACCATCGTCTCTCAACCTCTATCAACGCGGATCCCTATCTCAAACAGCTTCAAACATCCCATATTACATCCCGGACCATCCTGGAGCACCCAAGCATATTGATCATCCCAAGTATGATCACCAACAATAGTGGGATATTTGCTAGATAATTGGAATTTTGTAACTATATGTTGATACGGGTACAATTTCTAGGAGTATATTTTTTGAGGAGATATGAAATCATGGGTCAATCTAATAATCTAATGTATACAAGTAAAAAATTTGTGTATGTGTACACAAATTTGAAAATAACCTTATGATATATTAATAATTTATTTGATGATGGTGATGATTTAGTGCTCGTTTGATTTCTAGTTTAAAATCGTCACAATCAATTATGTAAAATTTATTTTAAATTACTTTCGTCCAATGTGATTTGTAAATAAATCGTGCAATATCAAACAACTGTTAAGAAGATATAATCAGTTACAAATTGTAAACAAGCATACTTTCGTTTTGTCAACTATGCCCATAATTTTGAATTAATTCTTTGACTACCTGCAACCTCATTTCTCACCCCAGTACCCATTGGAACAATCCCAATCCAGAACACAATGAATTACAATCACTTCCAGCCACTTATTACAAAAAAATCAAAATCCATCAAGATTATGGTCCAAGAACACTCACCCAAAAATGAATGAATCATGAACAGATTTAGCATAACCAAGAGTCACAATCATCCACCCAAATCAAACTAGAAAATAAAGAGGAGAGAACAGAGCTTGTGTCCTTTTTCTGGCTACCACCGTAAACACCTTGGCCAATGTCTCTCTCTTAATTATGCCGCAATCCGGTAGATGTTTGATAGCTTCAGCTTAATTTATAGCATTATTGAGCAAAAATTGAAATTTAATTAAAAAAAAAAAGACAAGGGAACCACGAAGTGCTTACTCTCCTACTCTCTGCCAAAAACTGAAAATAGTCATGATTCGCTTGTCCCTTGAATGAGATTATAGTGTGATGTAAATTTATGCCAAAAATTTTCCTTTCTCTATGCAAAGAACACTTGTAATAAGTGGTCAAAAGAAAGAAAATCACTGCTTTTAATTTTACTGATTCATTTGTCTTTCTTATTTTTTTCATTTAAGAAACATACGTGGAACTCCAACCTTTACATTAAAGATTCCCTTGTCAAGCAAATCCTTAATTTTAATTAATTTTTTACTAGTACAAATACAATACCGAATCCTCTAATTAATAACTATTGAAAAAAATAAAAAAAAATAAGAGAACTCCAGAATAAACTAAGGGTAATTTGTTTGTAGTCTTTTAAAAAATTTAATTTAAAATGTGTTTTAAAGAATTTGTAATAATTATGTGTATACATAGCTGACTTGACTTCTATCCCGATGCGGATGGGTTGCTTCAAGTCAGTAGCTGGTATGGATTTTCTTTGACTCTGTGAGTGAGCACAATGGGCCGGGGATGTACATGTCAAAATACTCTCACGTCCAAATTAGACATAGAGCAGCAAGCCAACAATATATATATATATATATATATATATAGGAAATGAAACTGTGCATACTTGACAATTGATGTATGTGAGTGTATTATAGGAGCATATGAGTGTTATTATATCACTTTTTAAGATACTTTTTTCAAGACACTTTTTTGATTAGTTAAAATTTAAATGGATCCCACCAAAATATGTGGGTCCCACTTCAAATATGGTTAAACTCATATGACTTTCAACCAATTAAAAAAGTATGTTGAAAAAAATGTGTTAGAAAATGTGTTTTAACACTTTCATAAGAATATTTAGGGTCTATTTGACTTATAGTTGGCATAATTGATTTGGGTAGAATTAATTTTAAAAGAATTGATTTTTATTTGGATACATAATTTTAAAAGTGGGTTGATATAAATTGATTTTGTTTGGATGAGATAAAACAAAACTATTTTCCTTAACAATTGATTTTGACAGGTTAGAAATGCATTTTGTTCTCTAGAACGATATACCAAACGGGCTCTTAATGGAGGTGATTCCAATGGAATGCTTTCTGTTGTGCCTTGAAACGCATGGAGTGCCCCTAGGTGTGAGCATAGTAGGCTAGCTCTTGTTGGGCCAGGATGGTACTTGTGTGGGTTGGCCCAATCATTTATTGATTTGGCCTTTCTAGTATTGTATACGTGTAAGTTATTTAAAAGAAATAAAAAAAGAATTTCGACCAAAAAAAAAAGTTATTTAAAAGAAATAAAAAACAAAAAAAAACTTTGGTATTTTAACATTTATTTCAGAAATTGAAAACCATATAACTTTTAAAAAAATTCTGAAAAAAACTAAGGTTGTGTTTGATTCAGTTTTTTTTTTGTTTTTGAAATCTATTTTACAAATTGTTTTTAAAAATTGTTTTTTACAAACTAAATGATTTATTTACAATATTTTTCAATCTAAAAACAAAAACAACTAAAAAATAGTTTTTCAAAATATTTAAAAGTAGTTTCAGAATTTTAGTTTTTTAAAACTAAAATACAGTAAGACTTTTCAAAACTTTTTTTTTAAATTGTCTGTCAAATAGGTTTTTCTGTTTCCTGTTTTTAAAAATAGAAAACAGTTTTTAAAAATTGTAAGCAAAAGTCTCTATCATTAATTTTCTTTTAAGTTTAAACAAATACAGCTCTAATAAATTCACACACAAAGCTCTTAAAAGGATCGAAAAGTTGTATTGAATTGTATAGTACAACAAACTAACAATTTTTTTATCTTTGATCGAGAATCCCTACAGGGATAACTATGGGTTTAATCCTCCGGCCAAGGGTGGTGATTAGGTAAAACCATTAGATTCGAACCCTAACCTTGTAGGTAAAGTCCGTCTGGGTTACAGTCCATTTCCATTGCGACTGACCATTGTTTGGTGCAAGAAAAATGTTAGGTACACAAAAATTGGCAATTTGACGCTATAGCGGAAACATATATCCTTTATATCTTTATGACACGGGGGATAAAATACTTGTTATAGAGGTTAATTTATGAAATTTTCAACATTGATTCATTGGTTTTGCGATGTTCCATTGGTGTGTTGCTCTTATAGTTCAAACAAGGGCATCTGTAGTTGTTCTAGAGCAAATCCTGAATGGCTAGGGATTACTTACAGAAATGTCCCTAGCATAAAATAATTTCGTAATTATGATGAATTTTTACATAGTTAATCCATGGTTGATTTTGAGACTTATTTAACTATTTCATAGTTATTTTATTGCTAAATTTTGTCGAATTTCTGTTTTCCTAGCTAAAAAGTTAGCATTTAGTCGTTGATTGTTCACCGCAACTATTACATACATAATGTGGTTAATATATTTCCACTTCTACTAAGTCAATTCGTAGCTATGGTTTTAGGAGAAGTGAGGATTCTTAACTATGATTAAACCCTGAACACGATTGCCCCTAATAATAAAGGAAAATCCCTAACTATGTTTTTTATATGTTAACATATGCAGTAACAAGTATGAATTACTTACCATGCAATTTAGATCAATCAAACATGGTGGCTGTTACGGTGAGTTACATACCTTGTGCACCACCAGTGGTGCACAATTTTACCTGTAACAGGGGTTTTTACCCGATTTTCTACTATTTAAAAAAATAATAATGTGGAAAATATTTTTAAAATTTGCATTCTAGAGTCCCATAACCTAAACACATTTGGCCATAGGTCTATAACGTTGTTGTCTCTCACGGCTAGAAAAGGGTTCCCTGTTGTTGTCGTTCTCTTCGTTGTGGTTCTATCCGGTGACCTGCGTGGTTTGAAGGTGCGAGACATGCACTCAACGTTATGGGTGATGCATTTGAAGGATAGCTCTACCACCTAGCCAATTTGGTAGTCGAGGAGTGGGTATGGCCCCCTGTTCTCCTTGAAGCAGAAGCCTGATTTAAAGATTTAAAGCATTTCCCCCATTATCGTTGAAGCAGAATCTCTGTTTAAAGAACATAATCATTTTCTCGGGTGATTGTTGTTTAGATCCAGGTCTGAGAAAGAAGATAGCGCGTGTGATCGTCCTACTTGGTAGCAATCTGATTAAAACCATTAGGGAAATTTGGGGTTGATTTCCATCATTTTGCGCAGAGGTAAGTTCTCATTTGTATTGTTTTACTTCTGATAGAATGATTAATCTTAGATATGAAGATGGTCATTATGTGTATTGTGTTCCCAGAATCAGTGGTTTGAATGGTTTAAATGTATCGAGTAATTTCTTCAAGGGTATTGTAGTTATTGTTTATTTCTCAGAATTCCATTTTGTTGAACTGTATTTTTGTTGTGCTATGTGAATAGAGGGATGAAACAATTTTCTGCAAGTATGAGTAATGCAGAGACAGTGGGCCGAGTAAGATTGATGTTGTGTAAATATTTTGGTATAGTTGTAAAGTTAGTGTTTTATTCACTTCAACTTTTGTATGATTAATTGATTGAGTATAGTGTATGTTTGGTTCTTTGTTCCTATTTTTAATGTTGTAGGGGATGAGAGGTTTGAATTTTGGTACTGAGAATCATACGGAAGGTAATGAAACAGAATTTGTTGAGCAACGTAGTCGTCCATTTTTTTAGAATGGTGGCGAAGGTGTTTTTGTAGTAGATGAGAATTGGAGCAACGATTGTGTAGTTGATGGTGAGGAAGATAAAGGTGATTCTCCTTCTTCGGAGAATAATCACATTAGAGGTGTTTTCTTTTGTGATGATGAAAATGGGGGTGCTTTCTTGGTGGGAGAATATTGGAATGAAAGTAATGAAGAAGGTGATGGAGATAACTGTTATGATGAAAAAAATATTAATTGATACTAAGGACAATTTTCTTAACATGGGAGATCTTATTTTGTTTAGTCCATACTTTTGTCTTTATTCACACTTTCACTCTCATTTTCTGTTCAGTGATACCAGGTATCACAAATCAGTCATTAGATTTACGTACAAGGCAACGTGGCATCCTTATCATGTTCAAATTTTTGCATCTAACCTAAATTATAATATTTGAGTTTTGTCCCCAGAAATAACATACCTCCTTGTTCTATTCGCATGCAGACCCGCCTCAAGGTTGCTAAACATCTGAGTAACTCCCTCCTCCCAAGGTTGTCTGAGATAGTCCAATTCAAAGACCTTGTTGGGAATGTTCATAACATAGGTGTAACTGTTCGCAATGGAAGGCAATGCTTTGAACATGGTTTGCTTCAAATGATGGAATTCTACAATCTCCACCAACAAGTTCACCTCTACTACACCTACACACTAAACGATGATTTCAACATTAAAATTTCACGGCCTCACGGTGTGGGTGAGATTCACTACCATTTGCCTGAAGAAATAGAAGTTCACGATATCCCAGATGACCCAGAAGAGGTGCTTGGTGCGGCTGGACGTATCCTATGGACAATTGTACTCACTAAGGCACATGTTAGAGGAAGACAAGGCTTGGTTACTATTTGTATACACTACTCTGTAATTTACATTATACGCCAATGGAAATACGCCACTAACAGTTTATCATACATAATTGAATTTGTAGGTACTCCCTGTCAGAATTGTAACCGGATTCCTAGATGAGGACCAATAAATTGTCCATGTCAAGTTACCAATGGTGAAGTGCAGCCTTGGGTCCTGCTCTGGAACACGAAAATTGAAAAACACTGTAGGCTTGGCCAAGGTTGGTGCCAATTTTACAGGGATGAGGGACTACAAGCAGGAGATAAACTAGTTTTCTGGAAATTGGATGATGAACAATTCATCAAGCTCATATTGAGACTTCAATAGGATTAGGACCAACAATGGATTACCTACATCATTACTAGTTTCTATGTTTTTTTAGGATTGTGAAATTCTTTTTTAAACAACGAATCAGTAACTAGACAATTAATTTAAATTAGCTATGATTTAGAAGTAATTACATGTTCGAATAGTATGATTTAGCAGTAATTCAGACAAGTACTTTAAATCAATAGTAGTATGATTTATTGGCGTTGCTAAACCAGTAATTACATGCCAGCAAGTTAGTAGGAATTGTTTTGGTTTTTAGCCATTGTTTGATGGAGCAATTCTGATTGTCATTGATGTGCAAGTCGAGGTCTGAGAAGGATAATTGCATAGAGGACAAAAGGAAATTATAACAAGTTTTCAACTTAATTACATTAAGGACTGAAACGAAATTATAAGAACTTTCCAATTAAATAACACACTTTATGAAGTATAGGTTACCAGTCAAAGATCTCCACCGTTCAATATTTAATGACTAAATCTAACGGTTAATAACTACTATACCACCAGTGGTACACAAAAAAGTTAACTCACTGTAGATGCCACCATCAAACATCCCCTAACATGGTCCATAAGCATCATTCCTTTCTAGCAAAATGCAATTGTTAATAGCCAATAAGGCTTATTGAGGATGGTGTTAAGGTAACAATGTTTTGCTAAATTTGCAACTTGTTTTATACTTAGAACATTTCTATGACCATCAAAGCTATCCCTGGTTATTTATCAATGGATTAATTGTGAACAAATGTTCATACTAATTAGCAAATAATGAAACGTTCAAAGATGATGTTTTAATATATGTATATATAAGTTAGAAGATTGATGTACACCTTTATTAGCAATATTATACACTTTATTAGGGGTGAGAGGAATGGAAGATATGATACGTAATCATGATAAAAAATAATTTAAAGAGTAATTTTTGCGATTTTTCTAAATTGGTGCAAAGTTAATAAATTAAAAGTGGAAAAGGTTTAAGAATTTAATATATATATATATATTTGTTAGTGTAAAGAATTTTTATACAGACATCAAATGACGTGTTGTCACATCATTTATTGAATTTAATAAACACATGAGGTGTCATATGCATTAAATGATGTGGCCGCAGATTACTGGATGTCTGTGTAAAACTTATTTACACTGACAATATATATAAATTAAATCCAAAGTTGAGTTTATATATATATACACACACATACATTGTCAGTGTAAAAAGTTTTACACAGACATCCCAATGATGTGATATCACATCATTTATTGAATTTAAACACATGAGGTGTCATATTCAATAAATGTTGTGGCGGCACACCATTCAATATCTGTGTAAAATTTCTTTATTTAACAGTGTATATCAATTAAATCCAAGTATTAATATATCAATCATTATTCTCTCTCTCTCTCACACACACACACACATATATATAGCTCAAGTACTCAACAACGTAACGGTATATATCCAATAGTCTACAATCGATTAAGACTTGTAATTTTTCTTTCACGTACGTTTATAACTATATTAAATCATTAATTTGTCACATTTATAACTTATCTCTTTTTTTATAATATAACTTATCTCTTTTCTATTTCTATATTATAATACTACATAATTATTATGTGTCATAGTTTTGCATGTAAGAGTAGTACCGTTTCCACCCCCTTCCCATATATTTATCTATAATACCTTTATAACTTTTTATATTAAAATAATGTATATATCATATAATGATGTGTTACCACACCATTTAACGAATTTAATAACACATGATATATCATGCTTATTAAATAGCAATAAATTATTGAGTGGCAATGTAAACCATTTTTACATTGTAAATATATATTAATTAAACTCTAAAATAATTCATTTAGACCATTAAAAAAATTAATTGATCAATATAAATTATCAATGTAAAACAAAAAATCCCAAGGGGTTGGTCAAATGGAGTAAGACAAAGTATCATATCTGACAAGTCGCAGGTTTGAACCCCCACTTGTCCCCTTGGGGTGACTTAAAATGTAAGTATCTCTGTAAGTGCTCTTCGAGCCCGAAGACTTTCCCTGCCTTGGACTGGGGCACCATCCCTTCACCCTAAATTTAATGTCACAAAAAAAAATCAATGTAAAACAATTTACATAAACATGCCATGATGTGTTGGCACGTCTTAATAAATATAATATCTCATGTGATGTTAAATTCAATAAATGATATGACAACACATCCTCAAATATATGAATAAAATTTTTTCATGTATATATTAAACTCCTAAAAAAATCACATGAAAAATAAAAGTGTTTTATCAATTATTTACGTGTAATCATGTCACATCTAATGTAATATCTAATTAATAATTTACAAGTCATCATGTCACATCATGATTATTAATTTTCTAATTTATTATTTCAACATTTTATTCAAAAATGGATTAATAGTTTAAAGAATTAAAATTATAATTTAATAAATATACATGATAAATATAGAAAATTTTTTCACTAACCTTGAATAATTTACTATCAAATTATTAATTTAATAAATAATAAAATAAATAAATAAATGTTATAATCTGTCTTATTTCTATTTTTAAAATAATATATTGTTTATAAAAGGTAAATTAAAACATTTATTTATTTATTCATTTGTAATCATTTGCACAATTTCATTCATATATCATTGCGGGTAGAGCTGTAAATGAGTTGAGATATTCGTGAATTATTTGATCTCAGCTCATTAAATCCTTAATCAAACTCATTTGTTTAATTAAAAAATAAACTCTAACTCAAAGTTTGACTCGATTATTTAAATGAATCAAGTTTAAATTTTATAAATTTAAAATTATGGGCTCGTGAATAACTCATTTATTATATATATATAATAATCAATTAATATAAATAATCAAAGTAATGTAAGATTAGTAAAAAATAGAAAAAAAACATAAAGTTATAAATTTATTTTTAAAATAATAATAAAGTAATAAAGTACGTAAAAGAATTATTCTATATATATGACAATAAGTATTGAAATATTTTTTATATTAGTTAAAAAATTATATCGAATTTCAAAGAATATTATATTTTGAACTTTTTAACTACATATACGATATGTTAAAAATATATTTTAATTTTTATATTGTCATTTAATATTAAAATATTTATTAAATGCTAAATTTATAAAATTTTAAAATAATTTAAAGAAAATTTCATAAAAGCAAAACAATAAAGTTATAGGCTAATTAAACAAGTCAAACCCAAACTTTGTATTTCTTTAACAAGTCAAGCTCAAACTTTAAGTTTGACTCATTTAAATAAATGAGTCTAGCATAAGCCACCTTTTTTTTCAGAAATGAAGTTTGAGCTTATTTACCGCCCTAATTGCGGATTTGGTACAACTTTTCTCACCCATATCCAATCAAAACATTTATTTATTTAAACTAAATTAATTTAAGGAACTAAATCTACAAGGTGCATTTAATAAGTTGGTCAACTAATGTTTTTTTTTAAATAGGCAAAATAACATTGAATAGAGCACTAGGGGTGCTCCAACCCAATTACAAAGTATCAAGTATAAAAATTACAAACCATAACAAAAACTAAGAGGACAAAGAGACGCTAGTAGAAACGTCTTCTGTTACAAGACAAAAAGCATAAAACTGAACTTCTACTCTATAAGTGACCAATTCCAAAAACCACCAGCAACACCAAAATTAAAGACCGATAGAACAGCCACTTGCAACATTAATCCTGCATCAGTGATCAAAAACTTCCTGGATCCAACAGTAGAAACATAGAATGAAAAAACTCACCAGTAGTAATTAAAAACATCCAACCATAGGAGAGATGACATACGCCACAAACACACCAGAAACTATTGTTTGAAGACAAAATCTAACCATCAATTATTTTATTTATAAAATTTATAAAAAATGATTTAACTTGATTTCACTATCAAAAGTTTCGATTATTCCAATAATATTATGATTTCAAACTTTAAAATTGTAAAATCGATTACATCCAATAATATTTATTTTAATGTATCAAAAATTTATTATATTATAATAATATACGAACTTCAATAATTATTTTATTTTAAAATATAAAAAATTCATAATATTTGTGAAAAATATGTATAATAGTTTCATGTAAGTCATGGATATTACTTAATTTGTAAGTTTATATATGTGTATATCATTCTAATTCATCCTAATAATATTAATATCTGAAATAAAAAATAATATATAGAAATGCAAAATATAGTTTTAGAATAATTTAATAATATATATACACTATTAGTGTACAAATATTTTACATTATTATCTAATGATGTGTTGTCATATCATGTTGTAACCAAACTGGTTGGTCACAGTGGAATTAGACTATGACCCCATGTGGACTTTACTTGCAAGGTCAACTATGCTTGTGGGAATTTTCGGTCAAAGACCAAAAGAATATCATTGTTAAGTTTTTTTTTGGTACAAATATCATTATTAAGTTTAATGAGGTGTTATATTTATAAATTATGTGTCAACATATTATTAAATAATCGTGTAAAACATTTTTACACAGATAATGTATACTAATCAAATTCTCGTTATAAAAATTTAATATACATTGTCAGTATAAAAAAGTTTTATATCGATATTTAATGATTTATTACCACATCAGTTAATAAATTTAATAATAAATAAATTGTGATATTTATTAAATAACGTGATAATGTATCAATTAAATATTTTTTATAATGATAATATATAATAATTAAATTCTAATTATAAAACTAATAATTTATTTGCTCACGTAAAAAGATCCGGTGTCGTCACTAGTGGAAAAAAGGCTTTTTACGACGGTTAAAAATGACCTTTTACGACGGTTGCACAACCGTCATTGATCCAGCCGTCGTAAAAAAAAGACTTTTTACGACGGTTATACAACTGTCGTTATAAATTTTTTTACGACGGTTATAATTTAAACCGTAGTGGAAAATGGAACATCATACAATATTGAAGCAGTTTTTAACGACGGTTCAAATAGAAACCGTCGTAGAAGGGGACCGTCGTAGAATCCACATTTTACTCCTGCACCCCACCAAAATTTTCTTTTCACACCCTCACTTTTTTGAAACAGGGATTCTACGACGGTTGTGAAGGGGACCGTCGTAGAATCCACATTTTACTCCTGCACCCCACCAAAATTTTCTTTTCACACCCTCACTTTTTTGAAACAGGGATTCTACGACGGTTGTGAAGGGGACCGTCGTAGAATCCACATTTTACTCCTGCTCCCCATATGTTTCTTTTGACACCCTCCAATTTTTTTGAAGCCTCTGTCTACTTTCTACGACGGTTGTCTTACAACCGTCGTTAAAAACTTAATTTTTTATTTTTTTAAATTTTCTTGGACTTTTCAACGACGGTTGTGTTTACCGTCGTTGTTGGTGCTTATAACGACGGTTGTATAGGGAACCGTCGTTAAAACATTGATTTTTTTTTTTTATTTTTCCTGGATTCTTCAACGACGGTTGTATAGGAACCGTCGTTGTATGTTGTTTCCACGACGGTTCCCGTACAACCGTCGTTGTAAGTTACGCACATAATTACAAAAATGCCACCGCGTCACTTTCCACGACGGTTGCTCCACAACCGTCGTGGAATGACCGTCGTAGTATCCAGTTTTTGTAGTAGTGCGTTTTCCCAGCATTCTTTAATTGCGCAAGCTACCTAAGAGCTTCTTTATCAATAGCCAGGGAAGCAACTATGTCAGGGAAGCAATGTTGCTTCTTGAGCAATTGCCATCGGAAGCAATTGAAAAAAGTTGCTTCCTGAACAAAGGTTGCTAGCTAAAGCAACTTATAAATCAATCAATAAATAATAAAAAAATGAGTTGATGTGTATTGGGAAGCACCTAGAGAGAGTTGCTTCATTGTAGAGGTAAAGTGCTTGGAGGTGCTTCTATTGAAAATAATAAAAATGAGTGATGTGTACATGTGGGTCCCATTGAAAGCACTCAAATGAAGTTGCTCCATTGTGAATGCTCTCGTTACATTTTCAATGCAAACAGTATCCATGAAACATACGGTCTAAAAGAAAAAAATTGAATCCCATCAAATCGTGGGATACATGCTAGATAAGGGTATAATTTCTAAGAAGTATATTATTTTTTTGGGAGATATGAAATTCATGGGTCATTCTAAAATACCCGAGGAAAAATTTGTGAATGTGTAAGCAAGTTGAAAACAACTTTATAAATGGTGGTTGATTAAGTGGTGTGTATAAAATAAATTTTGGACTCGAGCTTCGTGGATAGAAATACTATAAGAAATTCGCTATTTAACGATGGTCTTGTAGCGACGGCCACGACACCATCGTTATTAGCTTCGGTCAGGCCGACGCAACAGTCAACGCTAAAGATTTCATCATTAAAAAATATATTTTTTAATTTTTTTATGTAACGACCGTAAGGCTGTCACTACTAAGTAACATTAGCGATGATTTTGGCCGACGCTAAAGTTATAATAATTTTTTTATTTAGCGTCGGCCAAGCTATCGTTAAAATTCGTCGCTAAAGGAATTTTTTTTAGTGTCGGCCTTCGTAAAGTTAGTGTCGGTTTGGCCGTCACTAAATTTTTGTTATTTTTTCACTATATAAATATTTTGCACTATATATCCAGGAAACAAACTTGGCGTAATGGTAATGCACCTTCTTTGTATCGTACAGGTTGTCGCAACTGCATTAACGACACTTTTAGCGACGACCGGTTGATCGTCGCTAATTATGAAATAGCGACGGTTTCTCCCTAAAGCGACGACTTCTGGTCATCGCTAAAAATCGATTTTCTTGTAGTGAAAAAAATCTCGTTGGGAGAGTTAGCCCCACCAAAATGTGAATATTTCCACTTGAGCAATATTGCCTCTCTAAATGATACATGGTGTTAAACAAAAAGTTAAAAATAACCCGGTGATATATTAATATTATTGATGGTGGTTATTTAGTGAGAGAAACCGTAAAGATTCTCTCGCGTTGCAGAGGTGCAGCTACTTTAGCCACAATAAGCTAGTAAATAGCTACTGATCTATCAACTATGGAATGATTCTGTAGCTAACCTAGCTATTCGGTAGCTAATTTTACTGCAGACCCCTGCAGCGCTGCAGAGGATCCGAATCCGAGAGATAATTGTAACATCCTAATATTTCTAAAATAAAATAAAATAGAATAAAGAAGTAATAGTATTAATATTATTATTATCGTTAGAAATCATATTATTTAATTAAAATGGGGGGTGGTGGGTTGAAGTAGGCCCACCCAATTAGATATTTAAATAAGAGAAGGGTTATCTATTTCACCATATCCTTTTTTCAAACGTCAGATAACCAAACCTTAGGGAAGAAAGAAAGCGACTCCACAAGGAGAAGGTGCCGTAGAGTAGATCATCAAGGAAGTTCTGCCATCGTTTCGATCGTCATCTCTAAGGTACGGGGGGAAGTGGTGCTGCTATAGTGTATGCTGGAGTGCTTGGGTAGTGAGGGCAACCATAAGTCCCTCTAGGATCTCTAAATTCGAAGTATGAACTGTGAATCCTATGTTTTGCATTGAAATGTCCTTGTGTGTGTATAATGGCATGTTTCTTGTTGAATTTGAGGGTTGTAAGCGAGACTGTCGAAAATGGTCAAAATAGGATTGGGGGTGAGAATTCATAATTGAACGGTTAGATGTTAAGTTTACAGTAATCTGTTGAAATAATTGAGGAATTCATGATTTATTTTAATCGGGTAAAAACGAGTCAAACAAGTTAGAGACTTAAAGATCGGAGTAAGGATTGAAGAATAGGGTTTAAAAGGGGCAAAAACGCAGGTGCAGTCGCGTATTTGGGTTGCTGGTAATCGATTACACCAGTCTGTAATCGATTACCATGTGTTTTGGGCAAAACATGAAGTTGAGCCCCCTGGTAATCGATTACAGGCATGTTGTAATCGATTACCAGGCCCAATAATTGGGAATTTGCTTCTGGTAATCGATTACAGACTTCTGGTAATCGATTACCAGGTCCAAACTTGAGATGTGAGTGTTGTTTTGATGTATGTGGTGATCCTTTACTTATATGACGAATGTTTATCTAATATAAGAATTGTGTTGTGGAATTGATGGGATTAAATTGGATGTACAATGTGTATTGACTGTGGCATGAGGTGTTGTTATGTGACTATCCTATATGATGTTCTCTGTGTAATTTTATCCATGATGTGATGAGAATGAGTTGAATAGACGATGTTATATGAGAAATATATAAATGATGTTGATGCATTGAGCATGAGCATATGAGGTATGATACATGAGATGCATGCCCTACAAAGGGTGGTGACCATGATGGGGGACATTCGACGCATGGGCCCATAGAGGGGGTGCAACCCAGGGGACGAATATCTTTGCACGGGCCCATAGAGGGGGTGCAACCCAGGGGCAAATGTCTTTGCATGGGCCCATAAAGGGGGTGCAACCTACCGTGTGATGCTAACGATAGGGCCATCATTGGTAACAACTAAGGGGATTGAGGAGGTGCGCCCATTGTGCGGAGTTCCAAATCATGACTCTTGGGAGAGATGTTGTACATGTGCATGGTGTGAGCACATGCCTTTAATTGAGATTGTATGAAAGTGTGAATTTATATTTGTACGAACCTGATGTGTGAAATGAATAGTATATGATGAATCGTATATGAGTCGAGATGAATGATGATATGTATGGTGATGGGTGGGAATAAGGGTATAGCCTTCTGTATTGCATGTATATGTTTGCATTCCTTTCCTCACTGTACTCTTTCTGTGGTTTTCTTAGGTGATGAAGAGGGCACTCAATGTGCTGAATTTTGAAGGACAGGGTCTCGCTCTGATATGTGTGACATCGGGACTTAGTATCCAGGGGCTTTATTTCTTTATTTTGATATGTAGGGATTTATAAAGATTATTTCTAAGGGTCTTACATGGCCAAGTTATGTTTTTATTATGTTGATACTTAGTTTTGCAAACCTTGATTTATTCTTTTATGGAAATAACATTGGATTTTGGCTTAAGTAATTGTTTAAATAAGGATTGTGAACCTTTTTACCTCGGTGTCGACTATAATTTTCTTTATAATTCAATTTGATGAATGTATTATTATTTGGGGCAGAAGGGTGTCACAATAATCGATTTCGAGTTGTAAGACATACTTCCATTCTTACAATTGTGCCAATAATTTTGAATTAATTCTTTGATACATGTAGCCTCATAATTTTAATAACACTTTTAAATAATAATAATAAACATTTTATTGGAATTTATATTTATTAATATAATATATAAAATTATATAAAGGAAATAATAACACATGAAAAATAAATTTAAAACTACTTTAAATTTGATATATTTAAAGATATTAAAATGATAGTAGATAATAAATTCATATAAAATATATATTAGTATAAGTGATTTGATAAATATATAATTATATAAATATAAATATATGATTATTTTATAAATAAAATAATATATGTGTATATATGTTCGGTTTGAATTGGTTTTCTACATAAGGATCTGAGAACCAATCCAATAATTTTTTTTTGGATTTTTTGCGGTTTTTTTTTCAGTTTGATTCAATTTTCGATTTGATTAATTTTGACAGTTTACATAGATTGAATTGATATGAACACCCCTATTGAACTAAGTCCTCATATTAATGTAGTTTTCAACCTCTTTCTTCTTCATGCTACTCGATATTGTTGGACTTGAAAGAATACTCATTTGGGCACAACATTTATATTATCTTGATGAAGACATATATACCGAATTTCACGTAATTTTGACATTCATATCTATGTAATCTAATAATAGAATATAATATTTAGTGTGATTTAGTATAAATTAGTTTTTGTTTTGTATAAATTTTGTATAATTGATTTACTATATAATTTTTTATTTACAATTAGATTGATTAATTTTACACACTATAAAAAATTAAAATATAATTGGTGTATGTTTTAAAGTTTAACAGTTGATATCAATCATATCTCATATAATAATGTGTATTTAATATACCTAGCTAAGAAATGAATCCACCACTTTGGTCCATTCGCCAGCAAATGCAGCGGGTAGAATTAATGAAATTATTTGCTGGCAGATATGATGCTTAATTATGCCACAATCCGGTAGATGTTTGATAGCTTCAGCTTAATTATAATTTATAGCATTATTGAGCAACAAAGTGATTATTTTATACCGAAACTGTATATCCTTAATTACTAGCTACTAGCTAGGATGATATTTAGCATGGTCACGGTAGCTATCTTTATCAATTTATTTCGCTAAAGGTCAATTTGGGATGGATGATTTCTCAATCAACAATGCGATCTTAGGCTGTTTATCTTGGGTGCATGTTTAATTTGTTTAAGCTTTATTTTATTTTATTTTTTAAATTCGCTGAATTAAGCTATTAGAAAATGATAATTATATTTTAGCAAAATAATATATTTAACATGATAGTTCACGTGGCCACAGTCGCTATTATTTATAATGATTTTTTATATAAAAATGTAAATTGATCGATGTATGAAGTTTGAGACATGTGATTTTCCTGTTAACGTTTAAGAAAAATGTATTTTATTTTCTGTCGTTTTCAATACATGGGAAGCTAAAAAATGAAAAGCGGAAGCAGAAAAATACCATTGATTTAAAGTGTACATAATTTTAATACACAATGTTCGATCTAAAGGTAGATAAACCCTTTCCTTACTTTATAAACAAGTTTACTTTAGAGGAAATTTTCCATAAAAACCTATTTAACTGATCGATCTGTCACAAAAAAAAATGTTTAACTCGGATTAACAATATTGTTGGATAAACATTTTAAATATTTTTTGTTCGACACAATATTTCAACATCAAGCTCCAAAAGTGAACCAAAATGGTGGAACATGAATTAATGAAAGCATATATATGTAATTAATATGTTCAATCAATCATTCATTAACTCTCTGAAGCGTTTACAATTTTAACTCACAAAGTATGGGATATATATATTAATTGTACATGTAGTTATGTATAGAAAATATTAATTTCATTTGATATGGAACTTCAAAACATGTGTTATATGAGAAAGAGAGTATGTGTATAGAAATATTTCACTCTTAAAATGAAAATAAGAATTCAAATTCCTTATATAAGTGTGAATCTGAAATTTTAAAGTAATAAAACTTCTCAAACACTATCAATTAATTATGGTTTAATATATTATTAAAAAATTTCTTTTTATGAAGTCGTCATAATCAAAATCTTTTAATTAATGTTGGATTACTATCTCATTGAAAAAGAATATAAAACTTTTATGTCAGAGTTTAGTCTTTATTAGAAATTTAGTAGTAGGGCCAGATCATATTGATTGATACATACACACACCATATCACCATCATATCTCTATCTCGTTGATTGCTACATTTTGCTGTTAACAACTAACCGTCTTGCTGCATGCATTTGCTAACATTTAACTGCCAGTTCCGACCATGGTAGTGGTTGGAAGTTGTACAATAATCACATACTCTTCCTTACTTTGTTCTAATTAAGCTATATGCAGGTAATCTGTTGGTTTTATACATATATGAAATATGAATTTAAAAATCGAACCTAAAATCATATGCTTAAGTATCCAAGCTCAATATTCTACTTGGACTAACGCATGTCATAATTTGGTAAAAAAATGATGGGGAAATTGGATAAAATGGAAGAATAATTATAGGAGACTAAATAAGGAAAAGGAAAAAAAAATTAATTACAGCTTAGAACAAAGTTTTCTCTCTTCAATGGTTGAGAAAGTATGAAATTTGAAAAGATGATTTCACTTTTCAATTATATTCATCTATTTGTCTTTCTTATCTAGGAGTTGGTCTCATTCTTCACGTGGTCCAAAATGTGAAAAATATAGTAATTTAAATTCTTAATTACCAAATTCAATGCTCATTTTATTAATGATTGATATTAAAATAGTTTCTCGTTGCTTTTATGAAATATTACTTGAAAATAATAAAAACTCAAATCAATAATGTAATGTAAAATTTTGTCTTTTAATTTTAAATTGATATATCATCAATGAAATTAATATATGTTGTATTGTAAATCCGTACTTTCCCTTAAATTAAACTCAAATAGTCATATAAAGACTATTTAATGAAAAATAAAATTATTCATTCATCTTTTATAATAAAAAAATGTAAGTTGATTTTTCTCATTTTATATTAATTTTGTAATTAAAAGACATTATCTTGATCATTTATTTTCTTTATTTTTAGTACTTATTCATCCAATTAACAAAAGATTTAATGAATGTGCACGATTAGTATAAACACATTTTACACAGTCATCCAATTATATGTTGCTAGCTTTCTCATTTATTGCGACTAATAATACACGATGTGTTATATTTATTAAATGATATATATAGCAATAAATAAGTACTTCGTCCGTTTCTTCTTATCTGTTGTTTAAGATTTTTGCACAAGAATTAAAGAATACAATAACTATGTCTTTTTAACCATTTTTTTTTTCAAATATGTCATTTGTCTTTCTCACATTGATGCATTTAATATCTCTCTATTTTCAATGAAATGAATTCCCTTTTTAAATTTATTTCACCTTTAACATATTTTTTGTTGGAAATATAAAGAATTCATTTATCAATACTTTGAACTTGTAGAACATGATATAACTTTATAATAGACTTAAATGCATTTTTGGTCCCTATACTTTTGTAAATGGGTGATTTTGGTCCCCCTAGTTTTAATTGCTCAATTTTGGTCCCTATACTTTTGTAAATGGGTGATTTTGGTCCCCTAGTTTTAATTGCTCAATTTTTGTCCCTCTTCTTTAAAAATTGAACAAATCTAATCCTATCGTTAGCCTCCCATTAAATATTTAGTAGAGTTTGCTGATATGGATTTAATTTTATGATGTGTAAACTATCACATGACAAAAATTATTATTTAATTTTATCTCTTAATTTTTTTAAACGAAAAATCAAAAAATAAAACCAGATTCTGCATAATTTAATACAATGTGAAAACAAAATCTCACTACTACACTCCAATTTTCTTAAAATCAATACAACAAATACAAGTCCTAAAACTAAAACAATTGCAGGTCTGCTTCAAGCCATCAACCAAGCGAACTGAAATCTCATTCGGACATGAAATGTAATTTAAAATGAAATCGAAAGCAAACTGAAATCTGCAAGCTCTGATTTTTCGTTTAAAAAATTAAGAGATAAAATTAAATAATAATCAGATTAAGGGGTAAAATTGAAAAAATTAAATAACATTTATTATTACCTTAGTATCTAAAATTGACACTTATTAAAAATAAATTTCAGACCTTAAAATAAAAAGAAACGGAAGTAGTAGATAATAGAGTAAAAATTTTTACAATAATAATGTATACCATTAAATACTATTTTAAATTGGTAGTGGCTGTTTAATTTATTCCTTCACTCATTTAAAAGGAGTGGGATTCAAAAAATGGAAAAGAAATATCTGGCCTGTACTATTTGTGCGAGACACAACACAAGCACAGCATTAACTGATCAGCTCCTACGGAGGGTAGAGGCTTTTTTTTCTTTGACTATTTTGCGAAAATTATACGGAATATATTCAGGGCCGCATTCGTTAAGATTAAGCTCAAAAATATAAAAATGATTTTTTTTTTTGGTAAAGTATAGAATTAAAAAGAAAGAAAAATATACATCAAAGTTAACTACCCTAGGAAAAGAGACTCTCCTAGCATCAGCTGATATGAAATCAGCAAAACCAACCCCATTATCTAAATATACAACATGAGATGACCTAGATAATACCCCCTTCTTTGCTAAGGCATCAGCACACCTTCTCTAAGAATGTGATCAATAGTCAAAGACCAATCCCTATTCATTAACATCCTAAAAATGATTTAATATTTTATTTTTTAATTAAGTAACTATAAAATATTCCCTAAAAAATCTATAAATATTAAATAAAACATATTAAATACTTCTTAATATACAGTGTGAAAACTATTAAACTCGCGTGACAACGTGCCCCCACAGTCCAATACTAGTAACAGGACATCTAGGTTGTGCTAGTAATTAAAGAGTAATGATATAAGATGATGAAATTTATGCTTCACAACTTGCAAATATATGTGCCGATACATGAGAACAAATCCTGACATGTGGAGGTTCCATCAGCTTACAAAATTGATTGCATATTTGCTGTTTGATCAAGTATAATACTCTATTATATTGAATAGTACTATTCATAACACAACGTTTGAAATTATTTTATAGTCTTTATAAGATAAAGTACATAAATTTAGAAATATTTAATATTTTTTTCTCATATTTATTCATATTGATTATTAAGGTTTTAGGTTGACACAATTATCATGGTAGTGAAAATTTGATTTTAATAAATAGGGATAAACTTATAATCTTATAATTTTTTTTTTTAAAATCAATACCACATAATTGATTTTAACCGTTCTCAATTAGGAACCAAACAAGCACTTATTATATTATTACACAAAAAATATTTTTATTATATGATATTGGCTTACAATGATCAAATTTTATAAAATGGATTTATCCCGCCAAAGGGTTGACCAGAGCAATTTTCTCTATTTTTTTCCCCTAAAAGCATATATTTTTAAGATTTAATGGGTATACATTATCAGTTTAAGAAAATTTTACACTGTCATTCAATAATGTGTTGTATCATCATTTTTATTGAGTTCAATAAAATATAAGGTGACATATTTATTAAATGATATGACAATATATTAAATGTATTATACCGGCAATGTATACTTATTGAACTCATATCAATATGCCAAAAAAGGTCTATTAAGGTGCTTCCATAGTATTTAAAAAGGTGCTTCTGTATGCCATTTTATTTCGTGTTCTGATAGACTTGTAGCAAGTAGGGCAATGAGCGATATTTTTTTTTAATTTCTATGTTGAAAAGGGAGCTTCCAAGGCGATAGCGTCCTAACTCAGTTAAGTTAGGGCGCTTCCTCATTGGAAGCGCCTGTCAAGCGCTGATTTTTTTAATACAGGAAGGGAGCTTTGTGGAAGCGCCCTCGTCAGTTTTTTATTTTTTGTTTTTTTTCAATTACATTGAAATCAAGGTTTTTAAGAGTATTTTATGGAAACCACGCAGAAATTTTTGTTTACATTTATATATTCATATGTAAACAAATATTTTTAGTTAAATATAGGTGATATGGGAGATGCAAATTATAAATAATTCTAATTCCTATGATGTACATAAAAAATTCGGTAGAGTTTCCTATGTATTTTTCAAGTTTTCCTAAAATATCAAACACCCACTTCATACCAGCAACCAACCATAATTATTAATGTATCAAATATTTAATTATAACTAATAACTTACACATGGAAAAAAAATTATTATCTATAAAGAAGTCATGGCCTATAAAAAGTTCGACATAATTTCCTCTATTTTTTTCAACTTTTCTGAAAACATCAAACACCTGTAAAACTCCATACCAACAGTCAATTTATCATTCAAACAGTTCCAATAATTTCAGAATAGAATATGCTTAGATCCATGATGATTTCATGTACACAACTTCACAACACATCTCAATTTCTAAATACAAAACTAAGTTCACAACATTTCATCAAGCATATATGTTTACTCTTTCCTAAAATATCAAACACCTACAAATTAATGATACTCTGTGACACCCTTCTACCCCAAACTCTTATTCATTAAATAAATCGAAATATATGAAAGGTAACGTCCCACATGGGTAAAAAGGTTCACATAACTCTTCATTAAAAACTTCATTGTTTCAAAAGAACAACTTAATTAAAATAAAAATAGAACTCAATGTACTCAAAATACTCAAGCAGCGGAATCTCCAAAAAAAAAATAAAACATTCTACTTGCCGTACAAGACATCTAAAACAGATTACAAAAACCTTCCCAATTAGAAACATGAAGAAAAGGACCCCAATGATATGCCCTGATGTCACATGTACCAGAGCAACACTCCCTTTACTCAAGACTCGACACCAGTTGTGTCTTCATCATCACCTGTAACGGTGAGGAAAAGAATACTACTCATACATACACATAGGAGACTACCCTATCCTCACCCACATATAAACAACATCATCATTCATCACACCACATACCCAAACATCAATAATTCATCAGATAATAATCATCTATAAATCAGCATATAACTATCCATCTATATCATCATATAAATCTCATACCGTCATTTACCAAAGGAATCACATACTCTATCCTTACACATAATACTCATTCATCATTGATATTCCTAACATCATTATTTAACTCAGTTTCATCATCAAGTATAACACATCTATATCCATCATCATATGCACCAACAATATCATCAATGTCACCACAATCATCATAATCATCAAAATCATCATTATCATCATAATCATCATTAATCACCAAAATCATTATTAACATCATTATCATCATCATCTTCATTAATCACCAAATTATCGTTAACATCATTATCATCATACTCATCATCACCATTAATATCATCATAATCATCATTCACCTCCCTGAGTTATACTCAGGTACAATCATCACCATTATCATAATCATTACTCACCCCCCTGAGTTATACTCAGGTACCATACTCAATAACATAATCAATATTCACCTCCCCGAGTTACACTCAGGTACTAACCTCAATAACATAATCAATACCCACCTTCCTGAGTTACACTCATGTACCAACCTCAATAACATAATCAATACTCACCTCCCTGAGTTACACTCAGGTACCATAATCAATATCATAATCAATACCCACCTCCCTGAGTTACACTCAGGTACCATAATCAATAACATAATCAATATTCACCTCCCCGAGTTACACTCAGGTACTAACCTCAATAACATAATCAATACTCACCTCCCTGAGTTACACCTCACCCCTCACTAGGCTTGTGTATCTCAAGTACAATCACCTCCCTGAGTTATACTCAGGTACAATCACCTCCCTGAGCTACACCCCACCCCTCACTGGGCTTGTGTATCTCAAATACAATCACCTCCCTGAGTCATACTCAGGTACAATCACCTCCCTGAGCTACACCCCACCCCTCACTGGGCTTGTGTATCTCAAGTACAATCACCTCCCCGAGTTATACTCAGGTACAATAACCTCCCTGAGCTACACCCCACCCCTCACTGGGCTTGTGTATCTCAAGTACAATCACCTCCCTAAGTTATACTCAGGTACAATCACCTCCCTGAGTTATACTCAGGTACAATCACCTCCCTGAGCTACACCCACCCCTCACTGGGCTTATGTATCTCAAGTACAACATCATCTATGCTCAAGTCATCATAAACATCATAACATCAGTTATATCATCATCATCGTCACCTCCCTAAGTTAGACTCAGGTACACCATTCACCTCCCTGAGTTAGCCTCAGGTACAACATCAACATCATCATCATCAATCATTCTCATCACCAATCATCATAAATATCACCAATCATCGTCATCATAAATATCATTAATCATCATAGTTATCATCATCATAAATATCACCAATCATCATAATCTCAATGCATCAATATATATAATCATCATACATCTCATTCCTCACATGCTCATTACATCAATATATTATCATCATACGTCTCATGCATCATCATCATAAACTCAATACATCAATACATCATCATCATGAACTCAACACATCAATACATCATCATCATGAACTCAACACATCAATACATCATCATCATACATCATAATATAATCATGATCCATTCACCTAGATCTCTGAAATTCATAAACAATGTGTATAAGCTCATCAATCAGACAAAAGGATCATAATCCTCACATAAACAACACTCTCATACTCAATTAGACCTGGTAATCGATTACCACTCAGCTGTAATCGATTACTTGAGGCGTTTCCTCAATTTTGGAGTCTTCAAGTTTTAAGCTTAATGACCTTAGTGCACTAATTTGGAATTATCTAGAGTTTTAGGTGTCCAATTAATATGATTCCACTTCTATTAGAAATTTAAGATCTGGGACTTCAGTTTGATATGCTATATGATAGGTAGGGGTGGAAACAGGCCAGGCCAGGCCAGGCTTTGACAGGCCTGAGCCTGGCCTGACTCCTAATTCTTAAGCCTGAGCCTGGCCTGTTACCTGTTAAAGGTTTTTTTGTAAGGCCTTGGCCTGGCCTACGAAAAAGCCTGGCCTGTAAGCCTGTTTAGAAGCCTGTTTTATAACAAGGCCTACAAACAGGCCAACAGACCTATAAGCCTATGCAGGCCAACAGGCCTTTTAAGCAGTTTTTTTATATAATTAATTTAATATATTCTAATTTTTTACTATATTATAAATTTTTTAATTATATTTATAGTTATTTATATAATTAATTTAATATATTATATATTATTATATTAAACAGGCCGGCCTGTTAAGCCTAATAGGCTTTTTCATAGGCCTGAAGCCTGGCCTATTTAACTAAATAGGCCTTTTAACAAGCCTTGACCTGACCTTTTTAATAAACGAGCCAGGTCAGGCCAGGCCATAAACAGGCCAGGCCGTAGGCCCCTGACAGGCCGGCTGGCCTATTCCCACCCCTAATGATAGGGTTCTGAGCCCGTTTGCACCCTTAACCAACACATTCTTGCTCAAGCGAGAAAGCTGTCAAAACAGAAACTGTGAGCTGCGCCCCAACCTGTGCTGCAGCGTAGATTCCAGAGAGTTCACGCTTCAACTTGCGCTGTAGCGCAAGTTGCAGCGCAAGTTACGTAAAGCGCGACAGCACAACGTTTTTTGCCCCTTTTGCTCCCTTCTTCGATCCCTACTCAATCCTCATTGTTTATACTTCGATCCAACACGTTTTTATCAAACAAATTCAATGAAATAATCAATCTTTAACATGATTATACAGTTATTCAATCAAAACCCCAAATCATCAAACCCTTATTTACCTTTTTCGCTATTTTCGCTATCCTCTTCAATCTCATTCAAGAACTCATCAAGATTCATCAAATCATTCATCAATCAACAATTTTCATCATCCATACTCAATATAAACATATATCGACATGAATTTAAAGTCTTAAACCACTACCCAAGCACCCCTAGGTGCACATACAAGCAGCACCCTCTCCCCCACCGTACCTTGAAGTGAAGATCGAACCGCAACAATTCTTGATTCTCAATGATTATTTTGCAGCAACCCCTTCTTGAGACGTCGTTTCTCCCCTCCTTGGCGTTTCGCTCTCTGGCGATTTTACGAATAAGGATTAGGGTGAACTGAGAACCCCTCCTTAAATAAATACTTAATTGGGCTAGGCCCACTCTCAACCCACTTATTCTATTTATTATTCTTATTATTTATTAAATATCCTCATTCATAAAATATACTAATCTTACTAATATTATTATTTATTTATTTCTCTTATTTTATTAATTTTATTTTATTCAATAAAATTTGGGATGTTACATACTCCATACCAGCAGGCAGTCATAATTAATGTAACATCCCAAGAATTATAATCAAATTGTAAAAGAAAATTAGTAAATCAATAGGTCATCGAGAAAGAAATCAAGAAAAAGAGGTTTTTAAAGTGAGAATTAGGACTTTAAGTCCTAATGTTCTTGCTCAAGCGAGAGGCGCTTGCTTGAGCGAGAATATCAGTAAAATGGGGAAAAAAAATAAGTTATGGTATTCTCACAGGGGGTGAATTAGGTGTTATGTTTAATTAAGCATTGGATTTAGTTAAGCAAATCTGTATTACTATTATTGATATCGTTAATGTCGTGAAAAATAATTTCCTAAATTTGGGACTTATACTTTCAACGGGCATATATAATTCCTGAGTTTTGAGAATTAGGACGTTACAATTAATATATCAAAGATTTATAACTAACAACTTGTTGAGTCTCAGGATTAATTTGAGTATTCAAATTTAGCTTAAGACTCAGTATCCTTAGGTTTTAATGATTAACAAATAAGATCATATAAGAACAGGTTCTACTGAGAAAGGTATTATTTTGTAGAATGTATTTCAGGATGTAGTATTCATCTGAAGCCTAGAAGGCAGCTAAGGAAGAAGAAATCCATAAGAAAGATGAAGCAATTTTGAAGAGAAGAATAAGTGCAGAATATGAAGAAAAGAGAAGACTCGGCCATCTGAAGCATATTCATCGTCTGAAGGCTTGAAGACAAAAGTGAAGACTTGACTTCGTCTGAAGAGTGACTATCATCTGAAGATTTGAAGTTGATCTGAAGCACTCTATGTATCTAAAAGAAAAATGTGTCAGAATCAAGGATTGACCTCTTGAAGACGTTGCTAAGTGTGAAGAACACTCTACCCAATGAACTACACTTATTTCAGCATAAGAGTCAGAACTCCTTTCTTGCCTCGATCAAAAGCTTTGCACAAATAAGGAAACTCTGCAACTCCTGCTTTGCAGCTCTTGCTGCACCTGCAACAAAAAGCATTGCGTGCGCAGACCTACTGCTGCCTAGAACGTATCAGAAGACTGAACAAGAAAGTAACAAGAAAGTTATTTGAACTAAGTTTCTTAAATTCAACATCATTATCTATCTGAATCACAAAAGAATAGGAAGAGACAAAGAAGAATAGAGCTGCGATCATCTGAAGTAAAGAAGAAGCAACTTTTGCTAAACAAAAGGAACTTGCTGAAAGTGTCCTTAGTGTGAAGAACTTAGAAATGCTTGAAACAATCATCTGAGATAAGCATATGTTGAAGCTGACAACATCAAGCTGAAACAGTGCAACCATCTGAAAGCTCACTAATCGTATGAAGGTATGTGAAGATTAAAATCTTCTGAACACATACTCTCTGAACAAAATGATGAGACACTTCAGACTATCTGAAGATATGAAGACTCTCAACTCTGACTACGTGGACAAATCTCAAACTACGGGAAGTCTCAACAAAGGCAAAGACCATGAGTTCAACAACCAACATATTGTTCAAATATTTTTAAGGAACTCTGTTCAAGAGAGAAAAAGGAGAAAACGTCAGAAGCTAAGAAGCTAGCACAAAATGGGCAAAAGGACAAATCTAACGGATATCTCCTCACACTCACAGAGAAGAAAAGTGAAAGAAAAGAAGAAGCAAAGAGAGAGAAAAGAAATTTCTACCTTCTAAAGGAAAATCTTTCAAGGTTAAAGAGCTCATCTAAAAGTGTGTCAGAGCTAAGCTATCTGCACATCTATTCTGCTTAAGAAGAAACAACCGTTTAAGAAGTTATTTCACAACGACTATATGAGCCAAATCACTTCTTCTCAACGGTAACCAAACAATCTTCAACGACTATATTCTATCAGAACATATAAATAGCCTCATGAAAGACTTTGAAGATGTCGACCAATTTCTCAGCAACACATCCACAAGATGTCGACCAAAAAGGGTGATTTTGAAGCCCAAGGCTGAAATTATACCCAAGAAAGAACCAGCTAAATATCAAATCCAATATCCTATCAAGCCATCTTTCTAAAGAAGTTATCCATCATACAGAGACGAATTTAAGCCTATTGTAAATCAAACACTTGTATCTCTGTTGTTTCCTTGTACTTAGAATTCATTTCATGTATCTTGAGTTAGACTCGGTAATCCCTTTGTACAAGAAGAATCTGAGTTTATGTTTCTTAGAAACTTAAACTTAGTTTATGTTGTAAACACTATATGTGTCTGAGAGCCTGAAGAGGCTTGGTGGAAGAAAAAATACTTGCTGTTGAGCCTGAAGAGACCTGTCTGTAAAATAATACTGCATATGTTGCCTGGAGAGGCAGTTGAAAACAAAAGAATACTTGTTGTTAAGCCTGAAGAGGCTATGGTAAAAGAATACTTGTATCTGAGTTCAGATAGTGGAAAATCCAGTGGTGGTTTGCCCTGGGACTGGATGTAGCTCACTGGGTTGGTGAGTGAACCAAGATAAATTCTTGGCTAAGTTTTCTTTCCCTTAAACTCTTTTATTTTTAGCTTTGTACTTACTAAGGGAATTGAAAAGTATTTTCATATCAAACTCTATATCAAAATTTTCAATAATACAGTTTTTAAAGATAAAAAAACTTCAGTCAATCTCATATCATTTGAAGTATTTCAGAAAATGATCTTTGAAGAACCTCAGAAATAACCCTCTGAAGTGAGTCTGGACAAGAACTCAGTTCAGAAGTTAGAAACAGACTTCAGACGATCACCAATCATCTGAAGTAGTTCAGAAACAGTTCTGAAAAGATTTTCTGTAATAACCTTCAGAAGGTACTTTGGAGTGTTTTCAAATAACTCAGTTTCAAACAAGAAACTAATTTAATTGAATGTTTATTTAAAACCTTTTGTAGTATAGAAAGCTTATCAACTTTATCTTTCTTACTAAGTCTTTGGATTATCTCACTTTCTTATCTTCCGCTCATCTCTAATAAATCTGAATTTAAGTTTTTCATAATAACTTGTCTTAATTCATCTGTTGTTTATTTCAAGATTTCCAAAAAATTGTTTAAATAATTTAAAACACTATTCAACCCCCCTTCTAGTGTTTCTTGTGGTTCTAACACAACTTACCCAGGTGGGGTTTGCATTTAACTTATTCCTTAACTAAGTATTTTTTTAAATTACCTCGATAAGTAATAATAGCACTATAATTAATCAAATAATGTGTATCAAAACCATAAACAATGCGAGTGTGACATTATCAAGTTACTTAATAGGGAATATTTACTATTAAAGATTTTCTTCAACCGTTCATACTGTTTAGGATCACAATATAAGGATTTCAAAAAATAAACTTTGCCTAAGTCCTTTAAGATGATGGCTAGTAGAACACAGTGTTCCCTACAACCGTAATGTAAGATTTGTCAGACGTAAAATTATCAAAAAATAATAACATTGAAGACTCCACATTAACTCCACAATGCACATTGAAGAATAACAATAAGATTTGTGAGACGTGATATCTATTTGTTGCCTTCAGATTATACAAATTCAACACCACAGACAACCCCGTGTACTTAGAGCAACCCTTGTACAATGGCTTTTCAATAGGGCCTCAAACATTTGAGGACAATATCTGAGGTCCTCTTCAACCACACTTCGGTTTTCTTCAATTCTGTCACAATCCCCCCATCCGGTCTCATACTCCTAATCACTAGGCTGTACATTGTCATTCTCTCCTATACCACTACATTAACCTCGATCTAGTCTCACCATGCCATGTCCAACATGTGTAACTTCGATCAATACCGTAACAGAATTAGATGATCGTGCATCTCTTCTTCACTTAGTCATCTAACATAGCAACATTGCAAACACAGACACATAATTCTATTAGGGTCTATTGCATGGTCAATAATAAACTTAATGAATAATTTCACTCCCTCCTTATACTCATTTGACAAATAGTTTGCAAACATCCAAGATCGATCCAAATTCGATCAATATATCAACAAATCAATTACATTTAGCTCGTAAAGGAACACATTGTCTAGATGCAGTGACAAACTACATGCTTAACACCTAAATCATTCTAATACACAAGGTGAGATTCTCATCCTACCCATATTTGTCAAATTCGTATTATATTATTGTATGATTATTGTTCTTAGTCTATGAAAATTTTGGCAGCATATCCCAATAGTTCTCTAAGCACACGACATAATTAACATATGAAGTATAATTCACATTAATTTTATGTATTAACTTGGAGAACAAAGAGGAAATAGTTACCAAAATCAATCATAGACCAAGAAATAAGTCATACATTAATATATTTAATGAGAATTTACAAATTCGGACTGTCTAACCATAGATAATTTAAATACAAATTGTATATTATATAAACCCTAATATATAATTTCTTCTTAAACAGGATATTAAGGTAAATGCATGCATTGCAAAGAACCTAATAAATATAAATGAAACTAAAAGGATAATAGGAGAAAGGATATACCTGAATACAATAACGCACCAATAAGTTGTCACGGAAATCAAACTCGATCGATAATCAAATCTGCTCAATGATTTTTAAAAGAAAAGACACACCTTTTTAATTATAAGATAATTTCTAAATTAACACAACTTCTAAATTACAAATATGAGAAATATATACAAGTTTTCTAAACAATTATGAGTAAAAATAAATAATATAACATTTAAAATTTCCCAAATTTATCAAAGACATTTTAAACTCCAAATCATCAGCAAGAAGTCCAAAAGAGATCAATATAAATAATATTCATATAACATTTTAAATTCTAATGTAAACGACAATGTCAGACATTAACTAATATTCATATATAATTTTCAATTCTATCTAAATAACAATCCTATTACTAATTAAATCATAAATCATAAATTAATTTATAAAAGAAACAAATTCTAAATCATAATTTAATTAAAAAATACATTCATAACACTTACAACATCATTGATTTCCTAACACAGTCATCCCAATCACAATCCTATATCATATTATATTTTAATAAATAACTTCCTAATATTTATAAATTTTTCAATCTAAATAAAATCATGTTAATCACAATCATAAATCATTTATCAATATATAAACAGGAAAAGAACAGTAGATAAAAAAAATTGGCATAGTGTATTTTTATTGAATTTTCAACATTTTCCCTTATTTTATAGTAAAAATTCACAATATTTTTAATTTATGGGGAAAATTCACCAAAATTAATTTAAACCCCAAGGATGGTAACACCAATGTCTGGAATGACTCATTGAACAATTCATGATTGGAAAACCATTATGATCAATTGATCTTATGTTTCATTGTACTTATTCAAATTAAATTACAGTAATTGGTTATTATAGTGATTTGATCACCATAAATAAAAGTATACCTTTCATTTGGGACAACCTAAATAAGGTCAAAATGAATTGTCTCAATTTTTTTCTCATTGGTGCCTTTTTAATTGATTTTTAGTATTTCTTTAGTAAAAAAGTCATAATAATTACAATTTATAAAGAAAAATTACCAAAATTAATTGACTTGGAGGCTAAAGATTGTGCCACCAAGGTCTAAAATGAATCATTCAAATGCATTTAACTTCTCCATAAGTTGAAATTAGTCTTTGTAGTCCACCTACTCTAAAAGCTCTCTCATTTAACTTCTTCATAAGTAACTAATTTCAACTTATGGAGAAGTAAAATTCATTTGACATCTTTGATTGATTCTATTTTTATCTCCTAGAAGTTCTTCTCCATAAGTGTATCCAAACAGGCCATATATACTACTCCCCAATACCTTTTCTAAGAAGGTAATTAACAACCTTATTTCTAATTGTTAGAGTCTCAATATTTATTAGAGAAAATCAGTAATAAGAGTATATAAATATCATGTAACCCTCATCTTATAAGCTAATTTTAATTTTAGGATTGAGTTATGTCCAATATAAAATTTAAAATGATGATATCATATGATAAATGATTTGGTACTATTGGGTCTTCGTCCATAGACATCCAATCATATAAATTTCATGCTATACCTGAATTCCGAAGGTGTGTTGGAGTCCTATATTTCCTAATTAGGTCCGGTGAAAAATGTTTATAATACAAGAGTTTTAATTTGTAACGGAGGTAGTACTTTTTTTTTTTTGGAGGCAGTACTTTTTTGAAGGCGTTGCAATTAATGCTACAGATTAGCAAGTTATTTGAAATGCTACAGATTATGTGTTGCACTAGCACTACTTTACATACGGCTATATATGCATTTATTTATGTAGGTTGACAGTTAGTTTTGGAAAACGCAGACTACAATTGAAGATTCCATATGCCGACAATTATGCCATTCGAACCTTAAATCATCATGTGCTAGCGCCCATACTTTCCTATACTCTCTGCCTCTGTTTGAAGGAACCAGTACCATGTATGTCCTCTTAATACCATACCGTTTTTAATTAAGGCAACTAGCTTCCTCTCAACTTTAGTATGTGCTGTGATAATTCTCCTCTCAATGGCTTTCTGTAGTTTGTGATGTATGTGCCATTGTCTTGTCTTTCCCTATATAGAGTATTGTAATGTAGTTCGATCATCTCCCTGTATTTATCCGATTAGATTTAATCATTTTTAGCCTTTGTTTATGCTCTTCAGGATGAAAAGGATTTTGTTTTGCTTATATATATATAATAAGATAGATATATATCAAGTGCCTTTACTAAGCTGTATATATAGCTTTAGTATGAGAGCACTCCCCTTTGAGTTTAGGATCAGGATATTCTCAAGTCCATTTCCCCATTTGAAACAAAATCAATAGTATGTTGAGGGAAAAGGAGGAATCGTGGTAGAAAGGAAATGAGAACAGAGTGAGGAAAAGCATGCAACTGCAGGGTCATTAGATATCCATCTGTGTTTCTCCGGTGACCGGTACGGTGGTTGATTAATTATTAGTGCATTTCAAAAACAATTATGTTTCTTAATCATCCATTAGTCGTATATTCATTTTGTATCATAATTTAAGTGGAAGTTCTCAGCTCAATTGGAAGGAAAAATAATTTTCTCAGAACAAACAAATTATGATATGTTCAAAGAATTGTCCAAGTGCATGCACTTTACATTTTTTTGGTAAAAACTAATTAATTTTAACATAGAGAAAGTTTTACATTGTGTATGTAGAGGAGGATAATGAGAGGGAGAGAGATAGATGGGAAATAGGAATTCAACTTTGTTTGTTTGGTTGGAGTGGATTGAGGTAGTTTCCACAATAATTACAATCTTCCGTAATTTAAAGAGAAATAGGATAGAGCAAGGAGGTTGTAATTAATTAAATTGCCAAATTACAATTTGAATATCATCCTCTTCTTATTATTGATTGTTGTTGCTGAAGTTAGTTTTGTTCAATTTTAATTCTAATTTTTTTTTTAATAATTTGAAATATTTGATTTTAGTATTTATTAATTTAGAAAAAATGATTGTTGATTATATCTATTTTCTAATTAGTTATTATAAATCTAAATTGATTAATTGTTATAAAATATTTTATATTTTATATTTTATATTTTATTTTCACTTATGAGCTTTTTTTTTTTTCAATTTCTATATCACTTTCTCTCTCTTCTCTATATTTTTATCTTATTTCTCTCAAATAAAACCCTAAAAAATTACTCTATTACTCACCACTTTCTCTCTCCTCCTTTTTTTTTCTCAATCTAAATTTGAAAACATTTTTAAGAGATTTTAATTTATCTTATTCAAATAAACAAGGAAAACCATCACGTGCTAGAAATCTTCTATCTTCTATAAATATTACAATGGAGAATTAACTTTACTAGATTTTTACTGTTCATTTGAAAAAAATCACGTTGATTTGTCTTTTATTATTTATTTGAAAAAATGTGTTATTTGTAGTATTATAGATTCAATTATCATTTGATGAAAAAAATTATTATATGTTGGATTCATTTAAAATAACGCTATAGTAATTTAATATGTTAGAAAAATTTAAAATATATTTTAATGTGATAGGAAAAAAAGATAAAAAAAAGAAGGTGTGAAATAAAGAAGATTTCTTTATTTTAATGTGATAAAAAAGATAAAAAAACTATTTTAATGCATGCATTAAATCACTCACACCCATAGAGGTGTCAATTCGGGCTACCCGACACGATCTAATGCAGATAAAGGGTTTTTGCGGGACAAATTAAAAATCCTATGAGTTATTTTTGAGCTTTTAAAAACTAACTCGAGCATGATATTTTTTGGGTTTTTTGTGGGTTTTTGTGAGTTTATGGGCTTTTGCGGATAATGGACATTGTTGTGCTAAGTTAAAAATCCTCTTACTCTTATTTCTAAAATAAATATACGAACTCTACATTTTTATAGGTTTTTGTGAGTCGGGTTGACCAGATAATATTTTAATGTGATATGAAAAGAAAAAATAGATGAAAAAATAAGGTGTAAAAAATATAAAATAAAACAAGGTGAAAAAACCATCACTCTTTTTTAAATGTATTAAGATGAGTGTTAGCAACACACTCTTTTGAACACTCTCAAACGCACTCCATGTGATTGGTTAAAATTCACATGGGTCCCACCAAATTCGTGGGTCCCACTCCCGAGTGGTGGGACCCATGTGGATTTTAACCAATCACATGGAGTGTGTTAGAGAGAGTGTTCAAAAGAGTGTATTCCTAACATTTCTCATGTATTAAATCATTGACACTCTTAGAGTTGTCAATTCGGTATATTCGGATCGGTCCGACCCAATGGGGGGCTTTGTGGGTCGGGTTAAAAGTCCGAAAGTTATTTGGACTTTTAAAAGTAAGACTCGAGTTCTTCATTTCTTTTTTTTGGAGCTTTTTGCTTGTTTTACAAAAAAATATTCTAATATGTTGGATTTATTTAAAATGAAGTTATAATATTTTAATGTGATTGGAAAAGAAAGAAAGATGGAAAAAAATAAGGTGTGGAAAAATGTAAAATACAGGAGTGTAAAAAACCACCACTTTTTTTTTAATTGTAATAAGTCAACGACACCGTTAGAGCTGCCAAATCAGGTTATTCGGGCCGGCCCGACGTAATAGCATGCTTTTGCAAGCCGAACTAAATAGCCTGCGAGTTATTAGGGCTTTTAAAAGAAAGGTCCGAGACCTCAATTTTTTGGGATTTTTTTTATAGGTTTTGTATGTTTTTTAGCGGGCATTTGCGGCATTGAGTTTTATCAGGCCGTGCTAAAAAACCTTGGAGAATTATTCGAGTTTCTAAAATAAATGTTTGAGCCATAATTTTTTTACATGTTATTATGGACTAGCTCAACTAGATCATCCCATTTTACCTACTCTAAACACTCTTAATATTTCCTCTTTTATTTTTTTTATTATTTCTCTAATCATAAATATCATTCAAATGTTTTATTACAAATTAATTCATGTTATATTTTGGTAAACACTTCTATAACATTTTAATAATATTTTTTTTTGTATATGTAATTTTATTTTTACTTATTAATTAAAACAGACATATATTAGTTATTATACTGATGTTTCTTCTATTATTAAAAAAACTATGCAAAATTTGTAGTTTTACAACATCGATATCGAATTTGTATTATTTAAATATTTATTATTAAAAAATATTTAAATTTATAGTTTAATATATTTAATATTTATGTATTATGAGATAAAAATTTTACCTAAATAGTATATTCATCTCTTTATATAAGATATTATTTTTATATGAAAGTTACTGCAATATTTTTATTTTATATGAATTACATAAAATTTTAAAAAACAATAAATTATAACTCAAGTTGAATAAAAAAATTTGAATGGCCCCAAGGAATTTTTTAATTACTATATATATAATTTATTTTTGGCCCCCTAAAAAAATTATATCACAGTATATTGTGTATCTATGCCATATATAAAGAGAGTAGGGGAGTTTTGATTTTCACATTTCCATTCCCATTATACCCCTATTTTATATCCTGATTTATGGTTTCCCACTAACCAATAACTACCAAATAAAAATAATAACTGCCTAAAAAATGTAGAAAAATGAAGAAGAGACTTCTGAATAGAAAAATGGGGAGAGAGTGAGAGGGATCATAAAAATAAGAAATGTCTTGCCTGTCTTTCCACTAGTAATAATAATAAAACTAATTTTAAAAATTCAACTCATTATATATTGTATCTTTCATCATTTATAATTCTAAGCCCAAGCACAATTATCAATTAAAAAGTAAATTATTGCACCTTAAAACCTAAAAAGGATATTCAATTATCAATTAAAAATTACATTACCTACTGTAAAATTGAAATTTAAATAGCCGCCTCTTCACTTTTTCTCTTTTGTACTGAGAAAGAAAGCTCTTCATTCTAAGAGACGCAAATTTTGCTTTTATTTTCACCATTTACAGAATTATTCTGGTATGTATTTTCAGAAATTTCTCCTTTTCCCCACTTTTTATCTTGCTCTTGAATCCTTGATACTAGAATTGTTCTCACTTTTTTTTTTATTTTGATCCGGAAATTTTGTGCTCATTTATATGTTTTATTAACGATTACGACATTTGCGAAACGGTATATAATATATCATCGATTTAATACTCAAATTATTTACCAAAAACAACAATAGGTAAGGTAGAGATATTTGTTTATCGATTGTTTTATTTAATAGTCAAATTATTTCCAAAAAGCAACAGTAGTGTAGGTACTAGATAAATATATATTAGTTTTTGTTTTATGTGAATAAAGTAAATCGATTGCAAAACCAACAGTAGGTAGAATTGTAGTTGTAGAGATATTTGTTTTTGTGGTTGTTAATCAATTATGTAACTTTAATTCCTAAAATTTTAATAATTAGTAAATAGTAATACTTCTTACTTTTTAGGAGAATATTGTAGTTTCTTATTTATTAAAATTAATCTCATTAAAATTTGAAATTGTTAATATTAAAATTCTTTTGTTGGATGTTAGTTAAGTATGTAACTTTATTTCTTAATATTTTTATTAATTAGTAAGTAGTAAATCTTTTTACTTTTTAGAAGAAGATTGTAGTTTCCTATTTATTAAAATTAATCTCATTAAAACTTGAAATTATTAATTTTAAAATTCTTTTGTTGGATCAAATACATTTTTAAAATTTTTAGCAGAATATTGTAGTTTCTTATGTATCAAATACTTTTTTTAGTCACTTTTTTTTGGAGATTTTGGTTAATATTATTAAAAAAGTGTGATTAAATTTATTTTAAAATAAATATTTGGATTATTGGAAGATATAATGTATATAAAATATTTATAAAATTTTTTATCTTTTATGGTAAGGGAATAAGTTTTATTCTAATACAAATAATTAATAGAGATAAATTCATAATAGTTTTTTTTCCCTGCAAACTTGTAATTTTAATTTCTCTTAGAGTATTGGATCACTTACCTTATGTAAATGATTTTAATTATTTGATTTCAAATTTTGAGTATATCACATTAATATCGTGGCCCCCAAAAAAAATTAGTCAAGTTTCGCCACTGCATACATGTATAATCAAATAGTTTCATGCACTCCCCTCCTTGGACTGAGGCGCACCATCCCCTTGTTAGAACCACAGGAAACACTAGAAGGGGGGTTGAATATTGTTTTGGACTTTTTAAGTAATTTTGGAAATCTTGAAATAAGTAATTAAAAGATTAAGACATATTAAAGAGAAATACTTAAAACAGAGTTATTATGAAAAGCGCGGAAGTTAAGAAGAATATATTTTGACAAAATTTGAGACTTAAGGAGATTTGATCTGAACATTAACTTACATAGTTTCTTAATTAAAACTGAGTTATTTAGATTCATCTCAAAGTATCCTCTGAAAGATATTACAGAGAATCTTTTCAAAATTGTTTCTGAAATACTTCAGATGATTAGTGATCATTTGAACTCTGAAGCATGTCTCTAACTTTTAAACTAAGACTTTTTCAAGCTCACTTCAGAGAGTTATTTCAGAGATTCTTCAAAGTACATTTTCTTTAATGCTTCAAATGATATGAGATCAACAGAAGGTTTGGTTATCTAGAAAAACCTGTTTTATTGAAATTGTTGAATTAAGTTTGTTATGAAAAATACTTTTCAATCCTCTTCAGAAATATAAAACTGAAAATAAATGAGTTTAAGAGAAAGAAGACTTAGCCAAAAATTTATCGTGGTTCACCCACCAACCCAGTGAGCTACATCCAGACCCAGGGCAAACCACCACTGGATTTTCCACTATCTGAATCCACAGATACAAGTATTCTTTTCCCACAACCTCTCCAGGCTTAAACACAAGTATTCATTTGTTTTCAACTGCCTCTCCAGGCAACTCATGCAGTATTCTTTTACAGACAAGCCTCTCCAGGCTCAACAACAAGTATTCTTTACTACCAAGCCTCTTCAGGCTCTTCATCGAGTATTCTTTACTACGAAGCCTCTCCAGGCTCTTCACCGAGTATTCTTTACTACCAAGCCTCTCCAGGCTCTACACCGAGTATTCTTTATTCCTTCAAGCCTCTCCAGGCTCTCAGACACATAAAGTGTTTACAACACAAACTAAGTTTAAGTTTCTAAAAAACATAAACTCATATTCTTCTTGTACAAAGGAATTACTAAGTATAACTCAGGATACAAGAATTTAATTCTAAGTACAAGGATAAGACATAGATACAAGTGTATACATATGAGTACAATATCGTCTTTTAATTGAGGTAAACTTCCTCAACTAATTGGCTAAGTAATATATGAAGTTAAGCTTCGGTCATTTCTTTCTTGTGGGCTTCAACGTTGCCATGGCTGATTGATTGATCCAACCAACAACTTCAAAGTCTTTCTTGAGGCTATTTTTGTTCTGATAAAATATAGTTGTTGAAGATTGTTTGGTTACCGTTTGAGAAGAAGTGATTTGGTTCAAATAGCCGTTGTGAAATGACTTCTTAAGCGGTTGCTTCTTCTTAAGCAGAATAGGTGTGCAGATAGCTTAGCTCTGACACACTGTTGATGAGTTCTTTAACCTTGAGAGCTTTTTCCTTTTATGGGTTGATGTCTTCTTTTCTTTCTCTCTACTTCTTTTTTTTTGTTCCTCTTTTCTTTCTGTGAGTGTGAGGAGATATCCGTTGGACTGGTCTTTTAGCCCAAGTTGTGTTAGCTCCCTTTTCAGCTTAGCTTCTGATATCCTGTTGTATTCTCCTTTTTCTCTCTCGATCAGAGTTCCTTGCAGATATTGGAATAATATCTTAGCCGTTGAACAAATGATCTTTGTCCTTTGTTGAGACTTCTCATATATGAGTTTCATTCATGTAGTCAGTGTTGAGAATCTTCATAACTTATAATATGTTCAGAGAGTATGTGTGTTCAGACGATTGAATTTTTAATCTTCACATACTTTCAGATGATTCGTGATCTCTTAGCTTGATATTTTATCAGCTTCATCAAATGGTCATTTCAGATGATTATCTCAAGCACTTCTTGAACTATATAATGAGGATACTTTCAGCAAGTTCCTTTCTTTTATCAGGAGTTGCTTCTTCGGTTCTTCAAACGATTTCAGCTCTATTCTTCCTTGCCTCTTTTCTGATTCTTCTGAGACTTAGATGGATAAAGATGTTGAATTAAATAACCTTACTTCAAACATCTTTCTCGTCATATTCTTGTTCAGACTTCTGAATCATTCTGAGCAGCAGCAGGTGCAGTAGGTCTGCGCACACAATACCTTTTTATTGCAGGTGCAGCTGCCGTTGCAAGATTTCCTTATTTGTGCAAGTTTTTTGATCGAGGCAGAAAAGAATGCCTAACTCTTGTGCTGAAATGGTATCGTCCATTTAGTAGAGTGTTCTTTATACTTGACAATGTCTTCACGAGATTAAATCGTGTTCAGTCTTCAGGCTTGTAGAGTACTTTAGATCAGCTTCTGATGATAGTCATTCTTCAGACGAAGTTCTTTTGACTTTTAGTCTTCAGATAATAGGAATCCTCCAGATGATTGAGTCTACTTCTTCTCTTCGGATCTTGTGTTGTTATTTCTGTTCTCTTCAGATTTTGCATAACTTCATCTTCTTATTCTTGATTTATCCTTCTTCTTCTTCTTCTTTATTTATTCTACTTCTTCTGATGATATGTTCTTCTTCTTCTGATGATGATGATGATGATGATGATGATGATGATGATGATACTTCAGATGACTGCTTAAACCTGAAACACAATCAACAAAACAATACCTTTCTCAGTAGCACCTGCTTATATGATCTTATTTGTTAATTAATAAAACCTAAGGATGCTGAGTCTTAAGTCAGGTTTGAATGCTCAAATTGATTTTTAGACTCCACACCCCTCACCCTAAATTCCTGACAAAAAAAATAGTTTCATGCACTAACACACTCTTAGAGAAGACTGGAAAGCTTAACTGTGACTAAACATCGAATAAGATTGTCCCTGTTGATAGGGGATACATATGGTTAACCAAAAAAAGTTTCGTACACTAAATGTATTTTTAATGTAGACATTTAATTATATTTATATAAGAGAAAATCTATAGTACCCTCCAGCGAGAGAGAGTTTTGGTACCTTACTTGACTATCCGATCAATTTCTCTCAACTTTTTTAAATGGTCTTAGTATTTTTTATGTTTTAACTATTAGAATTTGTATTTTTAATTTTTGAAAAGATTTTCTAACCCTTATAACTATTATCCTGTATTTTTTAATGCGTTCCCTGTTTTTTCACATTATCATTTGCAATACACATGTGTCTCATTCAAAATCCACTTAATCTCTTCAAAATAATTTAGGAGGAAGTATACGACTTGTTCCTATGTAGCTTTAGACTTTATTCTCCCTTCAATAAAAAAAATAATAAGATATCAAAATTCTCTCTCCCGAGAAGGCACCGGATTGCCACCCTTAATATAAAGTCTATAATATACCCCTTCTAATCTCTCACTTGAAAAGAAAATTAAATGTAGTACCTCTAGCTAATTAAATGACAGTACTTTCATTTTCTTTCAATGAAAGTAATCTGTATAACTTCATACATCTTGAATTGGTGCTCGTCAAACTAATAAATTTACAATTTAATGTATAGGAAAAAAATGGTTTGACACTGAAAAATGGAGTATGGGAAATTAAAGGAAGAAAGAAATAAAAAAATGAAATGGTTAATTAGAGAGAAAATGAGATAATTGATGTGATGAAAAATGAAAACAAAAGGTGTGAAAGAGAGTGTTTGATGTGAATATATCAAAGTTGTAATGCTATATCGTGATTTTCTCATATGATCTTCTCCTTTTTTTTTTTCAGAGTGGTACTCCAAAAATAATTTTTTTTCAATTGGTCACTCTTATTTTTTTTACCATAAAGTGTTGACGTGACATAAAAAATAGAGGAACCATTTAGAAAAATCGCGATATTTTGGGGGACTATTTTGGAAATCGTGATATTTTAGAAAGGCCATTTAGGAAAACAATAATTGTAAAAAAAAAAACGGAGGGACAATTTAAGGAAAAAAAATTTTTAGAGGACTGCTTTGAAAAAAAAAATGGGGGACCGGATGAAAAAATCGTGATATTTTGGGGACCAAAACATAATTAAACCAAAAAATTACATAGTTATTTAATGACGTGTTATCATATTACCTATTGATGAGTTTGATGAATATGACACCTCTTGTAACACCTCGTAGTAAGTAACTTCTACATTTTATTTTAAATAAAAATATTAAATTCTTTTGTATAAAATAACTTAGTTTTTGTTTTTTTTAAAAAAAAAACTTAGTTTTAACAATATCTCAGTAACTTAAATTATCAAATGTAATGATGAAAAAAAAATAATGAAAACTTATTTCAAAAACATGACAGCGTCGTGGCCCCTCAATTTATATATATATATATATATAGTCGGATCCGTTGACACCATGTGTCAAACTTTAAGAGTTACACCTTTCAATAACTTTTTGTAAAATGTGAATTTGACCAATCCAACCATTGAATCATATGATATTACCTTCATGATCATGTATATAAAATTTCAGATAATTTGGACAATCATAGATATGTTATCTAATAGTAGACTTTTACTTATATTTTAAAACATATTATACGTTAAAATAAAATAGTTTGATGAAGTATCAATTAGTTTTCGATTTTTATGAAGTTTTATAGGCTTGATCTACTCTATAAGAACTTTCAATTCAACGGTTTGGATTGGTCAAATTCACATTTACAAAATGTTATTAAAAGGTGTAACTCTTAAAGTTTGACACTTGGTGTCAACGGATCCTGACTCATATATATATATAGAGAGAGAGAGAGAGAGGAGGGTTATAATTACACCGGTGTAAGTTACACCAAGTATTACACCGTTAATAACTACAAATCGAATATGTTTTTTGTAATCCAACCGTTGAATTATGTTTGTTCATCATCATGATTATATGTGTCAAATTTCATAAAATTTTGACACTAATAACTTGATAATCAAATGGTTGAATTTTTTATATATTTCAAATGTATATATAACGTTAATCTTGAGACATCTCAATGTCATATCAAATAATTTCGGATTAATGTAAAATTTTATATGTATGATCTATATGATAGCAACTTTCAATCCAACGGTGGATTATTTAATACAATGATCCGTTAAAAAACTATTCAGCGGTGTAACATTTGGTGTAACTTACACCGGTGTAATTATAACCCTCCTCATATATATGTGTGTGTGTGTGAATATTGTGTGGAAAATTTATATATTATATTGTGGGGGTAAATTATATAGTAGAAGCTCAATTAAGAGATTTGGATAAACTTTTTAAAAAGAATTTTGAGATAAGAAAATAAAATGAATCATGGTAAAATATTAGCTTCACTCATGTAAGTTGAGATTAGTTATTTATGAATAAGTTAAATGAGATAATTTCTAAAAAGTTGAGTTGCAAATAGACTAATTTTAATTTATGGGAGAAATTGAATTCATTTTGTCTTCTTGATTCATTCTATTTTTTTTTTCTCCCATAAGTTCTGGCAGAGAAATTTATACATACCGGTCCACAAGCCATATTTGATAAAATTAAATGATAAATCAGCTTATTAAATTAATAATGTTTGATTTAAATAGTTGATTAATGTTAAATTATTTAAAGGGGTATATTTACATAAGTTTTATTATATAAATTCTATTTTTTGTTTTATAGCCAAAGATATAATATTAGGTAATTACAATTTTAAACCTTTATAAAATTTCTAATAATAAAACATTTTTATTAAAAATTAAAAAATTATAAAAACAATTAAAATAAATAGTAAAAAGAGAATAATAATTAAATTAATTCACAAAATTTCCAAATTATTTACACTAAAATTATATATATAGTAATAAAATTGTACATTGATTAATTCAAAAAATTTATAATATTGGCTCCTTAATTTCAATTATTGGCTTCACCCCTCAACAATGAAAAGTAACTTGACAATATAAAAAGCGTGAATTAATTACTCCCTCTCTGGTTCTTTTTATAAGGCATTATTAACCGAATTACACATACCAATAAAAATGGTTAAAGTTAGTTAATTTTATTGGAATTTTAAAAAAATAGTTTAACTTTCTAGTCTTACCCTTATTTAAATTGACTAACTCCATCACCATTTGATTGTTGAAAAGACATTAAAGTTAATAAGGGTAAATAAGGAAAATGGTAATGGGCATGTTTGGGTAAAACTTCTGCAGAAGTACTTCTATGTGAAAAAAATAGCATGAATGAAAGAGGTTAAATGCATTCAACTTCTCCATAAGTTAAAATTGGTTACTTTTAGAGAAGCTAAATGAGAGAGCTTTTGGAAGAGGGTGGTCTACAAAGGCTAATTTTAACTTATGGAGAAGTTAAATCCATTTGATATCTTTGATTCATGTTATTTTTTTTGCCCTAAAAGTACTTCTGGAGAAGTTGCACCCAAACAGGCTCTATAAATGCTACCTTGAAATCATAAAGTGCCTTATAAAAAAGATCATAAAAACTTGTAAGAAGTGCCTTATAAAAAGGACTGGATGAAGTATTTAATAACTTTAAGTAAAGATAAATTTATAAGATATTTTTGGCACACAAAATAATAATGTTATAAAATATCTTCTTATGTTCTATTTTATCCCTCTTCTTATGGTATTATACTAGACAGTTATATCTATCATTTATCTCTCATCTATTTCCATCTCTCTTTAAATATGCACTACTCCCTAGTTCTATGTATAAGACAGTGTTTAAAATTTTTTGATGATCCCATTTATAAGATAAAATACACAAATCTAGAAGCATTGATTATTTTTTCTCATATTTGCCCTTGTTGACCATTAAAGATTGTAAGGTGACACAATTACCATGACAGTTGAGTTTAATTTTAAATAGGAGTAAATTTATAACCTCGTAAATAATTTTTTAAAAATTAATGTATTCATTACTTTTTTTAATATGTGTGTTTTTATTTGAATTGTCTTATAAATAGAACCGGAGAGAGCACTCCCTCTGGTCCTATTTATAAGACAAAGTTTGACACTTTTCAATGGTCCTATTTATAAGACAAAGTACATAAATCTAGAAGCATTTATTGTTTTTTCTCATATTTGCCCTTGTTGACCATTAAAGGTTTCAAGGTGACACAAGTATTATGGTAGTGACATTTAATTTTAAATAGGGGTAAACTTGTAATCTTATAGACTAATTTCTTAAAAATCAACGCATTAATTACTTTTCTTAATACGTGTGTTTTTGTCTGAATTATCTTATAAATAGCACCGGATGGAGTAATATATATCTCTCATTCAATGTCATAATTAATTTCATCTGTCTGCTCGCGTGTTTCCAATGCTAATTAATCAGGCCAAACATCGATGAATTTTGTCAGGCTTGAAGAAATTATATAGTATGTTAGCAATCTATCGAAACCACCGAGTTCCACCGTTGATCCTAAACCACCGAGTCCACCGACTTCGTTGATGTGAACATTTTCAACCACAAGACCGCTTCAGCAAGTGACATTCCTAAATAGTAATGTGAAGGTACATTTTGTCAAAAGAGAAGTTTTGAATTACATGTACAATTAGAATCAATGAATTATGGTGTGAAGGAACGTTCATTAAAGGAAACTGTAATTAATTAGGATCAGACGTTATTATGTTTCTAAAAAGTAATAGCTATAGATTACATTAAAATTGGGAGTTGAAACGCAATCTAACTCAGATGGAAGGATGAAAAAAAAAGAAAAGAAAAATTTTTTAAAGGAAAAAGTAAGCGAACAAGTGTCCGGGGTACATTAATTAAGAAATAAAAATAGAAAATTTTATTGAAATGTATAACATTTAATATTATAAACACAATTAATATCGTGATTTCCAATAAAAACTTTTTATATATGCATTATTAACCAGTGTTCCGAGGACATTCGTTTAGCGAGATTATTTTTTTAAAATAATTAAAATATAAATTATATAATTATTGAGTAAATCTTCATTTTGATCCCCGAAAGATTTTGAGTCGGTCATATCAGTCCTTAAAAAATGAAATTACATTTTTTGTCCCTAAATTAAAGATGAAAAGTTATTCCATTTAGTCCCTGAAAGACAAAAAGTCGTTCACTTTAGTATTTGAAAGATTTTTTAAAATATCAATTTAGTTTTTAAAAAGAACTAAATTGAATGACTTTTTCATTTTTCAGGTACAAAAATGTAATTTTCTTCTTTTATGGACTAATATGATCGACCTCAAATCTTTCAGTGACCAAATTGAGGGTTTACTCAATTTAGTATCAATATAACTTGTTTAAAAAATGAAAGAGATAGGCTTTTTTATCTAAATAAATGAAAATATGTAGATTGTTATAACATACTTTCTACAAAAAAAATGTTAACATACTGCTCTAAGAAATAAGTGGGAGTATGATGAATAATTTAATATTTTCAAATTAATAACTATGATAAATAACAAAGTCATGTTATGTATTTTTTCTAAAAATATATTCAAGTATTATTGTTTTATTATGTTTTATATATAGTACACACAACACTTAATTATTTTTTAAAAATAATAAATTTAATTTATCAGTATTGATATTTATTTGAAGGATTTTATAAAGTAGATCACGTTTAAAAAATTTCATCCAAATCATATTGGTACTTTATTATACTATTTTATTTTAATGTATAATATGATATTTAAGATATAAGTAATATCTATTATTAATTATATATATGTGAATGTTTAAATTATTTAAAATTTAATATAGATAATTATAAATATAATATCACGTGATTCATTGTTATGAAAATATCCTTTTGTGTTCTTACTAATGAAACTCTGTAAGTAAGTTTCATTTTTGCATGACTTTTTATACTCTAATTTATTGCTAAATCTAAAAAATGGAAATTTTTATGTGACTTTTACATTTTAGTAATTTTTAAAAAAAATAATTCATAAGACATTTCTGAAATAGGATAATATGTCCTTTCATGTTAATAATATTAGTCGAAAAATTTATTATTTCGTAAAATTCAAATTAACATAAAACCTTGGCTCATGCTCGATTATTGAAGGCAAAGTTGAAGGGAATTCTCAGAGCAGTGGGGTTGGCTAAGCAGAAGGGTTTACAGAAGGTGATTATGGAATCTGATTATTAACTTGTCATCAAAATCATAACTGAAGGTTCTCTCTCTTCACATCCATACTATGAGCTGATAACTTAGATAAGGGAAAATGTAAAAAAATTTCAAGAGATTCTTTGGAAGCATACTCTCAAAGAAGGGAACTCAATGGCTTATTGCTTTACTAAAGCTGAGTTAGATACATAGTGCCCTTTGAAGATTTTTAGCTCAATTCCGAAATTTGCCATTGTTTCTTTTCTTTTTTATTCTTCTGGCACTCTTTATGAGAGGGTAGGGTAAGTTTTTTATTTTTTGTCTTCTGTTGATCTTTTTGATCCTGTACATTTTAAAAAATAAATAAATAAATCCATCGAAAGGATTGAGAAGCATGGTGAGAAATATGCAAAACACACTAAAAATATTATTTATAATAATATATTTGACAAACCCTCTTAATATATTTCATTTATGTTATTGTTTGTTATATTTAAAAATTTTCTAAAATTTTATTTTTCATATATATTTACATATTTAAATTATAATAAATTTCATTCATTTCTTTAATATACTTAAAAATTAAAATAAATTAAAGAGGTGAAATGAATTTAACTTTTTTTATAAGTTAAAATTAGTTACATGTAAAAAAGTTTAAATGAGAGAACTTTTGAAAAAATAAAATTGCAAATACTAATTTCAACTTTTAGAAGAAGTTAAATTCATTTTACCTTATTAATTCTTTGTATTTTTTTCTCCTAGCTAGAAATTATCCAAACTGACCCGATAATTTTCAAAGAGAAATAAAGTATTTAATAAACTCAACATAATTAGTTTCCATATATTTCATTTTCAGCCATCACAAAGATTGAAGTATGTTATTATTGAGTATATTGAGAATGATGTAAATTGCACTAAAAAAATTATTTATAATAATCATTTAATAAACCATTTCAATATTCATTTGATTTTTTTACATTTCACTTTTCAAAATTAATAATAATTTCATTTATAAACATATTGTTTACCTATTTAAATTACAATCACCTTCACACATATCTTAAAAAATATTCTTATAGAATATTATAAATAGAAAATAAAATCAAACACATGCAACTCACAGGTCTTATCTAACTCTAGTGTATATATTTAACAATCATAATAATTAGTGATTGTTTTAGAATATTTAAGGATATTAATTAAAATTTCCTGAGAACTCTTGAGTGTTCCTTTTCCTTTTGGTTATGTTGAGACATAAATAAGGGCAGTTATAAAGATGTACACACTGAACCGACATCTTCTCATATAGCCATAGGAAAGAAGCAACCGTGCTATCTCCCAACCATATAATGCATTTACTAGGATTTAGGTCTATGCTTCCAGCTGTGCCAACTTATTATACCATTCAATTCAATTAATCCCTATAATAACAAACCCCTTCACATTGTTTGGTTTTCCTTTCCCTGTGGTCCATCCCCCTCCTCCTTACAAATTAAAATACAAGATTCGTGTCATTCATTTTTCTTTATATTAATTAATTACAAATAATTTATTATAACATCTATGTCACAGTGAAAGAGGAGTGATCATGGAGAGCAAAGAAATTAACTGCATTAGCCTCAAAGCCTTCCTTTGTTTCTTTGAGCCTATAAATAGGTAATAGGGAAGAGGCTGATGGCAGAATAAAAGCTTCTAGCTAGTTGTGGTTCAAACTCAGTGTGACAAACAGAGGTTCTGGGATAAAGAGATAAACTTTTATTCTGGGATTTGTTCCTTCTCTGTGTTTATCTCTTTGGGTATTGGGATCCTTCTATGTTACTATTTTCAGCTGCCATAAGACTCAATTGGGTTTTGAATTTTTGTTCATAGAGGGTATATTGTCTACACTATATATAGTGTTGATAATTTCACCAGGAGAAAAAGACAGAACAAGATTATTGTTCTAAGTATCATACTTGGCCATGGGTGCTCCATTATCAGCTTGGCCATGGGAGAACTTTGGGTTATTCAAGGTACAATTTGTCATGCATCATCTTGCATCCAATTTTGTTTATTGTTATTATAATTACAATTTGGTTGGTACTGACATGGGATTTGCATGATCTCTCAAATTATAGTATCTGTTATATGGTCCTTTTGTGGGGAAAGTACTGCATGAAATGTTCTATGAAGAAGATCCAAACCTCAATTCAGCTGGTGCCTTCATTTGCTCATACTCTGTGGTCTCAGAGGTTTTCTTCATGTGCTATGGAATTCTTACAGTAACATGCTTTTTCTCACAAGAACCAGAAGGATTCTTCAACAAGGGGTTGATTTCAAGCAGATTGACAATGAATGGGACTGTAATTAAACAAATGGCAAATTTTTTTCAACAATTAATGAATTTTCTTAGTGAAAATTGGTTCTTATATATATTTTTTCAAATTTTTTGTTTGAACAGGGATAACTTCTTAATTCTCCAAACAATAATTGCTTCCATGGCCTATTATATGTTTCCCTTCCTTCAAAATCTTCCTTCTTGGAACATGAAAGGTCTTATTGTAGCTTTGGTGCTTCATGTGGGAATCTCAGAACCACTTTACTATTGGGTGCATAGAAAGTTTCATGGAGAGTACCTTTTCACCAATTACCATTCACTCCACCATTCATCACCAGTGCCACAGTCATTGACAGGTGAGAATCACAAATACTACCAATTAGTCAATTAGGTTCAGTTCTGATTTTGATTTGAAATAAATAATAAATTGATTTTGTTATTTGTCATGGTGAAGTTGGACATGCAACGGTTTTGGAGCATCTGATTATGAGTGTAGTAATTGGAATTCCAGTGCTTGGGGCTTCTATGATGGGATATGGATCAGCAAGTTTGATATATGGTTACATTTTGGTATTTGATTTTCTGAGATGTATGGGCCATTGCAATGTTGAAATTGTGCCACATCAGCTGTTCGAGACATTCCCATTTATGAGATATCTTCTATACACACCAACGTAAGTTAATTTAGAGCTTATACTGTCCTTGTTGCCACTAGTTCTAAATACAAGGACTCTTTTACTGCTATCACATACTATCACATATATTAATTATTTGACTTGACACGCATTCATTTCTACCTGCTTTATTGGTGAGAAGATGGAAAAGCAATTACCATCTCCCAACAATAGAAATGCAACCATATAGTTTAAGTTAGCACATGATGTATGGTTCATTCAAAACTTTCGGTTTATATTTATATTTTTATATAGAATTTAATAAATATAAATCATGAGTATAGATTTCTTTTTATGTATTATCACATTATAACAATTGGAACATAGAGTAAAATTTTATTTATTGCATGGATACTTCATTAGGAAAAAAAATATAAAGAAAATAAAAATGAAGGATATTTTGTTATGTTTTGTTTAGTGTTAGAACGTGATAAACTGACGTTTTTTAATGCTATAAATAGTTATGTTGAGAGATTCAAACTTAAATTTGACCCCCTTTTTAACTTTAAATAAAACATGCAATTTGTTAATTAAATATTCTTTTGAAAGTTTTATAAAATGAGTTGTGATCCTTTCAATTATTAGTTTATAGGTCATTTTAAAGCTTTGTCAGTGTCAGAGGATTCAAAATGGGCAAACAGAGAAATGAATTCAATAAATGGCCTCTTATTCTTGTTTCTATGTTTTCTTTATTTTTACTTGGATTTATTTCCCCTCCCTTTTCTCTCAAAACATCCGAACATAAGAAAAGGGAAATAAAGGCATAAAGAGAGTTATTTCTATGATTATTGTGCAGAGAGAAAAGATAGGAAAGAAGGAAAACTCATCCCAATATATGAAATTAAGATATTATATTTGACTTGTTATATTTAATTTAAATTTAAAACAAATGATTCACAAGAATTGAACTTCTACAAGTTTGGTCCATGGTAGAAGATCACTAAATTATTATTTAAAGACTAAAAGTTATGTTTGGTTTATTTAAAATCACATTTAAACGTGTATCGATTCTGAGAAACTTTAGTGGAGTTGGCCAGATACAAGAAAAGGGACTAAATAATTAAAAATTTGGGTCCGAAGTCTATTAAAATTTCCCATTTAGCTGGGGGCGAGTGGCAAGCATTTTCTATATAGTGGTCCAGCTATAAATAAATAAGTTCAAATGAAAGTTCAAATTAAACTTCTTCTGCTTACATTTATTTTCGATGTAGTTGCGTATAATATATTCACTTGTTTTCTTTCTGTGCAGATACCACAGCCTACACCATACTGATAAGGACAACATTTTTGCCTATTCATGCCTCTCTTTGACGCATTAGGCAACACACTTAACAGCAATCATGGGAATTACACAAATCATTAAGCTCGAGGTACACAAAAAAAAAAGTGCTATATTCATTCTTGATTCAATTTAAATAATGTTTTTCATTTGACCTCAATAGTAATTCATAAACTCTAACCATTACTCCCTTCATCAAATATATAATTCATTGTATTTAAACTCTTATTTCAGTATCTACCAGCAATTAATACAGCTAGCATCGTACTTTGTAATTAATATTTCTTACAGAAATTTAATAGGGCAAGTTAACGTAACAATCAATATTTTATTAGTGACAAATAATTCAAAATAAAATAAAAGTGGCATAATAATGTAGTTCACAAAATTAAGCTGCATACAGTTAACAGTTGGATTGTTATTATTATTATATAATAATAATAATAATAAGGATTTGTCATGTCATTTTGACCACTAGTTGCACACACCCTCTCTGTGGTCTATTCATGCACATTAATGATAAATTTTGTATCTTCATTGATGCAGGAAATACTAGTAGGGTACCGGATTTTGTTTTCCTGGCCCATATTGTGGATGTCACATCCTCAATGCATGCTCAGTTCTGTCTAAGATCCTTTGCTTCATTGCCATTCAGGACAAGGTTCTTCTTGATCCCATTTTGGCCAATTGCCTTGGTATCTTTGTTAGCAATGTGGGTTTGGTCCAAGATCTTTTTATTTTCTTTCTACTACCTAAGGGGTAGACTACACCAAACATGGGTTGTCCCCAGGTGTGGTTTTCAGGTGGGTCTATAATAATACTCATTATATATATACCCTCAATTTAACAAATTTTGGATTCATTTGGTTTAGAATACTAATAAGTATTGATTCTTGTTTTTCACCAAATGTGCTCATATAATTTCTATGTTGCTTTTAACAGTATTTCTTGCCCTTTGCTGCTAATGGTATCAATAAGCATATTGAACAAGCTATCCTCAGGGCTGATAAAATTGGTGTTAAAGTTATCAGCTTGGCTGCTTTGAATAAGGTTTGGCAATTGAACTTTTACACCTTTTCTTGAGCTGTTTATTTTGACCAAAAAAATGAAGTTAATTTATTGAACTCTGGGGTTCTCTGATATGGTTGTTGAGGGTTTTAATGCATGGTAAGGTTGTATCTCTGATGCCTGACAAAACCATCTTTATAGCAGTGCATCATAATTGCATCATAGGATGCATCTCATCTTTCTATTTTTTCAACTAAACCAACAGTGGCCCATTAGCTTTGTAAATTCTTCAAGAGGTTAAACACTTCCCATTCTTGCTGCATTGCTGTATAGTGTATATAAATAATAAAGTTCCAAAAAAGAAAATAAACATATATCTTTCCATTATAGTGTGGATCAGCTAGCAAGGATTGAATTTTGATAATAATTCAATAGAATTGTAACAAGAATATTCATGATGTTTTTTAGTGGTTTATAAAGGATGTGCAATTAACATTAATTTAATGTAACCAATGTCAGGGGTTGGTTTATCAATTGATTGTTTGCAATTTGTGGACAGAATGAAGCTCTAAATGGGGTGGAAAACTTTTTGTGGACAAAACATCCAAACCTTAGAGTTAGAGGTTGTTCATGGGAACACATTAACTGCAGCTGTTATTCTGGATGAAATTCCTAAGATGTGGAAGAGGTGTTCTTAACAGGAGCAACTTCTAAGCTTGGAAAGAGCAATTGCTCTTTACCTTTGCAGAAAGAAAGTGAAAAGTTCTGGTAAGTTTTCCACCACTCCCACAAATGGTAAATGGGAAAATTGATTGCTTGTATTATCAATACTAACAGGCTAAAAGCTACTTTGCAGATGTTAACACTTTCAACAGATAGATTTCAGAGGATTCAAAAGGAAGCCCCTCCAGAATACCAAAGCTACCTTGTTCAAGTGACAAAATACCAAGCAGCACAAAACTGCAAGGTATACTTAAATGCTAGCTACTAGCTAGCACCCTTATTATTATTATTATTATGCTTCTTTATTCACCACCTCAAAATGTTAGAAATGCTATAACATAATGTTTACATTGTTTCTTCTTATAGTTTCCACAAAAATTAAAACTTTAATCAAATAAACTATGGTATATAATATAATAATTTCAATTTCAATGATTATGTTCCATTAATAAAACAGAGTAGATACTAGTAAAAAACATATATAATTACCATTGTGATTACTTGTGATCCAGACTTGGATTGTTGGTAAGTGGATCACTCCAAGAGAACAAAAACTGGGCACCACGTGGTACTCATTTCCACCAATTTGTTGTCCCACCCATCTTGCCATTTAGAAGAGACTGCACTTATGGTGATTTAGCAGCTATGAGGTTACCAGAAGATGTGGAAGGCCTTGGCTCCTGTGAGGTGAGAAATCATTAATCAATCTTTATCTGATTCATTTTCTTTGTCTCTCTGGAATTGCATGCATCATTAGGGCCTATTTTGTTTGCATTTTCATTTCCTGCTTCCATTTCTTATTTTCTGAAATCTTACAAAGGAAAGACTGGAAATGCTGGAAACAGAAGTTTTTTTTTTTTTGTAAAATTCAGAAAATAGGACACAGAAGATGAAAACAGAAAATGCAAATACAAACCGAACAGATCCTAATCTATTTATTTACATTGCTTCTTAATGTATTTTGGTTGTGACAGTACACAATGGAGAGAGGAGTGGTTCACGCATGCCATGCAGGTGGAGTTGTACATAGCCTTGAAGGTTGGACTCATCATGAAGTTGGGCTATTGATGTTGATAGAATTGATGTTGTGTGGAAAGCAGCACTCAAACATGGTCTAGACCAGTTTGTTCAGGATCCACCGTAAAAAAAAATTAAAATCTGAGTCAAAGATTTCAAGACAGAAAGGGAAAAAAAGTTGAAGAACCAAAGGCTTTCTAATCAGTTTCTTGTGTGTTTGTTTATATAGTGGTCATCTAAATGTGGTTAAATTCTTTCAAGTTGTTTTTGTCAATGTTGTTAAATGTTCACATCAGTTGTGGTTCATAGCATGGTGAGGCTATAGCTGGCCCCTAGTTCGTAATTACTTTGATAATGAAACATCTCTTTTTCCATTAATTTAAATGTCTACATTGTAATGGAAAAGTGCGTTGAGAAAGACATGTTCCTACCTTTCAACATATAACCGCGAATTTAAGAAGGAGAACCATTCAATGTTTTTCTAGTTGAAGTGAAATTCTAAGGAAAGGAATAAAAACTAGAAAATCTTTAAGTAGCTATTCGGTGATATGGTAGCTAGAAAAGGACAGAAGAAATTTCCACATACTAGCGATCGAGGAGCATGTGTGTAAATGACAGGCGTTTTAACTCACTTCGCTCGGCCCAGTGGTGGGATTGGGGTAATTTGCTTTTAACCTCGTTATATTCTTTGTACATAAAAAAATGACAAGCATGCATTAAATAAAGGAAAACTAGATGTAACTAGAATTGTTTAGAGCTAGTTTTGCAAAGAAATGTTTGGAGAAGACTCAAAAACGATATTGGTAGGGAAAGTTGATCGACGAGATAGATGATTGTCAAATAGTTAGGGTGCGTTTGTGAGTTTAAAGAGGAGTGAAAGGAAATGATCGGAGGGAGAATGAAGGGGGAGAAAAAGAGGAAAAGACTTTGTAAAATACTTAAACTCACAAACACAAAGGGGGAAGGGCTTCCAATAAACCTTCCCTTCCCTCCTTTCCCCTCCAAAATTCAACTCACAAACATACCCTTAGGGAAATCAATGAAAATGAGGAGGAGGATTAGGTAAGTTATAGTTTTCCTAATTCCTAGGGTTCAGAGTAATGGAAACTAAAGATCTTAAAATTCATGATTCTCATAATAGAGGTGGCAATTCGGGCTAACCCGAACCGCCTTGATGTGGGTAGGGAGCTTTATCGGACTGGGCTAAAAAGCCCGAAAGTTATTCATACTTCTAAAATAGGTGCCCGAGCCCTACCCTTTTGCGGGTAGCCCGATTTTTTTGGCGGCGGGTTTTTGCGGGCTAACCGATTTTTTCGGGTAATGGGCTTTATCGGGTTGGGCTAAAAACCCAGAAGTTATTCGGGCTTCTAAAACAGGTGCCTAAACCCTATATTTTAGCGGGCTTTTGCGGGTCGGCCATTTTGCCGGCTCTACTCATAAATAATAGACATTATGAAGTGATACTTTAATCTTTGTAGATCTTTCAATGAGTAAAAAGCTATTTTCTATCACTTTCCTTTTCTATCTATACTCTTCAATACTTGATGAAAAATCAAGAACATATAATTATAAATAGAGATAGAGACTATTCATTTGCTATGATATATATATATATATATATATATATATATATATATATATATATATATTGTCTCTCAACAACATATCCCTTCATTAAAATATAAGACTTTTTCCAAAACTCACTTCCCATAATTCAAATATTAAATAATATATTTTTTATTACTTATTAAACCTTATACATTTATCACACACGTAAATCATTAATTTCTTATAGTGTTCTACAATGAGTGTAATTTGATAGAGTGTGGGAAGAGGAGTGAAAGAAGGTGAAAGAGGGGATGAAACAATTTTTTGATATTCGCTTTAAGGAAAAAAATGGAATGGACCAACTCAAAGATGGTGTGACTTTTAGCCGCATAGGTGAAGAGGAGAATAATGCCTTAACAACAAAATTGGATGAAGAAATTAAAGGGTGGGAAGATTTTGACGAAGACAAGAGTTCAGGATTGGATGGGTTGAATTTCAAATCTTTTAAAACTTTCTAGCCCATCATGAAAAAAGATATTTGCAAGGTCCTAGAAGAATTTCATGAGAATGGAGTCCTAAATAAAGGATGCAATTAACCCATCTTTCATTACATTAATTCTTAAGGATATATAAGTGCCCACGAGGATTGAGTGATTATTGACCAATTTCCCTCATGGAAAGGTTTTATAAAATTATTGCAGAAGTGTTGTCGGCACACTAAAAAAAGTTATGAAGAGTCTTATTCATGAAAATTAATTTGCATTTGTTAGTGAAAGATACATGTTGGATGGAGTGGTGATTATGAATGAGATAGTAGATGATGCTAAAAAAAGAGTCATGTCTGAATTCACAAGTAGAAGGAAAACGCCATCCACATCCACAACCACACCAGCATCACCACAATCTCAATCAGTAACCTTCTCTTTCTCTCTGTGTTTGAAGTTGCAAAATAATCGATTTAGTTTGCCTTTTATGATAATATTAATTTAACTTCGCAATGTAGGTTGACTTAGCCTTTGCCATTAGCATTTATGTCCGTATTTTTTTAGATTTGTGAAATTTTAATGCCTTTTTTGTTCTTAATTTTACTGAAGTCTGCTCGTAGAGATATGAAGAGAGTTGAACAAGGGGAACCGTAAGGTATGTATGTGCTCTTTATTTCGTTAATTTTAAGATGCCCCCTTTATAAGATGTGTGAGTTATTACTTGCTTCTTATTCCTCAATAAGCACTGAAATGAATTTTAATGAATTTTATACTCCTACTACTACTGGGACTAACATTTATAAGAGGTGTGTTGTTACTTAGATTTACTCCAAAGTTTAACATTGGCGCCTCACTTTATCCATAGAGCTCCTTGTTGTTATTGTGTCATCCCATTTGTATTAGTATAGAAGTTCACAGAATAAAAGTAAAGAACATTGTAAATACAACTATAAGTGTTTGTGAAGTGTTCCACACACACACATGCCTGCTTGCAAGGTTTTAAATTGTGGTTCGCATGCGGCCGCAATATTGTGGTTATAGTAGTGCCTGCAACCGCATCGGAAAGCAATTGCAGTGTGGTTGAAAATCACAGTAAAATTCATGACGTAACACCGCAACGCAGTGGCTGTAACGGCCGCAACGAGCCTTGAACCCTCATAAAAATGATTTTCATTCTTTTTCTTTATTTAATATATTTAGAGGGAATTTTGAAGGGTTAGAGAGATTTAAGGACGATAGTAGAGTGATGGTAAACAAAAGATGGAATTTGGGAGGGGAATAAGAGACATGGGATTATAAACAGGATTCATGATATGTCACACTTAGTGCAAGAATAAAATAATTTCACATCGCAATGACCACAATGCACATCGCGACAGCTGCAATGCTTGCAATTGCAACGGTCACAACCGCGACAGCATCCAAGATTGCAACCGCAATTTTAAACCACACGTATGCCTAATAGGAATACAACACAATAAGACTACTATTTCGAAGTGTCTGTGCTTCCTTTAATCTGACAGCTGTAATAGTATCAAAATAAACATCATAGATTGGTTCCTATCTTGTTTTTTTTTTCTTTTTTACATGAATGTTTTTGTAACCTTTATCCATGTTTTCACTGGTGAAAGTGCCTTGAAGTGCATGCTCTGTATGAAATCACTAAGACCTTGTGGATTTGGCTCGATTAGGCCTTGTGGGAAGTTTTTTTTCACTGTTGTTGCAATGTCCTTTTTTTTCTTCTAATCTTGGTTGTAGGTCAAACAAATTACAAACCAATTATCTACTCAGGTCTCTCCATGGACATCTGAAGTTGTGGTAGCACTTCAGGAGGTATATAACTTTTTCCATGCTCATTTGAGTAATCACTAGAGTGCTTGCAAGTTTCAATTTATCGAAGTTATCGTGCAAATGCTTTTTTGTTCAAAGGAAAAATCTATTTCAAAATAATTCATTTTAATTTCTCTCTGACATTGTTTCAAAATGATTTTCGTACTCAAAATATTGTTTAAAAGGTCATTTCCATCTCATCACCCCTTCAAAGTTTCTTAAACTAATATTTTATAATTTTTGACATTTTCCTATACTACTATATTATTTTATTACTTTAAACAACTCAATCAGTTTTTTTATCTCTATCCCTATAATTATAAAAAAAATTAAATGGACCCCACAATCTAACTATCAATCAATCAAACACCACACAATAATTGCTTTTACTTTTTTTAATATCAAGCCACCAGATGCTAAATTAAGAACTCAAAAACATGTGCTGCATCGCTAAGCACCGAGTGCTTATATTTAAGAACCAAGCACACATATGCGATGCAGATGCTCTAAGAGCATTTGCATCGCAGAGCTCTGATGGGGTTATTAAAGTGAAGCACCCGGTGCTTGTGTATTTTGCGCGATGGAGCGCACGTGTCAGTGGGTTCTAGTTTAACAGCAGGTGTTTACAGAAGCACCGGTGTTTCATTATTAAAAATAAAAAATAATTATTGTGTGATATTTGATTGGTTGATAGTTAGATTGTGGGACCCATTTAAGAGATTTTTTAAAAATGTTGGGATGAAGATAAAAAATGATTGAGTTACTTAAAGTAATAAAAATAATATAGTAGTATGAGAAGATGTAAAAAAATATAAAATATTGATTTAAGAAGCTTTGAAGGGGTGCTGGATGGAGATGGCCTAAGTTATTTGATTCTAATGCAGTCCATTTTTTATCCCTTTTTTTGTAATCAATTGAAGCGCATTAAAATAATACCAAATGTCCTTAGGAAATAATCCATTGATTATTGAAGATTGAGATTTTAGACATTATATGTTTAGTATAACTATAACACAGTATGCTCTAGTTCTCCGCAGTCTTTAATGAAATGTGGTTAATATTAAGGGACTTGTTTATTTCTTATTCTTAGTAGGTTGTTCAGACTTCCAAGTAATAAAGACTTGGTTTGAATGCTCTATTTGTATTTCAATTTACAATCTTATTTAAATTATGCAAGATCCTTATTCCATTGGCATACTTGTCACTACTGTTATGTGATTTGTGATAATATTTCATATACAACATGATCGTTTGGGATTTTATTTGACAATCCACCAGGCAACTGAGGATTATCCGGTGGGAGTTGCTATTGTAACCCCTTTTTACTATTCGCACCCCCTAATGTTTGGAATTTTTTAATTTCCCAACATACCCCTGTTGATGTGTATATATTGTTAAAAATCCCTAATCCCTAAAATTATATTTTACACTTCTTCTCTTTCTGGTCCCCACTTTGTCGGTCTCAAAGCTGCATTGTTTGCATTGTTGCTCACATTTGGTCCCCACTTGATCCCAAAATAGTCAACAAAACTCCATAGTTGGTAAGTTTAATAATATTAATTTTTGTAGTTTATATATAGTTGGATTGTTAGTGGGGAAGTGAGGATGGTTGAGTGAGAATGGTGTTTTTTGAACAGCAATAATATTAAATGCATCCACTGGTGCCGTAAGCTTCCTCCCATGTGACACTAACTTCAGGGTTCCGCGATCCTTGAAAATATTATTTTAACAGGAATTAGAAACAAGTCACAAGAAGCCATATAAAAATGAAGCTCAACATTGTTAAAATAAATAACTACCTCACCATTTCATAGCCACGTGCCTATGAAATGTCCTCAATACGGAGGTATCCTCAGGTCCTCCCCCAAACACCTCTGCTTGGACGCCCACAGGATTGCTCTGCCGTGCTTCACCATGAGCCGGTACTTCCTCTTCGGCTACATCCGGCACCAAATCTTCATAGGTCTCCTGAACTTCCCGTCTCAACCTTCTTTGTCTTGCTGAAGCTGTGGGTCGAACCCGGTCCGCTGGTTGAGAAGATGATTCACCGCCTCTACTTGGGCGTGCTCCTCTTGTTTTCGCCATACCTTAGAAATGTCATTAAAACAACATATTAAACAATTTCTAATCAAAATAAATAAATATCAATCTTATAATTTTTTTTTTAAAAAAATAAGCTTCCGAAACTTAAAATCCGAAAATTTCCGGGAGAAATTGGTCCCTTTTCGCTTCCGGAAGTACATTTCCGAAAATGACCGGAAATGTCCGGATTTTAAGTTCAGGAAAGTTAATATTTATGAAACTTTTGTCTTGTTAATTCCGGAACTATATTTCCGGAAATTTTCGGAATCTGTAAATTCCGGAAACTTCCGGAAATATAGTTCCGGAACCTATGAAAACGGAGAAAAATAAATCTCGTTCCGGTTTTCAATTCCGGAACGGGAAAATAACCCCAAAACAATGATTTTATAACCATACAACCCTACCAATCAACATTACAAACTTACCTTGAGTGAGTGAGTAAGAGATTGACTCGATTTTTCCTTCCCTAGGGTGCGCGCGGTTTCTCTTCTTTTTGCTGTAGAAAACCGAGTGAATGAGTGAGTGAGTGAGTGAGCAGAGAGTGAGAGTGAGGTGGGTGGGGAGGGAGGGAAAGGGGTTTTAATTTAATTGGTCAGAGGTATTATTGGACTTCCGTAAAATTCCAAACAATAGGGGGTGCGAATAGCAAAAACGAGGGTTCCAAAAGTAACTCCCTTATCTGGTTCATTTGTTTGAGGAAGGAATGCTTTGTTCAAACACACTAATTATCTGGTTCATTTGTTTGATTATCTAGTTCATTTTTTATTATTTTTAGATTATAATTATTTCTAAAATCAACTAACATATCAAAAATTTTAAAAGTGATTATTTTTTTTATAAAATATGATTATTTCTAAAAAAAATCACAAATAAACACACTCTATATTTTGTTAAATCGATTTCAAAAGGTTCTGATTTTTTTTTGGAAAAATAACCCTTCTTTGTGGCCCACACATAAAAACAGTAGGAAGATTAATTTTGGGACCCACACAACTTAATAGCAAACGCGATGTATTCATTACTCTCTCCTAACTCTCGTGTTATCTCTCTCAGCGTCAACTTTGGATCCGGATCCTCTATAGTGTAGCAGGAAGCTGTAGCAACATTAGCTACCGCATAACTAGGGAATAGCTGCGAAATAATTCCGTAGTTAATATCAATAGCTATTTCCCAGCTATTCCGTGGCTAAAACGGGAGAGGTTCCTTTTCCGTCAACTTTTGCATTCCAAGCTAAGTTGACTTCAACCTGAGGGTATATTCTTTCCACCATACACATTATTTGGGGGAAAGCATAGAGAAAGAATGTGTTTCTTTTATTTGATTATAAATAATGTAACGAAAATAGCATGGATGAAAAACCTTTCCAATAATTTGAAACTAGAAAGTAGTAAAGTAGGACTTCATTTCACATCTTGTTAAAAGGCTTACTTTTTTTCTATTCCATCTCGTAATGAAAACTAGTAGTTGAGTTGGGACAAGATCAGCGGGAACAGAGGGAAGCAACTACCAACTCAAAGTCATGACATTGACCCTAAAATTAGTGAAGTAGTAGTGATTCATTTGATTTCTCATTGTTTTTTTTTTTTTCTCGTTGTTAAATATAATGCTCATTTCTTTATATGATGCCATCCCCACATAAAACTAGTTGAGTTGCGACAAAGAATAGCGGGAACAGAGAAAAGCATCCGCACTCAAAGCCACGACAATGACCTTGGGTGCTGATTAAAGAATCTAAGTTTCAACATGTGTAACAATCAGAATAAAATCTTTTACTGTTAAATTTATATGATTTCTATAAACATAAGTTGATCATATAGTTTTTTATATATATCTCATTCTCTTTAGTATTAGATAAAATATATAAAAATTTAATGAATGTTGACCGTTGATATAAAAAATAGTCACATTATCATTTAATAATGTGTTAACACATTATTTATTGTTAAGTTTAACATCAAGTGAAGTGTAATATTTTTTGGTTTAACCACAAATATTTTCCACATCATTTAATCTTGTTCGAGCTGGGAAATCCACATCATGATAAAACTAATTTTCCCGGCGAAGATTTTTTCCATCCACAAAATTCAGAGACCTTACTTAAGGAAAATCAAGTACGTACCATTTGAAACTACCAACAAATGTAATATTTATGAAGAAAAGATAAACATGTGATATTGTTTTAACAATAGAAGATATCTTCCCGTGTCACAACAGTCAATCTCTATCCTCGCCCACAATTTCATACTAATAATGACAAAAGAGTAATCATAATTTAGAGGGAAAGTTGGAAAAACAAGTGGCGGACCATTGCATTTACCATGTCTACCTTCACTACCATGACTGCACAAGTGCACATCCTTATCATTACCAAAAATTGGCAAAAGAACTATCATTTTTATCCATTGGGAAATGGCAGCCACAGAATAAGTCTCATCCTTAATTCACATGACTCTGTCTGGCTAACACATCAATCACAAAATGCTATAGATAATCAACAATGTGTAGTTGAGTATTCAGCACTGAGCCATAAAAGGTCATAAACTAGGCACTATACAATGAAAATAACATACAGACTGTAATATCCTGTCCTATTAACACAACATAAACATCCAGAAAATTAACCAAATTACATAACTCATCTACATGCTTATAACGTGCTGCATCTACTGAGCCTAATATTTCCAATTGTCTGTCCTGTTATTCCTGAATGCACAGCAACCAATGGAGTAGACAATTATCAGGAAGATGAGGAATATGATGTTGACAACAGCTACCTTCTTCCAATCAGTCTTAATGTTTTGAAGTAACCCTGCCTTACAAGATTGGCAATTGAAGCACAGAACATTGGGGTCATTATCCCAAACATTGCAGTCAGGGTTGGAAAAATTTGCACCTTCAGTCTTATTCCACACAGATGGGCCCTGGTAGGTAAAACCACAGTTGTCTGATGGCTTACAACACCCAGACTGCATAAAACAACCAAAAAAGAAAATGAGACCTCAAATTTTACAAACCAGAAACAGGCAAGTCAAGAAATATACATCATTTATTGAGCTGAGCCTGTCGGCTTCAAAAGCAAACTACAAACTTGCATCAATGAATTCTATAACTGTGTTTTGAAAACAAGGATTACATTAACAGTTTTAACAAAGAATTCAGCTCTTTGTAATTATAGATTACAAATTAACAAAGTACAGTAGCAAATGTAGAAACTGCTATAAATGTAGACAAATCAAATTTCTATTCACCAAGTATAAGGGTCAGGGAATTTGACTAAAGTACTTACATACAAATGGAAAAGAAAGAATATCAGTGTTAACTACTATTCCAAGTTCAAGTTGGTCAGCAAGGGAAACCGCATAATCCAAATTAAGCAACACAATCGAAATAAAAAAGTGATAAGTGGCGGAAATCACTCGAAAATGATATACCACTATAATCACTAGGTGCATCACACAAAATGATTTAAGCTTAAAGTATCCATTAGGATAAGTAGTTGTCGAACCTGTCACTACCTAAGACGCTATAAGCATCAGTACTTGTGTGTCATACAAAGTAATTTTACTGCAAAATATTCACTAAGCTGAGCAATCAAAAATAGTTGCATCCAAAACTAATATGATGTACATAATTTCATATTCTTGTAAGTTAAACTAGCTTACCAAGTCATTCATATTTAAAAACATGACATACCACTCCCACCATAAAAACTTGTGTTTCTCACAAAATGGCATACCACTGTAATCATTAGGACTTGCGATCAACACAGAACGACTAAAGCTTAAGTATTCATTAGGATAAGCAGTCACCAAACATGACATACCACTACTATAACCATCAGTACTAATGTGTCATACAAAATAATGTGTGTAAGATACTAAGATATTCATTAAGTTAAGCAACCACATAAGTTGCATTCCAAACATATATGAAGCATCATTTGATGTCCTTTGAAGTTTAACTAGGTTATCAAGTCATTTGGAACATGACAAACCACTCTAACTATCAGATCTTGTGCTTCACACAAAATAATCTGACCACATGTAAAATATTAAGTTAAGCAGTAGAACACAACATACCACCATATAACCACTCCTACTCATGTGCCAAGGGAAGTAATTTTGTAAGTGACATATCCATTAAGTTAAGCAGTCAGAAAGAGTTGTGCTGAAACTTAGGTGAAGCACATCATTTGATATACTTTGGACTTTAAACTTCCAACAAACACTAAAGTTCAATTCTCCATGAAAGACAAATCAGGGGGAGTGGGCAGGCTAGTGCCTGCTTTTCACAGTAAGTGGGGCATGCATGCAAGAACCAATTTAGAATCACTAGATCAACTCATTGAAAAATATCTTAAAATCCGCCGGTAAAGGCTATAACCAAAGATGCAAAAGTAAATGCCAAATGCAAACGTTGGAGCTTGTGAGCTTTATAATTTTTCATGGTCAATAGAGGGGAATGAAAAGAAAATCTATAACTGCAGTTTATCCATAGATTATTCAAATACATAAAAAAACGGTCCTATACCCACTTCAGAAAGTCTAAAAAAATTGATAAAAACCAGTAAATCATGAAGAAAGATAAAAGCAACCTTACCCAAAATGCAACAAGGAACCAAAGAGTGCTAATTGGCAAGAGAGACAAGTGCAGTTCATCAGCAATAAAAAGCAGTTTACCTTTTAACCTAAGAGCACTGGCATCCATGACGCCTTAAAAAATTGACGAAAAGAACACTAAAAGTAGAAACCTCCGACAATACAACAAAGGAACACAAAGTAAAAGAGCATCTTTAAAAAACAACACACACACCCCCACCTGCTCACGAGTTTGATCTGACGAATGAGCACTTTTTCCAGAAATCTATTTGAAAATACCATTCAAAGGAGAGAGGAGACCTAAAAGCAAAGGATGGTGGGGAAAGATACTGCTACGCATACATATATACACCACCATCGCTGTCTTCCAATTTCAAGTCAAGACCAAACTCAACTACAAGTTTATGGGTTATTGGAGACAAACAAATTGTAAAGCAATCTTCAGTAGAAACTTCCTCAAAAGTAAACTTAAAAGCCTACACACTTTATCATCAAAAATCAAATTAAAGGGGAAACTATAAACAAAATTTCAATTCAGAACCAGATCTACATCGAAAACATGCAAATAGAGAAATTTGAAATCAAAAGTAACCAGGACTCAAAAGTAAACTTAAAACCCTAATAGTTCAATTCAGAACCAGATCTGCATTGAACACACGCAAATAGAGAAGTTTGAAGCAACCACTCCATATTCAACAATGAGATTCCACAATACCTGAAGTGCAGACAAGTTCTCAGCGTAGAACTGTTGGGCGGTGTCATTAACAAATTTGCTTTGGAATTCAGAACAGAGTTTCCCTGACTGAAGACAACTCCGAATCCTGTTCCAGGTGTTGGTGTTGTTGACCCTCTTCTGCAACCAATTGGAGTAATCCCCAAGCCTATACTCTTTATACCCTCTATTAGAAATGGCTTGACCAGCACCCTTGTTGGTGACAGCGAAGGCGAATATGGTGAAAGCGAAGACGAGAACTATGAGCAAGAACATGACCAAGAGGTAGAGCCAGAGGAGCCATGAGACACGACAACAAGCGCCGACAAGACCAGCCAGAGACACCAACAAAAGGAAAACGCCTAACACAATGACAGGTCGCTCCAGCCACCGTTCGCAGTCGGTGTCGGCTTGTTTGCTGAGCCAAACGCCGGTGACCAGAATGGGAATGGAGAGAAGGAGGGTCAGGAAATTGAGGAGGCCAACGAGATTGTTGCTCAAGCGAACCATGGTGTGGTTTTTGGTGACCAACAATGGTAACTAGAAAGCTTAAGCAACAGACAAACAACGAAGCTTGTGAATCTGAGATGGTAGGTTTTATGAATGGCAGGTTTTGTTGTTTTCTTACTTACTATTCTAATCTAATCATGATCAAGATTGACAACTCTAAAAAATCAATACACTTTTTTAGTTTTTAATGAAATATCATTTTTTTCCTTTATTTTTTTTTTGGTAATTTTTTTTCCTTTATTTGCATGTGGCAACAAATAATTAAAAATTGAATGGTAGTGGAAATTTTTTTGTATGATTAAAAATTAAAAATCCCTCTTGTTACAGAGGACTAATAGATTGATACTTTGTTTGTTTAAAGTGAAAATGATAGAGGTGGAAATGGAGGTAAGTGAAATAAAGGAGAAATGAGTAGATTTTTAATTTGTTTGAATTTGATGAAAAGTGAGTGAAATTGATGAAAAAGGTGGAAGAGCAAGTGAAAAGGAGTTTTAACTCTATTTATTTTTCTTCCTCTTATTTTTAGTAGAAATAAATGAAGACGGTATATGATAAGATTAGGAATGGTCTAAATCTCTTGGATCCAAGCGTTTAAAAGCCCAATAACATCGCCCTGCTACCCGTGACACACCAATATGAGAGCAAGTCGAACTTAGCCCGAAAATTTTGAATACTCGAACTAACCAAAAATTTATAACACGATTAGGGTTATTCACCAAATCAAGGAGTATTGTGATTGCATTGGATCACACCTTAGGACTCTAGCAATTTACCTAGGAGTACCTGTGATTGGACCTAGGTTTGTTGTGGTTGACTTGATTGCATTCACCAAATCCTAGTCGTCCAATGAAGATCATACGACCCAAATGTCGAGGTGTGTTTTGAATATGATTCCATCATCTTAACTTTGATTAGTTGTTCGATCTTCATCGGACATAGGACGACTATAATTTGGTGACTGCAATCATGTCGACACCAAATCTAAATCCATCAATGATATATGAGTAATGGTATGTGAACGCACAATATTTTCATCTATCCATTTAACACCTCTATTTCTCTCCATTCATCTCTTCTTATCACATCACATTACCTATCACATTTATCACTTTTCTCTTTCGTTCTTGTCTCCACATTACTTATGATCCATGCCATAAGACATGAGATATATTTTTCCTCTATTTCCTACTTTTCACTTTCTCTTTTTTGTCTCCTTAATTTCTCAATTTACAAACTCATTCTCTTTTAAATGTATAAAGATTCTTTGACATCCCAAATTTGAGTGTGATAGGATGTAGAAATGAGAGAGATTGAACACAGAAAGAAAATTAAAGATATATAAAATGGACCAAGTGAGAAGAGAAGTGTGAAAAAATAATCATTACCACTCTTTAGTTATGGTGAAAAGTATAATGTTATTGTTTTAATATAAAAGTGTTTTTAAACGTTTGTAGATCATATACATCTTTATCAACTTATATTATTTAAATAAAAATTTTAAATAAAGGAAAGCTAATTAATTTTTCAAATAAAAATTTCATACGTAAAGAACATTTACTTAATTATCTAAATAATAAACTTCACAAATCACAATAAAAGAAGCGGATTAAATTCAATTAAAATAATTGACTTATATAACATGAATTTTTTTTGTGTGTTAACCACGAGTACAATCTTGTTTAGGGTTTAGTCATAGTTAAGGTTCTCCACCCCTCCTTAAGCGTTCATTTGGTGATGAGAAGTACATGAGAAATGGGTTGTGAGGGGAGAAGTGGGAGAGAAATAGCAGATTACTCTCGTTTGGTTAGTGCAAAAATTGTGGAGAAATTGGTTAAAGTTATGGGGCCCATCTAATCATTATTTTTGTGCAAATGAGGCGAGGAGTGTGGAGAAATAAGAAACATTTTTTTTTCACTCTATTATCAAACCAAACAACTAAATTTCCTATTTCTCTTTCATTTCTCATAGGGGTGGAAACAAGTCAAGCCAGGCTTTGGTAGGCCTGAGCCTAGTCTGACTCATATTTCTCATTCCTGAGTCTGGGTCTGTTACCTGTTATAAGCCTTTTCTTATGATCTGGCCTGCGTAAAAGTCTGGCCTGACTTGTAAGCCTGTTTTATAATAAAGCCTACAAACACGCCTATGAGCCTATACATGCTAACAGAACTTTTAAGCAAATTTTTTTATATAATTAATTTAATATATTCTAGTTTTTTTATTATATTCTAATTTTTAATTATATTTATAGTTATTTATATAATTAATTTAATATATTATATATTATTATATTAAACAGGTCGGCCTGTCAAGCATAACAAGTTTTTTCATAGGCCTAATTAGCCTGACCTATTTAAATAAAAAGACCTTTTAAAAAACATTAACCTGATCTTTTTAATAAACGAGTCAAGTCAGGTCAGGCCATAAACAAACCAAGGCTTGAAGCCTGGCCTATTTAACTACATAGGTCTTTTAAAAAGCCTTAACTAGGTCAGCTTGGGCCATAAACAGGCCAGGCCACAAGCCCTTGACAGGTCGGGTGACCTGTTCCCACCCCTAATTTTTCATTTATTTCACTCCCACCAAACAACCTAAAAATCATCTTTATTTCATCACAATTTCTCTCTTTTCTAATTCTCTCTTTTGTATTTCATTTCTCTTACCAAACATAGTGTAAGAGTGTTTAGTGGGGATCAAACCCAGAAGCTCTTCCCATAATCTCAATTTGTACGGCAAACTGAGCCACAACTCTTTGGTTTATATAATATGAAATTGCTTATAGTTTTAAAATTTCTTATCTAAACAAATAAGGAGATAATTTTAAATATGAAATAAAAGTTATTTTATCTAACTAATTAAAACTTCAATAGTCTTAGCTTAACAAATTAAAACAAATTATTTATCCATTTAAATTAAAATTTATTTTTTATAACTGTACGTGCTTGGCATTAAATCTCCCTTTTACTTAGGAGTTACGAATTGAATTAGATTTAATTCTCTACTAGCTATAGGTTATATATAAATTTATAATCACCGCAAGAAACTTTATGAACTTAAATGCAATAGGAACTGTTACTAATACTACTCTTCAAAACTCCAATATCAATTGAAGCTCACACTAAGTATATATATACCAGCCTTTGATGACCCTCTTACCCCATCACTCTAGAAGAAAAGGCAAGAGAAGCTACAGTACACACGCACAAATTAACATGGTGAAGTCCAATGAGATCACTCTAATAAAGGTGGCTGCTCTGTTTTTGGCCATTGGTGTAGTTTTGTTTGCACCTATAGGAGTTGCAGCATCAGACGATTTTGAAGAAGCCACAGCCCCTGTTTCAGATGACGACGATGACTACTCTATAAATTCACTTCACTTAGACGGTCTCCTTGATATGTATAATTCACCAGAGCCTTCACCTGGGTACTACAAGTTTCTGGAACAATGCGCAAAAAAGTTGAATAGCGAAGAGTGTGGTAAAGAAATCTTTGCTGGTATGTTCTATGAAGAGCCTCTCACAAAACCTTGTTGCACTCGACTGGTTGCTATGGGAAGAGAATGCCATGATGCATTGGTGGAAAAACTAATTGATAGTCCAGAGCTCAAGCCCTTGTCCCCCAAGGTTCTTCTTAGGAGTGCGCAGATTTGGGATGCCTGTGACTACATTGCACAATCACCCTACAGCTCTATATTCTAATTGATCATCTGCTAGGTTGTGAATGCTATGCTTCATGAATGTTGCAACATTAATAAAAAGAAAAAAGTTATGCTTTTTATGATTAATAAAAGAATATAATGTTTACATTTTTTGGTTGTAAAATGTTAATTTTTTAAAAATAATTAGATACCCATCTGTGTTAAATTTTACTTTTGAGAAAAATATAATGCTGCGTCTACATCATCCTTTTTTTTATGTATTTAATTGGTAAAAAATTGGGAGGGAACTTAAGTGGAGAAAAAAAAGGAATATATCATTTTCTTTTATTAAATTGTGAAGAGGAAATAGAAAAGAAAAAACATATTGCCATGAGTTTTTAATCAAAGTTTTCTCTTCTTAGTTAAAAAGAAAACATAAACTTTAGAAGATTGGCACTTGCTAGATGCTGGTTTTGTTGGTTATAAATTCACCTCGAAAATGGATAATTTGGCAGAGAGGTTGGATAGAAGTTTTATAAACAACTCTTCCTTGTTTCATCTACCATTTTTTAAATTAGATCATTGTCCTATTCTTATGGAGTTTGGAACTTCCACTATTCAGAATCAACATATAGAAGACCTTTCAGGTTTTTAGCTGCTTGGATTACCCATCCTGAATTTGTTTCTACTAACTGGTGTGGAACCAGGGACTGGTGTTCAAAAGTTAATGGATTCAAGGACCAGGTTCATATTTGGAATAAACAGTTCTTTGGTCATATGGGTTGTAAGAAACGCTCCCTATTGCATAGAATGGATGTTATTTCTAGGAAGCAATCTAACTCTTATGATCCTAACTTAGAACATTTATATAACAAGCTTTGGAGGGAGTATGGGGAGACTGCTTACCAAGAGGAGTTGTTGTGGTTCCAGAAAGCCAGATGCCAATGGATTAAAGCTGGAGACAAAAATACTAAATATTTTCATGGTTCTACTATTGCAAGGCGTAAAAGAAATAAAATAGAATGTTTGGAAGATGATAATTGTAATTTAGTAACTGAGATCCAGGATCTGGAGAATATGTCATCAGAATTCTATAGAAATATGTTCACTGATCCTGGGGACAATGAACCTTTTTGTTTAACTGATTGTTTTCCACCTCTGGTTCTTGATCAGATAGATATGCTCTCTAAACCAATTTCAGATGAACAAATAAAAAATCCTTGTTCTCTACGGGTGGTCTAAGAGCTCCAAGTATGGATGGTATACATGTTATCTTCTATCAATCCCAATGGAATACAGTAGGCAAAGATGTTTGTAAGCTGGTCCACCAAGTTTTTGCTAATCATAATTACATTGCTTCTATTAATGATACTCTTATTACTTTAACCCCTAAGTTTGATAGTGCTAATTCCCTTAGGCAGTTTCGCCCTATAAATTTATGCAATGTTTCTTATAAAATCATTACAAAACTGATTTCTCATAGACTTAGGAATGTTATGAGTCATTTACTTGGCCCGAATCAATTTAGCTTTATCCCTGGCCGTCAAAGTAGGGATAACATTGTTATTACCCAAGAGGTTATAAACTTTATGAAACATAAAAAGGGAAAAAAGGGTGGATGACTATTAAGATTGATTTGGAAAATGCGTACGATAGATTGAATTGGGAGTTTATTAATGATACCTTAAAGGAAGTTGGAATTCCTGACCAGATGAGGGAGGTTATCAAACAGTGTATTTCTACTCCTAGAATGCGAATATTATTTAATGGAGAGGCCCTTAATCCTTTCTCTCCATCTAGAGGGATTAGGCAATGTGACCCAATATCTCCTTATACTTTTGTTCTTTGTATTGAACGTTTATTTCACCTAATTAACTTAGCAGTTGAACATAAAATTTGGAAACCTATTAAAATAGGAAGGAATGGTCCTTTATTGTCTCATTTGGCCTTTGCTGATGATTTGTTGCTTTTTGCCGAGGCAAAGCTTGATTAGGTTGAAATTATAAATACCATTCTTGAGCTTTTTTGCACCAACTCGGGCCAGAAGATTAGTAATAAAAATACTCATGTGTTTTTTTTTCTAATAATGTGTGTATGCATGTTAAGGAAGAGATATTTGAAGCTTTGGGCTTTCAAAGGACTAGTGACTTGGACAAATACCTTGGTGTCCTTATTCTAAATCATAGAGTGACTACTGACTAGATCTACTTTTCAATCAACAGTTAACAGTAGAGATGACAATTGAGCCCAGGCCCTATGGGTACCCGCAAAAATTACCCGCAATGGGCGGGGGTTAAAAACCCGCAAAGCGGGTACGGGCAAAAGCCCGCATTTTTTTATGGGGACGGGCGCAGGTACGAGCACTTTGATGCCCAGCCCGCCCCATACCCGCACTCATATATATATAATTATTTAATAAAAATACAACATATAATTATATATAGGGATATATTAATTTTATTAAAATATCTAATATATTTATAGATATTTTTAAAATTGATATATATAATATATTACATATTAAAAAAAATTTATAACTATCTATTTGTGTTTTTTTTACTTTACAATGTATGACTAATTAGTGTTAATAATCATTTTTTACAAATCTTGAAGAATTCTAATACATGATGTTCAAGTTTATAAAATAGTGTGACGTGAAAGTATATTGTAATATTGTAACTTTTTCAATTGAGATATAGTTTTCTTAAATTAATATATTTTAAGTAAGTTGTTAATTTTTTACTTAATAAAAATGCGGGTAATGGGCACGGGCACGGGCATATAGGTGCCAAGTGGGTACGGGGACGGGCACTAAAATTACTACTCACGCGGGTACGGGGTTTTTTTTTAAAACGCGGGTACGGGGATGCCCAGAGGGTACCCATTGTCATTCCTAGTTAACAGGTGAAGAAAAGGCTTTCACGATGGCATTCAATGTCTCTTTCCTTTGCCAGGAGATTAACACTAACTCAATCAGTGTTAAATTCAATTCCATCCGATCTTATGCAGTTAGCTTTTATTCCTACAACTACTTGTGAAGCTATTGACAAAGCTTGTCCTGATTTTCTTTGGGGAGACACTAATGAGAAGAGGAAGATCCACCTTGTTGGGTGGGATAAAATTTGCAGCATTAAGCTAGTTGGGGGGGCTTGATTTAAGGAAACATAAGGACTATCTATACTGCCTATATGATGAAGATTTGTTGGGGTCTAATCCATCAACCACAAGATCTTTGGGTGCAAGTAGTTAAAGCAAAATATAAATGTGCGGAGTCTACTCTACCAATAGTTAAAAATAAAGCTCCTGCTTCAAATCTTTGGCATGGAGTGTGTGTTGTGTGGAAAGATTTTTTAGAAAATTACCTAATATATTTTCCCTCCCCTCCCCTTGTGAACCAAACATGTAAGGGGTCATTTTCCCTTTTCTCCTCTCCCCTCTTTGAACCAAACATATAAAATGTATGCTACCTATTAATTTTAGCGGATATGAATGTGGGTAGTGTACTACCCTCCCCGCCCCGTTGACATCCCTTTGAACCAAACAGCTCCTTAGCAACTTGGGGAGAATTCTCCACCAGAGATGCTCTAAGGAAGAGAAGAAAGTGAATTTGTAAAAAATAGAGGAAATATAGATATAGATTATTTAAAAAAAGAATGGTCTCCCTCCGGACTAGAATATAAAAAAACTATATATAATGGTTTAAAATATAACAAATCTCAATTAATTTCACATTATTTAATAAAGTTATCCCAAAATATTGTTTATTTTATTTAGATTTTATTTTTCAGTAACTCTATTTAATGAATCATGTATCAATAAAGAGAGATTATATTTTCACTTAAAAATATTCTAATAAAATTGAAGTCTTTCATAAATGGTAGTTTAAGAAATGTAATTAATTTTTTAGAGTACATTAAAAAATTAAATAAGATTAATTAAAATTGGTGAGTTTATATGTATGTGTATGGATTTGAGAGCACACAATTCCGAATATGAGTTGGAAGACTTTAATTGGCTGCAAAAATACAATTCCTACATTCCCGCATATACCGAATATTCACCCACTCACTGTTCTCTCAACTTCCAAATGCAAAGGCAACAGCATACGAATAGTGCCAAAAATCTGGAGAGGAAAAAAAGTGAATTCAAATTAAATAGAACAAGATAAAATAAAATAAAAAGAAACCGAAAATGGGAAGTGCAAGTCGAGTTCTGCTTTCACTCTTCTTCTCCTCTACACCATCTCTTTCTTCCACTCAACTCAGATTCAAATTCGTTGCACCTTACTCACCTGCTAGGGTTTTTCACATGTATTCTGCATCCTCATCCTCTCCACCACCATCGTCCTCCGTTAGCACCAATCCCCCGCCTCCTTCCCCCGCCGTTCACGGCGGAGCTCCCTCTGCTTCCTCCGCCATTGATTTCCTCTCTATATGTCACCGCCTCAAGGTAGAGACAATGATAACGTTGATTCTCCTTTAATTAATAATAACAACAACGAATATTTTATTTTATTTTATTTTACTTTTTGACCTCTTTTCAGTGCGAGAAAAGAAAAACTCAATATCATTTGCATTATTTTGCTTTTGCCTCTTCGTGCTTTGCTTTGAGCAAAATGTTTCTCGTGCTTTTAATTTTCTAGTCTCTTATCTTTCTGAGCTCTGTGTGTGTTTAATCTGAAATAGACAACTAAAAGAGCAGGATGGATACGAAAAGGCGTAGAGGATCCGGAATCTATAGCGGATCATATGTACCGAATGAGTTTGATGGCTCTGATTGCAGCAGATATCCCTGGCGTGGACCGAGATAGGTTAATTTCCCCTCTTTTTCTTGAGCTGTAATGTGTTCGAGCACATTCACATGTTGTTTTCTATGATAAAATTCAATGTGTAAGTTTTCTGAAATATTTTTGTTAATTTTAGGTGTGTAAAAATGGCTATTGTTCACGATATTGCAGAAGGTATGCGACTTTGCTTTTTTTTTTTTAGCCTTCGCCGTGTTATTTGTCTATATTTGGAAAGAATGGTTCTGTTTCTCTGTAGTATACAACTATGCATCATCATGTGGCTGAAATTGGATGAATTCAGCTGGAACGTGATTTTGAAGAGAATGAGTTAAGAAAGTAGAAATTAATAAATTATAGTTAAATATAATTGGTTTATAAGTAATATGGTGTTCTATATGAAAGCATTGATAACAGTATGTTTTAATTTTCCCAGGAATTCATACACACAGCTATATGCATTTTTTTTAATCGTATATTGTTTTCACTATTACTCTGGTTGAGAACTTGAAAGTTTCTACGCTGTCTACATGAATTAACTCGATTTATATAATTGCAACCAATGATTTGTTGCATTCAGAATCACATTCTTTTTTTGGGTCTCTGTTCTGTTTTCTATAAGAATGCTATATTTGGATCTTCAAATCACTAGGAACTTTAATATGTGAGTGTTATAATGCCATTCTTGGTACTCCCCCATCATCTCTCTTTTAGAGTATTGTGTATAAGTTGATGCTCTTACTTGAGTACTTTGTTTGACAGCAATTGTTGGGGACATAACCCCGTCAGATGGAGTTTCAAAAGAAGAAAAAAGCCGAAGAGAACAAGAAGCACTAGATCATATGTGTAAAGTGCTTGGAGGTGGATCTAGAGGTACTTTGTTTTCAGTGTTTTAATAATTTTGTTTGAGTGAATAAAATCAACCCACGTGTCTTGGCCGTTAATTCATTTTCAATAATGAAGCCAAGGAAATCGCTGAGTTGTGGATGGAATATGAAGCAAATTCTTCTCCAGAAGCCAAATTTGTCAAGGATCTTGATAAGGTTCATGGATTTTTTTGCTATTCTATCTTTTAGTGATATACTGATGAGATTTAAGATTTCCCTTTGACTGATTTTAATTTTTAACTACTAGTTTCGCTTCTATATGTGCTTTTTCTTTAGCCTTATTTTGATATTCTTTTCTCTATTTCAACTTCTCTATGCATAGTTTCTTTGTTGTACATAGCAACATATTACTTATCTCATTCATAACACTATCTGAAGGGGAAAAGGGTAGAAGATGTAACGATATGATGATGCTTTTCCAACTTTTTCTCTTGCTTTGTTTTCAATTAAAAATAACAGTTGGGAATATGCTTTTATTTTTACCCAATGGCTTGCAATGGTTTGCAAATAAGAAGACAAAACAGAAATGAAGTAACATAATTAATCTTTCAGTGCTCAGTCAGACAGTAGATTTTGTGGTATCTGTTAAAAAATTTTGTTGAGAATATAGTAAAATTATGCAACATTTTGGTCGCAGACTAAAATTTGTCTTTAGTTGCCCTCAATCCTTTAAATTTCATTCTATACAGGTGGAGATGATCCTTCAAGCCTTGGAATATGAAGGTGGTGAGAGCCTTGTATAATTTTATTTTCACCAACACTTTGTTGTGATTATCTATTGGCATTTTGTCAAATCCTGTGAATTGTGGTTAACTTAGAGCGTTAAAACACACATCAGAGTAAAATGATGTTTTCAGTAAAGAACTTGTATACATGATGTTTAATTTAGGACATGTCTCACATTAGTTTCTACTTTCAACACATTCAATAGTCTATACTGGGTTTTACTAATATGAGGAAAGGTATTGACTACTTCTAGTGATGTAATTGTGTGAAAAAGGTGGTGTGTAGAAGAGTACTACAGGATATATCCAATGAAAGAATATTATTTTTTTTAAAAATTCTATAAAAGCTAAGAACTAGAAAATCTAAATTTTTTTCATATTCCAGTATATTGGTTTACAGTGTGTACTATGTAGTTAAAGTTTTATACTTGTGCGCTACAAAAATTGGAATGAGTGGATATTTTCTGATTCCCATGGAATAATCCATATGCTTTAGATCTTCTTTCAGTTCTGAAATGTGTTCTCTCATGGCTTTGTGCAGAGCAGGGGAAGGATTTGGATGAATTTTTCCAGTCAACTGCTGGTATGATCTTCCTCTTCACTTGTAACATCACATTTTTTAAGTACTTCTTGATTGGTAACGTGTACTTGGGCTTAAGGACATTTTTCCATTTGAATGTTTCATTTTATTTTGTTTAGTAAATTTAACTTTGGAAAGAGCTGGAACAATCTAAAAGCTATTGTTTGAACCTCAATCTTTTACAGCTGTATGGCATGTATTTTAAGCTTTATTTTTCAAACTAACTAGATGATGTATTATTAAGCATTATTTTTTGCAAACTAAATGACGAATAACCATTTGTGGAAAGTACAGTAGGCTATCTGAATATTTTTCTCAAATTGATGAAATGGTATGTAATAGAAGATTTGGTCATTTGATATTTAGCCAGTGTATTGGGAATTGGTTTGATTTGGTTGTCAGTAGATTTAAATGCTAAGTTGCCAAAGTATGACATGGCTGAATGTGAGCGCAAAATATTTGTGAAAGTTTCAAATTTAGTGTGGGTGCTCTTAGCATGTTTTCAGAGTTCAGACCTTTAATTCCCATTATACGTTTGAATTGCTCTTGGTATTGCAAATTCATGGTAAATCTTCTTTTAATGTGAATATACAATTCAAAGTAAGATTAGTTATTTATCTTATTGAATAATAAAACCTAGGCTATATATTGTGGTATTTGTTATTTAAAGAAATCCAATTTTCGTAAATACTGTTTATGTATTCCTGGTTAATTATGTCTCAATAAAACACGGTTCCTATCTAGAGATGGAATGAGATATGCTATTTGTCAATGTAACTTTCAAATGTATTTACCTAAGGGGGAAATCCCAATTTACTGTCTCTCTCAAAGTTAGGGCCATGTTCATGTGGACGTTGGTCTTGATACTTTACAGAAAGCACAGTGCAATTCCTAAACTTTCTGATGTGTACATTTATATCCTTCCAGTTAATTTCTTTTTGTAAAAATGTAATGGAAATTGTCATACTGAAATCAAGTGACTATATCTTAATTTCCTGATGAGTTTGAGCAAGATTGAGAGGTATTACTATTTGTTATTGTGATTGGTCTTGTTAGCATTTGGAAGAAAATTTGATGTATCTTCCCCTGGTTAATTCTTATCAACCTTTTTGCAGGGAAGTTCCAGACTGACATTGGCAAAGCTTGGGCATTGGAGATAGTATCGAGAAGGAAGAAAACTTGACGATTCTAACCATTCTCATTCCACTCCATTCAATAGTGTGTGGCTGTAAAAGGGAAAGAAGGAGGGGGGTGTTTGTAGTTTCATGATACATGTCATCTCTTAAACTTAGCCTTTTTGAAGCTAGGTATAATATGCAAAATGCACCATTGTGATAGCGGTAGAAAGCAGTGGTGACCGCTATAAATGGAGAACTGTTAGCTGCGCAGGAAGCAGTATGTAAGCAGACAATTTCATCAGGGAAGGTAATATCGGCTAACTGAATTACAATTTTGTTCATTAGTCCTCATTGAAATATTTTGGATGGTTTTATATTTGACGGAAGATAATAAATCATTTTACATTTACATATATAGGTTGATTAATATTGTACTTTGCGAATCTGGTATGATATCGTTCATTATTTGTTCACTAGATGAACTTGTGTTCATTTTGTCTCTCTTGACACTGCGGTTTTTTCTGAGAATTTCATCAAGTGTTGAATTTCATTAATTTAATCATTGAAAGTGCTTGTGTAATAAATGAAGTCTATCGAAATTCATGAAATTTTAAATTTAATTAGTACTTCAATTAATTATTGCATTTTAATCTATGTTATGCTCTTAAAATATTAACTATTTAAATGGATACTGACAAATCTTCGATTAATCTCAAAATTAGTACACATGATGAAAATATTATCTCAAAATTGGAAGATTTGACTACTTCCTACTACACATGCACCCGTGGACCCACATAAAGTGGGAGAGCAAGAGAGAAACGGGAGTTTACTCGAATTTTGTGGAACTTTAACTTCCACTTTCATTGTTCTAAATGTACAGCCAGGTAGGTGAGCACCCTCCCATGAGTCTCCTACAATTAACCTGATTTAAGTACTCTGAGTTGGATGTGATGGCATATCCGGGGGCAAACTATTCGGCTCGTCAAATGGGTTGGTCGTTTTTTTGTTCATTATGAACGGTTCCTGCTGTTGTTGCTGCATCATGTAATAGTCTTGGTAGCGCATGCCTACCATTTGAGCAGGCATTGGGGATACCATGTTAGGAGGAGCATAGAAAGCATTATGCATATTTGGGGGTGTCGCTGCCATGCTGAACTGGCTATCATGATTAGCCTCTAAGTCAAAAGGATTGGAAGCCACTTGGCCTATGTGGTAAGCTCCATTCTGCTGTGCTCCAGCATTAGCCTCATCATATAGACTGTCGAGTTTTACCACGTCCAACCCACCAGCCTGCTGTTCAAATAGACATATTAACAACGTAGGTGTGCCACTCCATTTGCAATGACTCAGCTTGCAGTCATTTCACATGTGTTATGTGATCATGTTGCAATTACTATTATTTAACACAGCATTTAAATGAAAACTTAGTTCAAGTTTCAAAGAACAATATTTCATTTTCATAAAGGAAAAATAAAAGTAACTATTAAGAAATTTTATAACACTAAAGATTGTGAACAAAAATGGATGTCATGCAAGAATTTTCAGGTGTTGTTTGCTTATGTTTTTCTTTTTTATCTTTCGCGTGTACTATCATCTCCCACGGCTCAAAGGTTATGGTCAACGCATTTTTCACCTGGAAGCACCTACTCCCAGATTCGGAAAAAGTCTCCCAGGTCCCTTTCCCACACCATACAGGAAAAAAATAAAAATAAAAACTGTTGTACACGATTTCGTTTCATTTAATTTCAACATAGCTCTTTGGTAAAAACTCGAAAGTCAATTTTTGAAACCAAAACTTGTACAAAGCTTGTCTCCAGTCACAACTGAGAGGAACTAACTTATCCAAATTGCTTACAAGTCATGTTCACTCAATTCATTCATTGTCTACCTTTAGATCTTGATTTACTTAAACAAAATTTATACAACGATATAAAATACATATCCAAGTGGTAGTTCCGTGATTTTGGACATTAGCAATGATAATCATTAATCAATAATCAGTAAAGAGTAAGGCCAACAGAGACAGGATCCAGTGAAATGATAATACATATGCTAGTTAGACTATTTTTAAAAAAACAAATATATATTTAATAGTAGCATAAAAATCATGCGGAGCACACAACAATTATAAAAACACACACAACGGAAGGACGATAGGGTGGGAGAGTCACATAAAAATTAATATCAGCCAACAATATTATTGGATGGTTATATAGTACAGGTGAACTGACTCAAAAATACTTACCTCTGTACTCTCTGCAACTACATTGTCATTAGAGCTTTCTGGATTAGACCTTTCTGGCTCTGTAAAAAGGGCAACCTCCCAATCTGATGCTGGACTTGCTGCATTCTCATCATTGCTGGAGTTTAAAGAATTTTCTGTGTTTGTATATGCATAAAAGAAACAAGTTATAAAAATGTTTGGTTGATTGCATTTAAATCTATATTTTTGCAAGAGAATATAATGTACCAGTTGGAACAACTGCCAATGCTAGGGGATTTTCATCAAATTCAGATTCTCCTGTTAATAAGTCATACAGACCCTAACAGAACAAGTTGAGTTAAAAGCATGGAGTAGAATAAAGTGGACTTCAAAATAGCTGAAGACAATACTTACCATAAGATCAGCTCCTTGTGGTGGTGCTATAGCCTCATTCTTTTCTGGAGAAGGATCTGCCTTGTCTTCATCATCTGCAGTCAGCACATCGCATTCAGAAGCTACATTTTCATTAGCAGTAGCTCCTTTGTCATCGACATCCTGATAAGAATTGAGTTAGAACACGAATCAGAACAGATTCAGTGTATTAATGCAATCTTAACCACTGCTTAAAACAAAAATGGCTAGCAACTATTTTTGTAATTAATCTCTTTAAGGAATTTTATTCCAATGAAAATTTCAAATTTTACATTTTCTGTTAAACTTCTCACAGAATACCTTGACTTTATCCATTAGTAAATGACATTTCCAATACAAACTGATATCAGTGATGCATGTTCTCCAGTCTCATGGAAAATATTAATGCATGAAATCAAATAAGAGAAATTCGAACACTTCATTAGTGGATAAAACCCCACACTAGTTCCATTAATAGATAGTGGGATTATGTTATTTAATAGGTCAATTGCATCCAAGAATGATACCTCATCAAATTATATTTTATAAGACTAAGCTTTCATACTCTCCTTTGACTTTAAGGTGAAAAGAATCTATCCGTGTTCAGAGTCTAGCATCATACCACGTTGTATTCAAGCATTAAGGTGCTCGGAGCCTCTTTAATATATTCTTCCATGGTAGTTATAAAAGAAGCAGGAGGCTGCAAAATACATGTCAGATCATGTCAATCGGAAATATTTACACGACATAGACATATGGCAGACAAATTCCCCTTCAAGACCATAACCTTCTTTATATTGATGAATTTCTGCCCCCTTCCAAAGTCTAGGCTCCTGCAGGTCTCAAAGAACTCAGATAACCTCTCTGCCTACAGCAACACAATTTTATACAAACTTGAATTGGAGGTCATTATAAGTGTTAAGGGCACAAACATGCATATGAAAGGTTGAACACGTATTACCTGACTTCCTGATTTTTGATAAATCTTAAGTGCACTAACAGCATCATCAAGGTGCATCTCAAAAAACTGAGACATAATTCAAGTCAATGTTACTTAAACAACTATATGTGTACAAGAACAAAAGTGCTGAAGTCCCAATAGAATTTCCAAAAGTATTGAGTCATTCACCTTGTCAAGCATTTCGACCACTCTAACAGTTATTGCAACATATTGTTTAACACTTTCACCAGCAACCTGATGGAGGAACGCCATAAAAGGAATATAAGATCAAAAGAGCCTAAGCTTATGTTTGGATAGAGTAATTTGAAATTAATAGATTTCATGTGTTAAATAGTAAAAGAAAGAATTTCAAATGACACATATTGAGAGAAAATTTCAGCATTTCTCTATTAGGTTTGACTTTTTAGATTATCATTTACAATTCCTCTCATACTTACAATTCACTCAACATTTTCTACCACAATCTTAAGAATTCTAAAATTCTCCACCCAAACACACTAAATAAAATGCAGAAAACTATGGTGTCAAAATTCTAGAGTATGATATTTCTTACCATTGAAAGGGCATACTGAATTAAGCGGTTATATTTAGATGCACCCCCTGGCTGCAAAAGGTGAACACAACGAATACTTGTTGATGAGTCATTGAGATTACTAGAGTTGCAGATAAAACAGGACATCAAGATTAAGAAACTGCATGAATGTAACCTTGCAGTCAAGAAGCCGAAAGAGGAGACTTTGTAAGGCTGGCAATTGCTCCAGCAATTCCTGAGTGTCAAGCTTTTGGGTATATTTCTGTATGTGCATAGAATAAAAAGTGGATGTGTTTTTTCATTGATCCTCAATAGCTTCAGCATAATTACAAAGAATCCAGTGGTGTCAAACACCGAAGGCAAAACATAGTAAAAAGAAAAAATACACTTCATGAACTCATTTTTATAATGCTTTACAAAGTCTACCAATAATTTCATTTCTAACATGCTGCCAATTTTAGTATACCGACAAGAGGACAATGAAATTGCACAATGACTCAGGCAACCACAGTACAGAATGAAGCAGTCACTACATAATTTAGAAGAGGAATACTGGAATAGGAAGAAGAAAGGGCAGGGAAAAAGGAAAATGAAATTTGTTCTAGAAAAGCTGAAAATGAAAACAATCTAGCACTAACTTAAAAACAAGAGGATGTTACGCAAAAGTAACGATGCATGTATGAGAGTAACCAAAGAAACATGCACACAACTTTTTCAAAATTTCACGTAAGGTTCCTCACTCACTCTGTCACTCATACAAACACACTAAAAAACCAATGAAAATAAAAATAAAAATAAAAATAAACTGATTTGCTCACCGAGCCATATGTTGCAACATCATGGTTCACTATGACAAAACATTGTAGGCGCTCTTCAAGGTAAAGGCCATAATTACGTATCCATGCTGAATAATCCAATCCTGAACACCAAAAGCTCCAAGTCACTTGGGCAATAAAAATGGAGAAATTAGTATTATGGAAGGAGCAGAACAAGTACCGTTTGGGATTGAGCCATCACGAAAGCGTGATAGGTCAATCAAACAACCTCTTAATTTGGCATAATTGACAAATTCTTGCCAAACTGTATTGTCAAGTTCCCTCATAGCACGATGTATGACAATAAGTGTTTTCAAAGCAACCTGAACAATGTTCAAGATGAAGAGAGTTTGGAATGAAAAAGCTTTCATTATAGCAAGGAAAAAGACATAATAATTAATCAGGAACTTACAGCCCAATTGTTAGTTTGGTTCAGACGCCTGGCAAGACCATGTATACAATAAACTACTTCACTGCGAGGTTTTGATGGAGAAAGTGAATGGAAAATGGCTGAAAATATCAGAAGAGTCAGCACACTTTGTACTATGAGTAATATTAAGTATACAGATTGCTAGCTGTTCAAATTCATGAAAACAATAATTCCCATCTAAAAAATAAAATGGAAAGAACAAAAAAGGTTACAGAACATGTAAAATAAGTGATGAATATGGTAAAGAAAAATAGGCTTCTATGTATATTCGTAACTCCAATTGCAACTGCATTATGACTGTATTTGTAGCAGTACCAGCCTTATTTATCCACAATTTTTAGCAATTTCAAGGACAATGATTTAACTGCAATAAGAATTGTAGGATCTATGCTATACTTCTACTTATTATGTACAACTACAAGGTTTTTTTTTTTTGGTCAACAACTACAAGGTCAAAGAAGCTAAATCTAGTTGGCTAGGGTATGGAGGTGAAGCATAGTTACTTATTTTCTTCATATTCATCATTTATCTTACATAACTGGAGTATCACATACTTCGAATGTGCTTTTCCTTTGGCAAGATATGGTCACAGCTTGTTGCCTTAACAATTGCAGCATCCAACACCTGCTATTCATCACCATGCATCTCTTTAAGGTAATAACCTTAAACATAAAGAAAATTTGATAAACAATTTGCTGGATTTAGATACCTTATGATCGCCATGAATTTTTGCCAATCCAAAAGCCTTCTTCATGTCACCTCTGGCTGCCAATCTCTTCAAATGGTAGAGTTTCTCTAAATCGTAAACAAGTTATTGCGTTACATATTAAATTTATGCCATTTACTGAAATCATTCATGAATCAAATATGACTACGATTAACCTAGAAAACGAATAACATTTCCAACGGTTCAATTAGATTAAATTTGAGCATCATTCATCAGTCACAAGTCACAACCTAACCAACTAACTCATAATACATTATTTCAAGCCAGAAGAAAATGAAACGGTTACATAACAATGCCACCGTTCTTATCGTTTCAACTTCTCTGTGTTTTGTAACACACAATTCATCTGCAGGCAATATATCAATGATTATTTTCCTGAGATCGAAAAGTTGTGTTTGGAAAAAAACAAGGTTGAGGTTTAGAAAGTTCAAATTATTCAACAATAATATGATAAAAGAACCTGAACATGTTCTCAAGCAGATTAGTAACGTCTTATGGAACAATATACAAGAGAAACATTAATCGTCCTCCAAAAATGAAATTGCATACATGCTTACAAACTTGACAAAATTTGTGTGTGTTTTCAGAGGTGCAAGCAATTGAGAATTGAAGAAGTTGAACATTGAAATTTGAAATTGCGTTATTAATGTAAAAAGGTGTAATAAGAGAATTACGTGATGAACAGGTTGGCCGTCGGAGAGGTACAGCGGTGAAAGAAATGTGCAGCACGGCAAGAGCACATTGGTGACATTTCCTGATTTGTGGATATAAACGCACAAATGGAATGTGTGCAAAAGCAGAATTGCCGGAGTTCCTATAGAAGAATTAACGTGGAACGATGATTTCATTTAGTAGAATAGAAATAAAGAAATAATAACATCAGATAATCTACTAACCAGCAATTTTGTGTTCAGATCAGAGGCCAAAGTATAAAATTACATCGTCACCCAAAAAAAATAGTATTACACGCCAAACTTCATTTTTTATAAATTTTATTAAAAATGAAAGAGGTTTAGAATGATAAAGTATTTCTTCATGTAAAATATCTTGTAAGTTATAACCACACTTTTCATACATTAATTGCCTGCTTATAATTAGTTTGTTACGTCTCTTTTATACTTAATTAATTAGTTTTAGTCACATTTTCAAGGTTTTCGTTCAAATTAACTTAATTGGAAGATCTAAGAATAATTTTTTTGGTAAAAGATCTAAGAATATGATTGGAAAATTATATTATTTTATATTTTTTTATTAATTATATTATTTTATATTTAAGTTATACTTTGACTTCTAAATATCTTAAAAATATAAATATTAACTAATGGAAAATCTAAGAAATTCGACGGATTTTTTTACCAAGTGGTTATATTCAGTTTAATTGGTTGGTATTAAAATCGAATCATGAATATATAGATGCGTTAAATATTATGCAATAAAGTTTTACAGCTCATATTCACACTATCTAGCTCTCGAGTCTCGAGTAAGATTATCTCTTACTACCTCCACTGTTCCTATTTAATTGTCCACTTTTAAAGAAAAAATTTGTTCCTATTTAATTATTCACTTACAAACCCAATGCACTAATAAATACATTATTTTTCATTTTACTCTTATATTAATAAATGACCCACTATTAAAAACTAATGAGAACCAATAGTAGTAAGAGAGATAAAAGGGCAAAATAGAAAGTTTAAAATTTATTTCCATGAAAACGAGAGTAATAATTGCATTTCTTAATACGTGTGTTTTTAGTTAAAATGGACAGTTAAATAAGAACGGAGTCTACGGAAATAGTATAAAAAATAAAAAAATACATATAATATCATACCAACAAAATATCTTAAAATATATTGATAATATTAAGTTAAAATCCACACTATTTGAAAAAGGCCCGCGCGCCATTAATTGAAATGGTGTCATTTTGCGTTATATTTCCTTATGCTTTTAAATAAATAAAAAAAAATCCACTATTCTTTGTTGATTTGATCATATACTTTTAGGGTTAGTTTAGTGCACATGATATGATATGATATGATATGATATGATAGTATAAAAGAGTTGGATAGTGACATGACAGGATAAGAGCAAGATAAGCTCTTATCTTATCCTATGTTTGATGTACACCGGGATAAGAAGACAAATATGATTATTTTATCATATCCTACGTTTGACATGGACAGATTATGGTAGGATAGGATATAAAAAATATTAAAATGACAAAATTACCTTTATTACAAATTTAAATTATTTTTTTGCTTTTCAGCAAGCACACATAAATAAAAATTTATTTTTTTATTAAAAAATATTTAAATTTATTTTATAAAAAATAAAATTGTTAAAAATATTAAAATTAATATCAAAATTACAATAAAAATCGTTATTATAGAGAGAGGGGAGGAGAGAGAGAAAGGGAGGAGAGAGAGGGGAAAGAGAGAGAGGAGAGAGAGGAAAGAGAGAGAGGGAGGAGAGAGAAAGAGGGGGAGACATAGGGGAGCAAGAGAGAGAGGAGGAAAGGGGGAGGAGAGAGAAAGAGGGGGGATAGAGGAAAGAGAGGAGAGAGAGGGGAGAGAAAGAGGAGAGAGAGAGAGGAGAGAGAAAGAGAGGATAAATGAGGAAGAAATTTTTTTATCTTATCTTATCTTATTCTATCCCGTCACTCCCTAACCCAGCTTCCCCCTCAGGATAAGAATTACACTAGAAGGAAATGATAGGATAAGCAACGGGATAAAGTTATCATATCATATTGGTGTAACAAACACATGATAAGTGACAGGATAGGATAAAGTTATCATATTTTGTCTCTTATCCTGTGCACCAAATGAGCCCTTAAGTTGATTAGATTAGAATGACCCGAATTTAATTTAATAATAACAATGGTGAGAATAGAAAAAAAAAGGGTGAAAAAGAATTGGCCTCAAAATATAGATGCAGTCCGGAATAATTAATAGGCCAAAGCCCATACACTGGTGAAAAACTGGTAACAGTAAAGCCCAATGTAACCACCAACCACCTTTTTCATTCTTCACTCACCTCGTCCAAAAAACTGAAAGCAGCAAAAATTGAAATTATTTTATTAGATTGGATTGGTTTTTGGATTTTATGTTGAAAACCGATTCAATCTAATCCAAACCGAACTCACATATACATATATTATTATTTATAAGTTTTTTTAATTTTATTATCTAATATCATGTTAATATTTTTACAAATATATCAATTTAAAATTAATTTTAAATTAGTTGTCATATTTTATGTCATTTTTTATATAATTTTATATTTATTTTAATAAACATGTGTTTTAATAAAAAATATTTACTATTATTTCATAATTTTATCGCTTTTATTAAAGAGTAAACCCTCAAAATGGTCCCTGAAAGATATGAGGTCGGTTACATTGGTCCCTGAAAGATAATAAATTGCAAAATAGCCCCTGAGAGATAGTCACGTCAATAAAAAACGTCCTTCTGTTAAGTCCCCAGTGTTAAACTTAACAGAACTGCTGATCTGGCAAAAAGATTAAATGTTTTCATAATAGTCCCTGGTTTGAGATGTCTGATGTGGCATAAAGATTAAAAGTTTTCAAAATGGTCCCTGATTGAAATCACTCAAAATGGTCCCTTCTGGTTCACGGAAAGTGAAACGTCCATAAACCGTTTCCCTCCAAACCCTCTGCACCTTGTAGCAGAAGTAACCAACCCTCAAGTTGCCATAGTAGTCTCCTTCTTTCAGCAAATCCACCACATTCATTGGACGCTGTAGGGCTATAGGGTTTCCTCGTCGGAGAAGAAGAGAAGGTAGCGGTCGTGTGGCGATCACTCTGGTTTTGTGCCACCAAGGTACATTGACATCTAATGGTTGTTGTAGTTACAAAGGCTATTTTTTTGTGTTATTGAACTTTTCCTTTTCGTATTGCTGGTTGCTATTTTTTTTTTTAATTTATCTCATGTTGGTATAGATAGTGAAAAATATATAGTGTAACCCCATGGCCGATATTTGTTTGTTTGGGTTTAAATCTGAGATTTCTGTGAAATGCATGTTGGGGTTTGTTTGTATATGATTTCTGAATGCATGAAACCTAAATGTGGTCCCCTGTTTTTAGAAAGCATAAATTGTTTTCCTTTAGTGTGGTCCCGTTGTGTTTTTTTAAGTAAAATGTTACTGTATTATAGATTTTTTTGCATGGCAATGCATACCCATATCCAGAATGTCACACACCCATGTTAAGAGAATTTTTCTAAGTGCTAATTTTATGTTTTTTTGTAGATGACAATAGAAAGAATCACACTCATTCTACATCATAGAGGCTCCTTGTTAAGAGAAGAAGGATTGTTGAAGTATATTGGTGGGGAAATGTGTAGGGATGACAATGGATAGGGTTTGGGTATGGTACTATAGTACCAGTCCCCATACCCGCGTTTTAAAAAAATACCCATACCCGGACCCATACCCGCGTGGGTAGTGATTCTAGTACCCGTACCCTTACCCGCTGGGTACTCAAGTACCCGTACCCATTACCCGCACTTTTGTTAACTATAAGAAAATAAATTGATTAGAAAATAAAAATTTAAAAATTAAATAAAAATAATTCATAGATCATTCAAGTTTAACCTATAAAACAATTATCATATGTGGAAGTGGATGGGAGATTAAAAAATTGGGAGGGAAATGAAAATCAGATCATGTTTTGCTATTTTTAGTGTGTAGGACAAAATTATAAAATTTAAATTAATTGAATTAGTAATATATATTAATGTTTTTTTGGTGACTATAATATAGATTAACATTAACTATTTTTTTTAAAATATTAATTAATAATATAAACATATATATATTTATTAAATTAATTATATGTATATAAATTACATTAATTATATATATTATATAAGTGCGGGTATGGATATGGTAGGGTACCATAGTACACGTACCCGCACCCGTACCCATTAAAAAGTGCGGGTAATTACTCATACCCATTTGGTAGGTAATTACCCTACCCATTGTGTGTAATTTTTGCGGGTACCCACTGGGTCTGGGTCCAATTGCCATCCATAGAAATGTGTGTGTGGGAAGGTATAGATATAGACACCATTAATAGGTTCATTGTGGAGGGTTTGTGCAAGGAACATTATTATCCTAGGTTTGACAAAATTTATTGGTTAAAGCCTGGGAGAGACTTAGAGGTTGGGTTGAGGGAATTAGAGAAGGATGCTCATGTGGTTAATATGTGTAATGCAGCAAGGACAAATCAAGGGGAGATTGACATATTTTTTATCCACCCAATTGAACAGACACCAACATTGACTAAACCCTCAACCCCACATGTGGCCTCACCTCTGCACACACCATTAGGTTCACCTATCACTGACATGAGTGATGATAGTGATGATTATGAGAGTGTTGAAGATAGTGCATATAAACCATCTCCATGTGTTAGTGATGAAGATGATAATGTGGGGAAGAAGAAAAGTGACAAGGGGAAGGGAATTGAAGGTGGTTCTAATATTAGAATGAAGTCTCCTGCTGGTAAGAAAAAGAAAGGAAAGGCATGTACTTATGGCAGTGGGAATGCAGGGACTTCAAACATAGCTGAACCCAAAGTTGGACCCATGGAGGAAGATGAGGTTGTTGAATAGGAGACTGAAGAGCCTGAACACAGGGATGAAGATGACATTTTTTAGCATGAAGAGAATGAACAAGGTGGTAATGTGGGCCATAGGGATACTTATACTCAGGGAATGTTTAGTGCCCCCATAGTTGGTACTTGTTTGAATAAGAGAAAGAGAGAAAAGATAGAAAAGAGGAGAGAAAATTCTGAATCTGTAAAACTGTATTTGACTGAATGAATAATTGTTGAGTTACAAATGAATCTGATTACACTTTTATATTGTAAGCTGGCTTCTAAGAGAAGTTAAGCTTAACAGAACTAACATCTGTAACCTGCCTAACTAACTGTAACTGACTCTAGTCAGTTACCTAACAGAAGCACATGGATCACATTGATCACATGTCTAATTACAATTAGCACATGTCAATAACAGTAAGCACATGTGGCTTTAGCTAATACAAACAGAAGTCTGCGCATACTCTAATATTCTCCCCTCAAACTCAGGGTGGATTGATAAGTGAAAGCTTGTCAAACACTTTGAGTTTGTCTCTGAGAATCTCAAATCTGGTTGAAGACAGTGCTTTGGTCAGGATGTCAGCAAACTGATCCAAAGAGGGAATATGATAGACCTCCAGACTTTTATTAATGACCTTTTCTCTAACAAAAAAAGATGTCAAGCTCCATGTGTTTTGTTCTGGAATGTAGAACAGGATTATGAGTCAACATGACTGTACTCAGATTGTCACAAAATACTTTAGGGGTTGTGAAAGGGATTTATAGCTCTGTGAGGAGTGATTGGATCCATAGAATTCCCGTTGTTGTATTGGCTAGGCTTCTGTATTCTGCTTCAGTGCTGGAGCGTGCCACTAGATTATGCTTCTTTGACCACCATGAAACTAGATTAGGACCAAGAAAAATACAAGAACCAGAGGTAGACCTTCTATCATCCGGGTCAGATGCCCAATCTGCATCACAGTATGCAGTAAGAGGAATAGGCTGAGCAAGAGATGCTGGCTGGATTAGTAGCTCATATGTAATGGTTCCTTTGAGATACCTTAGAATCCTTTTTACTGCTGTCTAATGGTCTTCAAGGGGTTGAGAAAGAAATTGACAGGCTTTGTTGATTGCAAAGCTGATTTCAGGTCTGGTAATAGTTACATACTGTAAGGCTCCAACTATTGATCTGTAATTGGATGGATCTTGAAGAAAATTTGTGCCATGTTTGGACAACTTGGTTCTGCTGACCATGGGAGTGGAGATACCTTTTGCATCTGACATTCCGGCCTTCATTAATAAATCTGTAATGTACTTGATTTGTGATAGAAGAAGAGACCCATTAGGTAATTTAGAAACCTGAATTCCCAAAAAATATTCCAAGGAACCCAGCTGTTTAAGAGCAAATTCCAGATTTAGCTTGGAGATAAGTTGTTGAATCAGTGGTAGAGAATCCCCAGTGATGATAATGTCATCCACATAAACCAGGATAAAAATACAGTGAGTGCCTTGGTGAAGAGTGAAGAGAGAAGGGTCACACTTACTTGGCTTGAAACCAAAGGTTAAGAGAGCTGAATTGAGCCTTTCAAACCATGCCCTAGGAGCTTGTTTTAAGCCATATAAGGCTTTGTGCAGCTTGCAAACAAGTGTCTTGTCTGAGTGTTCAAAACCTGGAGGTTGACTCATGTAGACGTCCTGTTCCAATAGCCCATTGAGAAAGGCATTGTTTACATCAGCCTGTTGAATAGGCCAGCCTTTGGAAACAGCAAGTGTTAGTACAGTTTTGACTGTTACAGGTTTACCAATAGGTGAAAAAGTTTCAGAATAATCAAAACCAAGTTTTTGGTGAAAACCCTTAGCTACTAGCCGAGCCTTATACTTGTTTAGGGTTTAGGGTTTAGGGTTTAGAGAACCAATAGCTTGACGATTGGTAGGGAGAGCAACAAGAGACCAAGTTTTATTTCTCATTAAAGCTTCATACTCCTCTTTCATTGCTTGAAACCATTGGGGGTTGGCCAAGTCTTGCTTGACAGTGGAGGGTTCAATGTGAGTGAGCAAAACTCTAGGTTCTAACCTAGGTTGAATAATGCCATTCTTACTTCGGGTTTGCATAGGATGAATGTTGAGTGGATTGACATGTGAGAGTGTTTGAGAAGATGTAGGAGGAAGAGGGGACAAGGATGGGATAGTAGAAGGAAAAAGAGGTGAGATAGGTAATGTAGAAGAAGAGGAAACAAGTGTGGAAGGGAGTATGGGTGGAGCAGCAGGTATAGGTGTAGAAGTAGGAGAAGAAACGGACTTAGATGGAAATAGAGAAGAATAGGGAAACCTGGACTCATGAAAAGTAACATCCTTGGAGATGAAGATTCTGCCCTCTGCATCTAAACATTTATAACCCTTGTGATTTGTTGAGTAGCCCAAGAAGACACACTCCTTTGAGTGAAAGGCAAACTTGGAGGAGTTATAAGGTCGTAGAAAAGGGAAGCAAGCACAGCCAAATATCTTTAGGAATTTATAGTCAGGAAGTTGATTGTATAATTTGAAGTATGGTGATTGAAGTTGTAGAACTGTGGTTGGGAGTCTGTTGATCAAGTAAGTTGCAGTGAGAAAGGCATGATCCCAATATTGAAATGGTAAATTGGCTTGAGCAAGGAGGGTAAGGCCTGTTTCAACAATATGTTTGTGCTTACGTTCAACTGTGCCATTCTGGTGATGGGTGTGAGGACAAGCAATCCTATGAACAATTCCCAAGTCTGAAAAATAAGGAGAGAGAGGTCTAAATTCACCCCCCCAGTCTGTTTGAACATATTTAATTCTGGAATTAAATTGTAATTCTGCCATAGCTTTAAATTGAAGAAAGGTTTTAAGTGTATCAGATTTGGCTTTGAGGGGATAGACCCAAGTGTATCGAGAAAAAGCATCAACACAAGTGAGAAGATATTTAAATCCACAAGAGGATTCAATAGGTGCTGGCCCCCATAGATCACTAAACACAAGTTGCAAAGGTTTTGTGTAAACAGTAGTAGAAGTAGATGAAGGTAATCTATGATTTTTACCCAAACAACAAGCAGTGCAGAAAAAATCACCAGAATTTTTATTAGGTAACAAGATGTTACAATGTTGTAAAGCCAATCGTAGGGCCTCATGATGAGGGTGCCCTAATCTACAATGCCATAAAGAATAGGCACTAGGAGTTATTGATATAGATGCAGAAGGAGAACCTAGACTAGTTACATCATATGAGTCAAAAGGAACAGTAGAATCTAAGTGTTTAGTACAAGTAAGAATTGATGGGGTAGAGTAGGCAACAAATGTATCAAACTTGTAGAGCCCATCCTTGTCCAATTTTCCATGAAGAAGCACCTCAGAATTGACCTGAGATTTGACAAGACAAAATGTAGGGTGAAATTCAAAGTAGACAACATTATCTTTAGCAAATTTGCTAACACTAACAAGATTCTTTGTTATAGAGGGAACTAAGAGAAGGTTTTTGAGATGAAGAGAGGAATTGGGATTATAAGGGGATGGAAAAATTTTGGAACCAATAGAAGTGATGGACAAATCTTGACCATTCCCCATGAGAACCTCCTCTGCACCAGTAAGAGGATCACTGTCTGAAAGATTTGCAGCATTGTTGGTGACATGGTGTGTTGCACCCGAGTCAGGGTACCAAGACTGTTGCTGGGTGTTATGAGAACTATCCGGAGCAGTGAGATAAACATGTGCCTGAGACTGAAAAGAGCCATGAGGAGTAGATGCAGGTCTTTGGTTTAAAGCCTGTTGAAGGGAGGATGCATTTCCAGGGTAAGCATACTGAACAGAAGCAGGCCTAGGGGGTGGAGGATACCACGTATTTGGACCTTGAAATTGAGGATAGTAGCCAGTGAAGGAAGGAGGAAAATCTGTAAACATGTGATAACACAAACTTGCATCATGTCCATATTTAAAACAAATTTGGCATTGAACATTAGACCTGCCATTGAAACGGCCTCTTCCACGGCCAAACCTACCACCACGACCACGACCAAAGCCTTGTGAGTTAAACTGTTGTGTGCCTTGAGATGGAAAAGAAACCTGATTTGCAATGAGGGAACCATCAGATGCAGAGGGTGCAGGTACAATAGAGGAAGATCCTGGAGCAGGCACTTGAGCAACATTGATGGATAATGTTGAAGAATCAGCTAGCAACTTCTTCTTACTCTTCTCCAGACGAACATCATGGGCCAGTAGCATAGCTTCAACTTCAGAAATAGTGCATAAATCGGGTCTATTCTGAATGACAGCTACAATTGCATGGTAATGTTCAAGAAGACCATCAAGAATGGTTTCCAAGTAATCACGAAACTGAACTGGATCACCAATCGAGTGAAGGGTGTTAACTTTGATTTTGATTTTCCGAAGATACTCGGTCATGGACATGGAGCCTTTGGAGATAGTTTTTAACTCAGATTGTAACTGACTGGATTGGGCTTTATTTTGGGCATCAAAGAAATTATGTAACTCTTCCCAGATTTGCCAAGAATGGATGCAGGTCATAACATGGGGTAAAACAGCTTCAGAGAGGGAGGATAACAACCAGGTAAAGAGTAAAGAGTCTTGTTGTTCCCAAGTAGTGTAGGCTGGATTTACAGTACCAGTATCTCTATCAGCTTCAGAGAGAAATCTTGAAGGAATGACAGGGTTAACCAAGAAGCGTTGAAGCTTGTACCCGCGAATTACACCTTCTATTTGTTGTTTCCATAGGTAGAAATTTGTTCATCAAGTTTGATAGTGATGAGGTGCGAAAAAGTAATTGGTGCAGTGGAGGGTCGATTGAGCACAGAGGAATCAGGAGATGAAGTCATTGTTGTTGGATCGAACATAAGCTCTGATACCATGTTTGAATAAGAGAAAGAGAGAAAAGATAGAAAAGAGGAGAGAAAATTCTGAATCTGTAAAACTGTATTTGACTGAATGAATAATTGTTGAGTTACAAATGAATCTGATTACACTTTTATATTGTAAGCTGGCTTCTAAGAGAAGCTAAGCTTAACAGAACTAACAGTTGTAACCTGCCTAACTAACTGTAACTGACTCTAGTCAGTTACCTAACAGAAGCACATGGATCACATTGATCACATGTCTAATTACAATTAGCACATGTCAATAACAGTAAGCATATGTGGCTTTAGCTAATACAAACAGAAGTCTGCGCATACTCTAATACTGAACCTGAAGATTTGGCTAGTGATGATGAGAGGAACAACTATCATCTGAGTAATTGAAGACACCAGTATCATCTGAGGATGAGGAGCCTGAAATAATGAGGCCTGTATTTCCACAGTTTAATGAGGCCCTCAGCTTCGGGCATGTGAACTTGGAGATCGAAATGGAGTTTGCAATGTTGGAGACATTCATGAAATTGGGCTCCACCATCTACTGACAATCAACAATTAGAGCAAGATGAAGTTGATCTCAGTCAAGGGGTTCCAAATTCTAATCCTCAGGAATCACAACCAACAACTATAGTGGTATTACTTTTTTTACATTTTAGAATTTATATATTATCATTCCAAATGTCCATATTAATTTTAGGGACTATTGGATTGTAGGATCAAACCTCTGTTGCTACTGAAGGCAATACTGCTACTGCAAGCACACCCAATCCTGCATCTCCACAAGTGCAGGTAATTGTTTCTGCACATCAACAACTGTTAGTGTTTTTATTGAGTTTAATTTACTTAATTTTACACTTAATGATTGGTAATTGTGGCTGCAACTTAATGCAACACCAAATGTCATAGGGGGGAATACTGCTACTACAGCCACACCTATTCCAGGCACTACTATACCTGAATCCACTCCACAAGTGCAGGTAATTGTTTCTGCATATCTTCAGGACAAAGTGATCATTTTTAATTGAGTTTTATTTACTTAATTATAAGCTTAATGATTGTTTAAATTGTATTTGCAGTTTTTTGCAGCAGCTAATATCACAGGGGGGAGTACTGGTGTTAGACCACCAAGCAAAGGGATGACTTAAAAAAATCCACCATACAAACCTCCAGGGCTAGTGACAAAAACTATATTTAGGCATAAAATGAGCACTCTGAGACCTCCATCTGCTAGATCTGGTGTACCCCCACAGTCAACACCTATTAATTCAAGGACAATTTCCTCAACACCAACAGAATCACTGCAAGCATCACAAGGAATAGTTCAGCCATCAAGCCAAGGCAGTAAACAACAGCCAATGAAATTCATCCCTACACCAAGAGGGCCACCACCACAGCCTAAGTGACAAAGTTCATAGCATATGTGATGCACTAGAAATTTGAAGACAACAACAACATTTTGAGCTTTTATTAAGAACAATTTCAATTTCCTAAATTTAGATTTAATAGTAATTATGTAGCGCACTTAAAGGTGCCTTCTCATGTTTTGGTTTTGTGGTATTGTTAACATACTATGCTTTTATTTTGGATGTGGTTGAATGACTTTAGACATTGACAATGTATTAGCTTGGTTTAAGTTTTGGTCATTTCAACAGTGTTGTTTCAATTGTTTCAATGGTTTTCTTTTTTAATCCAACTCATACAATTTAGGCAACATTTACATTTCAAGTAAATAAACAAATGAGTAATGCAGCAAGGAAGTTAATCAAAGGGATAACTTCAAACAATTTTTCATCAAATTCTTCAACAATTTCATTCATCAAAGGTATCCTCTTCAATACACTACTAGAACTGACTTTGCACCATACAAATGACAAACATCATACATCCCAATCCTACACTACTTAATGAACCAACAGAATCAAGAGTAAGAAACACATGACAGGCATGATACATCCCATTCCTATTACACATTTACTGACTAATCTATCTTTATCCATTAAACTATCAATCTTCATTGTAAGCTGAGTTTTCATCCACACTTCAATGTTATCTCCATTTATTGCAGAATCCTCTACTGCTTCATCAATCCAGCAGAAGTAACTACAGTTTTGGGGGTGATCCTGGAATTAAAAAAATAGAGCATATGTCAGTACACAAATGACCTTCATGAACACAACCTAAATCCCATTGAAGTACCCTTACCTTTGGCAGAGGACAGCTATAAAATGCCCTTCCTGGATTTCTCTGCGTTTTTGAGGTCCTTGCAGCCGCCTTCAAACCATAATGGCACAACCGAGCAACATTACCCATTGATGGTGAGGACGTACTCCAACTTCCATTATTGTTTCTCCTATGTGTTCGAGATTGAGGATGCTCATTTTCCCCTCCCATCATCGCGCGTTTTTTCCTGTGTGGGGATTTTAGGGTTTCAGAATTTGTGGAAGGTAATAATGGTGGAGGGAGAGGTAAGAGAAGAATAAATATGTTGGGGATGTTGGGGAGAAGAAGAATTATTTGAAAGTTGAGGTAGCTTATTTCATTTTATTAAGAACAATATTTATACACAGAGTGTTATTTACAGCTAATACACAACTGCACTTAATAACCAACTAACTAACTGTAACAGAATTTCTAAACAAAACTGAATTACTAGAAACTACAACACTCCCCTTTAATTCAGATTTTCTAATTCTATTACTCCCATCATTTTTCTCATCTTGATGAACTTGTCTTTCTTCAAAGCTTTTGTCAATGACTCTGCAATTTGATCTTCAGTTCTGCAAAAATTAAGCTCAATCTTCCCTTTGTTTACTTGATCCCTCAGAAAATGAAATTTGGTCTCAATATGCTTGCTTCTACCATGAGCAACAGGATTTTTGGCAAGATTTATGGCTGATTTATTGTCCACCATTAGTGATATAGGCCCCTCACTTTTCATCTGAATTTCTTCGAATAGTGCTTCCAGCCACACAGCCTGACAAGCACCATGAGAAACAGCAATATACTCTGCCTCACATGATGAAAGTGCCACCACACTTTGCTTCCTTGAGCTCCATGAGATTGGAGCTTCTCCAAGTACAAAGATATAGCCACTTGTGCTTCTCCTATCTGTTTTGTCTCCACACCAGTCAGAATCTGAGAATGCCACAAGCTTTCCTCTTTCACCAGCTGAATTCTTAGGGAAGAACAAACCATAACTTGCAGTTCCTTTCACATATCTCAGAATCCTCTTTGCCGCTGCCAAATGAGAGGACCTTGGTTTATTCATAAACCTGTTGATTACTCCAACTCCATAGGCTAAATCTGGACTACTGTGACAGAGATACCTCAGGGATCCTACAATCTGTCTATATAAGGTTGAATCTATCAGTTTCTCACTTTCATTTTCTTCTAGCTTCAAGCTACCTTCAATCGGTGTAGTTGCAGGGTTACAATCGGCCATATTAAACCTTTTTAAAACATCAGTAGCATACTTTCTCTAGTGTAGAAAAATTCCTTTCTGTGTGTTCACAAATTCCATTCCCAAAAAGTATGAGAGAGGCCCTAGATCAATCATTTCAAATTCTGCCTTCATTTCATTTTTAAATTTACAAATTTCAACTTCATTACCACCAGTCACCAATAGGTCATCAACATACACACAGACTAGCAGCAGGTTGACTTTACTTGAACCTTTCACATATACACCAAACTCAACTGTACATTTTCTGAATCCATATTGCAGCAGGAATGAATCCAGTCTTTTATTCCAGGCCCTTGGTGCCTGTTTTAGGCCATACAAGGCCTTGTTTAACTTGCAGACTTTGTCTTTAGCTTCTGGTTTCTCAAAGCCTGGTGGCTGATTCACAAATACTTCCTCCTCTATTGATCCATTTAGAAAAGCTGACTTCACATCAAGTTGGTGTAGTGACCAACCTTTTGAACTTGCAATAGCAGTTATTAGTCTAATGGTTTCAATGCGAGCCACAGGAGCAAAAACATCATGATAATCTAAGCCTTCTCTTTGTAATAAAACCCTTTGCAACCAACCTTGCCTTATATTTAGCCACTGTGCCATTTGGTCTTCTCTTTACCTTATACACCCATTTGACTGCAATTGGTATTTTATTATCTGGTAATATGATCAAATCCCATGTCTTGTTCCTGTCGATAACAATCAGCTCCTCCCTCATGGCTTCAATCCACTTTGGTTCAGTCATAACTTGCTCAAGGTCTATTGGTTCTGCATCAGCAAACATGGCTAGATGTACCAAGTCTCCTTCATTGGTTACAACACTATCAGGAAATGATATGTAGTCACGCAATCTAGTTGATGGCTACCTTGTTCTTTGTGGTCTAGTATCATGGGAGGCTACCAAGTCCTCTGGCGACTGATTTTGGGCCTGCTGATCATCATCAAGTAACACAAGAACTGTACCCGCAGAAGCATTTTTGTTTTCACCCCATCTCCAAGTGTTTGCCTCATCCACAATCACATCTCTACTAATTTGGATCTTCTTTGCTACTGGATTATACAGTTTGTATGCTCCAGTAGAATGATAACCAACCAATACCATCATTTCACTTTTATCCTTCAACTTTTGTCTCTTTACATCAGGCACATGTTTATAACATAAAGATCCAAAAATTCTCAAATGATGAACATTAGGCTTCTTACCTGACCAAGCCTCCTCTGGTGTGATGCCATTCAATCTCTTGGTTGGACACATGTTCAGAATGTAGGCTGCTGTAGAGACAGCTTCTCCCCAAAGCTGATGAGGCAAACTCTTGCTCTTGATCATGCTTCTTGCCATGTCTAAAATAGTTCGATTCCTTCTCTCAACAGTTCCATTATGTTGAGGTGTATAGGGGGAAATTACCTCATGAATAATCCCTTCAGTAGTGCAAAAATTCTCAAACTCCCTGGACACATACTCACCGCCTCCATCAGTCCTCAAAACTTTCAGCACCTTGCCACTTTGTTTCTCAGCTACAGTTTTGAATCCCTTAAAAATTTCAAAAACATCTGCCTTTCTCTTTATTAGGTACAACCACATTCTTCTTGTATAGTCATCTATGAAAGTCACAAAGTACTTGTTACCTCCAAAGGTTGTGACCTCAAGAGGTCCACACACATCTGAATACACAACTTCAAGTGGATCAACAGTTCTAGTAGCTACATAGGATTGAAATGACTTTCTGGGTTGCTTTCCCTTCAGGCATCCTTCACACAACTGTTTTGGAGGTTTGATATAAGGCAAGCCTAGCACCATATTTTTCTCCTTCAGCAAACACAAGCTCTTGAAATTCAAGTGACCAAACCTGAGATGCCACAACCAATTTTCATCACTAACACCAGTAGCTCAACACATGAACTCAGCTACTTGAATATCAACCTTAAAGGTTCTATTGTTTGACAAGGGAACATTTAGGATTAATCTCCTTTTCTGGTCAAAAACCTTTATCATATTGGATTGTAGACTCATGGATAAACCCTTTTCCAGTAGCTGCCACATGCTTAACAGGTTATTCTTCATAGTTGGAACATACAAAACATCAGAAATATATGCTGGATTTCCATCTTTCCTTCGAATCAAGACTTTTCCTTTTCCTTCTGATTGAACAAAACTGTTATCAGCAAACCTGACCTTGCACTTCACATTTTCATCTAATTCAGCAAACCAGTTCTTGTGACCTGTCATATGATTTGAGCATCCTGTATCAAGATACCAAGTAGCACAATTACTGCTATCTGAGTTGGTAGTGACCATTAACAACACCTGGTCTGAATCTGAGTCATCTTCTTGTGTTGTATTTGCTTCCTCATTGTTTCTTTTATTTGTGTTCCCACTCATTCGACACTCTTTGGCATAATGGCCATACTTCTGACATGCATAACACTTAATGTGACTCTTGTCAATCTTTCATTTGCCTTTCTTGTTCCTTCCTCCTGAGTTGCCTTCTGAACTGTCACCTAATTTCTGATCATGGGACCTTTTATTTCTACCAAAATCTTGTTGTGAAGTGCCTTTCTCCTTATTGCCCTTCCACTTTCCTTTTTTATGTTTGTTGTAATCTCCTCCACCATACTTGTTGGATGAAGCTTGAAGAGCTTGCTCAACTCCTCGTTCAGGATTTCTTTCATTCATCCTCTGCTCATGCGCTTCAAGGGATCCTTGTAACTCTTCTATTTTCATCACCTCCAAGTCTTTAGACTCCTCAATGGCCACTGCAACATAGTTGAACCTTGAAGCCAGGGTCCTTAGAATCTTTTCAACCACTATCACATTTGTGATCTTTTCACCATTGGACTTCATCGAGTTTGTGAGGGTCAATACCCTATTGAAATAGCTAGCCACACTTTCTTGCACCTCCATTTGCATTAGTTCAAACTGCCTTCTCAAGGTTTGAAGACGAATCTTTAGCAACTTATCTGCCCCTTTGAAACTCTTCTCAAGAATCTTCCATGCTTTTTTCGCAGTACTTGCTCCTGCAATCTTTTCAAAATTTGTAGCATCTACACATTGATGAATAAAAAACATTGCCTTGCAATCTTTTTTCTTTGCCTCTCAGAACGCTGACTTCTGTGCCTCTGTGGGATTGTTTTCCAGGTCTCGATACCCGGACTGCACAATATCCATCACTTCTTGGTACCCAAATATCACCTTCATTTGGATGCACCACTTCTCATAGTTCTTGCTGTCAAGGATCGACAAGTTCGCTAGGAATTTTCCATTTGATCCTGTCATGATTATCCTATCACACACCACCTGCAGTGCACTAAGCTTCTCACAGGTTCTGGATCGTAAAGCTCTAGATACCAATTTTGTTGGGGAGAAGAAGAATTATTTGAAAGCTGAGGTAGCTTATTTCATTTTATTAAGAACAGTATTTATACACAAAGTGCTATTTACAGCTAATACACAACTGCACTTAATAACCAACTAACTAACTGTAACAGAATTTCTAAACAAAACTGAATTACCAGAAACTACAACAGGGGATAATTTAATTATTCAATTTAGTCCCCAACATACACTTCAAATAATTGTAAATCTTTCATTTAAGTCCCTACAATGACACATCAGACACGACTTGTCAACCTTTTTGAGAGACTATTATGAAAACATTTAATCTTTTTGCCAGATCAGCAGTTCTGTTAAGTTTAACACTGGGGACATAACAGAAAGACGTTTTTTATTGACGTGACTATCTCTCAGAGACTATTTTACAATTTACTATCTTTCAGGGACTAATGTGACCGACCTCATATCTTTCATGGACTATTTCGAGGGTTTACTATTTATTAAAACTTATCCATCCAAACTCATTTAAATTGAATCAAATTAGATCAGATTTTAAAAAATATTAAAAGATGATGAAATTTAACAACAATAATCGGATGAGATGATTTTTTTTATCTCTAACACCCATCCAATTGACGAACATCCCTACTTATACACAAAAAAAACAAAAACCCTCATTCCGGTGGAGCTAGCTTTAGATCAGATTCGGAACCCAGTTGCATTGCATCCAACAGTCAACGAAGGCGTGCGTTGCAGAGAGAGAGAGATGGCGAAACAAGGCGCTAAGAAACGCAAGGAAGAGAACATTCGTCACATGACTAGGCTCCGCTACATCATCATCGCCTGCAATGTACTCACTCCTCAATTTCTTCTAAGTTTTGCATATACATACATATAATTAATCTGGGTAATTGGTGAAATTTAGTTGTTGTTGTTGTTATTGTTCTTCAAAATTGATTTGACTATTATTCTAAACAGGTAATCTATGTGTTAATAAGGATGTTGATTTTCCATTCCACCTTCACCTGGAAGCACTGGATTGGCCTCGTCGTGACGTCAGTGGCATATTTGATTCCTTATCAACAACTTGATAAGATGGCAACACCTGCTTACGACGAAGATGGTGAACTCTTAGATGGTGGCTTTGATATGACCACAGGTGGAGTTTGCGGGTATGTCTTCTTTCTCTTGTTCACATATACTGTTATTTCTAAGTATATGCTAAAATAAAATTTCTAGCTGAGGATAATTTGATGTTTATGCAAAGTTGGGAGCGTAGAATGATTTTTTTTGATGAGATGTTCGTCTTGGTTTTGAAACTTACTTGACTTTTCTGCCGTGCTGGATTTTTGGCATTGGGATCTTTCATGGTTTGGTTTTTGCACATCACTTGGTTTGCATTTGTTAATTCTTTCTTTTAAATCGTTGATGTTCTTGTAATTTGTTCATGATCTAACGTGGGCGTGATGTTGTTAAATAAACTGGAATTACTACTCCTGGCCTCATCTAACTTGATTTTTAAACAAAAGGAAGTTTTTTTCTTCTGTTGCATGTTCAAGTGTTTGCTTCAGGGTGAAACTTCAAAGTTTTTCAAAGCTAGTCTATCTCATAGGTTGTAGGGAAGCAGTGGTGAAACCTAACTCAAATCTTGAGGGGGCAAGAGGTTGGATGAATCCCTGGGGCAGACCTATGTACAAGGGTGTGGGCTATATGTATTGTTCAGTATTATTTTTATCTCATTGTCACTTTCAATTCATATCTCAATGAATGGGTGGTTATACAAGTGACAAGATAGGATTAGGAATACAATCATTAGAGAGCAAATTGGGGTAACTCTCATTGTGGAAAAGATGGTAAAGTCTTGTTTTAGGTGGTATAGGCATGTGTGGAGAAGACATTGAAGCACTGATGAGGAGGGTTTGCTAGATGGAGGATAGTCTAGTAGTTATAGCCTTATAGGAAGAGGGAGACTAAGGAAAACAATAGACCAAACCTTTAAGAAAGATTTTGAGGTAAATGGTCTATCTATGAACTTAACCCATGACAGAGCATTATGGTGTCATTTGATTGATGTAGTCTACCTCACCTATTAGGAAAAGGCTTGGTTGTTGTTGTTGTTGTTGTTTAGTGTGCAATTGCCTCAACAATAATGTTCATATAGTTAATGTTAAAAGTCTTTATTCACCCTTGATTTGTAAAAAAAATATTTTAATGATGATCAGAATTGTTACATGTAAAAATGATAAACTTAAGTGTTATCATATACATGTTGCTCCAATGCTCCCATTGTTGAAAATTTCTCAGTTGTGGAAGAAAATAGGCACTATCTTGATTCATTCTTAATATTCTAGCCAAAGTTTTTTATGATGTTAATTTCAATCTAAGTACCCAGTAATTGACACCCCATGTCCTCCACAGCATTACTAGTGCCTGGAACCTTAGATAAAAAAAAAAGTACTGCCATATTATAGTTATCTACTTGTGTGCACAGGGCTATAATTTTCTCTTAACAATTACTGCAGATTGAAATATGTTATAATCATCCTTTGAACTAAAATAGAATGTGTTCAGTTTTACTTCCAATGAATAGCTATAGTAATGGAGAAAACCCGATAAGAAGAACACGAGTATATACGTAATGCAATCTCTCTTTCTCTCTTTCTTTTTTTTAGGGAGGGGGGGGGGGCAGGCATTGCCCTTGTTTAAATCAAAGAAGTTCTTCCATTGTAGATGACTTATTACTTACTCATTCCATGGATTTTCAGCATCAAACAACAATCCTTGACTTTATCTAGAAACTAGTTATACTGAAAATTAAAATGCAGTCATTCATAATTTTTTTGTTATATTTTAAGTTTGTGGATCTTATATATTCTTCACATAGAATCAGTTGTCTTTTGCAGCTATTTACATGATGTGATCTACATAACATGCTTTGTACAAGTCATGTCCATCATCTCTGGAAAGTTCTGGTACACATACCTTGTGGTAAGATTCATATTCCACTCATAAATAAACTTTTGGTTGGCTTAATTGGCACAAATATTGTAGCATACATTTTGAATGAAGCACAGTTGTGGTCTTAGTAGGAAGCCACTTTATTTTTGGTGAAAACTGGGAAGTTACTTTAGAAACATGTCTGTTGAAATGAGAGATATACCATAGAGAAAGAAGCAAGAGAGCACCAAGTTAATAGAGATATTTTAGACAATATATGTTGCCTTTTTTCTCCTGCATCAGCTTTTGATTCTCCAATACATCACCATAACTCTGATATGTGAGGTTGTATTTCCAAGCATTTACTAAAAAAAAACTATATATAGAAAGTAAAAAAATAGAAATAATAAACTAAATACTTGTTCATTTAGTATATTACACGCCTGCTTTGATTTTACTTGGTCTCATATCTAGAGAGGGAATGGAATGGGAAATTTACCAATACCACATCGATTAGAGATTTAGAGACAGAGAAGTGGAGAAGGTGCGGTTTCATTCATACCATAATGAATTATGAAATTTGAGGCTAATAATATTTGTTTACAAATTTGCCCAGGGGCATGTGATCTCTGGGTAACCATTGGAACTGAGTAGGTTATGGTATTGCAGCTTAGCCATTCAAGAGAAAGAGTGGTTCTTGGTGGTGCTGAAGATGGCTCTCCCAAAATAGGATATCATTTTGTACCCAGCTAATAGAATTTAATTTATTAAATGACATCGTCTAATTTTACAAGGAAAACTCAACTATTTCAATTAATAGCAACTTTTTTCCTCTTGGAGTATCATATAAGATAATAAGATAGTTTTGACAGGTTCGTTTCAAGAGTTATGAATAATATGGCATTAGAAGAGAAAAGACGAAACCGAAAACAAAAAACAAATAAAAGGGAAAAAATATGTTTTTCCCAAAAACTAATGACACAAACTTCAGATTAAGGCCATTTACTTAATAAAGGGATTGAGCGATTGTGTCCGTGCTCAATGTGGGGAAAGGATGTCTTCTTAATAAATTAAATCCACAGAGGTAATTATACTCAGTGACTTATGAGTTACTTGTTTCTTGACACTCACCAGATACCGGCTTTTGGTATATACCAATCCTTTGGCTTCATTAAAGGCTTTTTGTCACATGGTTCAGAGGTACGTTCTCCTTGATTAATTTTGCTTTTTAGAACCACTAAAAGGACCCTACTCACTTTAATCTCATATGCCTTCTGTGATTAGGAATCATACGAAGATGATAAAACCCGCAAGAAGAGGGAAAAGATGGAGAAGAAGGCATCCCGAGCTAAGTTTGTCAAGACAAGAACTAGATAGTTCATTTGAAGTGCACACCTAACTAGATTAGATTTTCCAGAGTTCAAGAATGATAGAGATTGTTTTGAAATTTCAAGTTGTTATACAAGTTACTCTTTAGCTTTATGGGCATTTCTGGATCGTATGTTTGACTTGAAATTTCAACCTACTGCAAATACAAGTTGCTGTTTAATCTGGATGGGGGAGTGCACATTGCACACCCTCTCCCAAAGGTGCCATCTTTACCCTTTACAAAAAGCAATGACCTCACCCATTTGGAGGCATGTTTCTCCTTTTAGCTCAAAAACCATAACTGCACTCTGATAAACATTGACTTGGATTGGATGTTGAAGTAGCCTTATAAGTTACCCCTAACCATGTTGTGCAACAAAGGATCCAGGTGGAAATATTGTAAAATCCCTTTAAGGAGATTTTAACTTCAAAATTGAGCTCTTCTAGTGTGTTTGAATTCGTGTGAGAATCCAAAAAAACTCATGTTCACTCTAACTCTACAAACGTGTTTTTGCAATTCTCACACCAATCCAAACCTACACTCAATGCTGTGCAAGCAACGCCATGTTTTTGTCCCTAAATTCATAGATGAATCTTGTTAACATCCTCATCAAATGAGAAAGGTCTCACTGGATTGTTAAAGAAACTTTCTTGATTTTGGTTATAAACCATCTCCTGATCCCTTGTCTTAAAGTAAAACTTAAACTATAGGCTATACTTATTTGTTGAGCCTTAGGTGTTCAAGTTGTTATTCTTTGTTGAAATTATACGATTTAGAAAAGGTCGCAATATATGAATACTAGTTGCATTGTGTATAAAAAACAATAGGCTATACTTATATATAATTCAATGGTGGTATAGCAAAAATTATAAGAATAGGAAAGACTGAAAAATGTAAGTAATTACAAATAATGATGGTGATTAACTAAATATATGCTAATATTTAACTATATGATATTATGAATTATCTTTTCCAAAAGTTTTAGCTAAGGGTCTATTTAGGAGTTTGGAGGGAAGGGAAAGAAAAGAGTTAGAAGGAGAAGAAATGGGAAGGAAGGAGGGGAAAAGTTTTGTAAGTTAAAGATGGAGAGAGTTAAACTCACAAATATCTGGGAGAGAAGGATTTCTTACAAACCCTTTCTCCTTCATTTCCCTTCATTTTTTAATTCACAAACATACCCTTAATAAAATATATGAATGATTTTATATCCAACGCGCTCTCTTGTGTCTTTTGGGTTTAAAGTATAGACAATGCCACAATGGCCCTATATCCAACACCCTTTTTTAGCCACATTTGCCTTTGGATTTAAAGCAAAAACAATGCACATTGTGGTAAAATTAAACTTACTATTTAGAAGAATAGATGCAATAAGGATTGGATTTTATACCATATCATTAAATTATTCAAAAAAAAACTTAAGTTATTAGGTGAATGGAGATAAATGGTTTTAAATCTAACACATTAACTAATACTATATTCCCCTTAAAATTCAAGTGGGTGTAGAGAAAGTTAACTTGAGTTTGGAAACCAAAGTACAGAAGCACACAAGATCAAGTCGGATGGGTAAAGATCGGGTTATAATGCACTTGTCATTGGAGATGGAGGACATGGGTTATATTATATTTGAGTGTTAGTGTACCCACTCTTTAAGTAGTAGTTAGTGTTGTCAATACAAACCTACCACTTTGACCAAAAAAAATACAAAACCTACCACTTTTGCCCTGTAAGTTGTTCTCTCTCAAAATGATGGGTTGTGTAAGTAGGGTTGGCCTAACATTATTTAGGTCTAAAGTAAAATTTATATTTTGGAATCAATTGATTCTTTTACACTGAAATGGTTTATAATTTCTTGCACTTTTAATTTATATATCACAATATGTATTATGAAAATTCATATGGAACACTTTAAACTGGTTATTTTAAAAAGTTTCATACTTATAATTATTTATAAATCAAAATTAATCATTTCATCTAAAATATTTCAAAGTTGGTAACATGCTATATAAGGCAAAAATCCCACGTAAAATATAGATATAACAGTGCAAATATCCACTGTGGCTGAGACATAAACTCCAGAGCTTTGAAACAGTAAGAACAACATACACAGGAGACAGATAGGTGCAAAAGCTAACATCTTTGAACATGACATTGTACAATTGTACTTAAGAAAAAGGAGAAACATGACAAATTTTGAGTCAAAACAAAACTAACGATTGAGCAAAAATAACCATAGGCTGAACCGTTGAAAGTAAGAAAAGTGTAGCGCGTGACCCTGCAAAAGCATCAGATCGAAAATGACCTGTAACAGCTATAAGCTCAGGCCATGACCTTCCCAAATACCTTTAAACATCAACGGCTAGAAGACACTGCAAAATTCATGCCCCCATCTTCATCTTAGTCAAAACCATCAATATCATTCTGTTGAGTGCAACACACCCTCTTAATTCTGCCTCACACTTGAGAAAAAGAAGAAAAAAAATCTGATAATGTTCTTCTCCCCACCTATACACACTACCCTTTTTGCAACAAACCCAAAAGGATAAATTTTATAGAGTATATACAATATTATATATTTTAGAGAAACCAAAGTTGATTAAAAAACCCTTATAAAGAATAGTGACAAGGACTAAAAGAATTCATTCTCCTTTCATATATTGGTGCTTCTGTACCACTTCTTTTTTTTGGTTTATCTAGGACCAGAGAGTTCCATGGCATAGGAATCCAAGGAATGTTCATCACCATCGTCATCATCCATTGTCATGCCAAACGTGCTGGAACGATCATGAGCATTATTGTCATCATGGTTTGAAGCAGTGGTAGGGTGGGATGAACCTTTTTTGCTACAGTTGCTGTTAAGGGTGGTTTGCAAACTGAGACCACCATGATTATGTGATGCTGCCCACTTCTCAGCTAGACCATCACCTTCAAGCATTCGAACCACTTCAGACATTTTGGGACGGTGGGCTGGTAAATATTGAGTACAAAGTAAAGCTACTTGCAGCATCTCCCCCACTTCTATTCTGTCATAGTTGTTCCCTAGTTCCTTGTCCACCAACACTTCAACTTTCTTTTCATGCTGTATTTTCCTGACCTGTTCAGAACAACCATTCCTTTTAGCAAACTTTCAAATATCTGTTACAAGGATATGTACCAGAAGGTAGAGATCACCTGTTTACAACTACATAGCTCTCACATTGCAATTATGTTGAATTAATTATAGTATGACCTATTGATATCTTATTACATGGTGCATATGGAAGGAAGAATTCAAGCTTTTTCATAATTCTTGAACAGTTTTATAGAAATGATACCCAATGGTAACATGGGCTTGAACTGTGGCACATGCAAAAAAGTAATTATAGTTGCCATTCCTAGACATGTGTACTTAGCATTACCCTTGAGGGGAAAAAAAGCCTTGATGAAGATAAAGCAGATTATCAAGATCCTCTCTAATGCAGAATTCTAAACTATAATGTTTTGGCATATAGCTCAGTGATTACTGATATCTAGGGACCAACTACAAACTATATCCACCTATTTTTTGGCCATTTACAGTAACATGTAAAAGATAAAACACCTGAGTCAAATATAAGGCACATAATATCAATAATGTAGACAATCACTGGGGAGTACCAAAATGCCTGTCAGGTTTGTGGAATATCAGAAAACAAATGTTCAACAAATTTTTTTCCTTTTTAACCTTTTTAATAAAATGTTTCAATACGTGAGAACTGGAAACTGTCAGATGTTACAGATGAATTTTTTTTTGCAAAACATAATTACATAAAACAGGTATTTTGTCAGAAAAAATATAATTGAAAGACATTTCAGTAATAGTGGCTTACTGCGAACAATGACAACCACATTCCAAAAGAACTAAGCCTTATCCCACTAGGTGGAGGAGAAACCAAAAAGTATGTTCAAGAAAAAGACATGTATAAGGAATTCCTCATGAAGTGTAAAATGCCTTCAATACTAAATAGGCCAAGACATTAGACTAATTACCGTTATGATTATCATGTCAAATACTAAAGAACGGAATACATTAATGTTTGTTTAGATTGCAGATAAAAAACTTACCCACTCTAGCATTGCTCCTTTTTGATTAAGCGTTTTTCCAAACTCTAGAGCTGTCATTCCAGTTATGAGCTCCAACAAGAGAATGCCAAATCCAAATACATCAGTTTTCTCAGAAGATTGGCCAGTGGAGAGGTACTCTGGTGCAATGTGCCCAACAGTGCCACGGACAGCAGTAGTGACATGGGAGTCGGCATGGTCAAGGAGCTTTGCAAGGCCAAAATCGCCAACAACAGCTTCACAATAGTCATCCAGAAGCACATTAGCAGCCTTCACATCTCTGTGAATTATCTTAGGATCACATTGCTCATGAAGATAGAGAAGACCTCTGGCAGCTCCAATTGCTATTCTCTTTCTTGTGTTCCAATCTAAAGCGGGTTTACCTATCATTTCATATGCATGATTTTAAAGTTAACATAACAGAACATCATAGGTAAATGTGATTGCTAGATCTCATGAGGAAATACTACCCACACTTGTTATTCTGTAGATATCAAAAGATTCAATAAATTTGTTATTTTAACTTCTCTTTCTTGTTGACAAAACAGAATGAATAAGCATGGAAGGAACTGCATACCTTTAAGCCTGGTGGCCACACTGCCATTAGACATAAAAGGATAAATCAGCAACTTTTCATTAGGAGTAGCACAATATCCAATTAAGCGAAGTAAATTGCGGTGAACTGCTAAGCTGATCATCTCCACTTCTGTTCGGAACTGTGATTCACCAGCACTTCCAGTCACATCCTTCAGCCTTTTCACTGCCACCATTGTGCCATCACCAAGTTTCCCCCTATAAACATTGCCAAAGCCTCCAGCACCAAGTAAGTTCTTGGAGCTGAAATTATCTGTTGCAGTTTGGAGCTCTCTGAAAGTGAAATGTTTCAGATTTCCCAAGCTAACAAGGCCCTCTTCCAGATGATAATCTGCCACAATGCCAAAATCATAAATACTAATGCCAATCCTTGATATATTCTAAAAACTGTGTTCCAGAGCTACCTACCACCAAGGTACAGGATTGCTTGGTTCTGCCATTTCTTTCTATACCAAAAAATCCCAAAAAACAGAAATACGAGACAAACACAACCAAGGCTGATCCCAAGCACAATTGCTAGTTTCTTGGACTTGTTTTTCCCTACAATCAGATATGTTCTATAGGTTATAGACAAGTAGTTTAAAGAGGAAACCAACCATTTAGGAGAAGGTAACTATGTATAAGGAAACACCTTGTGATGATGTTAGAGAGAAAGACATGGGCATGAAGGTTGCTGAACCAGAGCAACCTTCAGTAGAGCTGCTCCCACAAACTAATGGGTTTCCCACAACACTACATTAGTAAAATTGAATCAAGACAAAGGCATAGTATAAACCAAAAGTGTAATTTTAAAATAATGAGAAACTAATGCTGTCTACAACACAAACTGAGACAAGTAGAAAGAAACAGTATAAAAAATGACCATACTTGAATGATCTAGCTGGAAACCTGGGCAATGGTCCACTGAGATTGTTATAAGACAAGTCCCTGAATGCATGAAGCTATCACATTAGTGTTTCAGCCAAAAATATTGACAAGAGGAAAAATTAAACATGTGCCAAGTTGATCAATTTTCAAGAAGTGAGCAACTGAGCATGCAGGCAAACAAATTGAGAGGGGGGGAAACTGAGATAACCATACTCACAAAAAGGCAAGTTGTGGGATTTTGGCTAGTGACACAGGAAATGGCCCAGACAAGCTATTGTTGTTCAGCCTCCTGCTCTCATTTTGTACACAAAAAAAAAACAGTGCATTTACATTACAAGGTGTGAAGCAAAAATAAAGTAGCATCTTAGAAATCACTTCACAAGAGAAGTGAAACCTAATCACTGAATAATTAATTGTCACCATAAAAAGTATTAGATACAAATCAAAGAGTATGCAATAATAGCATGATCTCCTTTTCAAGTCAACAACTAAACCGCATATAGCGGCCAAATGTTGCTTACCTAACACCCTTCTAAATTCTACTAACACCAAAAAACAAAACTATTTCAAAGTCATTTTCCCGCACTTTCTCGGCAAAGGAAGAAAGGGAAAAAGTTACTCACAGATACTGGAGACTATTCAACTGACCGAGAGACCCAGGAATCACCCCAGTGAACCTATTATTGGAAAGATCTAAAGTCTGAAGCTTGGGAAGCACACCAAGCTCTGATGGGATTTTGCCAGAGATGTTGTTGTTCTGTAATAACCTATACTCAACAAAGCATATAGTAGCAGAATTTAGAAAACCCCATTACAGATAAAACAGAAGAAACAAATAAACAAGTTCCAAAAATTCATTTGCAACCAAAATTATGCACAACATTTTCATAGCTGATAGAGACTCGGACAGTCCTGTCTCAGCTACATAGCAAAAAGAAACAAAAGCACAAAAACCAAAAGCCAGAAAAAGAAACAAAAACAAAGAGAAACAAAGGGTGTCACTCACACTTGTCGAAGATTGGTGAGATTTCCAATTGCCGGAGACAAAGTTCCAGAGAGAGATTGACTTGGTGCTCCTCTGCAACAAACAAAAAATAAAAAACAGAAACAATGAAAGAGTGGAAATGTAAGAAAGATAAGAACGAAGAAGTAACTCACAGGCCTATAACAAGGAAATCAGAGGAACAAGTGATCATAGCCCAACTACAAGGGTCGACGGAGAATTCATCCCAGTTGCTCAGAACACCGTGTGGATCATTCAGTTCTGCTCTTATGCTCATCAAAGCCTCCACTACAAACATTGTCATAATAAATAAACAACACTTTCCATTCCAAGACAACAACATAAAACCTTACATGGAACAAAAACGAGGAACTGGTTATGTTAAGGCTTGTTTGTTTGTACCTTCGTGGTTGCGAGGCTCGGAAGAGGAACAAAGAACTGCAGCACTAAAAAGAAAGAGAAGGAGAAGAAGAACCCAATTGGCAGCCATAATTATGGAACAATGACAGCAAGCATGTTGGTTTAACCACATCAAAGAAGAAGAAGAAGCTAAAAGCAATTCTCATGTACAAAGTTACAGAACCAGTTTTTCTTTTCCTTTTGTTGATGTGTGTCTCGTGTTTTTTCTTCTTCTTCGTCTACCTAGGGCCTCTCGTACTCTCTTTTTCAGTCACCGAACTTTTGCTTTAACAACAAAAAAAATATATTTTGCAGAAAGAAATGCATAACACTAGTATTGTAAAAATAAAAAAACTAGGTAGGGGAGAGAAAAGAAAAAAGAAAAAGGAAAAGGGAGGGAAGAAAGTGGAAGGGTGAATCAGGTGGGTGATACGATTTGTCAGTGTGGAGTGGAGGGGCAGTGTGTGTGCGCAGAATTTGAGAGAGACGCGAGTGAGTGGGTACTGTGAATGATTGTACACTGTTATGTTGTGTTATTGTGTAATGTAATGTAACATAACATGAGTGACATTGCAATTACGTGACCCTTTGCTCTTTCGTTTCATTTCATTTCACTTCACTCTTTGGTTTGGAGGCAGAAGAACAGAACAAAAAGAAGGGAGCAGGTGAAGGAGCTCACGAGAATCAAAACGTCCATCAATTGAATTCTCATGAGGAAGGGAATGAAATGGATCATGCACTTGGATTTGGATTGGGAGAATTGGAGGACACTGACATTCACTGTTTGTGCATGAACAGCTATAATTTGGCCTCCTTAGTTGAATCTTTTGAAATAATGAAGGCTTAACCGTATTTTTCATCCCCTATTATGTCAATGCGCATCCTTTTACTTTTTTTTTTTCGCGATTTTGATCCCTATTATTCCAAATTTGTGATTTTGATCACTTTGACACATAGATTTTGAAAATAGGAGAATCAAGATTTTTGAACTAATTAAATCGCCAATTTAAAATGATAGGGGACCAAAATCGCGAAAAAAAAAATAGGGTGATTAAAATCGCGAATTGATGATAATAAAGGGACCAAAAGTGCAATTAAGCCAATAATAAATTTAGAATTTAATGCATATACGATGTATAATCATATTATTTAATTGATTTTGTAGATGAAAAATAAATTGTCATTGATAGAACTGGTTCTATCATGATGTAGATGTCGGATTGCCTTATGGTAGAGAATACATGTGATTTAAATCAAAATATTATTTAATAAATTTAATAACACTTAATGTATAATAGTCATTAAATGATATAATAACACATAATTTATATAACTTTTTTCTGTCATTTTCTATCCTATTATTTATTACATTCCATATTTTTATCTCTTTTTATTTTACTTTTGTTACTTTTTGTACAACTTTATTGTACAATTAAATAACAATTCTCTTTAAAATTTAATTGTTAAAGTTTTAGTCATTTTATATTTTTTAAAAATATGTAGACAATATTATAGTTATAAACTAGTGTGTATTCCCGTGTGATGCACGGATTATGTAATGTTTGATTATATAAATAATAGGGAAAATTACACTCACCTCCCCTGAGGTTTGCCTAAATAACAAAGACCTCCCCTCTAGCTTTTGAAATGCACTCACCTCCCTTGCCTAAAGCAGAATGATAAAAAAACTCGTACTTGTGGATATTCGTAGATATACCAGCGATGAGTACCCACATATTTATTAAATGAGTGGAGACGGATATTATACTACTCATCCAGGGGTACCCGTATACTCATTAAAATATATTTTCTATTAAATAATTAAAATATTAAGATATTTTATTATTTCATGATGAGATAAAATTTAATTTTATTATTTTATAATAATATTTTTAATATATTAACCTGTAATAATATTATATAATGTTAATTTATATTATATAAAATTAATATAATATGATACCATAATATATTATATGTAATTTTTTCTTTTATTTTTCTATAAATTCTGAATTCTTAGGTATTAATGGATACCCGTGAATACCCGTTACTCGCTTGGGTAGTTGTTAATTTTAGCAAGTATGGATACATGTAGTGTATAACATTCCGCTCCGTTAATATCCCTAGATAATCCCCACGGTGTCAATGAGAAGGGAGGTTTCTGAATTTCAAAAACTAGATGGGAGGTCTTTGTCATTTAGACAAACCTAAGGGGAGGTGAGTGCAATTTCCCCTAAATAATATAATATAATATAATATAATATAATATAATATGTAAATTATTTTAAATTACATTAAAAACAAAATAAATTTTAATCTTTTAATAAAAATTTTAAAATATTTACTTATTTTATAGTATACATGCATAATAATATATATGATTAAAAAAGTATATAAATAATATTATTTGAATTAAATTCATATGTGTTGTAAAAATTTATTCCTGTAATGTAATGTAAATTACTGTTTTCATGTGTTGTATAGTATTCCTAATGATTAATTATTAAAATATGAATGATTTGGTAAAATATTACAAATTTGAATATATATTTGAATCAATAACTGTAAGAATATCTTTATTTATATGATAATGTACATAATAAAATATTAATTTAACTAATAATAAGTTAAAATTTTACATTTCAATACAATTTTATATAAAAAATTCAAGTAAAGTTTAATTTTTATCATAATAATTTAGATATTTATACACTTTTTTTGGGAATTTTCCATTCCCATGTGATATATTTTTATTTTACAGTTTAAATATTAATAATATGAAATAATATAAATTTTGAAAAATGAATATTCTTTTGAATCTATCACTAAGTGCTTTAAGAGCATTTATAAAATTGAAACAATTAAAATTAAAATATTTAACAAAAATATATTATTTAATTATTTGAAATAATAATTTTTTACTTTTGATTTCGTTAGCATTTAATATCTTTCTTGTGGTACATTTTAAAAGCCATCCGATCTATAAAATGATAAAATAAACATAAATTTAAGAATGAAAATTTAAAAGCATTAATTTTAAATTATTACAATATCACTAATTACAAAATCTATGGTCATGTAAATAATCTTTATTTTTATTTTTTTAAGACCTTTCATCTTACCATACAAAGTTATTTCACATCAAATAACATATTTCCATAATTAGAGTTCAACCACGTTAACATTTGTCATATCAAAACTTAATCTACGATAAAATATGTATATAAGCGATAAAATATGTATATAAGCGTATATACACTGTCAGTGTAAACAAATTTTACACATACATCCAATGATGTGTTGCCACATCATTTATTGAATTTAATAACACATAAGGTGTCATATTCATTAAATGATGTGGCAACACACCATTGGATGTCTGTGTAAAATTTCTTTACACTGACAGTGTATATCAATTAAATCCTAACTATAATGGTAACACTAACAACACTATTTTTTTTTACCTTAGGTTAGAATTTTTAAAGCAATGGGCAAGGTAATTAAAGAGGCACATAAACATAGTCTCAATAGTAGAAAACAAAGAGAGGTTATCAAACTCATTTACCCACTTTTTTATGAATGAGTTAATATTTATTACCTTGGTAAATAAAATAAAAAAGAAAATAATTAATATTAAGCACTTTTACTAAGATGACCCTAGTTTTGGTGGGAAAATACATGGAAGTGCTTTTGGGGAACGATATGGACGTAAAAGCCAAAGAGAAGAAGGAAAAAAAAATAGTAGTAAATGGAAAATTGAAAAAGAGAAGAAGATGAAACATATATTTGCGAAGAGAAGAAATAATGGACAACCAGAAGACTCAAAGGCAAGTGCAAAGGGAAGAAACAATTGATATATAAAGCATGGAAAGGAAGTCGAAAAGTTTCGTGAATCTAAAGTGTTACATATTTTTTTAAGGCAAAAGTGTTACATATTTAAAATACATTATAAGTACAAAATAAACAATGATAAATATGTTGTTATAAAATTCATACTGAATTAATTAATGGCCACTCACTCACTCGTTACAAACACAAAGCATTTAAAACACAACATCACAAAATATACCTAATTAAAAAGTGAAAATTCAAAATTACCATAATAATCTCATTTTAGGTGGGAAGAAATGGCTTAGGGCAACTCCAGATTATATTACTTTTAAATATATAAAGATATTTTAAGAAGTGTAAAATAACTAACCTTAGCTGTTATTATTTGATCCATAATTATAATTTTATATTGTATTCTTTAAATTACATATCTGACCTCTTATCTGAATAATAATGTTGACATATTTGCTAAAAAAGAAGTGATATCAACGTCCAAGTCTTGATTCCACGACACGGCTAAACCCCCTGCTCTTTCTCTCCTCATCCCATTCTAGACTGCACCAAAAACATTTGAAAGGCCGGTCATATTTCTTTTTATAAAGACTAATTTATGCAGAAGTTATATTTAACCTTTTTGATTCATTTTATTTCTTCTTTTACCTATAAGTTTTTTCTGCAAAAATACATTTAAACTGGTTTATAATTAAAGTTACTAAGATTATGTTTAAATAAGTAAGTTGGTAACTAATAAACTAATTTTTAGCTAAACTCATAGTTTATAAGCTCTTAGTTTTGCTTGCTGAATTAAAAGTTATTCGGTAAAACTAACTAATAAATATAAAATATCATAAAAAAAAACGTATCAAATGTACACTCTAAATAGTAATACTAGTACTTTTGGTATTCATCATTCCAGCATCTCTCAAAATTTCTTAAACCAATACTTTATAATTTTTTACACTTTTTCATACCACTATATTATTTTTATTAATTTAAGTGATCCAATCATTTTTTATCTCTATCCCAACAACTTTAAAAAAAATTAAATGAATCACACAATCCACCTATATATCAACCAATCACACACCACATAACAAATATTTTTTTTTAATATTAAGCATCGGTGCTAAAATAAGAACCAAAAGGTATAGTGCTCTATCGCGCAAAACCTTTTAGCATTGGTGCTCTATATCAGTTCAACTATTCTTTAAAATATAAGAGTCATGATAGTTTTACATGTATATCATATAACATAGAGCTAGAGAGACAGAGATAAAAGAGAGTAACCCTTTGTTTGGTTTGAAGAGAGAGTTAGGAAAGAGAGAAATAGAAAAGAGAGAGATAAGAAAGAGAGAAAGAGTAGAGAAATAAAGTAGAAATAGAGGTTGTTTGGTATGAGAGAAGTAGGAGAGAGATGAGAGAGAAATTAATTATGATAGTTGTTTGGTTGTGGAGAAATGAGAGAGGGATGTGTAAGAAGGTAAAAGTACAAAATTACCCTTGAAATTAAAAAATTAATTATTCATTCAGTTTTGTGTATAATAATCGATTTTAATAGATTTATAATCGATTTTAAAAGATTTTAATCGATTTTAATCGATCTTAATTGATTTTAAACATTTTAATCCATTGCCATTTTTTTAATCGATTAATAAGATTATAATTGTAATTGATTTTGAAAGGGGTAAAATTGACTTTTTGATCAAACAATCCCTTCTCATCCCGATTTCTCTCTTGCACAGTGGGGTTTATTTTTTTATGGGGCCCATCCCTATTCCATTTTCAATCTCTCTCTCCCCTTTAAAACCAAACGTGGTGCCTGGTACATTTCTCGCGCATCTCTCCCCCTCGCAACTCATCCATACCAAACAAAGCCTAAGAGATGAAAAATGTGAGATGTGATATATAATGTGATGGAAAGAGATAACAGAAAAAAAAATATATTATATGAATTGTTATATATTTTTTATTGTATAAATTTTATATCTCAAAATATAAAACTACATTCGACGTAGTTATTTTTCTATTGTACAAACTACCCTAGGGTACGAAAATATGTATTCTCAGTTAACTAAATTTAAATTGGGTTATATAATCATTAATTTGTTACTAATTATCTAATAAATTTAAATTTAGGTTAAATTAATCAGTAGGTCCTTATAGTTTTATCCAATTTTGAATTAAATCCCTATAGTTTAAAAACCTTTAATTAAATCCTTATACTTTTAAATTTTTTTAATTAAATCCTTACATATTAACACCGTTAATTTTCTATTAAGTATTGCTGACATGAAACAGTTTTTTATTTTTTTCTATTTCCATCCTTTCCCTTTTTCTTATAAGACATTGTTTCCCAAAACTAATGTTTGTTTTTTATCTTTAAATCGTCATTTTATAGTTTTATTGTGTTAGTGCACTAAGAATTTCTTATTTTGTATGTTTCTTATTTCCACTAATTGTGAGGGTGAATTTCCCATAACTTCCTGCTTGTTGCTAATCTGCCCTGATAACTTTGTTGTCCACGGTCCACCACTTCATCTTCGTCACCCCCTTGTTATGCTCCTTCGTCTTGTTGTAGCTCATGTTATGGCTTATTACATAAAGAAGTGGCCATGAATTTGAGTAGACTAATATATATATATATATATATATATATATGAATAGATAAGACAAACGTTCCAAAGAATATCTTAATTAATTTGGCCACAACGGTATCACATTTAATTCAATTTTTATGATGTTCTTCTTTTTTTTTTGTCTTTTTTCTCAAATAAACAATAGTAGGAGTGCAATGCAATGTGCACTTATGGATTTTTTTGTGCTTCTTTATGGCATTATACGGTACTAGTCAAGTAACGATGGCCTTTGGTAGTGTCAGGTTCAATAAGATTCTTTGGGTTTAACTCTAAAGAACAAGAGTTGGATGACGCGCATGTCCAATTTTCTCAGAAGTTCACCATCCCTGATATTTGATAGTATATCATTCAATGAATTTGCCCTCAAAATTTGTGTTATGTGGAGAAATGAGGTGTAAAAAATAATCCACACATCTTATATATCATACTTAACAATAATTTAACGATCCTTAGCAAAAAAAAATCAATAATTTAACGATCTTATAACAGTGTTAAATTAGAAGGATTTAATTAAAAAAATTAAAAACTATAAGGATTTAATTGAAGGTTTTAAAACCATAGGGATTCAATTAAAAATTGAATAAAACTATAGGGACTTACTGATTAATTTAACCTTAAATTTACATTCATTAACTACCATTCATGTCATTTATTTTTAGAATATCAAACCCGTTTGGGGCAGCATAGTTTGCCTTGAACTTGAATTATGATTGATTATTTGTTTTTGAGATAAATAATGGGTTGTAATCCAGCTAGCAATACAGATTAAAATTGTAAAAAGAGTTTTTAAATTTGATCTCCACTAAATTGTATGTGGAAAAAGAAAAGACACATGATTAACATAAAAAATTGTTTTTTGAGACCACTGTCCAGTGTGAAAATAGAAAGAAAAATAAAATTATTTGTTTGAGAGAAATTAAGAGGTAAAAATTAGAGTTTAAACTATACATATAAAAAGTTTTACATAGATATCCAATTGTGTATTGCCACCTCACTTAACGAATATAACACTTCATATATTATTAAATTCTTTACTAACAGTATATAGTTATTAAATTCAAAAAATTAACATAAAACTATATTAAAGTTTTATTTTTTTAAAATATAAAGTAGTAATACGGAAAAGATAATTTTACTCCTTTTCAATTTATTTAAAGTGAAATATATATATATATATATGATTGTTTTATATTATTAAAGATAAAAATATATTATTTTAATATTTTTTTCATCTAATTAGATAAATAGATAAAGTAATTTTATTTTTCATTCAAAGAATATATATAAATTTTATTCATTTTTAAATATTTTTTATATTTCCATTTTATCACTAAAATGCAATGGACAATGGGGTGGAAGGGCAAGTCATTATTGGAACAGTATTTTGATTTGATTTGATGCAATGGAATGGAAGGCACCCTGCGCTGCCAATTGTTACATTACATCAGATAGTTATATTTACATTTGCAGGGTTAGGGTCAGGGTTAGAGGAGGGAGAGGGGTCCCTGATGCTATGTTAGTGATTCAGCACTTCTCATCATTATGTTATGTGGCATTTCACGAGGCCACATCTTTTCTTAGTCGATTATTTTATTTTAATTTTTTTGAAATATTATTATTATTATTATTATATCACACTAAAAATTAATGGGAAACAAAGATAAAGTAGAATGGTATTTTTTTCGAAAGACGGGGTCCTAGCTCCGATGTAGCTTTTCCTTTTGATTTAATATATTTTGTTCTCAGTTCTGTTTTTTTTTATTATTATTCTGACATATGAAAGAACGACATGATCTAATTTCTTTTGCAAGATAAAGGAGTGCAGTTTTAAAAATAATATTATACAGTAAATTTCAAAATTTACCGTGCTTAAAGCATCACAGGGGAGCAATTTCATTTGGGTGCTTCTGATGAGATCCACATGTATACATCACTTATTCTTACTATTTTTAATCCAATCACTTTCCGGGCTCGTTTGGTGCACATGATAGGATATGATGGGATAGGATAAAAGAGTTGGATAGTGACATGATAGGATAAGAGCATGATAAGCTCTTATCTTATCCTATGTTTGATGTACACCAGGATAAGGAGACAAATATGATTATTTTATCTTATCCTACGTTTGAGATGGACAGATTATGGTAGGATGTAATATAAAGAATATTAAAATGACAAAATTACCTTTATTACAAATTTAAATTATTTTTTTGTTTTTTTCAGCAAGCACACATAAATAAAAATTTATTTTTTATTTAAAAAAAATTAAATTTATTTTACAAAAAATAAAATTGCTAAAAATATAAAAATTAATATTAAAATTACCATAAAAATCGTTATTATAGAGAGGGAAGAGAGAGGGGGGAGAGAAGAGTGAGAGGAGAGAGGGAGGAGAGAGAGAGAAAGAGGGGGGAGAGAGGAGAGATAGGAGAGAGAAAGAGGGGAAGAGAGAGAGGAAGAGAGAGGAGAGAGAGGGAAGAGATAGGAGAGGGGAAGAAGAGAGAGAGAGAGATAGGATAGAGGGAGGAGAGAGAGAGGAGAGAGAAAATGGGGGAGAGGAGGAGGGGGGAGGGAGGGAGGAGAGAGAAAGAGGGGGAAGAGAGAGAGGAAGAGGGGGAGAGAGGAGAGGGAAAGAGAGGATAAATGAGGAAGAAAATTTTTTATTTTATCCTATCATATCCTATCACTCTCTAACCCAGCTCCCCCCTCAGGATAAGAATTACATTAGAAGGAAATGATAGGATAAGCAACAGGATAAAGTTATCCTGTCATACTGGTGCAACAAACACATGATAAGTGACAGGATAGGATAAAGTTATCATATCTTGTCTCTTATCCTGTGGACTTAATTGCAATACGAAAAATAATGTCAGGGACTAATGAAAGGTTTTTCTAAACTCAGGGACTACATTGCATGACGCTATAAACTCAGGGACTACATTGCATGACGCTATAAAAGTCAGGGGCTAAAGTGTCAGTTTACTCAATAATTTAACGTACAATAATGAGGGTTAAATAGGGAAAAGAGAAAGAATGCAGATATATGTGTGATGTCTTTTTTGTAACCGGGTGATATTTTCATTTTTCTTCAACTTTTTTTACTTTTATAATTTAATTCTATAAAAAAATATTTTAATGAGATCAAGAATTACAGTGGAATTTAAGATTGTTTGATATATGTTTTTGAAATTGTTTAAGTTGATTGATTGATAACAAATGTTAATTATACTCTTTTTTTAAAAATTAACAGAGATTTAATGTTTTTTTGTTTAACCACATGTATTTTTTGCTAGAGACAACAATTCTGCTCGAGCCAGAAACATCCACAACATAGTAAGGTATAGCTCTCCCAACGAATATTTTTTTCCATTCACAAGACTTAAACCCGAGACATTACTTAAGGGGAATCAAATATGTACCACTTGAACCAACTCCCATTGGTAACAGAGATTTAATATGGATGGTGTGATTATAGATTTGTGTTATTAAATTTCTAAGTTATATTTATTCTCTGTTCTAATTGCTTTTTTATGTTATTGTCTTATGAAATCTCTAATTTCCTGATAAGAAAGAACATCATGCTGACTCTTTGATTTCATAGCAACAGTGACGGCTAAGGAATTTGTTTTTGCCTTCCATTTACATTTTTAGAATCCCCACTCTTTTGTATTTATGAATTTTTTTTTCTCTCGTCAAATTTAAGTTACCTTTTGAACTTCTCATATTGTTTTCATCAAGATTGTTTAGTATAATTCTGATAATTGATTGGTAGTCAACTTTGGTGGTTATATGCATTTCGGTGAGGTAAGCCTCGTCACATTAGTGAAAATATGCGCACACCATAACAACAAGTTTTATTACATGATTCATAAATTGTTTTTCACATTATATTGAAGACAATAAGTGAAATACATCATAGCCTGGATAATTTGTATTGGCATAACCAAGTTTCAAATTGGTTTCACTATACCTCTTGGTGATTAAGGATCAATATATACATTGTAATGGTTTTCAAAGGAAGGCAAGGAATCAATGTTGTCAGGATCGAGATCCTACGCAGGATCGGGAGGGGGGTAGCAAGATCGTATAAAGTATAAACGTAGGATCGTAACAGGGATCGTAAGATCCTACCCAAATGAAAATTTATACTAAACCATATATATATATATATATATATGCACAAAAATTATGAAAAATACCTATAAATGGCAACATTTAAACACACTTAAAACTGAAATTTCATAATCATAACATAAAAAACATGTCTTAATTAGTCAAATACATAACACAAGGTTTGATAAAGTTCAAAGATAACATAACCAAACATTCAAAACACAAAAGAAAACACTACAATCCTGGAATATAGAATCTATAGCAAATCCCTAACACGCCAATCAACAAATTCATCATCCTCCACAGGAGCTTCATTTTCTTCTCTTCATCTCCTCCACCTTCATCATCACTCTCTCCAGCACTAGGAACCACCAAGTCATCTACAGGTTGAGTTGATGTAGCACCACACCAGCAACACCTTTTCAATATTAACTAAATCTCCTTCATTTTGATCATTCATAGCCACACTTGAATTTTCATTATCTTATTCCTCCATAATCCAATCATCATCAGAAGAGACATCTTCAATGTTATAATCACGTGATCTCCTTTTAGCCTTCTTCTTGCCCAATCTTGAATTTGACATCACATAAACAAGATCATTCATAGTCTTTTGTTTCAATATGTTTCTTTTCTTGGTATGAACCTAAACATTTACAAAATTAAATTAAGCATTTAACACATAGATACATAATAGCTCTTGAATTTATAGAAGGAATTTGAAATCATACCCTCTCAAAGGCACTCCAGTTCCGCTCACAGCCAGAGGAAATGCAAGTCAAGCTTAACACACGAATGGAAAACCTTTGCAACTCCGGATGTCCATTGCCATAAGATTCCCACCATTGTGTTGGGGTTTTGTTTTAAGTCCACGTTGAGCTATTTTATCCCCAAAAAACTTTGCTTTACTCTTGAAATCCTCAAGTCAATCTTATTTATTTCATATATATCTCCCACCATCCTTCTTAAACACTGATATAAGCCTTGTAAAAATCAACTTTGAAGTTAGGATTGTAATGCAACATGGGATTAAGATAATAGCCCGCAACATGCAAAGGCTTATGCAATTGATTGTCCCATCTCTCATCAATAATTTCCCAAAGAGGCATGTGACTAAAGAATGAAAAAAGATTAAATTAGTTTCTTTAAACTAAGATTATAAATAAATTTTAAAATTGATTTGGTGGAAGATTTGTTACATACATTTTTCTCACATTATTGAAAGCTTCTTGTATATTCTCTTTAGTTTTATCCATCTCTTCATGGATGTACCCCATGTCTAGCTTATCATCAGCATCCACTAAATGCAATACTCTAAGTAAGGGAAAACACCCCTCAAGCAATTTAAAGCATCCTTCCAAAATTCCTTAACTATCCATGACTAATTTTCAACAAATTTCCCATCTTTAGTCTTTGCCAATTGACTATCATCCTTCCATCCCTTGGATGTGAACATCCTAACCAATGCATTCTTATTTTCATTCAAGCACCCCAAACATATATAAGATGTGGCAAAGTGTGTAATGGCAAGTCTAATCAAATCTCCTCCTTTGGTAAAATGATGCAACAAAGAAATGAGACTAGTTCTATAACATATATAAGTTGTTATCCTTTTACCCTTTGCAATGGACTCTTTGTGGAGTGGTATATTCTTCTCATAATCCTCCAATATTAGGTCAATGCAATGAGCTGCACAAGGTGTCCAATAAAGCTTCTTCATCTTCTCCATCAACAATTCTCCAATTGCCTTGTAATTTGTTGCATGTTCCGTGACAATTTAGACAACACTTTCTTCATCAACTTCCTCAACAACTTCATCCATCATCTTGAAAACTTTATCAGCTGTCTTACAAATGGAAGAAGCATCAATTGATTTCAGAAAGAAAGTTCCCTTAGGACTATTTACCAAAAAGTTAAGGATAGTTCTCCTCCTCCTGTCAGTCCATCCATCAGTCATGATAGTGCATACAGTCTTCTTCCAAAAACCTCTATACTATCAGTCATCTCATCTTTTTTCTTCAAAAGCCTGTCTCTAATGTCGTGGTAGGAAGGTGGCTTGTATCCCTCACCAAAGCTAGCAATTCCTTCACACATGTGTTGGAAGGCTTCATCCTTTGCCACATTAAACAGGATAGCATTATTGTAGAAACAAGTAGCAACTCGATGGTCTACACCACCTTCATACTTTTCTTGAAAATATTGTTCAAGGTTGTTTGGGAACTCACCCCCTCTTCTTGAAAATTGTTGAAAAACTTCATCAACTGTTTTCTTTTTCCACCCAATTCAATAAATTCATCAATAATTTCTTCATCTTTAATCTCCTTTGAAGTTTTCTTCTTAATCAATTTGTCTTGCAATATTCCATAACTATGTCCCATATTTGCTTCCTAACCTCATCTGGGACAGCTCTACAATCTTCCACATCCTTTTTTGTTCTCACTAAACGGTGTTTAAATTTATAAACACCTCATGTGAAAACTTTCTCACAATATTTGCATTCAATCTTTCTTGTATTCCCATCAACACACACCATGAAGCCACCCCACATCTTGCCTTTGTCCAGGAGCATTTTTAGGGACAATTTTAATTTTGACGTTTCTGCTTGGAACACTAGCACTTCCTGTAGAAGGGTAACAACTGGTTCCCTGTTAGTGCCACTACCACCAGTAGCATCCCCAACCTCATTACCATCTTTCTCATTTGTCATTGTTAATCCAAAAACACAACAACAACCCAACAAGGAAAAAAACAAAATAGAACCTTTCAGATGGAACAAGAACACAATAGTAACTCAAAACAAAGGAGCAGGACAACAACTCAAAACCGAGGAGCAGAACAACAACTCAAACAACAACCCATATTAGAAGGCAACAAGAAACAAACAAACAACAGTAGCCCGACAGGAAGAGAAGAAGCAGAACGAACCATAAAGATGAGCCAGAACGGGCGCAACTGGAAGAACGTGCGCAAGTGGAAGAACACACGCAGCTGGAAGACGAACCCCAACAGGCAGTGAGGATGAGGAGGAAGAGAGGGCAGTGAAGATAAGGAGGAAGAAAGGAAAGAGTCTCAGTCTCAAAGGTTTAGGGTTCCCAGTGATAGAAAACGACTCAAAGAGATTAATAATCATGTTCGAATCCCATTTTGTGAACTGGGTCGCAAAATCCAACCCAGAATTTCGTGTAACTGGGGTCGGAAAATATTGCACGATCCCACAAGCTCACGAGCTAAATCAGCGATCCCACCACAATCCTACCAATTTGCGATCTTGCATACGATCTGACTCGGAGAGCTCCAGCAAGATCGTAAGATCGTTTGATCTTACGATCTAGATCGCGATCCTGACAACACTGCAAGGAATACATGTTGAGGATACAAAAAGTTGTCTTACATTTTAGACATATGTAACGTAAAGTTTGTAGGACTAGATATTTATGGATGGTGACCCAATAATAATGGATCTATGGAAAAATTTTCCAATACTACAGTAGTAGTTTCTATATCAGTTAAATTTTTGACACCAACCCATGCATGGTTAATTTTCCCATTTTAAAATTTATTTTAAAATAAAATAAAAGTCCTGACCATAAATTGGGTAAGGGAGCACCGAGTCTTCAGTACAACCTAAATACTAAAAGTTTACTCATAGATTTTGATACCATCTTAATTTTGGAAGTCAAACTCTCGATCCCAAAACCCTTCTTTTTTTTCACTTTAGACTACATTGTGGACCTCTTTCTCATAAGACCATTAGTTATGCTCCTGGGGAAACCCAGATCTGACTTGAGACCCAACACCATTCATTCGATCTGTCTGCAGAGCCTATCCGAGTTCGACATCCATTCGAGGTATGGAGCGACTTCCTGGTCGGAACCCACATGCATACCGAACCTTCTTATTTCCTATGTGGTTTGTAATTAATAAGACACACGAATAAAGCATAATCCTCTCCATATATCCAGGAATACATTTGGCTTAACCACCTCAGAGTGGGGACGACACTCCACAATCTCATAGAAACTTCTACAATCCCTATTATATAAACCTTCATGCAAACTCATTACCAGGTACGCTACTATTCTATATTTTGCTAGAACTTTGTCAAAACTTCTGGGTTTAGTGCCTTCACAGTACCCTTCTCATTTTCTCAGACACTATTGAGGAATTTAGAGGGCTGAAGCAAAGAGATAAAAGAATGTATGGCCTAACTTCTATTCAAATTTTTCTTCATATGGATGAAAAAAATATATGATTATTATATTTGATTTATTAGATACATATCATGTGTGTTTATAACTGATTAGCATTCATCTTTGGTGGTTAGATGCATTTTAGTGAGGTAAGTCTCGTCATATGAGTAAAAATATGTGCATGCACAATGAAACATGTTCTGTTACATGATTTAGAAATTGTTTTTCATATTATATTGAAGATAGTAAATGAAATACATCATAGCCTAGATAAATTGTATTAGCATAATTAAGTATTGGACTAGTTTTAATATATCTTCTGGTGATTAAGGATCAATATATACATTATGTGCTTCTTTTCGGAGGAAGGCAGGGAGTACTTGTTAATGATATAAAAAATTATCTTAGATTTTGGACATCTAGAACATAGAATTTGTAGGATTGAAAATTTGCAGGGGCATTAGTAAATAATAATGAATATGAGATAATGTCTGATATTGTCTTATATTTTGGATGTAGACCTAAATTGACCCCAAAAAATAGTTTGTAGGGTGAGGATTATCCAATGTTTATGTATTTTTTAATTGGCATTATCTATATTCTTAATCTTCATTATTTGCAAAAAAATTTATGACTTGAAAATATTAAGCACTAGCTAGCTTGTATACACAATGCTATGAAATGTTGGTAGCCCATTAGTATATTATATAATTTTTTGGTAAGCAAAATGAAGAAGTATAAGGGTTACTTCACACCATATATAATGTATTACATGACATTTACAAGAGTAAGAATTAGAAAATACTACAATCAGTGATAGCTTTGTAGACAAATAATAGGGGAATTAATCCACTCAAACAAGGACATGAAACTATTCCTATATTATCCAAAACCAAGATCTAAGTTGAACCAAATATAAAGTGTCTTCTTCTGAACAATCTGTATTATTGAATATCAAATTGTTCCTAGCAGTCCACAAAGAACAAACCCATTAGTATATTATATGATGTGAAAGGTTTCATTTTTTTTTTATTTGTGGTTTGTTATCTTAATAAAAATAATTAAGAGTGGGTATTAATGGCTGCAGAAAAAACCAAAGATCATTCTTATCTCTTAAACACTTAATTTTGGTTAAAACAAAGAATAGCAGAAATGTCATAATATAATAATGTAGGAAACTAACAAAATTGCTCCATTATTTTCACAACATCATTTAACACATCACATATTTTTAACAAAACAACACTCATGCACAGTCGCCTCCTTGGCTACTTGTTTTAGACGGTAGAAAAGAAAAGATTAACTATCAATTTATGTTATTGCTTCTTCTTATTAATTAGTAACGGAGATTTAATCCTTAAATGGTAATGCTTTGTCCTTTCCTGTTCAAATCTATATCTATACTATATTACATTTGAGAAGTTTTTTTTTTCACTATTCATTGGGGTCCCCTAATTTTTTTTGTGGCCATTTATGGAAGGTTTTGTCTTACTTTTTAAGACATTAATTATTGCAATTTTTTAAATAACTAATTCTTAATAAATTTTACTTGAGTCTTGGAAAAGAAGTTTTGTCACATTGATGGGTAAAAATAGCTTTATGTCACATCCATCTTTCATCTCTCATTTTTCCAATTTTGAAATCAAATTATAAAGTTCACCTATGCATACCCATCTATAATATTTTTAACAATTCATTGATTAAAATAATATTTCATTGTTTTTTGTTCATTTAAAATAATATTTTGATGTTATAAAAAAATAGAGAGATTGAAAGAAAAATAAGGTGTGAAAGAAAATGTATAGTAAAGGAATGTGAAAATATGTTCCAATTTTATAAGAGTATTAAAACTTTGAAAGTCAATTTTTTTGTGTGAGAAATGTAAGGAAAAGAGAAATATAAAGAAAAAAATTAAGAGAGAGAAGGTGAACAATGTATGTGAAAATATCACTACTTTTTTTAATAGTAAAAATTTGACAATCCATTTTTGGGGTGTGAGTAGTGAATGGAATAAGGGGGTATAAAGAAAAAAAATGAAGAGAGAGAATGTGAAAGATTGAGTTCCTTTAAAATAGTAGTTTGATATAAATGCATTTTATTATTCATTGATCAATGTAGTGACCTTTAAATAGGGGTATATTTAGAATGCTATAATTTAAAAAAAAACCAACTAACTTTTCTTAAATGGTGTGAAAACGGTTGGAAGAGCCTTATCATAAGAGACGGGGAGAGTATTTTAATGTGTTAGATTTATTTAAAATGGTATTAGGAAAGGAAGAGAGATTGAAAAAATGGTGTGAAATATAGTGTATAATAAAGTAATGTGAAAATATCATCCCTCTTTATTAAGAGTCTTAAAACTTTGACAATTTATTTGTTTGGGTGTTTGGTGTGAGCAATGCAGGGAAAAGGGATAAAAAAATAAAATGAAGAGAGAGAACGTGAAAAATATAATATGAAAATATCATTACTCTTTTTATGAATATTAATAGTTTGAGAGTCCATTTGTTTTTTCTGGTGCAAGACCACATGTATCCTCCACGGGAGACAACCTGTCGAGCCGGGTAGGACCTCTATGGGCGGCAAAGCTCTCCCTCCGAGTATTTAACACAGTTGCATGCCCAGGGCTCGAACTCGAGACCACTGGTTAAGCTGGAACAGCCCCTTACCGGCCGATCCACGTGCTCGGTGGTTGAGAGTCCATTTGTTTGAGTGTGAGAAGTGTGTGGAAAATAGAAATATAAAGAAAAAATAAAATAATGAGAGAGGGTGAAAGATGTAATGTGAAAATATCATTGCTCTTTTTTTAAGTATATTAAAATTCTCAGAGACATTTTTATGGTGTAAGAAGCGTAAGGAAGAGAGATATAAAAAAATTAAAATGAAAAATGAGAATATAAACGATATGATAGGAAAAGAAGTAAGATATAAATAAAAAGGAAAACTAGGTGTGAAAACATCTTATATATTTTAGAATTAAACTAGCCAGTATTTTATATATTAAACAAACATTTTTATGAAAATAAAAAAATATATAACAAATAAAATAATTTTTAAATTTATATTTCCATGTATTTAATAAATCACTTTAACTAAAAAATCTATTTTAAAAATCATTTATCTCCATGTATTTGTTTAATATTCATTTTTTAAATTTTTAAATTAAAAATTGTTTATTAAAAATAAAAAATTCAATTAAAACATCTCTTCAAATTTAATTTAATTAACAAAAATAATTTTAATTTCAATACCAATAAATTTAAATATTAAAAATAAAAGAAAATTTATTGAAAAATATTTTAATATTGGTTTGTGTCATGTGGTATTTTTCAAATTAGTTTTAATTTTTGTATTTTTTTCTCTAATTTTATAATTAAACTTACAAGTATCCCTTATATTGCATAGTTATTTCTATGAAGTATAAAAATTTGAATTTTAAAATTGAATTTGATTATTACAATATTGTATTAGGGATGAGCCATGCAATGTATTTTTTTAGATATTATTTTTATTTATCTGTCTCCTTACAGTTAAAAGTATATTAACAAGTACCACCGAGCACGTGGATCAACTGGTAAGGGGTTGTTCCAACTTAACCAGTGATCTTGAGTTTGAGCCCTAGGTATGCCACCAAAAAAAGTATATTAACAAGTAATCAAGTAAGGACATGATCAATTGACACTAGGTGTCAAACTTTTAAAGTTACACTAGCTAATAATTTTTTTAGATGTGAATTTGATTTATCCAACCGTTGAAACATATTATATTACCTTCATGATCATCTATATAAAATTTTAAATAATTTGAACATTCGCAGATATGTGATCTAATAGTGTACTTTCACTTATATTTTAAAAACATATTATATTTTAAAATAAATTAGTTTGATGAATAATGAATAGGTTTTTTTTGTCCTTGACTGGTAATCCCCCACAGACATAGATGTGGGCTTAACCCTCGGGCTACGGGTGATTAGGTAAAGTCCTCGCAAGAGTGGGAACTCTATGATTATAACCCCTTACCTTGAAAGTAAAGCCCGTTTGAAGTGATAGTCCATATCTATTGTGATCAACCATTGTATGGTATGTACTACTATTATTATTATTATTATTATTATTATTATTATTATTATTATTATTATTATAATTATTATTATTATTATTATTATTATTATTATTATTATTATTTGCATGTATTATTATTTATTATAATTATTGTAATATAATCTTCGTCGTCAACATGTACTAATCTAAATCTATTAATATGTGTACTAAAATAAGAACTAATATAAAGAAGTTATTATAAGTAACAACCTTTATAAAAATATTTTCTCAAAAAGATTTTAAGTTTTAACGAATAGAAATTAATTAAGTATTGAATAATTTATTATCGAATTTTAATAAAAGATTATGTATTTATAATTTGGTAACATACTCACATAGTTAGTTAAAAAAATTTATTTTATTTTAATACGTGATTAAATCAAATTTGACTCTTCCTCTTTTAAACAAATTTTTTACAAAAAAGAATTGATCAGAAAAGAAAAGCATGAATTAGTTGTAACATGAAAAGATGAAAATTTTATAAAATATGAAAAACAACTAATATTAAATAAAAAACAATTTATTTTGTCAAAAATATTTTAAGGTTACTAAAAATGAATTACAATATAAAAACATAAGTACTTAATGTTTTTATTTTAAAAATTCATTTTATTGATAATTTTCATACATTAGTTTTCATATATATATATATATCTTTGTTTAAATTAAAAAAAATAATTAAATATATATAATAAATTTTTTATGATATAAAAAATTAATTATGAGATATTAAGATCCGTGCATCGCACGGGTAGAACACTAGTTATATACCGTGCATGGATGAATGATTTAAATCAAAAGAAAATTATGTAACTAGGAGTAGTTGAGATTTCAGTTAAGTGTGGTTGACTTGTAAAGTTGTAAGTTGAGTATATTTCTTTTGGTTACATGTAAGTTGAGTAATGAGTATATGCTTCTTCATTAGGTCCTTGAAAGACAGACTATTTATTGGGCTTTCCTTTGCATATTGGGCTCATTCGTAATATCTTTGAGACTGATTTGGGCTCCCATGTATTGGGCTCTTGCCCATCTTTCTTAAAAAAAAGATGACAGCTTGGACAAAAATTAAATAAACAGAGAAAGACAGGGGGGGGAGGGGGATTGAATAGCAATACAGCATTTGTCATTTGACTTTTGATGAAGAACATATCAACGTATGAGTTTTATATAATATATTAGGGATTTAATGAATGTACTGATAAGTATTTTCTGTATATTATGTGAGTTTCTTTTCTTGAAGTTAAAACAATTAAATTTAAAAATAAATTGAAGTATGAAAATATGAATTCTTAACAATTTTAATCTTAAAATTAATCTAATTGATAGAAAATTAATTTAATGATAATTTATAAATATATGTCTAATGTTGATTGATTGAAAAAATTAATTATCAAAAGAAGAAAATTATGAAATAGATAATCCTTTTAACTAAAAAATAATTAATATTGATTTAATTTGATTAAATAAAGTTCATAGCATGGATCACATTAAGAAAGACATATATAAATTTATGAGAAGGGGAATATTTACCAAAGTGATCTTACACTCGATAAAAAAAAAAAGATAGTATAAGTTAAGAAATATTATATTTTAATTTAAATAAAGGAAATCGAATCAATGAAAATATTATATCAGAAATGCTAGCTAGATGCCGTTGCATTAATACTCTTGACAGTTTTGCATTGAAGGAATAATGGAAATTCTTACCTAATTTTTTACTCAATTTTATTCTCTTTATGCTTTAATGTATGTTTTTGGTAGACTGGGCTTACAAGTACAACTACTAAATAAATGTTTATAATAATATTTATTTCAAAAAAAGTTTCCTCTCTCGTAGTTTAAGGGTACTATTATGCCACTCATTCTCGATTTATGTTCTACTTTTCCACTTTCACCTTCCTCATTCCTCGATCAATCTGTTACTTGCTTTTCCACAACCTTTCACACTTTCTTGTCTCAAATCAACCACATGCATGATGCCTTTCCTCACCAAAATTCTACACTTTCACAATTCTATTGGCCTAATAATTTACCATTACAAATATATAATTGGCTTTTAGGTCTTAGCTTACAAGTATCTATATTTTCACGTCCTCCTTAGACTTATATATAACTATCATGTTCTTTGTCTTTACTAATATCTATAATCTAACATGCAAGTATTATTTGCTAGACAATCTCTTCCATCACCACACTTTGAATCAAATTTTACTCTCTGAAGTTAATTCGAGAGAACTACAACAATGCAATATAGGGTTAATTAGTTTGACGTTTGCAACTCTGACAATCACTTAAGGAGTGGATGTATAATGAAAACAAAGCTAACTCAACTCCTATTTTATAATTACAAGCACACACACACTAAAGAGTACGAATGAGATAGAAGCAAAAAGATACAAAATAATAGAATAGTATTGCAACATTTTAACAATAGCTGGAAAAGCATCTCTTTCTTCAAATATATAGTGTGTTTGGCAAAGCCAATAAGCTAGCTACTAGCTTATAAGCTAGTTTGACCAACACAAAAGTGTTTGGTAAGGTACATCAAAGTAGCTTATTTTAGGAGCTTCTAGCGTATAAGCTGTAAGCTAGTTCACCTAGCTTGTAGCTTGTAGCTTATTTAATTTTCTTCCATCACTATCCTTATATTTTAATACATTTCCCTTATTATTCTTAATTTATATTTACCTATTATTATATATTTTCAATTTTAGTGATAAAAACCTTCCAATTTCTTTTTACCTATTATTGCCTATATAATAAGTAAATTAAAAAATTATGAAATAATTAAATTGTTACTTTCTTTTCACTATTTTATGAAATTATTTTATATTATACTATTTATTTTATCAATTTCATTATTTATTTTAATTTTTAATTAAATATTTTATCACTAAAAAGGTTTAATAAGAATTTAATTATTTTTATAAAAATATAAAATTATAATTACATCATAATATATATTTTTTTAAAAAACACAAAAAAATTTATATAATAAAATTTACGTAGTTATGCTCTTTTATGTCATTTTACATTTACTAACTAGCTTATCAGCTAGTTTTACCAAACACTTCTAATTCAATAAGCTAGCTTATCAGCTCAGAGCTTATAAGCTATGAGCTTATCAGCTAGCAGCTAGCTTATCAGCTAGAAGCTAGCTTATCAGCTAGTTTTGCCAAACACGCCCATAGTCTCTTAATGAGTATATTTTATAATTTTTATCATCACGGATTGATTCACCGACGTTGTGTTTGAATAGAGTAATTTGCAATTACTAGATTTCATCTGTTAGAGTAGTAAAATAAATAATTTCAAATGACAAATAAAAGAGTTTTTTATGACAAATGATCATTTTTAATTTTTTAAATTATCATTCATAATTTCTTTCATATTTATAATTTACTCAACATTTCTTATCACAATTTTAGAAATTCTAAAATTCTCAGTCCAAACAACAGTAAAAATATTCATCAATAAAGAATAAAAATTAAAACTTATCTTATATAAAAGTGGTACAAAAAGTAATATTATATAATAGATTATATATATATATACACACACATATATATGAGAAGAGTTTAACTTACACCAGTGTAAGTTATACAAGTCTTACACTGTTGAATAACTTTAAATTTTAAAATAGATCATTGTGTATTAAATAATCCACTATTGGATTGAAAATTACTATCATACAGATCATAAATATAAAATTTTATATTAATATAAAATATTTGATATGTCATTGATATGTCTCAAGATTAACGTCAAATATACATTTGAAATATATGAAAAAATGAAACTATTTGATTATCAATTTATCGGTGGTCAAGTTTTATGAATTTTGACACAAATAATCAAATGATGAATAAATATAATTCAACGGTTGGATTACTAAAAATCACATTGAATCCAAAGTTTTTCAATTGTACGTGTAAAACTTGATGTAACTTACACTGGTATAATTTGAATTCTCCTATATACCCACATATACATACATACATACATACACACGTGTATATATATATATATATATATATATATATATATATATATATATGAGTTTGTGTATAAAGTATTGTAGCACCTAATCAGTTTCCATCTCTCGTTCTATTATTACAAGTAATTCCTCTGCAAGCATACATTAATGGTTCGAGTAATTTTTTCATCTTTTTATTAAGACAAAGTGCTGTAAATTGTTATGGAGTTAGACAAAAATAAGTATAAAAAGCATAAAATTCTCAGGAACCTTCATGAGGAAAAATCACACGGGGAAGTTAAGTACCTGTTTGGTTTACGAAAACATTTCCTGTTTTCACTCTGTTTCCTGTTTTCTGAAATTTTACTAAGGAAAAACTGGAAATGCTGGAAACAACAAATTTTTGTTTCCAGCATTTCCGGTTTTTTCTTTGTAAAATTTCAAGAAACAGGAAACAGAAAATGAAAATAGGAAACGAAAATGCAAACCAAACAGACCCTAATCTTCTTCCTTCCTTTTTTTTCCGTTATATATCCATCCACATTTTCATGTCATACTTAAGATATGTCTGGATTAAAGTTTGCCGTAAGTTTTACACCTAATTTAAGTTTGCAAACTTAAATTTATAAAAATAATATGGAGTTACGTTGATTTAAACATGAATTAAAGATAAAAATTATATTCAAACACAATTTTAAATAAAAAAACAAACATACTTAAAAAAGAATTTTACGTTTGCAAACCTACATATGATATGATATTACAAAATACAATTCAATCATACACTTTGTAAAATAAAAAGGAAGCTAAAACTGAGTTTCACGTACGGCACAATAACAAGACACTTGCGTAGACAACAGGTAATCCTCAACCACGTACGTCTTTGCCTCTGTTTTACTTGGTTAATTAGTTACTTGACCTGTCAGACAAAAATGCTCTGATTTTTTTGGGGTCAAAAAACGCTCTATGGTTGTTTTTTTTTTCAAAGATAATTCATTAATAAATGCCAAACGACACTTACAACGTTTGTAGGATGCTAAATAAAAAGTATCATAGCAATGCACTACAAATCAAAATAACAAAACAAGCACACATACTCATAGATCTAAATAATTTAACAGTCCTAAATAAAAACATAATCTCCTATTACAAAGAAATTTTGAAAGAGTATTGGATTTTTCTTCCTTTTTTTTTTGCATTCCTTCCGGATCGGCACATATCCAAAAACAACTCAAAGCATAAATATCTATCGCATCAACCGCAACTAGATTGTGTAAGACAGTGCTGCAAAATCGAGCTCTGATGATAGAAATGCATAAAATTAAATACAACAAATCTGAGTAAATCAGTGTTGTAGATTGCTAAGAGAGGCAACCCATTCAGAACCCTTGAACAGCAGAACAATAGTGAAATAAACAGACAAAAAAAACCAAATCTCTAAAAGAAGGGTAAGGTGGAAGATATGGTGGTGGTGGCGGGAAAATAGAAAAGGGAGAGATGGTAATAGGGTGGAGGAAGGAGGATGAAGTGTAAAAAAAAAAAAATCTCACTATAGAGAGATGATAACCCACCTATTATGGGTAGAAAAAACCACATGAAGTGTGGTAGAATACTCTCCCATGGAGGGAGGAAATTAACCCCTCCCATGAAGGGTGAGCGCCTCTGGGCGCTGTGACTGTGCGGCACTTCTCTCCTTTCTTTCTTAGGGCACCCACGCTCTATGATTGTGATCAACACAATTTGGTCCTTTTGGATGCAAATTATCCAAACTAAAGGCCCTACTTGGGCTTTTGCATTGTCACCCTCAGCAACCCACACCCACAACCTTAGATGGAGAGAGAAGATATCTGTAAAATCACAGTATAGCTTTGTTTGTTAGGTGTGTTATACATTAAAAGATCACATTAAGAAATAAAAATAATATTTATTAAACTAAACTATTATAGTAATTGAAAAATTTGATGATACGTACGTTATTAGTGGTTAGATAAAATCCTCCCAAAAATAACAACTATAGATTTGAATCTTATAAATAAAGACCACCTATTTTACACTTCACTACAACCAATCATTGTTATATGTTAGTTAAAATATAAAAACGTACACCACCACAGTTTACTGAGAACCATTATTATTATTTTAGTCCTTGTCATGAATTAATATATTTAGGTTTTTGTGCTTTTAAGGACAAATGTGTTTTGCCATTAAATTTTTTAAAGAGAAATTTATAAGAATTTACTCTAATAATCACTTGTCTTATTTATTTTAAAAATAACAAATACATTTTAATTTTTTAAAATGTTAAATATTTGAATTTTCATTTAATAACTTTCCTTTTGTTAACACGTGCTTAAATGTCACAAGTTGACAAGCCCTAGTTGCAAAGGAGCATAGACCAACTTCAAAACATTACTATCATTTGAAAGAAAATTCCAAGAGCAAATTATGGATAATTTATTGTTTTCTGTTTGATATATATAAAACCTGTTTTTATTCATGAGACAATATGTCACCACTTCCTCAATTCAGATAATACACGCCAAGTACGTAAATCAGCTTGATAAGAGAGAGATTGTTTCATCCTAATAAGTGGTTTTGAGTTTAAGTTCTAAATACGTATAATTGTATTAAATATTCAGAGAAAAAGTTTGATTTCCCATAAAAATCTTACCCCACTTAAATAATATTATCTCCTGTGAAAGATACATGTTATCTTTCACCTAAAATAATTCACATAATACTCCTCAAAGAGTGCCGGTCGATAGATAATTGGTCCAAACAAAATCAACCACAAATATTTACACACAGCCCAAATAAGAAATGAACTACTACCTCTACACATGACATTTTAAAGGGGAAAAGGGAAAACAAATAAGGGAATACTTCATTTCTCGTGATGAAGTTGTTGAATGATATTCTTACGTGAGAAGAGGTAGATATGACGACTTAAAGAAAGTACTATTTATAATTTTTTATGACTCCAATTATTTAATAACTTGTACAAGGAATTGATTTGATTTCCTTATGCAAAATATAAAAGTTATGTAAAAAGAATATTTTTTTTTATAAACATTTATAAGTAGAATCCTATCTAATGTTGTGAGATAAAGTCTTAAGAAGAAAATTTTGTTATTATGTAAACATCCGACATGAAAAAAAAAAGTTAAAATATTTATATAACAAAAATATATAACAATTCATACAACATTTTTTCTCTCAATCTTTTTTTATCATATTACATATCATATTATCTATCAAATTTCATACCAAAGAGTTGTGGCTCAGTTGGTAACGCTGAAATTGTGGGAAAAGCTCCCGAGTTACCTATGGTTTACACAAAAAAGAAATCTATCGCATTTCATATTTTTCTCTATCTATCACTTAGTTGTATATATAACATGTTGTACAAATAACTTTTTTCAGGAAAAAAAAATCCGTTTCGGTCAAATATCAATTTATCTCTTAGCATAAATATTTCACAGAAAAAAAATCACTATCTCACATGAAAAAAAAATCACACCCCCATATAAATAATTAGCAAATTCAATTTCAGATAGGAAAATGCTAACAAGTGCTCTTAGGGCACTTGTTAAGAAACCAAAAGTAAAAAAATTTTATTGGAGTGTGAGATGTTTAATGTCATTGATGCAATTAATATTGTGTTTTCCAATAAAAATCTTCTCTTTGTGAATCCTTAATCAGTGCCCTTTGAGCACTCGTTAGCCGTACCCTAAAAAAAGTACCCTAAAAAAAAAATACAGTACTACTGTTTACAAGTTTGGTTGTCAATATCCATGAAGCCACACATTTCCCAAGAGAACTCAATAAAATTGTGTAAAAGAGACAGAAGCAAAAGACTGACATATTTGAAACGGTAATAAATCAGTGTTTGGATGTTGAAGGGTACTCTGTGCTACAAGGGACCCCCAAAATTTAAAGCTCACTGACCCAAATCCTACAGTGTGCACCATCCCAATTTAATTCACTGCATTTTGTAGACTGGAAATTAAAAGAAACCTATACATGTGATGAAAATTGAAATGAACAAAACAAACCTCTTCTTCTTCTTTCTCTCTTGGCCAAGATGCATCAAAAAGCCACAAAATTACCAAAAACCAATCACCCAACTGAGATCAGAATAATAATAATAATAATAAATCAAACCTGTGTGTAAATAAAAATTTCCCTTTGAATATCCACTCCTTGCATATTAACATTGGTTAATTAAACAACCAAAAAAGAACAAAATAACAAAAAAAAAAACAGGAAGTGAACAAATAATAATAGCAATGCTATCACTGAGCTAACAGATTGAGCCGTCTAGCCAATATCACCATCACCAGTATCACAATCAACAGAACAAGAACAAGAAGAAGAAAAATAACATAATAGTCACTGGCAAGAATAGGAATTCAGAAACAGGGTGTATGCTACAACCATCCCATCTTTCACATAAGTAAAGGAAACCCATTTGCCTGAGAAGGATTCTCATGTCAAAAAAGGTGTTTTCTTGGATCCAATAAGCTCTACCAAAACCAACACCAAACTTCCTCTGCATATTCCACTGTCCCAGTTGTTTCAGCTTCAGCTGCTTCTTCTGCTGCCACCAAAACCAACACCACCCCCATAATGGTATCATCAAACACATATATATGCCCACAAAATAATAATAGGCATAGTTAAAAAAAGGAAAAGAAAAACGTTAGAATAACAGTATTTGAAAACAAACTGGCAAGGGACTAGATGGTGGGGTGTGGGGTGCATATTTTGTCAAAAAGGAAAATGTTTTAAGAAAATGAAAGCATAAAAAAGGGGTGCATGTTTCTAATAATAATTTTTCTTGTTTCCCCCCTTGAAGCGTTTGATGAATTTGCTTGTCCTATCAGCAGAAGAAGGCAAGAATTGTGGATGTTTGAAAAGGGTTGTGGAGGAAGACAAGGGTGTAAAAGGATGTGCCTTGAGTGTGATTGTCTGTTCCAATAAAACATGGTATGGTATGGCCCAGTAAATGTATATAGTATAGTATAGGCAGAGAAGAAAATGAGGAAGGAAGAAGTGAATGGTTGGTGAGAGTGTGAGGTACGGTTTTGGACATTACATTAGATAAATCATAAATCTACTTGCTTCTTCTGCTTCTGCTTAACCCCTTCACTTTCATTCTCACTCTTCACTTCCCTCAACTCAAATCAAATCTAAAATCCTTTCCTTTCCTTTCCTTTCCTTTCCCATTACCGGAAGACCAAATTAGCTACATTTGCGCAAGCAACCTCTTTCTCTCTCTCCCTTATTTGTTTCCTTACCTGACCTTAATCAATTAGCTTAATTCCATTCATACCCTTGTTAAAAAGTTGGTTTGCACTTTTGACTTCAACGCTTTCTTTGTCTTAAAATATTACTAATATATTGTCCTAGTTTGCAGCTCAATTAATATTATTTTAACTCAATACAATGTGAATGTGGTTCTACTTCTCAGATAGTTGCTTTAATTTTTCCTTTCCGTATCCCTATTTGCTCCTTTCAGTGGCTACCCAAAGACCTTGTTAAGGACTACTTAGTCATCCTCTTGTTTTATATTATTATTATTGGTGTTGTAGCAGTTAACTTTAATAAGAAGTTTTGTCCTTTACTTCTTTTTTTACAAAAAATAATATTTCAAATTAAAGTAAATATGACATTTTATAATTTTAAAATGAAATTAAATTTTTATCCATATGAAATATTATTTATATGAGAATAAAAGTTAAGATAATTTATTTAATACATTAATTACATATAATGTAATTTTAATGAAAATTAAATAGATTAAGAGTTTCTCTTATACTATGTTTTAATAATATAATACTTCATCTCTCCCATTTTACTTGTCTTTTAAGATTTTTCACAGCAATTAAAAAATGTAATAATTTTTTAAATTTCATCAAATATGTATATTATTTTTCTATTGTACTCTTAATTATTATTATTAAAATTTGTCTAATTTATTATTTATAAAGGATATATTTGGTAAAAAAAAATTAATGTTTCTTGAAATTATAGAATCACAAATAAAATGGATTAAAATTTGTTTTCTAAAAAGACAAGTAAAGTAGTACAGAGGAAAAATGATTTTTTAAAGACAAAAATACATAATTTTACTCGTTGTGATAAGCTATGGAATAATTTAGTTATATTAAAAACTTGTCTTTGTCTCTTCAATGAAATCATCTTATTATTAAAAAGTTCAATATAAGGAGAGATCTAAATTAAATATTTTTAGAGATGAATGAGAAGGAGTGTCTTTGAAAAATAGTTAATGATGCAAAAGTAAAAAAGTACTACATTTAATAAAAATGATAAGTACTATTAAAAATAATAAAAATGATAAAAGTGTTTATTAAAATCATAAGTACTAGTATTAGTCATTTAGTCCTACTTTTTATCGATTGCAGTATTGCAGATTGTATTGCATTGTACTCTTTTTTATCAGTTGTTTTAGAGTCTTTAAATGCTTTAATGAGAGAGAAAGAGTATATTTATAAACAATGGATTTAAAAAGACACACTTATTATATTTCTTAATCTATGTACAAAAATCTTAAACGACAAATAAAATGAAAGGAGTTACTAGTTGCCTAGTTGGGTTTTCTGAAACTGATCTAAACAAATTTCAAGGCCTTAAATATCTATCTGACGAAACAAGCACAGATGCCAAGGTTAAATTTATCGAGACGACCACCAAACCCTATAGATACATACAGATCAAATAAAAAAAAAGTGGTTGTGATGCTGATGCTGTTTGCTTCGTTCTCTATCTCTAACACAACATTCGTTTGGGGATTATTTCTATGCTGAGTGAGTGAGGGAGGCTTGGGAGCCTCTCCCCCTCCACACATTTCATTGCATTAATTATCTCTCTTTATGTTTTGGGTATTTTTTTTGTTTAATTACATGTTTTCCTCAGCAGAGACAATCTTGGAATATTCACATTAGGATGTGGCGGCTAGTTCTCTTGATTAAAATTTTTCTATCTAGAAAACTCGAACCCGATACCTTGTTTAAGGGGAAACAAATATATATCACTTGAATCAAATCACATTGGTATATGTTATGGGTATTTGAGAGGGTGTATTAAATATTGGTTTAAATATAATTTGTTTTAAAAATATTATAAGATACTGATTTAAAAATTATAAATAAAAAATTACTAGAAATTACAATATTAAATATATTGATAGTATTGAAAATAAATTCTACAATTTTTAATAAAAAACATTTTCTAATTTTTAACCAATATCCTTAAACACTTATTAATATTTCTTATTTTAGAAGTATGATATTTCTAAATTAATTTGTATTTAGATTCTATCTTTAATAGACATAGTATATTTTTTTAATGAAATGTTTCCCTCACACTTAACACTCACATCAAGAGAGAGAAATGAAGAGAATGGGGATAAATAATAGATGCTATACTTGATGTGATGTGGTGTATTGGTAAGGAAAGATAGAGAAAAATGAGAGTGTTGGATTGTGTTGAGAATGGATAAGTATTAATGTATTATCGTTGATTTTTAAAATATTTACATAAGTGTTTAATTTTAAGATATTTGTTAATGTGAAGAATGTTGATAATATATTCTTTTTAACATATTATTTGTTTGATATTAGTTTTAATTTTTAAGATAATATTTGCTCTAATGTTACTCTTCCTTCCATAACAAAATCTTCCAAGGATATTGACATAGTTTGTATTTAGGTGAGCATTTCTAAATTTGAGTTTAGATGAATTTAATTTTATAAAATTATTTTACTTAAAAGTGAATTTGATATGTTTGAAAACTTTTATTTAAAAAAAATAGTAAAATTCATTATAATTAAGTTTTTCAACACAATACAAAAGTTATAATTTATTATGTCCAATCATATGTAAATTTAGAAATAAAACCAACTCTAATTCAAAATAGTATATTTGTGGTATTTATTATATTAATAAGATAATATAAATATATTATATTGGGCTATTTTACCATATTTTCAATATATTTTTTATCTTTTAAGATCTGGATTTGAGATAAATAGCATGGGATAAACTCTCTTTCTTTTCTTTTGTTCTAGCCTCTCAACACTCTTCTCTCCTCATATCATTTAATTTCTCCATTCAACTCTATTATCATTTTCCTATCCTATCTTACTATCAAACAAGCCTTTCATATTTCCCTTTCTTTCGTCTCTTTTTTTTTAGTAAGACTTGGGCTTTTCTTAAAATTTACCTCACTATAGTGAATTCTTTGATGAATATTTTTTTAAAAGACTTTAACATCAAGAATAATGTTCTCCTATATCCATAGAAATAAGACAGGTATAAAAAAAAGTGAAAATATAATTACTAATAGTGAATAAGTTACATAAGACATTTGGTTGGAAAGTAAAGAAAGAACTAAAGGGTATGAAGCAAAAGGAACCCGAACTTTACGTTTCCATAGGATAAGAGGACAAAAAAAGTGTGTGGCCCTTGGCCCCTTGCCATGTATCATGTAAGAGATATTTCCCTTTTTGGGTAACTGCAGTGAAGTTTACTTGCATGAGTGGACTATGTATCTAAATCTAATGCCAATCTAATTAGGCTTTTTTATTTTATGAGTCATTAGTATTGATATAACTTTAGATTATGAAGGAAATTTACAGTTTTGTTTTTAGTGATGCAAAATTGCAATTCACTGGTGAATAACTTTGATCAATAAACTCCCATTAAGGATAACCTTAACATATACATGATCAAATTTATGGCCTCCAATGTTTCAACACATAATAATAGTTTTTTTTTCAAGACCACAAATAATTTTTATTCGAGCCTGTTTGGATAGAGAAATTTAAAATCACTAGAATTCATGTGTTAAAATAATAAAAGAAAGAATTCCAAATGATAAATAGGAGGATTTTTTATGATAAAGAGGGAATTTCAAATGACAAATATTGAGAGAGAATTTCAACATTTCTCTTTTATGTTCAAACTTTTTAGATTGTTATTGTCAATTCCTCTCATTTTAACAATTCACTCAACATTATTTACTACAATTTTGAGAATTCTAAAATTCTCCATCCAAACACACACTTACGGACAGTAAAACCTTAGCCCGATAATAATAGGGTATTTGATTGTGTTTAAAATGTCCAAATGATCACAATCTATAGAAGTTAAATGCTACAAGTTTTTTCTCATATCATAATTTAGAATTTCACATAAGCAAAACCAATCAAGCCATGAAACTGTGGAGTATATACTAGAGGGTTAATATATGCAGTTTTAAGGGTAGAGTAGGTGGAAAGGTGATGAAAATTTGCCAACTTTTTTGTGTTGAAGTGGAGAGTGCATATAATTGAGAATGAAACTAATAGTACATGAAGCTTTGCTGAGCTCAAAGCTTTGGCTTGAGACTATCACGACAAAGATCACAGTATGGGACAGAATGTCTGAGGAAAAGTCACTTATCAGAGAAAGAAAATGGATTTTTCTATGGGGTAAGAAAACGAGAGCAAGAGTGAGAAGAGGTACCTGAAGAGAAAGTAGGACAGCTCTTCAACCAAGATACGGTAAAATACAGGAATCTCTGATCAAACGGTTCTGATTGAATAGCTTTTATCTGATAAATAACCAGAAACAGATCATCTAAGCAAGAAAACAAATATATGTTAAGTAACTTCTGAAATTAAAACAAAAAAATTATCTTACTTGTTTAAAGGAAAGTAGTAGAATAGTGAGATCTTTCACACAAAAATGATGTTGAGGGTGTCTTCCTTTGATGCTCCAAAAGAAGTTCTCAAATGGGGAAACCCCAAACTTAGCTATATAAGAAATGTTGCAGCTCTGCTAAAATGAAGAAAAAGTGAAATAGGCATAAGATAAGATATCAATCACTTTCAAAACTTGTTCTTTTTCTGTGGATGATGAATTGGAATAAATTTGCAGTTCTGGGTATACAGAAAAAGGGAGAAAGGGAACCGATTTTCTTTCCTTTCAGGTAAGAACAGGAGATAGAGGTGGAAATGGTTCTTCACATACCTGATACAGAGTCCCAGCAACATTAGCTTCAGATGATGATGCATCCTCTGGTTCTGGGGGGTCATAGAAATCTTCAAAATCATATATGCAATCCTATGATTTTTATGTTTATTTGTTTTTATAAAAAGATGAATACAAGTCAAGGAACTTTGTGCATATTACCATTATTTTAATTTCATTTTTCAAGATGTCTGTGGATATGACAGCCCAATTCTTTTTAATTGCATTTTATAATTTGTGTGAATGAAAAGCAAAAGTGGCCGTTTCCTTTGTAGTCCCAATCCATTTCCTCTTTCAGAAAACCCCATGGGAAAGCTTCCTTAAATTGTTACTTTGTTATAGAAAAATGCACATAATAAACAATCTTTATGATCTGTTCACTGACAAGATTTTTCATTGAGCTACTGATAATTCACCCTTACTTTTGTATATTATATTCGGTAGCGCTTCCCAGTGAAGCTATCATTCATAAAAAAGACATTAATGTGAGACATTTTGAAGTACCACTTGCATGTCTTATAGGAGAAAGAGTAACTGAATTCATGAAGAAGACAATGGTTAGGTTTGTAGCCTTTTAATAAGTTGGATAGGAGGACACTTTCTATTACAGTATAATTCCAAATGAACATATAAAAGAAGAGAGAAAAACATACAATTGTAAGGAGGTGGCACTATCAGTGAATAGTTGATTCTGATTGTAATTTGTTTTACGCATTGCAATCACACACATCTCACTAACCTTGATTGAGTAAATCCTAATGAACCTCTCATCTCCATAACTTCCATCAATGACCAAAGAAAAAATATTGGTCTAATTGAAAGTGGCTTTGTAGCAGTTTTCATCTCACTATTTTGGTTTGTGTGTGATTTGATCTCCAAGCAAAATCTTTTTCATACACACCACCATAAAAAAACTATTAAAATTCAACAAAGTTGGTTTTACAGCCAATATTCTTTTACCCATAAATGTAAAAAATAAACTAGACCAATTGGTTTAGATAATCACCACACTCAATTCAAAGATTAAACTCACAACTATATTTGTGTTCATTCTCGATCAAAAGACAAAAGAAAACCAATTGATTTACCTAAAAAATTGATAAAAATGATAAGGGGTTTAATTTGTTTAAGTTCAAAATTTAGATGATCTCAGAGTCGGTGGCAACTGATAAAAATAATTTAAAATTGGTGATAATCAATAAAAAATCAATGATAAAAAATAATTTTTCTCAAAATAAAAGTTTAATATCAAATTATAAAATTCATATGCATGGATAGCTGGTATTTGTGCTATTATTTTTTTTATTTTATAAGACATGTAATATTATCATTTTATGATAATTTAAAATTTGGCTTATCTTGATTTTTAATATTTTAGATTAGTTATATATCTATATATATTACTGTCTTTGAATAATTGTCTAATAACATTATTTTTATCTAAAACTCTTAAATTCTTGTTTTCAATTCAAATATATGAGAGATTATAATGGATTTGAGATATGAAATGATTTATAGGCTAATAAGTTAGAAACTTAGTTGAAATTGATAAAATTTAAAGAATTTTACAGGATGTGAGATTGGGGTTTAAAAATGAAAAAATATTAGGATTTTTATTTTGAATGAAATGTGATATTTGATGGGTTTTTAATAAAATAAGATTTAAAATGATTTTATTGATTTAATATGTGAAAAATTTGACTAAAAAATGAGAATTTAAAAGTTTTAAGTAAAATAAAAGTGACATAGAGACTTAATTATAATTATAATAATTAAAAATTTGAGAGATTAAATTTAAGTAAAAATTTATTGAAAAACCAAAATCAAACCTTAATGATTGTAGGAAAAGCAAAAATTGCAAGTTTGACATCCCATCACATGGACCATCTTTTGAGGTTGAACCATAAGAATGACCACAAACTTCTTGTTAGTATATTGATGTACTTAGTAACATTTAGACTATGTTTGGTTGTAATGTAATAGTGGAGAAATAGAGGAGGGAGAGAAACAATATGGCAATAGAGATTTCTCCTCTTTGATACGGTAAAAAGTGGGGAGAAAATAAAAAAAGACATGTAGGACTCACACGTTCAGGTTTCCACTCTGATTAGAGTATCCACAATGGAACAATTCTATTTGTGTGCTTCCAATTGGACCCACCCGTATACATCTTCATTTTTATTTTTATTCTTCCCAATACAAGCACCTCCAAGAAATTTATCTCTGCAATGGAGCAACTCCTTTTGGAATTCAGATTTGGTGTAGTCCAAAATTAGTGCATTTGGTGTTGTTGTGAGATCGGACGGCTCAGATGCCTAGATGTTTTTTTAATACCGATTTAGCATCTCGGCATCTGAGCCGTCCAATTAAGATCGGATGGCCCAGATCTCACAACAACACCAAATACATCAATTTTGGACTGCACTAAATCTGGATCCCTCCTTTTGGGTGTATCCAATACAAAGAAATGTTTTTTATTATATTTTTGTTGCTTTTTGGAGTTGTTTTAGCAAGCAATGAATGCTAATGAAGCAAACAAATCAAATTGCTTCCAACGGCAAAATGTACTTGAAGCACCATTGCTTCCCGGTCGCGTTGCTTCATTGGCTAGCATTAATGATGCTCTTAGTGCATCAACAATGAAGCAACCCTCTTTGGGTAGCTCTAATGGGACTCACTTGTACACATTATTCATTTTTACTCTTCTCAATACAAGCACCTCTAAACACTTTATCTCTACAATGGAGCAACTTTCTTTGGTTGCTTCCAATATCTCTTTACAAAGGTAAAATTCTAACAAATCATTTTTTTTTATTTTTTTTATCACTTTTAAACGTTGCTTAAGGAAGCAATTGAAGCTCATGAAGCAACTCAACATTGTTGCCTACAACGCCAATTTTCCATGAAGTATTGATGCTTTCTTAGCTTCGGTGCTTCCCGAGCGGCCAATGTGGGTGCTCTTAGTAGAGAGATAGTGCGCGAATGACATTTTGAGCGCCCTTGGTCTATCACAACATGTGGGTGACATTTTCATGAATTGAGAAAAATCGATTTTTCAAGGCCAAAATCAAATATTTATTTGTGTTGAATACTGAAGCTCGCTATTAAAAAAGAAGAGCAACGCCAAAAGGGGAAAAAACACCTATTTTTCTCTTATCTCTTCTACACAATTAAACAACCAGTCTTCCACATTTCTCCTCTATTTCACTTATTTCTTTTTTACCAAATAACCTATAAATTATCTCCATCTTTTTTCTATTTTTTTCTTCTCTATTTCTCCTTCCTATTTCTCTATTTTTATCAAACACAATATAAAGTATGTACTCCTAACCATGAGTAATTTATCCTTGTTATGAATAAAATAATAAATAGTATGAGTGAAAGAAAGAAAATGAAAATAATTCATTAATATTAATAATATGACAATAGAAGGAAATGTTTATAACCCAAGTGTAATGTAATATACAAATTAGATAATTTTTTATTTAGAAAAAAAAATAGAAAGGAAAAAACTAACCATACTGATGTTAATATTATAGTAAAAGTAGTGTGTACTGCAATACTAAAATTTTTCATATACAAGAGAATCACATAAGAAAGAAAGAAAGAAAGAAAAACCCATAGGATATGTTTGTGAGTTGAATTTTGGAGGGGAAGAAAGGGAAGGGTTTATTGGAAGCCCTTCCCCCCTCTGTGTTTGTGAGTTTGAGTATTTTACAAAGTTTTTCCCTCCTCTTCTCCCCCTCCCTCCAATCCTTTCCTTTCCCTCCTCTCTAAACTCACAAACACACAAAAGAAGGCGTGAGGACGTGGTGAGTTTTACATCCTTTTTTTCCATGTAGGCAGAGCAAATCCTAAACGCAGACTTAAGGTGAATGCATATATCCGCCATCCCTCATCACAATTAACATAAACTCCAGGAGCATGATTAAAACCGAATTGGATAGTGAATATGATTTCCAATTTATGTGTGACCAAGTAATCAAACTATAATTTCTTAAATAACTAACATGTACTAAAATAAAATATATAAAAACGCTTATCAAATGCCTTGCATCTCTTGATATCTTGATCGATTGTTAAACTGAATTTTAACAAATCATATCCCTTTGTTAGATCTCTCGATCTACATGCTTAGGGTATATTTCATGATTTTACTGCCTAATAGACTAATAGTTCCTCACTTTACTCATCATTAACCAAATTAATGCTCAGGTTCTTCAAAATCAAAGAAATAAGTATTTTAAATTTCAATAAAAATAAAAACATTTTGACGTCAAAAGAAATAATAAAAACATTTTGATACTTGTCATTATTCAATGCTGTAATATATGCACTATCTCAGCAATATCAATTTACATGTTTTCTTGCCATATGACAAGGATAAAATTCTGGGTGACAATGTCGTCACAATCTTATCAAGATTGTCACCTTTTTTTCCTCTACAAGAATAGAATAAGAATGTTTGAGATGTACTCTATTCCGATCATTTCTAACTCAGACCCCTCCCCTGCCTCCCGTCTATAGTTGCTATTACTTTGCCTACATACAGTAGTGATGGCTACACAATGTTTTGGCAAATCATATAGCTGTTACTATCGTAATGCAAGAATTTGATGTTCGCTTACGTTTGGAGCCCCAACAGAGGTCTAACTTGCCAATTTTCTTTTTCGTACCTAAAAAGCCTTGACAGTTTGGGGCACCACAGTGGCATTTCACCTCTGGACCAAATTGCACAAATCTACAAAGCCAAAAAACCAGATAACGTTAACCACTATTGTCAAAGGAAGAGAGAGAAGTGATAGATATCAGTGATGATATGATGTAACAAGAATCTAAAAGTGAAAGGTGTCACAGTGTGGATGTCTAAAAATCAGGATTGATTATCAAAAAGCTACTGAAAAAGGGAGAAGGTAGGGTTAAAATTACCTGTAATCGTATGTTAGCGGCTCTCCAACTTCTATTGAACGAGCAGCAAATACACCCACTCGTGTTTCACCATCAACTTGCCTAGAAGAAACCACAAGGATTTAGAAAGAAAAAGAGAATGGTAATTGCCACTTAAGAGAGATAAGTAGTTCAATCGGTAATCTCGGGCAGATATGCCCACTTATTCTAGCCATACAACTTGAATTAATCAACAGCAAAGCAATACAGTATTTTGATCTTAAGAGTTGAGATTTGAGAAGATGAATACGTTAGGCTTTCAGCAGTATGGAAGCTTTAAGCTGTCAGTAGAGCCTACGGAAGGTTGCAGTACATAGTCAAATGAAACACAATAATGAAAGAGTTGCATCCCGCGTCATTTATCTAGTATTCCCAAAGAGATACATGATTCAAAGCAATTAAAATGCAAAACCCGCAATTCAGTATCTGATCTCTCGGTGGTGTCAAACCATACATAAAGGGAAGTTACAGTTCATATCAGGTTATACCGTATCCCAATTTTTAACAGCAACTTGGTCCACTAGGAAATAATATATGTATCGAATCCTTGAAAAGTAAGAAAATAAAGCAGTCAAGAATAAGTGCGGTAGAGTTTTTGACACTGACCACTTTTCCAAAATACAGTTGGGATCGCAGCTATGGTTTAAAAAGCGGGATATATTTCCTTTGAAAGTTGCATCTATTGTGAAGTCTTTTCGAATCTCACACATGTAAAAATTCTGTACACCCCTGTATTTCATGTCCCAAAGTCTTTTTTCACATAAAGCATCATCAATGACTGCAGCAGAAAACATTTCTGGTTAAACGGAGAAAAGGCATAGTTTAAAGATATAAGCTGTGGAAAATGTATGATTGAAGATCACGTGCCTTTAAAAGATCCCTAAATAAACGCCATTCCGTACTTTTTGAAAGATATATTAGACTGCAGTGTGAAAGACAAATAATGTTTTTTTTTATATAACAAGGCTATAAGCCACTCAGAAATATTAGCTACCTTCTCCAATATACTCAATTATAAATCCACCTTTATTGATTGCTTCAGCGGCCTCTACTCCCCATCCACAAAGTTCAGTCTGAGTACAAACAAACATATATCGATAATTGGTAGCGATATTTTAGGAAGTTTAAGCCATAAAGAAGATATAATCATGATTGAGAAAAACATTTCATCCATCTCATTATAGTAAGATTTCACACCTTGACAATCCTGATCTTTTTCTCTTTGCGAAATGGCCGGTTATTGCAATTTTCTGAGCAGCGACAAGCCTTTGAGCAGCTTATACATTGAACCCTGAAAAGTGATGATATAATGCATTACTTAAAACATGAAATCTATTTGATAAGTATGTTAGTATTACAACCAATTATAGTGTCAAGGAAAAATAAGACGTAGTGGTTGCATGTAGATTTTTGGTGTGTAACTGTATGTGTACAACCTCTAATCCACATCCACAGGGAGAAGGTAAGCAAGTAAGCATTGTTTTGTAATTTATTAGCTCAAAAGAAGTAGCAGGAATCAATATCTCTTTATCCTTCATGTCTAGGATCACTGAAATTTCAACGGCTAAAAGCACTCATATATTGGATATGCAACAAAAAAAAAATCATTGTCAACTAAAATGAGAAAGCCTAGACTACAAGAAGTTTCATGCAAAATAAAATAAACATTGGAAGATAATAAACATATACCTGCACACACAATCATCAGAGCACGTAGATCTGCAACTGGTGCACCCTGCCCCATCATCTACAACACTACGTTTCTTCTTCACTAGGTATACATCTGATATTAATTTAGGCTAGCAACATGATGACCAGAGACAATAATTTGTAAACTACTGATTTTACCAAGAGGGAAAAATCAAATTCTTTTACTTAACATTCTAAAATAATATGCTAGTTTAAATTTTATTAAATAATAAAATATAGTAACTGCATCAGCATAGCACAAAAGAAAGATGTAGGATACTGCGTCTTATGTGTATATATGGCGGTGGCTCCATCTTACTATCCATGTCTTTCCAAGTGAAGTCAATCTTGAACTCCTCATTGATATATGGAAGAGGCAAGCGACAAAATACTTCCTGGAAAAAGGCAGGTCAAGTCAGAAAACTTTTGCAATAGATATTAACAAAATTCTAATGCATATGAACTTAGTGGCTTAGCTTATCGAAACACACAATGCACCAGCATATATGATAGGCAACAAAAATCATCAAAATACAGAGATTCAGGATATGTAACACTTTAATAATACAAATCCTTTCTTTCTCAAACAAGTTATAGATTATTTATCTGACAAGAAATTCCAAATATAACATGCAGAGTGACAGGCACAGGATTCATACATTCATACATAAGTGAGACAGATATAAAGATATTCTTCATAAACCTTACCGAAATATCACTTGTTGAAGTATCAGGCTGCTCATCCAACAAATACAACAGTCCTGTCAGCCAGCCTAATCAATGAAAAATACCAATAAAAAAATAAAACTTTGAAAAGAACAATCTAAATCTAGTGAGAAATATTTCACGATTCTATGAACTATGAAGTATATTATAGATGTGACACTGACCACTTCTAAGACAAATTAAACATTAAATAACTAAAATAAGTTTGTGCTGTACCCTAGGATCTATATCAATATATAATCAGATATTGAAAGATCTATAGAATCTACAAGCTACTTAGAATACCAACATGGTACTGTGAAAAGCTTACAAACTCCCTCGTATCTTTCACATAGTGCATAGGATAGGTAAGAAAAGGAATATATAGACAATTAGCGATTTCCATACCAGTACATGTGAGTTATAAAAAAAAGGTGCCAACTATCCCTTTCCACTCTGGCCTATCCTCCCCCAATAGTTATTAGAAAAGAAAAATGAAAAATACATGAGAAAACAACCCAAAAGAAGAAACGAAAACTTGAGCATAGCCACACACCAGCACAAGAACAATCAGTTATCAGTGTAATGAAGAAAACTGAGAATTAGAAACCACTTGGTGAAATGGTTATGGAAATCGCTAATTGGAAACAAGAGATCACATATTCCAAACAGAATAAATAACTGAATTTGAATTTGCCAGGGAATACAACAGATGTGCGTATTGCAATTTACAGTACAAAATCAATAAACAGTGACAATAAAAAGGTTCTGGTGAAAAGAAAATTTTGACCTTTCTATCCAGGCGCCAATCAGGAGGATGCCTCCAACAAACAGCTTGCCCAGGATGATCTTTCAGAGGGATCACCGCATCTGGCCATGGTGCACATTTATTATGGAATGCCATTGTGCAACGCACACACCTCAAGTGCAATTTTTGTTTGCAAATGAAGCATACCTGCACATTGAAGGACTTAATATGTTATGGCAAGACAAGACTAGCAAAAGACTGTATCCAAAATAGCATCTACAGCATGAGGAAAAGCAAATCTAACTAGGAGTCATAAACTCTAAACATTCAAATCACCAAACACACCTCCACCCTCCCAAAAGCACACACATGAACACGGAAATAAAATGGTTTCATTAATTATTGACCACATAAATAAAGAATATCTAATAAAGCTCATTATTAACTTGACAAACAAAGCTAACACAACATACTCCAAAAGTTAATTGATTCACATTTCAAAATCCCCCCCTTCACATGTGTGCTTATGGTTTTAAATTACAGTCTACAACCACAATTACAGCCCCAACATCAAGATTTTTGTGGTTTCTACAACCTCATTGCAGTCACATCAGTTGCATATATTGACAATTTTTCCACAATATCAAGGATCACAATGTAACCGCAAAGAAGGGAGACCACCCCTAGTACAGCAGTGTTCATAACCAAAGAGACCAATGCTACATTCATTAAAAAGCTTACATGCTGTGGACACTTGAATTTTTTCAGATTTGAAGCCCCAACGGCTTCTTTTGCGCATTCCGTATGGTAACGTGCGTCACATCCACGAACAGAACATAACAGCTCCTCCCCAGGGTACACAGAATGGTGGCAAAAGGAACATTCAACCTGAACCCACACATTTTTTAAAAAAACAAAAAATCATCAAATGTTAGTACATCATTGATTTTGACAACTTGAGTCAAAGCTTCATTCAATCAAGTACACGAAAAAAGTAACACGTTACAACCATTGATTCTCGAATCAATGATTATGATTAGTTACTTCATCCGCTACAGTGACTCGCTCCAAAGAGTCGAGCCAAATTCATTTCATTAATCACTAATTTAGGGGGGGAAATGTAAAACAATAAATTATTATAAAAAAAATAAAAAAGAAGATACCTACCATTTTTGGAGCACCAGAAAGAAAGGGAAAAGTGAAAGGATCTTTGAGGCGATCCTCCAGGCCTTTGTAATTGCCTGCCTTCTTGACCCGATCAAGGGAACCGCGACTCCGCTTCAGAACCCGAGCATCACCGCCATCATCGGAGCCGTAACCGTTGTGTAGGGTTTTGACGGCGGAATCGGCGACATCGGTGGGTTTGACGGCGGAGCAGGGAGAGAGCGTGAGAGTGGCGGAGAGAGATAGGTTCCCCAAATCTGGCATGGCGGGGCGGTTTTAGCTACGGTGAGGATCTGAAACCCTAGAGAAAGGTCGCAGATAGAGGCATTGAGAGAGGGAATGGGAGGAAGAAGGAAGCAATGGGCGGGAAAGTGGGGTTTTGTAATTTTCAGAGGGGTAAAGTGAAAGTACTGAAGGACACATGTGACGGATTTGTATTTACGGTATTGCCACGTTTCGTGCGCGGAGGGGACCGCGGAATTTTGAATTTTGGTGAGGAAAAGGGAAAGTAGACGACAATGGAGAGCGCCCCAACGAGTGTTCAAAAGGTGAACTACTTCGGAAGCTGGAATAGTTGGTGTGGGAATTTCCTTCCTTTTTCTTTTTTTATGTTTTAGCTTTTGTTAATAACAATGTTTTTAAAACCGGACCGATCATTGAATTGGCCTGGTCACCGGTTCAAGGTTCAATGGTTGGACCGGTAGTAAATAAAATAATAATTTTTTATATTTCTACTTATTAAATTAAAATTTAAATAGCAAAAAATTGATAACCATGACTTCAAAACATTTAAAATTAAAACCCACTCATCATTCATAAGTTAAACATTCATAATTACATATAAAATAAAGTCCAATACAAGATAACATGAAATCTAGGTTCACCAAAAGACAACACAATGTCCAATTGTCCATTACCAATGATAAATTAACAACACGTGTAATTAAAAAACATGACATATAGACAAATAGTAACTATTAGCAATTCTCCTAATCATAAGTCATAACATTCATCAAGGCTGACTGCATCAAATGACAATATGTTGTAACCCCAAGGGGTTGGTCGAGTGGAGCAAGACAGGGTCTCGTATCTGACAGGTCACAGGTTCGAACCCCCACTTGTCCCCTTGGGGTGAGGTAAAATTTAAGTACCTCTGTAAAAAAATGACAATATGTTGTCATATGGACCACTTCCACTTCCACCAGTATCATCACTCCCAAATTGAACAACATTTGAGTCTAATATTGGCTCTGTAAGTTCAGTTACTTCATCACCTAATTAAATTTCAACAAAGGAGAGAAATCAAACATTTACTCTAGAATAATACATTAAAAAAGAAATATATTCAAAACAATTAAACATTAACCTGCTCCAGTTATTGGAACTGCATTATCTTGATAAATAACATTTTCAAGCTCAATCTCATCAATATCCAATTCAAGAGGTGTTTCTTCCTCAACTATCCAAAAATTAACTTTCTCAATGGATTCATAATCAACAGGGTCATAAGCTCTTTTCTTGTACTCCAACCTAAAATAATGTATTAAAGTATAAAAAAATAACTTAATTATGCTTAAAAAAAGAACTGACAACAATGTAAGATTTAGATTTTAGAGAGATCTATATACCTATTCTTCAAACTCGAGTTATAAGTAACATAAACAAGATCACTTAGCTTTTGATGCTCTAATTTATTTCTTTTCTTTGTATGGATGCGTTCAAAGACACTCCAATTTCTCTCACAACCCGAAGAAGAAGAAGTTTGGCTAAGAATTCGAATTGCTAACTTTTGCAATACTGGAGCACTACCCCCATACAATCTCCACCATTCATCTATAACAAACAGTACATTACATGTTATTATGTATAACCATTAAAGAAGAAGTATCTAGTATCCACAACTATGTAAAATGTAAACAACTAAACATAAATTGGTGCTTATCAGGTCGTATTTGTTTTGACATTTTGAAAGCACTTTCTCGACTAAAAGTCCCTTGACGGTCACGATACACTTGCATTTCTTTAAGGCCTTTGGCCAAGTCATTACAAAAGACTTTTTTGTCCAACAAGTCAAGAAGTGCAGCCACAACCCTGTTTTTCTCACTATAGTCTTCATTATAAAAGAAAGCAGGATTAAAAAAATAAGCTAATGCATGGAGATTTTTCTTCAAGTGTCTATCTCATCTAGCCTTAATAAGTACAGTGTAAGGTTTGTACAAATTCTTCTTTTTCCTAAACATCATCTTTATTGCATTCTTTGCCCTTTGCATGACATCATAAACATAACCCATTGAAGGCTTTTCATCGGCATCAACAATTTTCAATAACCGAATAATGGGAGCTACAATCTTGGACACAATTAAACAATCATTCCAAAATTTGTTATCAAGAATGATAGAACTCACAACTTTTCCTGTTGCAGTTCTTGATAACCTATAATTAGTAAAGTGTTTGTCCACAACCAAAGCTTGCAAATCATGCTTGTGATCATAAATATTTTTCAAAGTGATGAAAGTAGTAGCAAATCGTGTCACACCTGGACGAACAATTTCTTTCCATCCATCTCTATTTCTAAGCCAAGACAAAAACACCATATGATTGTACACAAAGATAGTTACCTTTGAAGCCTTGGAAGCAAGTTCTGCAATATGAGTCATGCTACCAATGTCCTTTAAAAGAAGATTCAAACAATGTGCAGCACAAGGGGACCAAAAAATGGTAGCATATTTTTCATGTATTAACCTACCAGCAGCTACATAATTAGCAGCATTATCTCTAACTACATGCACAACATTTTGAGGTCCGACCCACTCAATAACTTCGGAAAACAAATTGCATAATGTGCACTACAAAAAAACGTGGTTTTACCTACGGTTTTATTAGCGGGGTTTGTAAAAACCCCCGGTAAAATGGATTAATTTACATTTCCCACGTCTATTTACCGTAGGTTGTAAATGGCGGTAAATAAGTGAAATTCCCTACTGTTATTATTTTTAGTTGGGGTTTAAACCCCCTTTAAATATTTTCTTATTTTAAAAATATATTAACTTACAAAAATATATTAAATTTTTTTCTAAAACTTTCTTTCCACGGTTTGAACCTCCTTCAGACAACAATTTCTCTCCTCCTTCTCATGAGCAAAGTGCTTCGTTGAGATTCAAAAGCTGGTGTTTGCTTCGCAGTTTCGTCTCCGATCCACTCACAGAATTTTGGAGCTCGTCGGATTCTCCTTAGGACGACGTCAAGCTCGTGAATCGGTACCACAAACCCAATCGCAAAGGTGAAAACCCCAGTCCTATTCCTCATCTGTTCTCTTCGATTGCTCGATGTTTTCCTTCTTCCTTTGAATCTCTTTGTTTCGGATCTTGATTTTTCGCCTTTTTATACACATCAAAGTAGAATATGTAGTAGTATGATATCTAGTTCATCTGCGTTCAGTTGTGAAGAGTAACAAGAGTCTATTAGGTTGCTATAGATTTTAGGAGTGTAACAGTGTCACATTCACAGAATTTAGGTTGCTGGAGAATTTAGGAGCGTAACAGTGTCACATTCACATAATTTAGTGTAACACCTCAGGTCCAATCACATAATTTAGTGTAACAGTAACAAGAAAGCATGCTCCCTCATCAATTTCTTACAAGAATTCAACGAGAAAAGGATTTCTGGATTGTCACAGAATTCTTGTACCGACCGAGTAACCGATAAAAAGTAAATTTAATTTCACACTTTTAATATTTGGCTTCTGATTTTGTACTGCCCCTCTATTTCGTTAGTTTGATTCTTGTAACTACCCGCGGTTGCGAAAAACCTTTAGGTAATTGCCCACGGTTTCAAAACCCCAAGTAATTATCGATGTTTAAAACCCCCGGTAATTACCCACGATTTTTAAACGCCCGATACATTCTTAATTTTCCAGCGGTTGTTATAAACTGTGGGCAATATGTTCCCCACGCACGGATTACCTAGGGTTTGAGCACCCCCTGGTAAAACACTTAATGGGGGTTTAAACCCCCGCTAAATCCCAATTTAACCCTCGGCAAAACTATTTTTTCTTGTAGTGGTGGTAGCATCTTTTACAATATCTGATGCATCAACAGATTTCACAAATGTCATACCTGTAGAATAATAAACTAGAAAGTTCAGCAAAGTTCTTTTAGAATATGCATGAAATAATTTTCAAATATCATACCTGTAGGATAATAAACCAGGAAATTTATCAAAGTTCTTTGTCTTTGGTCACTCTACCCATCAGCCATGATTGTGCATCCACTCTTAGCCCAGTTTGCTCGTTGATTTTGAACAAGTAGTTGACACTCTCTCTTGCAATCCCCCAACAAGTTCACTCTTACTTCATGATAAGATGGACCTTTGAAGCCAGGGCCAATAGCTGCAATTGCATCCATAACAGGTTGAAAATATTGTGATTGAACTGCATTAAATGGAATGCAAGCATCATACAACCGTCTAGCAATTGCCATCTTAGCTTTGTGTATTGCTTCCTTGCTAGATAATACACTTCTAAGGCTTGGTTGGGAGCCGGGAGTTGTCCTTGGAGCAAAATAACTATCAATTTCAACATTTGCTTTTCTTTTTCCTTTATTTTGAGGTGTTGATTGCATTTCATGTGAACCATGATTATTTGCTTGAACCTCTGGGTCAACAAGTTGATCATCACATGCTTCATTGAGGTCCTCATTTTTCTTCTTTTCTTGGATTTCTTTCAATGATTCTAGCATTCGGTGACGAACATCATGAGGAACCTTTTTGCATTTACTTATCTGACCCGGAATACCTGCAAGATGTTGCTTTATTCTATTTATGCCTCCTCCTCGATAGGTTGCTCCACAAGGAGGCAAGTGTATACATTAGTTCTTCCATCTTTTTTATATGCAAAATGCTCCCATGCAGGATCAGATTTTCCACGAACTGCACTAAAGCCTTCGATGCATTCTTTTTGTGAAGATTGAGAACTATGAACATTAGATGAATTAGCATTGGATTCTTGAGGAGTATTTACGCTTCTTGGTTCCTATAAGAGAACCACAAATTTTGTTAATCACTTGATAAGTTTCCATTAAAGCAAGGCAAAATGAAAAATGCAATATATTAAACAAGCATGCATGTGTTTAAATTAAAGAAGGAAATATATATAATTTCTAATTAATTTCTCCAACAACATATATATATATATATAAATCCATATATATCCATATATGTATAATTTGATTAATTTCTCCAACAACATATATATATATATATATATCCAAAATTTGAGTTAATTTAGCATATATATTCTCCAAGATTGGCAACATTATATTCTCCAACAAGGCAACCAATAACACATATTCAACAACACTAATTTTAATTTCTCCAACAACATATGAAATTAAAAGACAGGTTTTCCCCAAACTTCCAAAGCATTTCCACCAACAGTAATTGAAAGATAGGTTGGATATATGAGAACCTGCGCAGGCTGTTGCTTTGCTTCATCTCCGGTGGCCATGAGGCACGACTGATCACGACTGGAAGGAAGCAGATCGGAATCGCACTAGCTGGGACGCGCGCTGACGGAAACAGGAAGGAACAGTTGGGACGAGCGCGACGGAAGAAAGAGGAACGGCAGCGGACGACGGTTGGACAATCGGCGGACGACTGCAGGACAGGCTGTAGGGTTCGCGTCCGAGAGATGATAAACTGAGAAGGAGAAGAAACTAGAAAGGGTTCTCTCACTTTGTTGCTTACTTGCTTTTGTTATGTTTCCAATTAGGGGTAATAGCTAATAGCTAATAGTAGGTGTTTTTTTACTCTCAACTCAGCTCATAAAACGCACAGCAGCAGTGTTCAATTTAAATTTTTTTTTTGCAATTTTTTTTAAATAAAACGACGTAGTTTTGACGTTTTCTCCCAGAACCGGTAAAAATCGGTGAACCACGGTTCACCAGTTTGGGACCGGTTTTACCGGTTCTTCACCGGTTTTATGCCCATCCGGTTCTCTGGGCCAACCGAACCGCTCTCCCAACCGGTTACCGGTCCGACCGGTCAAACCGGTCGATCCGGTCCGGTTTTTACAACACAGATTAATAAGGATCGGCTTCTAGTTTCACTTTTTTACAATTTATTTTAATTAAATCAAATTGAGCCATTATTTTGATTTGTTTGGAGCTCTTAAGCTTTTTTTTACTTACACTTTGTTTGGTTGTCCAGAGATGAGGAAGAATTGAATGAGAGGGAGAAAGAGATTGAGGAGAAATACCAAATATCTCTCGTTTGGGGGAGGGGTGAATTGGCAGAGATGGAAAAAGAGAATAGGTCCCATGTATCATGTATTTCCATGCAAATTAGGCGAGAGACGATTAGGAAATGAGAGAGGGTATCATCACTTTACTCAACCATTGAAAAAGAAGATGAACTGTAGTCGTGACTCGTGAGCCATTACCCCATGACCATATTCAATTATCCACGTCCTTTAGCCAGTGGAAATATTTCCTCCCATCCTCATCAGTGTGAGCTTAGCCCCGAGTTGTCGTAGTGTAGAATCACGAGTCAATACCCCCCCGCCTCTATGAGCCTCTATAGTCCACTGGGACCTTTGCGAGGTAGTTCTGTCCACGTCATTGCACGAATCGTGCAACATCGGTCATTGCACCACCAATAATTCCTTATGCCAACAATTATGCTTTTGTCGGAGTTGTTCGTTTATGCTCGTCGCACAACTATGACACCGCTGCCGCCACTGTTCCCATCCCTTCTCACCATCGCAAGGAATAATCCTCCACCTATGTGTGGTACCGAGAGAGTATCACCTCCTCATGTTGTAATGCCATCAACCCCCTTACTCCCATCGTGCGATAATGCTCCGAGTGTGTCCCTGTCTCGAAGTCTAATTTTGAGTGTGACTCTGCCTCGAAGCCTACTTTTTGGCTAACTAGTATGTTTGTTTCAAATCTGGAAAAAATCAATTTCAATCAAGAAAATAGATTTTGGATTACAAAAATTGATTGTAATAAAAAAAATATAATTTCTTTTCTCTCACGTCTTTTCAACCAAACAACTAACCTTCTTTATTTAGCTTCTATTCCACAGCTATTTCTCATAAACCAAACAACCTACAAATCATCTCTGTCTCATATATGTTTATCTCTTTCCTATTTCTCTATTATGTATTTCTCTCTTCTCCATTTATTTAACTTTACCAAACAAAGTGTTAGCACTCTTTTTTATAATAAAGATTTTAAACAAAAAGGGGTTAATATAAATGGCCAGTTTGGTTGTAGAGAGATGTTGAAGAAAGAAGTTTGAGAGAGAGAAATACACAATAATTTAATAAGCAACTTTGTTTGGTTTGAATAAGAGGTGGGATAAAGAGAATAAAAATGAGTGGGGCCCAAACCTTATATTTTTATGGGTTTTTTGTGGGTAGTCTTATATTTTTTACAAGTTGTCCGTTTTTTTTTTGCGAGTAGCGGACTTTATCTTTCCAAGTTAAAAAACACTAGAGTTATTCAAATTTCTAAAATAAAGACTCAAACCTTATATTTTTGCGGGTTTTTACGGGCTGGAGTAGTCAGACTAGTCCATTTTTTGTCGGCTCTAATCTCACCTTGCATGCTTCGTATGTAAATCATGTTTTAAAATATGGTTACGCAATTTAACTTGCATCCCAATGCAGTTATTCAAACATGGTATTTTTGAAGGTTCTTCATTATTCATATACCCTTCATTTACACTTTGTTTGTTTGAGTTGAGATAGTGAAGCGAGAGTCGCACGAGAGAGAAATAGAGGTGAGAAAGCTCATCCACCGCATTTGGTCACTAACACGAGAGAGAGGTTGAGGTGAGTTTTTGTGTGGGTCCCAGGGATTTGTTGATCTCCTCACCACAACAGAGACATGGTGGAAAGTTAGGGGTTTATTTGTGAATTGACTATCTTACCCTTATATATACATACAAATATTTTGGAAAAATATCCCCAAATTGTGATGAGAATGAATTGTTATTTGGAATGGTAGTTTAGTTTTTTTTAGCTTTTTTACAAATTTCTCTCTTCATTTCTCCACAATCAAACAACTATAAAAAATAATTTCCCTTATATATTTCTCTCATATTTCTCTAATACCAAACAGAGGGTTAAGGTTTTGAGTTCATCCCCATCTTTTTACTTTGGAGCTATCACAAACCAAGAGTGAGAACCTGAGTTGTCGTGGACCATTCTTGAAGCTTTTTTTAATGGATCACAACCGAGGACTAATGTTAAGTTATTATTTTTTACTACTTATTATTTTTTAAAAAAATTGAAATATTTTCAAAATTAATCCATGTATATAATATGGGATTACATATTGTTTAAATAAAAACTAGTATTGGGCGAGAAGAATTTAAAATAAAGAGTTTAATATATATACATCGTCAGTGTAAAGAAATTTTACACGAACATCCAATGATGTGTTGCCACATCATTTAATGAATTTAATAACACATAAGGTGTCACATTCATTAAATGATGTAACACATCATTGGATGTCAACCGAAAGTGTATATTAATTAAATCTTGAAATAAAACGAAAACCTAGTGGAAAAACATTGGTAAAAAGGGCTCATGTTCATGAGTGGCTTATGTATTATTGATCGAGTGACTCATATTCAAGTAGTAGATTAAAACCTTCTAAGAGGGGGAACCTAAACCACGCATGGTGCGAAAACTCTCCGGCTGAATTGAGCTAAGTATGGTCCACCTATTGAGTACGGGCACTCCCGTCCTTTGTTTCGGTTAGTTTCTTATCTTAATTCTGTAACACTGATGCATAGAGTGGTTGAAGTGTAGTCCCACTATTTATAGAAAATCCTACATCTTTATATTCGTTATTATATTTCATGGACCAATGCTCTTGAATATCAGATACATGTATCTAAGAAATAAAATTTAGCAGAAAATTTTACATACAACAGCTGTTGACATCGTTTGAATCACAAAATAGCCTTCACCGACCCCCAAACAATCCACCAAGTTGCAATCGAGTAGGACCAACTCATAATATTCTATAATTTCTCAGCTGTGCAAATTCTATCTCTTGAGGGCTTTGTGAGATTTTTTAACTATGCAATTATAAATTTTAAAATAAAAATCTGTAGGCAACTGATGTAATTGTGATCAATTTATTGCCAATAATTTATCTTCCATTTGTGTTAAAAAATCAGTAAATCTGCTTCTTTCCAACGTTCAATTAGTACTACTAGGTAAGGGGCAGATAAAAAAGAGAAACAAATCAACAAAATCCACTAGTACACACAGGGTTACAAAATGAATCACAACCATCCACCATCTAAATTTGTTCTGATATAATAAAAATATAAAATGAAAAAATAACTATATATTATTGATTGTGAACCATTAATCTTTAACTGCAGGAGTAGCACCTAATATAGCTCCAATTTCTGAAGAAGCCAACTACATGTATTAATCACTGATATGATATTTATCTGTCTTGTGGGCTAACATGATCCAAACATGAGTTATCAAACCTCCACCTCTCCTTATTTGTTCTGAATGATAATCAACAGAGCAATTAGCTGCAGCATAACACAACATTTCCATCCACACACTACATATGATTTGCCATCTGTTTTCCCTTACCATCAAATTCCTAGCCAGTCTCTGTGCATCCCTTAGCATGTGCCATTTTGATGTGACAACAGTTTCTGATTTCCTCTCCAAATTTGAGTACTGAGGAAGTCTTTCCACTCTCAAAATCCTACATGCTTCTTTTTCATCTTTCACAGATTCTTCATTTTGTACCAACAAGGTCTTGAGTTTGGCACAGGCATGGCGAAATATTATCTTGGCAGTGGTCATGGATAACATATGAGGACGCAAAGCTAGAAGGTACATCATATAATCTGACAATGACTTAGCCATTTGGATTTTGGGGGTTGTAAAATTGCATTGAACATCTGAATAATAGCAGATATCTGTTGCAATGTGCCATATAGTAATGCTCTTATCAAAATCTCTTTTAACACTCCATTTGAGATCATTGAGACAACCATACCTTCCAAGTGACCACTCCCCTCTTTGGTTGAAAGGCTTCAGTCCTCTGTCTCCATCAATATGTTTCATTTCTTGAACCACCAGAACTTTCAACTCTTGGGGGAATTGTATTCTTCTCCTGCTCCTATTCTTTTTCATCCCCATGTCAATCCCCCGGAATTTGAGAATTTTGCCACACTTTAGAGGCTTATCATGGATGCAAAAGCTCAGCAAGTTGAATTGTGGTAATGTATTAGACCACCTTTTCCAATTGGTTGCTCTAGGTCCAAGAAGTCTAAGGCATGGAATCATAAATGGAAGATGTTGGTGCTTGATCATTTGAATGATTGCCCAATCTGAGAATGGTAATTGTCCAATCTGATATGCCTCCATAAGTACAGCTCCTGCTAACACCCCAACTATAAAACAAGCTTTCCAATGACTTGAAAAGGCTTGTCTGAATAAGATTGAAAATCCACACAAAGTTAGAACTAAATTGAGAAAACTCACAACACGAAGAATACAACCTGCTTTAGTGTAGATTATAGGTGCTTTAGTGTACAACACATCATACATAAAGCTCAGTTCTGCATCTGTGATCTTGAAGATTTCCTCTGGTGGATAGTCATCTATAGACATCCAAGGAAGGGATTCATATAGAGGCTGATAGAGCCAATTCTCACGGTGAGGCTTCAATGAGATAAAGCGGTAATAAGCCTTTAAGATCAATCCTATATTGGGAATATCCTCAGGAAGGAACCTGAATAAATCAGGCATGTTTGCTTCTTGGTCAATCTCTTGAATAGTGATTATGCCAGATGTTTTGCTAAGAGATGATTTGAGAGCCCAAACAACTTCTCCTTGCTTGATTAGTCCAGATACAAGTAATGGCAAGTAGAGATAAGATAGTTCTGAATGTGTCCAGCTCTTAACAATGATCCAAATCACCACAGCTACTTGTAAAACAAGGGTAAGCAATTGCCTCAATCCTAATCTATTGTCTTCAATTGAGTATGCAGTTATGGCATCTGGATTCCCAATTTGCACTAGGAGTAATGGTGCAAACAAGGCCTTCAATTCGCGTCTGATGTTGCGTTCATCAGGATCACTTTCAGGTATTACTGTGAGCTTGCCTATGATGATTTTTGCTAAGGAAGCTGAAAGTAAATAAGTAAACCAAACTGAGAACCTTATCCACATACCAGGGATGTCTTTTCTGCGGCTGCCATAGACTGTGAGGATGACTTGGATGGTGAAACTCAATAGCACAAGTATTTCTAGTCCCCAAAGATCCCATAGGTCTTGTAGTTGTCCTGGGATGAAAGTTATGTGCATGTTTTCTTGTTCAGCTCTATCAATTGGTCAAATGCTGCACAAGAGGTACATATAGTCTCATATTAGCATTTTTACAAACAGTTAAGGTGTGATATGTGGCTACAACAAGAACAACCAAAGAAAAAAGTAGTTAAAATACACAACCTGATCAACTTTCTTCTAGATTGAACTCATTGGGATCAAGAAACAATTAAATGTTGTAGTAACCATGAGAAAATTGATGGAAGGATGGAATGAGCTCATCCAGTGTATATAACATTATGATATAGGAATTTTTGGAACATGGATTTTTCTTAATATTAGTTTAGGATTAATATGAGCAGACCTCAAGCAGCAGGCAAACTTTGATACTCTGCTAATTTGTCAGAAATCTTTTCTTAAACAGGATGATTTACATAAAACACCTGTGACATAAGTCATACTTTGATGATCCTTAACTTGTCATGATTTTGTTCATTCACGTTCAGGGATTTTGGATGCTTGCCTTATTAATGGGCTAATAACACATTGCCAATCTCTAGATAATATAATAAAGCACCGTTTAACAAATTATGTGGTTCTCCTTGAAACCTTTTTCTTATAACATATTCACATGAATCCTGAGCACCTTAACATTTTCTCTAAAAGGAAATCTAAAAGGGTTGATTAAGGAAGGCATATTGCCACGATTCAATATCTCTCCCTTTCATTATTATTGAATGGAACTTTTAGATTGCTAAATGCTGCTATTATTGGGTTGATTGTCACAATTTAATCAAAGTCTGAGCTAATAATCAATGTAGTGTGTGTTTAGTTTACTCTAAAAGCACGTTTAAAACGTGGATATGGTAAACTCTACTACTGAGAGTAGTTTTTGTCCGGATCCACGTCAGTGTAAATCATAGTATTCTTATGGTAGGGATCCAATAAGGCAAATGTTTTCTCATTATAATAATGTGTTTCTTAACAATAACGTCAGGGATAAAAACTGTTTTCCTATTGCATAAGGTGTCAGTGTCAGTTTTTCAATAATAGTATAATATGATCCCATTTCATCGATAGTAACCATGACAAAAAAGGCAACCACTGTACACTGAACTCACGTGACCCTTAGACAAACAACAAGTGATTCAAATCTTGAGGTTGTGCATGCCGCACCAGTCCTGCGTCGGGAGAGAGTAAAGCTTTCGCTTTAACTAGATCTCAATTGTTTTAGGTAACAAGTAACAACAAATCAGTTATCAGTCCACTTATACAAGGAAAGTGCTACTTTACATTATTATATTATTTTTTATTATGAGATTAATTTCTATTCCAAATCAGCTTAATCCTTGTTTTTAGATTATTTCGTTGTTTGGCATATATAACTTATCCGATTAGAAATAGTAGTGTAGATGATCAGACATGTCAAATAACCAAAGTTTAAGTTTGGTTTATTAAAGGGAAAAAATTACTAAAGATTTAATTAGTCATTTATTCCAACATGTGAAATTTAAAAGTTTGGACATGAAATTTGAGTTCTACTTATGTGTAATCCATCTGTATCATGATTATTTCCCTTTCTTTCATCAAATCCTTTCCTAAAAAAAATCCAGTTTAGTAATTCAATATTTAATAATATCTTAAAAAAATTCTTTTATTGATTTTTACAAATAGTATGTACTTATTCAGATTATTCTTAGTTATATCTTTAATTAACTCATTAATTATCTTAATGTATTTTATTTACCTCATTTAATCTCATTTTAATTAATTAATAATTAACACAAACTATTAAATTCAATCAAACTCAAAACTATTTAAATAAATAAAATTAAAGTTCATAACATAGATAATCTCATACTTATAAATATCAATTAACATAATTAAGGTGCTGACAATGTTACAATATTTTTCACAAATTATATATATATAATTTAATTTTATGAGATGCCACACATAAGGAAAATTACATATGAGATCGTCATATCCATATGAATGATGTAATATACAAAAAGAATAGAAGTGAAATCAAATAATTAATAACAAAAAGGTTAGACTAAAATGCAGGAAGCTAAATAAATTGGATTTGATATATTAAGGAGATGATACAAGAGTACTCATTTATTGAAAAGAAAGAATGATAAACAAATGCTTATTTTTCTCTTTGCTTTTGCCCTCCTGACATGCTTATTTTCTTTACAACTACAACAAATAAATTAAACATTTTGCCACTTTTCTCTCCCCATCCTCTCTAGTCAAAGATCAATTTCCCAAACAACACAATAATTCCTCTTCCTCTTCTTCTTCTTTCTTCTTTTTTACCTTGTTTGATCAATGTCTTGTCAACAAATTAATTTCCATATACACAAATTAAACCGATCAAGAAATTATAAATAACCCTAGCTAGGTTATCAATAAAAAAAATAAATCAACAAGCAACTTGAATATAAATATTTTTGTTTGTGGGGGGTGCATGCATTTGATTGAAGCAGTACTAGACCTTCAAGCCCTCAAAGTCATCACAATGGAATATAGGGGGCACAAAAGAGTTGAGCTCACTGAAAATCATATCATCACCCCCTTCTCCATATTTGCTTGAATCTTCACACTCAAAGTATGTTTGAATGTCATCAGGAAATGTGCACGCCGGCAACTCCAACTCCGGCGGGGTCGACAAATCCACGGCGGAGGTCATCTCCATCATCTCCTTAAACTTGGATGATTGAAGCAAAAGTCCTAGGGCTGACGTGGCAGTAGTTGGACGAGGCTGTGTCATTGCAATAGTACTCATCACTTCTTCTCCATTGGTAAATGATGACTCTTGGTTGTGGAAGAATTTAAGTCCTTGCTCTTGATTAGGGTTTGGGATGAAGCTGGTGTTACTAATTGAATTAGATGAATCATTAAGATTAGTGCTAACTGTGTTATTGTTATCGTTATTGTGATTGTGATTAGGCTTAAGCCATTTAATGTAACGGCTAAGGTCAAAATTGGTAACGGCATTGAGTCCACGATATTCAATAGCTGCCATATCATATGCTGTGGCAGCTTCTTCTTGTGTAGCTGCAAAAAGTAGAAAGAAAGATGATTCATTTTATTAATTAATTATCATCGTATATGTAATATAGAAGGTTAAGTCAGCAAATCAGTTAGAGTTGGTTGCTAGCACTTAATTTAATTTCTATATCCTATTTTTTAAAGTTTTGGTTTGCAATAATTGTAGCAGTGGTTTAAGTTTGAAATGGAAAAGTAATTACTACCAAACAACTTACATTGATTTACATTTCCACACATTACGTACTCATTTAGAAAAAAAAGTAATAAGAAAAGAGAATCTAGATAGCTAGTGCGTGTTGGATTGGTATATAATATATTGCTCTTTACTATATATATATAATATTAATTTCTATATATTATAAACATTTTTTCTCAATTTATATTTCATTGCTATAGGTAGAAGTATATTAAGGGTAAAGTCTCACCATAAGTGCCGAGGTAAAGATATTTGTTGCCAAAAACCCTGCCAATGCGAGCCTCCCATCTTCCGTTATGATGGTGTCTGAAACATTGAAAATATAAGTCATGAAATTTTAATTAGGATAATTAGTGTCTGTATATTTTGGTTAATTCACATATGCATATATATATTAAAATTTGAAATGAGTGTATAGTACCTTGCAACACCTCTGTATTTAGAAACTCCACGAGAAAAACCGCTGCTTTTCCTGCAGGTTTTAATTTTTTTTTTTCAAATTAAAGAAAGCCTGAATACAAACTAATTTTTGCAATAATCATCTTGAAACTTAAAATGAAAGAAGCATGAAGAGCTTTAATTACCTCCTTAATGATCCAATATACTCCTCCCTTGATTGACCTTCCATTTCTTTCAGTTCATTCTGGTAGGTTGATAGCTACAAATGTTGAAAAACAAATTATTTTGATGCATTTTATATTTCTTTCCTTATAAAATTAAGATACATGTTAAGAAATGCAAAAAATATTAAAAATAATAACAACATGTAATACATTAGCATTTTAAAATATTTTAATCTAGTTGTGTGTTTGATTTCCATCAAAATCACGATTTAAATGTGGATTTGGGTTAACGCCATATAGAATAGCATCGGCTCGAATTCACGTTTGTGACGTGATTTTACAATAAATCAATCTAAGAGTAGTTTTGGCCCACAATTCAGATTTGAAACATGAATCAGTATAAACCAAACACGTTACTAATAATCTTGAGTACAAATATTCACAAGGAAAAACCATCATCATATAACTCAGAAGTGCTTTTAATTAGAAGTAGATATAGGTATACCGGAAAGTTAAGGATGGTGTCTGGACCCCAATATTTCAATGCGGCTAGATCATAAGCATGTGCTGCAGCCTCTTCATCGTCATAAGCACCTGAAACACACCTTCCATAATTAGTTACATGGATGATTCTTTTGCTTTTAATTTGCTCATAATAATGGCAAATTAAATAAAGTCATATTCAATATATAACTTGTACTAGTACATACCAAGATAGACTGATGGAACAATCGCATGTGAAGAACCAATGCCACAAGGAAAGGAAACATATTAGTTAACTTCATCAAGCTAGCTACATAAATTGATCACTATACAGTAAAGTAGAAATAGAACCAAAATGTTAATAAATTAAATGAAATGAAACCTTGTCTTCCTTTCTTGTTCTGCGATTCATTCCAGCAATTCTTGTCCCACAAATGAGCTTCATATCGTCCTGTCCATCGATGCCTGATCATGGTTTCAATTTCAAACACCCATTTTACTTATGCTATAAAATGAATTGAGAAAGAAAAAAATGAGGGAAAGCAAAAATTAAGTTCCTTTACAACTACTAAAAGTTAATTTATGCAAAAGTTATGAATTGATTTTTATACCAATGAAAATGATCATTTAGCCAATTAATGTGAAGATAAGGATCAAGGGAACAACAAATGTAGTGGGAAATGATCAAAATCAAGAAGTTGAAAGTAAGAGAATGCATGGAAGCTAAGGCAATAGAAATTACCTAGTGACTCCTCTGTAAATGGAGCTGCGTTGGAGTGGAGAATCTCTAGGGACACTTCTCCTTGTTCGTTTCACCTTGGTGGTGACAGTGTTAGAAGCATCAAGGTTATTGTTATTCCTTGCATTGTTTTTCTGTGTTTGCTGCTGTGATAGTTTTGCCATTTGCACTAATTAGGCCAATTTAGTTAGAAATGAAAGAAAGCAGAGAAGAGATAGTAAGACTTAGTCCTCCAATGGGAGAAAAAGAGGTAATTTAAAGGGATGGGGCAAAAGAATAAGGTTAGAAAAGTTTGTGCTGGCAATTATAGGAGCCGGCTAAGGATATGGTTGTTTCTGGCCGTCTGAGAAACCGGCTCTCATGTTACAAATTCCTTCTTCCTTGTCTTTACTCAGATTTTTCTGTGATGTACCTTTCAACCGTTTTTGGAACCTGCTTTCATGTATCTGTTATTCTCTCTTTATTTATAAGCTCAATGAGTTTTTCCTTTGTTCTGTTGTCTCCTAAACAATTTCTTTTTGTAACTTTTTCTTATTTTATAAGTTAGAGAGATGGGGAAGGAAGCAAAGGAAGGAGTCAAGGGAGATTGTTATCAAGGCTTGGTTAGTTATTTATTGTATTAATTCCTTTCTGTCATTTGGAAACAGGGGTGTGTGTTGTTTTGCAAATATAATTGAAAAACAAAAAAGATAAAAACATACAATACAATGATCACTCTATTTATTTATAAGGCATTTCCAAGAACTTATCCTGAAGAGGAAAGAATTTATTTTATTAAATACGATATAATATGAAAGAAGTATAAACAAAATATAGTGTGTGTATATGTAGCATATTTCATTCTTGAGAATTTGTAACAAGAATTGAATTGAGCATCTCAAATCTAAGTGTATGTTTAGTTTTACGTTGAAATTAATCAAACTCAAATTTATATTCTCAACGTAACTATTTCTAGTGTTGGAAACGTGAGTTTACCACGTTTCAATTAACGCTAAACCAAACATGCTCTAAAACATATATGATATACAGTTAGGGTGTGTAATAAGGTTCTCTTGCAAATTTATCAAGCTCAATAATTAAAATGCATGAAATGTGGGGGTAATCAATTTTTAAGAAATGGATATAACCTAGTTTGGACGCATTGATGTAGAAGAACTTCTAAAAGAAAAGAATATAATGAATCAAAGAAGTAAAATGAATTCAACTCCTTTCATAAGTTGAAGTCAATTATTTATGGAGAAGTTAAATGTGAGAGCTTATAGAGAAGTTGAGTTGCAGAGACTAATTTTAACCTCTTTTCGAGGTTAAATGCATTTTACATTTTTGATTTATTGTGTTTTTTTCTCCTAAAAATTCTTCTAGAGAGAAGTTTTATATAAATTGTATTGTAAAATATAATAAAAAGAGATCATTATACTGTCAAAGTACATTTGCCCAGGCCATCCCTCCTGTTTATCATTTATTCTAGTTAATTTCAAGTATTAGACCAGAACACTCTTCACATATAGCTAAGAATATATTGGAAAGAGCTTGAGCTGATTGTTTTGTAAATTTATAAAATTATAGTTTTATTTCTAAAAGGACGTTCGAAATTAATAAGTCTACTTCTAGTTTTAAAACTCTGATTCAATATCAAACACGAAATAGGCACTTAATTATATAAAGAAAATAGTGAATCTTCAAATGAAAACATATATGCAATGCACTGGATCACATAATATGGTAGACCTGTCACCATGTAGGTGTAACTAACCCTGCATTGTTTACCAAAAAAAAAAAAAAAAAAAACTAACCCTGCATTGCATGATTTTATTTTAATACTTCATTGAAAACTGTTGTGTGTAGGTCCAGGGGTGGCCTACTTTGACATGAGATTTGTGGATATGGAGGCTTTTATAGAAGCTTTAATTGGTGGGGCCTAAAAGATTAGATCATAACTTGGTGGAGTAGAGTGCCATACCAAGTTAATTATTATTAGACCAATGGCCATGTATTAATTAGTTATGTATGGTTGCATGTGTAGGAGAAATTTGGTAAACAAACGTGATCGCCCATTTTCAAAGTTCAAACTCTAAAAAAAAAAAACGTACGGATCACCTAATGAGCTAAAAACCACTTAACAACATATATCACAATAATGTGAGTAAATCATCAATTTAATCTTTAAAAGATGGAGAACTTTAATCTAGTCCCTAAAAAAAATCAAACCATTAAAATAGTCTTTAAATATATTTTCAATCCTTTAGCCTCGTCCTTTTGTTATCACATGTTAGTTAATGGTTAATGTGGCATATGCATAAAATAATATGTCAGTATTGTACCAAGTGTACTATAAAAATAATTTATTTTAGTCTCTCATTAATATCAATGGTTTCATTTATGTGCCTTCTTTACCATTGTCTTCAACAGCGTATCCCCCAACTTCAAATAGAAAAAACTTTAAATTAACAATTGATGTAGTTTGTTAATGACTAATCATTAACAATTAAAAATTATGGTAATTTAACTTTGCATTATAGAGATAAAAAATTGAACTCCAAGAGGTTGATTGAGTGGAGCGACATATGATCTCGTATCTGATAGGTCGCAGATTCGTTATATAAATATATACTATATATGTTTGTGATATCTTCCAATATTAATTATAAACACCAGGGGAAGACATAAGTCAGTGGGAGATATATGAGTGGATTTCGTACTTTATTGACAGATTGTGAACCTCTAAATGTGTGCACTCAACCCCATCGAATTTAAACCAGCCACGTAATCACTTATTAGTTGGGGGACATAAGTTAGTGGGAGACATTTATGTGGATGACGTACTTTGCAGTGAGATTCTCTATCTCACTATGTACAAACCCTAGGTAGGTCGACCTCAAGTGTCCATATACCTCAGAATGTGTGTATGGTCCATACTACCAACTGATATAATCTTACAAACCAAAATAAATTTTAAAGCATGGTTACCTTTGATCGAGAACATATATATGATGTTTTTTTTGGGTTTATTAAAGTTTTAGAAGTCCGCAACACAACTTTTTCTCCATAATAGTAAAGACGATTGTTTTTACCTTTCAAATAAAAATCATTCATATATAGTTAAAGACCTATAACTATACCAAGTACCGGCTACCACCACTTGATGTTTTCTTCCCTCACCCGTCATCTCCCACACCCTTGATCATAAGCCATTGTGCCCAAGACCAAAAAAAAAAAATTGTGCACTTGACATTTCTTCCCCACCCATCTTCTCCCATGCACCCTTTAATCATGTGCTTAACATGCCACGTTAGTATCTCCATTAAGATTAATTGATGAATGGTAACCGAGAAACTAGACTAAAGATAAAGGATAAAGAACACATTCAAGGACTAATTTTTTCAATTTTTTTATTTTAAGAACCAAATTGAATGTTTTTAATATTTCAGACTTATATATATATAAATCTTTATATTCACAATATAGAACTACAATAATAAAAACATATTTAATTTATAACACGTTATTGATATTGATATATGAAATATTATTACTTATTTGTGATAGATAAATCTTATTACTTTATTTATAATACTATTTTAATTAAGAAAAATTCATTGATAATTTTAAAATTATTTTAATTTATTTATATTTTACCCACTAATTTTACAATATCTAGGGTTTTTGTTTTATGCAAGATGAAAGAATAAAGTTTACAAAACAGTATTTGAATGATTAAGATAAAGTATTTTGATAAATCTATGTTTAGTAGTTGTATATTTTTTATAATTAATTTTATTCATTTTAACAACGCATAAAAATATATTGAATAAAATATATTTAATATTTGTGTAGTTTAATTACTCATAAAAAAATAATTGTATTCTAATATATACATGTGTGTGAATAATTTTACGTACTTACATCATACAAAGAGAAAAACTTGAAAGTGTATTGTGATATATTGAGATATATATGAATTAGAATTAAGATATGGACTTCAATTTGATTTGTTATTTCTTATATAATCAATTAATGTACTTAAAAAATATTAAAAATAAATAGTTATTGTACATAATAAAATTAATTAATTAAGTAAATTCAAAATATTTATATTATGTAAATTAATAAAAAAATTGTGCATTGCATGGGTAGTAGTCTAGTTATATTTGTTTCGTGGACCCGTCGTTAACTTACGATTTTTAGATTTTTTATGCACAATGGGAGAAATAATCATGCATATATAAAGTACCATTACTACTAGAGAAAAAAAAATTATTTAGAACTGGAGGTATAGAGGATTTTTCTTTCTTTGAACAAAAGAGCTACAGTTTTTCTTTTTTTTTGGTCAAGTCAGTTTTTCTTTTTGTGCAATGAGCTACAGAGGTTCCTGGCCTTTCTGGTAAAGCCCAAAATACCTTGACACATATTCAAACAAGCCCAACTTTGGACCGAAAAAAAAGCCCAAATTATCTCACCTCATGTATATACTGACAACAGGAACAAGCAGAATGGTACAAGGTTTAAATGATCCATTGTTTAATATGGATATTTTTTGGGTGCGTTTAGAGTTATCAAATAAATTGTTTTTTGGTAATATCAATTAAATTATTATCACCATGCAAATTTAAACTTTAATTGGAATGTATTTAATATTAATTTAACTACGTATGAATTTGTTATTTTCACTTTGAACAAATTATAGGGTGAGATGGATGTCATAAGGAAAAATGCTAGATATACAACAAAAATAAAATGCACAAAAAACGTGGCACAATGTAATTTCCATCTATCCATCTGTGATTTCTGTCCAAAAACCAATTTCATTGGTCAATATTTCATTCATAAATTTTCTTAGGTCAAATTTATCTTGATATATTGCAGAACTCTATCATAATACTCACATACGCATGGACTTTTGTGGATAGCCACCTAAATCCATATTCATTTAATAGATAAAAATTCTATCAATCATAGAAAATTTATATAAATACCCATTAAATATTCTATTATCTGTTACCATCTCTAGTCAATAATAAAATCATGAGAAAGAAGTAAAGGCCTCAAAATGGACGCTTAACAACCTCGTGAGTCTGTTCGTTAACGTACATATATAGAGAATGCTTGGCTTTAATTGCTTATTGAGCAATTTGCGTATATAATTTGGCCAACTACCCTCAAATTATGATATTCATACAAAGCCACTGTTTTATTAGGTGAAACTGTTCTCCAAAATTCAATTTTTCCTCTTTCCTTCGTGACCCTTCCATGACGTTTGGTTTGTTCACACTCTTTAGCTGCTTCATTTGTTATTTCAAGGCTTAATTGTATTTTTGGTCCCCTTATTATTATTAATCCGTGATTTTGGTTTCCCTACTTTTATTTTCACGATTTTGATCACCCTATTATTCTAAATTCGCGATTTTGGTCCCTCTAACTAGGGGTGGGAATAGGTCAGGCCGCCGACAGAGGCCTATGGCCTAGCCTAATTAAAGCCTAGTCTGGCCTAGCCTATTTAATAAAAATATCAGGTTCAGACATTTTAAAAAGCCTAGTTAAATAAAAAGGCTAGACTTAGGCCAACTCACAAGCCTACAAAGCCTGATAGGCCGACCTATTTATATTTAAAAATTAGTAAATTACTTATAAATTATAAGTTATAATGAATTTGAATACACTTAATATTATTATATTAGTATATAACTATAATTTGTAAATTGCTTTTATGTTTTATTTGTTTGTATTGGTTTGAGTTAAGGATTTTGCAGACCCAATATCATGTATTTTAGTATTGAGTATTGACTAAGATGTTAGATAAGAAAAATCAGGATACATGCAGTTTTTGGGCTTAGAAATCGATTTATTGTCCCTTTTCATATAAAGGCCTTTAAATAGGCTAACAGGCTCGGCCAGGTTTTTAAAAAGGCCAGGCCAGGCCTAAAAAAATGCCTATCATAGGTAATAGGCCAGGCTTAGGCCTTGGATTTATAAAATAGGTCAGACCTATTTAATCAAAGCCTAGCCTGACCTAGCCTATTCTCACCCCTACCTCTAACACATATATTTTAAAAATAGGAGACCAATATTACGGATTGATGATAGTAGGAGGACCAAAAATGCAATTAAATCTTACTTCAATCCACAATTTAAGTTAGGACTCTAAACGAACTTTAACAGTTTAACGTGATGAAGTAAAGATAACTAAACTGAAAGTTATATATATTTGTACATTTGTTGAAGCAAATTAGGGCATGTTTGGTTTGCATTTTCATTTTCTGTTTTCATTTTCTGTTTCATGTTTTCTGAAATTTTACAAAAAGAAAAACTGGAAATGCTGGAAACAAAAATTTGCTGTTTTCAGCATTTCCAGTTTTTTCTTTGTAAAATTTCAGAAAACAGGAAACAGAATGAAACAGAAAATGAAAACAGGAAACGTTTCTTCAAACCAAATAGACACTTAACTTTTGCCTCATTTCTCGTGATCCAAAATGTATTGATTAAGTTTATCATTAACAATAAAATATCTATGATGACCATTAACTTAAAACTTTATATTTATTTAATAACTTAAAAAATAATCTAAAAATAAAAAATAGAAAACAATTTTTTAGAAAAGGAAAAAAAAGCAATGTATTAGGACAGGGATAATTTTTTGTCAAATATAAATTACTTACGTGGTTTGAATTGACAATTTAACAGGTGCTACAATTTAAACAAATGAAAATTTAACGCCCTGTACTAGAGTTGCGTCAAATGTTGTATGATCCAATGACATATGCCATAGACAATTAGCTCAACTTGATATTGCATCAGCGGTGAAGAATTCAATTCTTTAATCTTTGGTAATGTTGATCGTATTTAAATAAAAATCAACAAGAGAGTCATCCATTTTCAAGATTTTTTTTTTCTCCTATTCTATTGCAGTAGAGTCATTCATACATATTAAAGAATTAAAAAGAAAAAAGTTATTTAAACATGGGTTTAGTAAATTAAAATGCCAATATTTTCATTGTAGTCTTAATTTCATCATGTGTAAAGAACATAAACTCAATTTTTACAAAACAAGTATATGTGTAAGCAGAGCCGAGCCGACATTGGCAATAAGAATGCAGCCCAGGGGAAATTGGCAGCAAACTGGGAAGGTCCCTACAGAGTCGTCGCGGCGACCGGGAACGGAGCATATAAGATAGAAACTCTTGAGAAGAAGGTTGTACCCAGATTATGGAATGCAGACAAGCTCAAGACCTATTATTCCTAAGTTATTTTTCTATTGTTTATTTAAACCGGATGCGAAGAGCATTTCGGCCCCATAGTAATAAAGTCGGATACGAAGAGTATCCCGGCCCAATTTTAATAAAACGCAGTTGCGACGAGCAACCTGCTTTCTACTATTCCTCATTTATCTTCTACTATACCGGACACTTAAAAGGTTCGAGATAAGTGCGTTACAAGTGTATTAACGTTAAAAGCGCAAAACTTAAGTTACAAAACGATTCGAGACGACAAGCGTTACAAGCGTTAAAAGCGCAAAACTTAAGTTACAAAACGATTTGAGACGACCAGCGTTACAAGTGTTAAAAGCGCAAAACTTAAGTTACAAAACGATTCGAGACGACAAGCGTTACAAGCGTATTAACGTTAAAAGCGCAATTATATTGATTCAAACGTCAAAAACGCAGAATGAGAAAGCGTTCGAGACGAGAATGTGAAAACCAAAAACCATTAACGTTGAACTATTCATACAGAAACAAGACAAATTTTACAGCAAAAAGTACAAGTTAAAAGACAAAGGGATCATTCTTCGTACGGGCCGACTTCCTCCCCAGAGGCTACATCAACAAAAACCCTATTTTCCATGTCGACCCGGCAGATCTTTCCCTGGAAAACCTCATACTCGGCCGAAGACCCTTCAACCTTCAAACCGGAATTGAGGACCCCTAGCTGCGCCACAACATTCCCAAAAGAAGCAGCGCTGATTTGCTCAGAAAGCTTCACCAAGCGAGTCCTCTCTTCGTTGAACTTAGCTTGTGCCTTCTGCAAAGTCTTCTTCAGCAAATCAGACACAGCAGCCTCAGTCATCTCGGCCGCAGGAGGATTCAACCGTAATTGCTCCAAGTCGGCCTTCAGCTTTGCAATCTCTTGCTCATAAGTTTTGTTCTTCGCTTTGGCCGACTTGAGACTCCCCTTGTATTTTAACTTGTCTTTTTTCTCAAGTTCCAACGCCTCCTGCGCAGCTTTAAGATCAGCCAAAACTGTATCCCTCTCAGCCGTACGGGTTTCGAGGTCAGCCGAGATCTGCTCAGACATCGGAATGACATCAAGCCTCAGATGCCTTATATACGCCGCATGTTGAAGACACTGACGCTCGACGTCCATCAAGCCCTCGATCTTGGGGACACTCTCATGGACCGACTTCATAAAGGGATTATAGAGAATACGATCCACCCAGGAGTATCTTAGTCGACCTCTGAGTCATACAAATTCAACCTGGATTCCTCTGAAGACTCGTCGACCCTGACTCTCTTATTCTTCTTTTTCTTCTGTATTTTCTTCCTCTGCACTTGAGGTTGATCATCATTCTCACCTTCATGTCCAGTAAGGACAGGATCAACATTGACGACGAGTTGAGTCCTTAAGCCTTCCCCACCGTCGGTCCGGGTGAAATCCAGGTCGACCCGGACGTCATCATTACCTTGGGCATTTTGTAAAGCCCTCAATTGCCTCAACGCTGCAGAAGCCATCGAAGCTGCAAAAGACAAAATTGGAATGGTCAGCCGAGACGAAAATAAAAGAAAAAACTCGCAAATAATTAGAATAAATCTCACCAATTCTCGACCCAGTGCTACGAGTCGGACCATCTAAGATTTTCTTAGACGAAAACACCCCACACTCCTCAATCGAATTTTGCAACAACTCCTTTATCGCCGCATCCTGTGGGGACAGAGCCGACTCCGAAACCTCAAAATTGGACGACTTCATGTCATAATGGTGATCACTCCAATAAATCGGAAAGCGAGGAGTGTTCGAAGACCGTTCCTCCCAAAACGGCTTCACACCCTTGGCCGCCTGAACTTGGAAATATTCCTGTTTGAAAGTGATGCTCCCCCTCTTGGCCGACTCACAATATGTGGTTATCAATTTTCGGTCCTTATGACCCCTAAAAGAAATCCAACTTTTCAGAGTCTGCTTCTTCTCCTGGGGAGGATGGTTCCTTAACACTATAAAATAATAAAAGAATAACTTTACAGACGGTGTGAACCCGAACTCGGTCAGGATCAACTCGAAGCACCTTATAAAGGCCCATGAATTAGGATGCAATTGCGAAGGCGCACACCGCAAGAACTTTAGCATCCGTTCTTGAAAGTCGGTAAACGGAAGCCTCAACTTCACCTTCGAATGAAAAAAATCATAAGTATAAAAAAAGCGGTATTGGTCTCGGATAAATGACACACTCGGCCCCTCGAGGTGGCAACACCACATTATAGGCTTCCTTCATCTCAGCTGAGCTAAAAACCTCTAGGTCGAACAAATGTTCCTGAAAATGCTCGGGGCAGCTATGTCTATACACTGAACAGGTGCCAAGAACCTCTGGATCCACCCACCTATATCTATCAGCCCACAGGGGCACAAAATAATCTCCATCGTTGGGCTCAGCCATATCAACACCTGCAGAGGTGACGGTGTAACAACTACCCTCATCAGAACCGAGACGGCTAGTGCCTGACTCATAAAAAATACTATCATACGAATCCGTCTCGGATTTTATATTATTGTTATTTTCGTCCCGATTCTCCCCCCCAGAGGCCATATTTCTCCGCCTCAATATCGAAATCACTTCAGGACTCAACCCCTCATTGTCCCCACAGGATGACCGATTACGTGATTCCCACGACTCAGGTTTCCCAGAAAGAACTTCCAAAGAAGCACTCTCACTCATTTGCGTAAAAAGAAGAAGAAAGGGAAAAAGAAATACCTGATAGTCGGATACGAAATTCGGGTTGAGAAGCGGATAGCCAAATTGAGATTCGAGATCACAATCACAGAGAAAGTCAAGATAGACAAATGAAGCAAAGTGGAAAAAATGAAACTCCTCCACCCCCTATTTATAAGGCCGAAAAGGCCCATTACCTTTTCTGGCCCATGAAGTCGAACCGCCGCGACCCAATACCAAAGCGACACGTCACCTGGTATTCGAAGCGTCACAAGAACCTGAAACATTTCAGAAAAAGCGAAACGTCGCAACCGTATGTCAGACAGGAACCCGTCCCGGCACAGGGGAGGTAAACATAGTTCAACTCGAACCTGGATATCTAATTGCAACGCATCTCGAATCGTCGCACCACCAAAGAAGCACTAATATCTCTACCCACGAGGATCATACCAAATGGTCCCGAGCGCCGGTTCGAGATGCCAACGCTCCATCTCGAACCAAAAAGACAAGGCTAACGCTTCACCTCGAACCATGACACAAAAAGATGGTCAACGCCACAAAGTCGTCTCAGCCCTCAAATGCCGTCTCGAACGAGTCAGGTACATTTAAGCTCAAAGTCAACTTTTAAAGTTAAGAGCTGGGGAGCTTCTGTTACGGTCTAAACCTAAGGCCCAACAGCTGATATGGCCCACACGCTATATTATTATCATATCCATAAATATATAATAATATCCACACAAAATATAATCATATCTGCAATTATATCTGCAATATCCCATTATATGTGAAATATGATTATGACATCTATAATTATATGATTACACCTGCATACTTACTCCTTTTATACAAAGGCCCACTTACTATATTTATACAGGGAAAACCCCTATATATAGAGATGACAGACAGATCATCAGGTACGCAACCTCACTCAGTCAATCCCTTTGACTGTTTTACATATCTGACTTGGGCGTCGGAGTCCCTTTGCAGGTACTCCCCCCGGGTTCAACTCGGATACAAACTCCAACAACCCAGATCCAGATCCGAGTTCGTCCCTGCAGACTCAGACCCAGGTTCAAGTTCTATCCTAGAACATAAGTAATTGTATGAGAGCGTATAATTAGGTGAATCCGACTTGGCGAGATGAGTTTGCGACATGGAGCACGACGGACCACTGTGGGGTACTTATAGAAAGGACTTCAAAGCTCTAATCAAAATATGCTTGAGAGAATAATAAAATGATTATTAATATCCATATTTGATTCTCCTCTCAAATTTATAGTAGGAATTGATGAGAATGTTGGTTGAGCGGTTACAATGACCAAAATAGTGTAACTTACGCGTGTGGTGGGATTGGTATGCACATGCCCAAGTAATTGTCGGTTTCCACAATATGATTAACACGTTGGATTAGCGGAGGACAAGGAATAATTAGAGTATTGATTGTCTCGGTTCGTTGTCGGCCACACGCGAGGTCCCAAAAAGTAATCATTTTTACCTAATAAAAAAATGCTAAATGGTATAAAAAGCAGCTTGTACCCTTAACATGAAATGAAATGTGTAATAAAATTATAAGGACCTTTATATGATATATTTGGGATTCGAATTTTGAGTCATTATTTTGGGAAAGACATTTAGCACAAATCATGTTTTTAAATGTGATTTTAACTAAGTTTACTTCATCATTACACAATAGTAAAATCGTGCTTTGAGGAATGAAGTGATAAACCGGGGGCCTAAACCATTTAAAGTCTTTGATTGCTGGAGATCTGTGTCAAGCTATGCAGAGTTGGTTAAACAGAATTGGAAGAAAATACAAGTTGAAGGACGAGTTATCTATGTTCTTAAAGAAAAATTCAAAGCATTAAAGATGGTTTTAAGAGAATGAAATGAAAACACTTTTGGTCACTTTGATAACAAGATAAAGGGGGCAATAAGTAGAGCTGACACATTGGACCTCAAGGCTGAAGATTTTGGCTTGTCGGATGGGGAAGTGGCTCAAAGGAAGGAAGTGTGTGTTGAATTGTTTCATTATAATGCTCTCAAGGATAGTATGCTTTTTCAAAAGTCTAGAGCTAAGTGGATGAGAGAGGGTGATGCAAATATTGCATTCTTCCATGGTAGCATAAATAAAATAAGGTTGAGGAATGAGATTAGATCTTTGGTGATCAACGATGTTCGGTATTATGATCCTCATTCTCTGAAAGAGGGGGTCAGGAGTTTTTTTTAGGAGCATTTTCAGGAGCGGGGACTATGCAGACCTATTATTGATGGAGCTCACTTTCAACGTTTGTCTGATATAGATGCTAACATGCTCATTGTGCCTTTTTCATAGTTGGAAGTTAAGGAAGCAATGTGGGACTGTGAAGTTTTTAAGTGTTCTAGCCCATATGGTTATAATTTTAACTTTATTGAAGACTTTTGGGAGAAGCTAAAAGAGGATTTTATGGCAGTTTTGAATGAATTTCACTCAAATGGCAAGTTCGTGAAAGGTTCAAATAGCTCTTTTATTGTGTTAGTGCCAAAAACAGACAACCCACAGAGAGTGGAAGAATATAGACCAATTTCCTTAATTGGTTGCATTTACAAGGTTGTGGCTAAGGTGTTGGCAAACAGATTGTGAAAGGTGATTAGTAATGTTATTTTTTATTGTCAGTCAGCTTTTGTACGTGGCAGAAATATTCTTGATGGTATTGTCATTGCTAATGAAATAATGGAAGAGCTGAAGAGGGAGCACCGTAATAGTCTGTTGCTTAAAGTTGATTAAGGAGTTAGGGTATCGTGAGGCAGTTAAGTTGTGGTGGAAAGGGGGAAAGGGCAGAAAAGGAAAGAATTTTAGGAGCATTACCTGGGACACCCATGCACTTGAAATGGGTAGTTATGTTGTGGACAATAACTGTGAGGTTGATATGTATGTTGAGCATACACAGATTTCTGAGCCTGTGTTGTTGGAAGATAGTACTTTATTAACCTATGACAAAGAGGGTGAGAAGGAAAAGGTAGTTGGAGAAGGGGACCAAAAAATAGATGAGGGAGAGGTTGAACAAGGTGAGGGGAGTAATAACTCAGAGGATACATGTAATGGGGATGAGGTTGATGATGGAATTGATTCTGAGGATGGCAGTGATGATTTTCATTTTTCTAACAGTGAGGAAGAGAGAAACTTGGGTTTGGATGATGGGTTTGAGGATGCAGTTCATGAAGAGAATGTGGTAAATCAAATGGCTGACAATGTGATAAATGAAATGGCTGTTTGTTGGGTATAAATAGAGATAAAGGTACGAGCGAACGGAGATCCAAGAGAAAACGAAGAGACGGCGACTTTCTCTCGCCGGGAAACGAAACAGGGCGAGATTTTCCGGCGAGCTCGTGCGGTCGAGGAGATGAACGGTCATCGTCGGAGAGGAAGCAAGAGCAGTCAGAAAAGCAAGGGCGAAGCCGAAACGACGAAGGTGAAGATGGAAGAGAGGCTCAAACGGCGATTGGTGAAGTATGAGGAGTTGCCGGAATACTTGAAAGACAACGAGTTCATATTGGACCATTACCGGTCGGAATGGTCGGTGAAGGAGGCGTTGTGGAGCGTCTTCGCGTGGCACAACGAAACCTTAAACGTTTGGACGTGAGCGATTCGTGCTCCTCTCAATCGTTCACCGTTTAATTGTTCTTTTTCTACAAACACTTGGTGTGCGAACAATTAATGTGTGTAATGCGTTGTTTGTTTCGATGTCTGATTTTTTATCTTGGTGCAGGCATTTGGGAGGGTTTCTGATATTTGCGGCGTTGACGGTGGTGAGCTTCCCGGCGGCGACGACAACGACGGCGACGGAGGTTGGGGGATTTCTCTTGAATATCTACAGGTATTGTTCGTTGATGGTTAAGTTTTGAAGGACTTAGCGGTCATTTTGTGGTTTGCGTGTGTGGTATTTTATGGTATGTATAAATATATATAAATTACGTGTACAATTAAAAGTAAATTATAGATTTAATGGAATGAAACAAAATAATGTCATGTTCGGAACTACTGCTACTTATTGACTTGAATTAGATTATCATCCACGTACTATTCTAAATTTTCAATAAATAACCAATTAATTAATTAATCTATCTATGGAGTTGGAGGATATGCTCTGTATTACTGGAATTAATAGTGATTCTATATGATATGATACTGTGTGATTTTGGGGTATTGTTGTGTTGTGGAGAGAAGAATGATGTGTTATTTTTTTGGGTGTGGTGGGACCAGAGCACGGCCGATGGGGTTGACGACGACGGCGAAGGAGATCAACGGTTCTGAGGCTGACAGCAAAGAATTCCCGGTTTGTTGTTTTAATTTATTTCTATATCATTTATAATTACTAGTATTATTATGGTTTTGAAAACTGGAATTGTTTGGCGTGGTGAGGTGGGGGTTTGAAAAAGGCGCCAATGAATCCCAAAGCAGTGATAAGTGGGCCAACTAACTTATATCCCATCTCCACGTGATCTCTGCCCTGCCTGCTTCCATGTTTTTTTTTTAACTCTGCTATGCCTGCTTCCATTTTTTTTTTGTGTTTCAATAAATTTAGTGCGTTGGACAAAAAAAGGGTGAGTTGTGTGCGCTGTTGCATTACATAATATAGGGTTACTTGCATTCCAATGCCAGCAAGTGATATTAAACTCGTCATCTCGATATGATCATTCATTTAATTGGGATATTAAGTTACTTGGTTAGTAGTTGTCTAGTTTAACTAGTGCCAATTAAATACTCCCTCCGATTCTATTTATAAAAACTTTTATATCTTTTATAAGGTGAATTTTGCTCCTTTTTATAAGAACATTTTCAGATTGTCCCATACATTAATTACTTTTTGACAAAAATACCCTATCGGTGGAGGTAAGTGAGTAATTAATTGGTAGAGACATAATGACACAATTGAGTAGTTAATTGGAAAGAGAAAAATAACGGGTTTCAATAAATTCAATGGTAGTTTAGAAAATATGACACACATTCATGACAAATTTATTGCAATCAACTAAATTAACCAACTTTCTTAATTCGTGTAAAGTAGTTAAAAGGTTTTTATAAATATGACGAAATAAATAAATTTTTTATTAAATTTCAGTTATTTTATATCAAATAAATTTAAAGTTTATTTTTCATGCCATTTTAATTATTTTACTTATAATTTTACCTTTTGGGTGTTAAGTCATTTTCTCCTTCATTATAAGTTAAATTATATTGTTTTGAGTTTTTTTTACTCCCTCCGATCCTATTTATAAGAACTTTTTTTGGGTGAGTCTTGGTCCTTTTTATAAGAACCTTTTCATATTATCTTATACATTAATTATTTCTTGACCAAAATACCCCATTAGTGGTGGTAGATGAGTAATTAATTAGTGGAGAGAGTATCACACAATAGAGTAATTAAATAGAAAGAGAAAGATAGTGGGTCTCAATAAATTCAAGGGCAATTCAGAAAATATGATACACATTCATGACAAATTTATTGCAACTAACTAAATTAACCAACTTCCTTAATCTGTGTGAAGTAGTTAAAAGGTTCTTATAATTAGGATCGGAGGGAGTAATATATATGACCCGAGTCATCAACCACCTTTTTAGTCAAGTCAATCTAGTACAATCTTTTTTTTAATTGACTGAGTCAAATTGAATTACGATTATTTTGTACCCAAACTTATTCCTGTCCAGAGTCCAAGTTTAATAACTACTGTTCTACCAAATGAATTCATATGGAGTACTTATAATTTGTAAAGGTAAGGAAAACAAGTAAACAACCATCGCCAACCCCAACCTCCCCTTTAGATATTCCGATTCAAGCAAATTGCTTCCCGTGGTGGAACCTATTGTTTTTTTAAAAAGAACTATTGTATCCATCTTTATTTATAATGAGTACGTTAAAATTCTATTATAATTTTTTCAATTAAGGACCATGCATCTGTAAAGTGAATTTTCTACTTTAGGGATATATTTTCCTTTTTTATTTATGTTTCTTAAACTTAAACAGAAATTTAAAAAACGGTACAGTGGCATGGAATGTTCATTAGGATGGATGCTTTTTGGTTAATGCCTAATATTTTTCACAGGTTTCTTCACCTACTTTTAATATTTGTCACATGTTTTACTTATTTAAATAAAACACATAGCAAAACAATAGTTACTGAGATGCGGATACCTACAGAAGGAATCTCCTATATTATGAAATTTATTAATATGCGCGTGTATATTCGGAACAGTAATGTGATATTTGAAATTCTTCTTTCTATTAATAAATTACTTGACGGGATCTATAAGAAAATAAATACTATTACTGTGCTTTGGTAGCCTGGTGCCAGTAGGATTATGGTGTGTTCGGCACTTCTGCTTAGGTTGTTGCATACTATAATAAGAATGGAATAAAGTGTCCTAATTTTTTTTTTAGTTTTTTGAGCTACAAGTAAAAAAAGTTGAGCATGTTATTTAAAATTTACCTTATATTTAATTAATTAAACATAAGATAACTAATGAAATTCCCTATTAATTTCATCATCGTTGATATATGTACTTTTTTTTTCCTTTCAGGATTCGCATTTGAGACACCTTCTGGAACCATCCATCTTTCATGGGCTAAGAGAATATGGTGCAGAAACAATTCCCAGATGGCCATGGTTCGTTTTCTTAGCCGGAGGAATGTGCTGCTTGGCTTGCAGTTCTCTTTCCCATCTTCTCGCTTGCCACTCCAAACGCTTTAACCTGTTCTTTTGGCGTTTAGATTATGCTGGGATATCTATTATGATAGTCTGCTCTTTCTATGCTCCAATTTACTATGTCTTTTTCTGCAATCCTTCCATAAGGTTATTCTATTTGACGTCAATATCTGTTCTTGGAGTCTTGGCCATCATTACCCTTCTTGCTCCCACACTTTCGGCACCTCGCTTTCGACCCTTTCGAGCGTCTTTATTCCTTTCCATGGGCTTTTCAGGTGTCATTCCCGCAGTTCATGCTCTTGTAAGCAATTGGGGCCACCCGCAAATTCTTGTTTCTCTTGGATATGAGCTCGTAATGGGCATTTTATATGCCACAGGAGCTGTATTTTACATTACCAGAATACCAGAACGATGGAAGCCTGGAGCATTCGATATTGCAGGTCACAGCCATCAGATTTTCCATGTTTTTGTCGTTCTTGGGGCGCTTGCACATAGTATTGCTACACTAGTTATTATGGATTTTCGACAGGGATCGCCGACCTGTGCATTTTAGCCAATTCTTCTTTCTGTGTTTTGTTTGTTGTTCTTGTTGTATGAATTGCATTATCATTCTTTGAAGAAATAGCTAGCTAATTTAATAGCAGTAGTCGCCAAACACCAATTCATGTTGTATATATTGACTATCTATTATATTAGATGCGGGTTGGCACAATATGCAGTTATACTATCTCTAACTCTACCTAAAAACACTTTTAGTTTTAACTCATTTCCAGCTAACTAGAGGTAGTAATGTACTTTTTGACTATTCAGATTAAATTCAGACAATTCATTACTACTATCTAAATAATAAAATAGATGACAATTGCACGAGCTAGGAATAACCTAGACGTGTGATTTGAAATGCACATGGTACTTGATTTACAAGATTGTTAGCGTTTTGGACCATATATTCTCATAGTAAACGAAATTAGGATAATCTTGTGTGCAATATATTAACATTGTGTTTGGAATAGAGTTTGAAAATCACATCTAACACTAAATGCCGAAACGTGCGTATGGGGTTACAGACGCTACCCCAAACATAGGCGAATTAAAAAGAAAAAAGTTATTTAAACTTGTGTTTAATAGATTAAAATGTCAATATTTTCATTGTAGTCTTAATTTCATCATGTATAAAAAACATAAACTCAATTTTTACAAAACAAGTATATGTGTAAGCAGCTTGTGCGTACCCAAATAAGTATATACCTGTAAACAAATATAAGTAATTGTATCAGGGTGTACAATTAGGTGAAATCTGGCATGGTGTCGGGATGATCAGTTTGCGAAGCGGGACACGACAGACCACAGTGGGGTACTTATAGAAAGGACTTCAACGCTCTAATCAAAGTATGTTTGAGAGAATGAGAAAATGATTGTTAAGATCCATATTCGATGGACTTCTCTCGAATTTATAGTAGGAATTGATGACAAAGTTGGTTGAGCGGTTTCAACGACTAAGATGGTGTAACTTACGCGTGTGGGTGGGATTGGTATGCACACGTCCAAGTAATTGTCGGTTTCCACAGTATGGTTAACACGTTGGATTAGCGGACGACAAAGGAATATGCAGAGTATTGAATGTCTTGGTTCGTTGTCAGCCACACACAAGGTCCAAAAAAGTAATCGTTTTTTACCTAATAAAAAAAGCTAAATGGTATAAAAAGTAGCTTGTACCCTTAACATGAAATGTGTGAACCGTCGTGGATATACTTTCAAAGTTGAGACACATGGAGCACATCATGGGTATTGGATAGATGGGGAGGCAAGGCAATTTGTAGGCTGAGAGACCAATCCATTGAAGGATTTGGAAAGGACCGATGAACGTTGGGTTGAGTTTCTTGGCTTTAATGGCTCTACCAATACCTGTGACGGGAGAAATCGTAAGAAAAACATGTTTGCCCTCCTCAAGCTCTATGTCTTTTCTCCTTATATTGGCATAACTCTTTTGTCAGCTTTAGGCCGTCCCTAACTTCTCCCTAATTCTCCTAATCCTCTCAGTGGTCTCCTGAACCAATCCGGACCTAACAAGTAACCTTCCCCTACCTGGCACCAACAAAGCTAGGACCTACACTTCCTACCATTCAAAGCCCTATAGGGTGCCATACCTATACTGCTGTGAAAAGTGTTGTTGTAGGCAGACTCTATGAGGGGTAGGTACCTATCCTAACTACCCTCCTCCTCCAAAACACATGCCCTAAGCATATCCTCTAATGTTTGGGTGGTCGTCTCAGACTGACTATCAATCTGATCATGAGGATGGTAAGCGGTACTAAACTTCAGTTTAGTATCAAAGGCTAGGTGCAGAGCATTCCAAAATCTAGAGATAAACCTAGGGTCCCTATCTGATACAATACCAGAGGGTAAACCGTGGAGTCTAATGATCTCCTTGATGTACAGGTATGCTAATTTTGAGAAAGACATTCGTAACAAACCATGTTTTTAAATTTGGTTTTAATTTTTAAATGTGATTTAGTTTTAGTTATGTCGGCTTCATATAGCAAAATTAATTCCAAGAGAATCGGAAAAAAATCAATGCAAACCATCACGACTCAAGATTCACCTAAATCAATTATCACGCTTTCTTACTAATAATTAAATACACATTCTGAATTTTGAATATGTTTGGAAATAAATCTATGAAATTGAAATGTGATTTTAGTAGATGAAACTCTATGAAATTTTGTGTTTAACTGGACAAAATTTAAATTTAAATTATTTTATTTTAAATTTAATTTTAAATAAATCAAATTTTATAAGATCAAGTCTTTTTAAACCATAATTAATAAACACAAATTCAAGCACATACTTTTTTAATTGTTTTCTCTACTTAACGATTAATCATATATCTAAGGGGATCCTTAGTTATGGATCAAAACAAATCTATTGTCCCTTATTTTCATTAGTATTCTAATAAAAACCTAATAACATTTTAATAAAAAATTAACTAAAAGGGATGATTTTTTTTACGGTTAAAAAAAGGGATAGATGTTAATTTTAATATTTTTTTAATAAAACATCTTCTATTAATATATCGATTTCAATATCCTACCTATCATAACATTGGGATATGAGAGATGCTTATTCTCTTTTTATTCTTCAACTTTAATTATTTACACTTATTTTTAAATTCGTTATAACAATAATATACTCTTTTTTAACAAAAATGTGACTTCTAATTAAAAAAAATTGCTGTAAAAAATATGTGATGTAAAAGTGTCAATTTATTTTTGAGTTATACTATTTCGTACAACAAGCAAATTTACAACATTATACAATATTCTTATATTCCTTGCTTTGTTTTTTATAAAATAAAAGAAAAAATAAATAAAAATTGTCATGTCACTTTATCTTGAAAAAGTTGCAACTACATCAATTGTCATAAAAAAATATTTTTTAATTAAATAAATAAAGGAAAGTAACCAATTAAAAGTCAAAAATAAAAAATTGAAAGTCATTGGAATTTTTTTACTGATCTCATTTCCTCCTTTTCTTCTTTCGATGAAACCGGTGCACACCTTTCCCATTTTTAGTTTGTAATCATGTAAAGGAAAGTTTATAACTTGTTATTATTTAATTATAACCAAATTAAAAAAAATTCATAAAGCGGGCAAATTTTATAACTTATGAATGATTAGTTTGTAACCAACTAAAATAAAGTTTATACTTACTTTCTATTTCTTTTTCAAAATGAACTTACAGTGAGGCGTTGCAAGTGATATTCCTAGTTTATAAACTGAATGAGCATGTTTAGTACTTACTTTCTATTTCTTTTTCAAAATGAACTTACAGTGAGCCGTTGCAAGTGATATTCCTCGTTTATCAACTGAATGAGCATGTTTAGTACTTACATTCTATTTCTTTTTCAAAATGAACTTACAGTGAGGGGTTGCAAGTGATATTCCTCGTTTATCAACTGAATGAGCATGTTTAGTACTTACTTTCTATTTCTTTTTCAAAATAAACTTACAGTGAGGCGTTGCAATTGATATTCCTCGTTTATCAACTGAATGAGCATGTTTAGTACTCACTTTCTATTTCTTTTTCAAAATGAACTTACAGTGAGGCGTTGCAATTGATATTCCTCGTTTATCAACTGGATGAGCATGTTTAGTACTCACTTTCTATTTCTTTTTCAAAATGAACTTACAGTGAGGCGTTGCAAGTGATATTCCTCGTTTACCAACTGAATGAGCATGTTTAGTACTTACTTTCTTTTTCTTTTTCAAAATGAACTTACAGTGAGGCGTTGCAAGTGATATTCCTCGTTTATCAACTGAATGAGCATGTTTAGTACTTACTTTCTATTTCTTTTTCAAATGAACTTACAGTGAGGCGTTGCAAGTGATATTCCTTGTTTATCAACTGAATGAGCATGTTTAGTACTTACTTTCTATTTCCTTTTCAAAATGAACTTACAGTGAGGCGTTGCAAGTGATATTCCTCGTTTATCAACTGAATGAGCATGTTTAGTTCTTACTTTCTATTTCTTTTTCAAAATGAACTTACAGTGAGGCGTTCCAAGTGATATTCCTCGTTTATCAACAGATTGAGCATGTTTAGTACTTACTTTCTATTTCTTTTTCAAAATGAACTTACAGTGAGGGGTTGCAAGTGATATTCCTCGTTTATCAACTGAAGGAGCATGTTTAGTACTTACTTTCTATTTGCTTTTCAAAATGAATTTACAGTGAGTCGTTGCAAGTGATATTCCTTGTTTATCAACTGAATGAGCATGTTTAGTATTTACTTTCTATTTCTTTTTCAAAATGAATTTATAGTGAGGCGTTGCAAGTGATATTCCTCGTTTATCAACTGAATGAGCATGTTTAGTACTTACTTTCTATTTCCTTTTCAAAATGAACATACAGTGAGACGTTGCAAGTGATATTCCTTGTTTATCAACTGAATGTGCATGTTTAGTACTTACTTTCTATTTCTTTTTCAAAATGAACTTACAGTGAGGCGTTCCAAGTGATATTCCTCGTTTATCAACTGATTGAGCATGCTTAGTACTTACTTTCTATTTCTTTTTCAAAATGAACTTACAGTGAGGCGTTGCAAGTGATATTCCTTGTTTATCAATTGAATGAGCATGTTTAGTACTTACTTTCTATTTCCTCTTCAAAATGAACTTACAGTGAGACGTTGCAAGTGATATTCCTCGTTTATCAACTGAATGAGCATGTTTAGTACTTACTTTCTATTTCTTTTTCAAAATGAACTTACAGTCAGGCGTTGCAAGTGATATTCCTCGTTTATCAACTGAATGAACATGTTTAGTAATTACTTTCTATTTCTTTTTCAAAATGAACTTACAGTGAGGCGTTGCAAGTGATATTCCTCATTTACTAACTGAATGAGCATGTTTAGTACTTACTTTCTATTTCTTTTTCAAAATGAACTTACAGTGAGGCGTTGCAAGTGATACTCCTCATTTACTAACTGAATGAGCATGTTTAATACTTACTTTCTATTTCTTTTTCAAAATGAACTTACAGTGAGGCGTTGCAAGTGATATTCCTCGTTTATCAACTGAATGAACATGTTTAGTACTTACTTTCTATTTCTTTTTCAAAATGAACTTACAGTGAGGCGTTGCAAGTGAATGAGCATGTTTAGTGATAATGGAATAAAGTGTCCTGATTTTTTTTAGTTTTTTGAGCTACAAGTAAAAAAAGTTTTGATCATGTTATTTAAAATTTACCTTATATTTAATTAATTAAACATAAGATAACTAATGAAATTCCCTATTAATTCCACCATCGTTGATATATGTACTTTTTGTTTTTTCAGGATTCGCATTTGAGACACATTCTGGAACCATCCATCTTTCATGCGCTAAGAGAATATGGTGCAGAAACAATTCCCAGATGGCCATGGTTCATTTTCTTAGCTGGAGGAGTGTGCTGCTTGGCTTGCAGTTCTCTTTCCCATCTTCGCGCTTGCCACTCCAAACGCTTTAACCTGTTCTTTTGGCGTTTAGATTATGCTGGGATATCTATTATGATAGTTTGCTCTTTCTATGCTCCAATTTACAATGTCTTTTTCTGTAATCCTTCCATATGGTTATTCTATTTGACGTCAATATCTGTTCTTGGAGTCCTGGCCATCATTACCCCTCTTGATCCCTCACTTTCGGCACCTCGCTTTCGACCCTTTAGAGCGTCTTTATTCCTTTCCATGGGCTTTTCAGGTGTCATTCCCGCAGTTCATGCTCTTGTAAGCAACTGGGGCCACCCACAAATTCTTGTTTCTCTTGGATATGAGCTCGTAATGGGCATTTTATATGCCACATGAGCTGTATTTTACATTACCAGAATACCAGAACGATGGAAGCCTGGAGCATTCGATATTGCAGGTCACAGCCATCAAATTTTTCATGTTTTTGTCGTTCTTGGGGCGCTTGCACATAGTATTGCTACACTAGTTATTATGGATTTTCGACAGGGATCGCCGACCTGTGCATTTTAGCCAATTTCTTCATTTCGTGTTTTGTTTATTGCTCCCGTTGTATGAATTGCATTATCATTCTTTGAAGAAATAGCTAGCTAATTTAATAGCAGTAGTCACCAAACACCAATTCATGTTGTATATATTGACTATCTATTATATTAGATGCGGGTTGGCACAATTTGCAGTTATACTATCTCTAACTCCACCTAAAAACACTTTTAGTTTTAACTCATTTCCAGCTAACTAGAGGCAGTAATCTACTTTTTTACTATTCAAATTAAATTCAGACAATTTATTAGTACTATCTAAATAATAAAATAGATGACAATTGCACGTGCTAGGAATAACTGAGACGTGTGATTTGAAATGCATATGATATTTTATTTACAAGATTGTTAGCGTTTTAGACCATATGTTTTCATAGTAAACGAAATTAGGATAATTTTGTGTGTAATATACTAAAGAATTAAATAGAAAAAGTTATTTAAACATGGGTTTTATAAATTAAAATGTCAATATTTTCATTGAAGTTTTAATTTCATCATGTGTAAACAACATAAACTCAATTTTTACAAAACAAGTATATGTGTAAGCAACTTGTGTAACATCCCTTTCTTTCAATTCTTCTTTTGGCCATAGAGGCTCACATGTTATGTTACATATATATTAGATATGAATTTTATTGGGAATTTTCATAGTTTCAGGATAGATTGGCATTTTGGCAAATGTCTGGTTTACAGGGGAGACTCTGCCGGATTTCCGACAAGGACTTTGTTAAATCGTAAGTATTAGATCAAGGACTAGAGGGTTAAGACCTAGGAGTAGGTTTTATAGGTTTGAAGTAGGTGGGGAAAGAAGGAATTGTAATGAAGTAGGGAGATATCATCTGTTTTCTGTGCTTCAGGCGCGCTGAGCGGTTACAACGACCAAGATAATGTAACTTACGCGTGTGGGTGGGATTGATATGCACACTCCCAAGTAATTGTCGATTTCCACAATATGGTTAACACGTTGGATTAGCGAGCGACAAAGGAATAAGCAGAGTATTAAATGTCTTGGTTCGTTGTCGGCCACACACGAGGTTCAAAAAAGTAATCATTTTTTACCTAATAAAAAAAAGCTAAATGGTATAAAAAGTAGCTTGTACCCTTAACATGAAATGTGTGAAGGGTCATGGACATACTTTCGGAGTTGATACACATGGAACACATCATGGATATTGGATATATGGGGAGCCAAGGCAATTTTGTAGGCTAAGGGACCAATCTGTTGAATGATTTGGAAAGGACCGATGAACCTTGGGTTGAGTTTCTTGGCCTTAATGGCTCTACCAATACCTGTGACGGGAGAAACCTTAAGAAAAACATGTTCGCCTTCCTCAAAATCTAGGTCTTTTCTCCTTCTATCGACATAACTCTTTTTGTTGGCTTTGGGTCGTCCCTAACTTCTACCTAATTCTCTTAATCCTCTCAGTGGTCTCCTGAACCAACTCCAGACCTAACAAGTGACCCTCCCCCACCTCACACCAACAAAGCGGGGACCTACACTTCCTATCATACAAAGCCTCAAAGGGTCAAATACCTATATTGACGTGAAAACTGTTGTTGTAGGCAAACTCTATGAGGGGTAGATACCTATCCCAACTACCCTTCTCCTCCTCCAGAACACAGGCCCTAAGCATATCTTCTAAAGTTTGGATGCTCTTCTCAGACTGACCATCAGTCTGAGGATGGTAAGTTGTACTAAACTTCAGTTTAGTACCAAAGGCTAGGTGCAGAGCATTCCAAAATCTAGAGGTAAAAGTAGGGTCCCTATCTCATACAATGCTGGAGGGTACACCGTGGAGTCTGACGATCTCCTTGATGTACAGGTCTGCTAATTTACTCGAATGGTAGGTGGCCCTGACTGGTAGGAAGTGGGCCGACTTGGTCAGTCGGTCCACAATGACTCAAATAACATCAAATTGTGTTGGGGTCCTAGGTAGCCCCATAACAAAGTCCATGGAATTACCCTCCCATTTCCAGTCGGGAATCTCTAAAGGCTTAAGGGTACCTGAGGGTTTCTGGTGTTCAATCTTAACCTGTAGACAAACTCAGCTATTTCCTTCTTCATTCCTGCCCACCAAAACATCCTCTTCAAGTCTTGATACATCTTGGTGGTGTCAAGATGTACCATAAACTTGCTCCTATGGGCTTCCTCTAGAATCTGTTGTCACAGACTACCCCCTTAGGGACGCAGACTCTCCCTAGAAGAGAACGATCCCATCCTCTAACTCAGAAAACCCTGGTTGCCCCTTTCTATCCTAGAGTTCTATTTCTAAGTTGTGTGCTTCTCTAATATGGTTCCTTAGTTCACTAGAAATTTCTATCCTGTGTAACCTCAGACTATCAGTCCCAAAACTCATATTTAAACTTAGGTCTCTAAACTCCTTCACTAATTCTAACTCATGCACCATCATCAATGATGCATGCATGGATTTTCTACTCAGGGCGTCAGCCACCACATTGGCCATGCTTGGGTGGTACCTAAGCTCAAAATCATAGTCCTTAAGGAACTCCATCCATCTTCTCTACCCATGTTCAACTCTTTCTGATCAAAGAGGTATTTGAGACTCTCGTGGTCACTAAATACCTCAAACCTCACCCCATATTGGTAGCAGTTTTCTCTCCCATCATCGCGGTAAGAGACTGAAGGGCCGCAACAATAGGATTCGTGCCCGTAACGTGTGGAGTAGATGTGGGACCACTTTGAGGTTTGCCTCGTCTTCCTCCAGCCATAATCCTATTACACCATTAGTAAACATGGAGGTGATCTATCTCTATATTTAGAAATGATGCATTTGAGATTATAGCTAAACTTAGACAAGTAAACAATCAAGAAAACACTATACCACGGTCCAATTGGATTGAACTACTCTGATACCATAATATATCGTCCTAATTCCTTAACCCAAGAATAATGCCTATTGGGAGCATATTCTTGAGTTTCCGAAATTATTTCGCATTATGAATATCAGTCAAACATATAAAATCGTTTAGGTAGTCCAACAATCACTTAAGCATAATGTAATTACATGCAAACAGTTAATGAGTACATCCTCAGTAGCTCAAATACAAAATAAACCATCTCTATAGGCATGATGGGATACTCTTGTACATGTGTCCTGGAATACTAAAACATCACCCTGGGTATCACATGTACCAAAATATCCCGTCTCGATTGAGCGAGAATGCTCCAGAGAGCTCCCCCCCTCTCTGGATGATTTTTGCTTGATTGAGGCCCTCCTCGCTTGAGCGAAAATATTCCAGAGAGTGCCCCTCTCTGGATGACTCTCACTTGAGCGAGGTCCTTCTCGTTCAAGCGGAAATCTTCCAGAGAGCACCCTTTACATCCCATATTTCTCGCTTGAGCAACAACCTTCTTCCTCAAGCGAGAATAGCAGAAACCAAAATCCTCATTTTTACTGGTTTACTCGCTCAAGCGAGCCCATTCTCGCTTGAGCGAGAATATTAATGCTCAGGAATGAAAATCCCAAGTTTTCATCCTAATCCTTCTCTACTATTCTTTACATTCTTTTTCTAGTTCATTTTAATCAAAACACGGTTTTATACTCATTTCTTATAAAATTGATTCATAAAATTTGGGGTGTTATAATTATACCCCCTTAAATTATTTTTGTCCTCAAAATTGACTATTATGGTTTATAATTACATCAATCAAATAATTCTGGATGAGTAGCACATACTTCCTCTTCTTTCTCTCAAGTAGCCTCCTCAGTTGTCTGCCCTTCACAAATCACCCTCACTAATGGGATAGCCTTATTCCTCAGGGTTTTGACACTTCGATCAATGACCTATGCAGGCCTTGTGGGAACTGACAAATCGTCCCTCAGTTGTACTGACTCAGATTCTAAGACGTGTGAAGGGTTGTGGACATACTTTCGGAGGTGAGGCACATGGAACATATCATGGATATTAGATAGATGGGGAGGCAAGGCAATTTTGTAGACTAAGGGACCAATCTGTTAAAGGATTTGAAAAGGACTGATGAACCTTGGGTTGAGTTTCTTGGCTTTAATGGCTCTACCAATAGCTGTGACGTGAGAAACCGTAAGAAAAACATGTTTGCCCTCCTCATCTAGGTTTTTCTCCTTCTATCGGCATAACTCTTTTTGTCAGTTGTGGGCCGTCCCTAGCTTCTCCCTAATTCTCCTAATCCTCCCAGTGGTCTCCTGAACCAACTTCGGACCTAACAAGTGACCCTCCCCTATCGCACACCAACAAAGCGGGGACCTACGTACACTTCCTACCATACAAAGCCTCATAGGGTGTCATACTTATACTGCCGTGAAAATTGTTGTTGTAGGCAAACTCTATAAGGGGTAGATACCTATCCTAACTACCCTTCTCCTCTAGAGTACAGACCCTAAGCATATCCTCTAGAGTTTGGATGGTGCTCTCAGACTGACTATCAGTTTGAGGATGGTAAGCGGTACTAAACTTCAGTTTAGTACCAAAGGCTAGGTGCAGTGCATTCCGAAATCTAGAGGTAAACCTAGGGTCCCTATCTGATACAATGTTGGAGGGTACACTGTGGATTCTGACAATCTCCTTGATGTACATGCCTGTTAATTTTGAGAAACACATTCGAAACAAACCATGTTTTTAAATGTGATTTAGTTGTAGTTATGTCGGCTTCATATAGTAAAATTAATTGCAAGAGAATCGGAAAAAAAAAATCAATGCAAACCATCACGACTCAAGATTCACCAAATCAATTCTTTCCTACTATTAATTACATACACGTTCTGAATTTTGAATATGTTTGAAAATAAATCTTTGAAATTGAAATGTGATTTTAGTAGAAGAAACTCTATGCAATATATTTTGTGTTTAACTGAATGAAATTCAAATATAAATTATTTTATTTTAAATTCATTTTTAAATAAATCAAATTTTATAAGATCAAGTTCATTTTAAACCATAATTAATAAACACGAATTCAAACACTTACTTTTTTAATTGTTTTCTCTACTTGAGGATTAATCTCATATATATGGGGATCCTTAGTTATGGATCAAAACAAATTTATTGTCCCTTATTTTCATTAGTATTATTCTAATAAAAACCTAATAACATTTTAATAAAAAATAATTAAAAGGGATGATGTTTTTTTAGGGTTGGATATATAGATGTTAATTTTAATAGGAGATAGATATTTTTTTAATAAAACATTTTTTATTAATATATCGATTTCAATATTCTACCTATCATAACATTGAGATCTAAGAGATGCTTATTCTCTTTTTATTCTTCAACTTTAATTAATTACACTTATTTTTAAATTTGTTATAACAATAATATACTCATTTTTAACAAAAATGTGACTTCTGATAAAAAAATTCACTGTAAAAAATATGTGATGTAAAAGTGTCTATTTATTTTTGAGTTATACTATTCCTATTGCAAGCAAACTTACAACTTAATACAACATTTTTATCTCCCTTGCTTTGTTTTTTATAAAATAAAAGAAAAAATAAATAAAAATTGTAATGTCACTTTGTCTTAAAAAAGCTGCAATTACATCAATTGTCATAAAAAAGTTGTTTCTTAATTAAATAAATAAAGGAAAGTAACAAATTATAAAAAAATAAAATATTGAAAGTCACTTTTGAATTTTTTTACTGATCTCATTTCCTCCCTTTCTTCTTCACATGAAAATTGGTGCACCCATTTTTAGTTTGTAATAAGTAAAGTAAAGTATATAACTTATTAGTATTATTTATAACCAAATTAAAAAAAAAAGTTCATAAAATTTTCACATTCAGATTTTAGCTAAGTAAACCAAAATTTATAAACTTATGGATAATCAATTTGCAACAAACAAACTAAAATAATGTTTATAACTTCTTAATAATAAGTTTATAACCAAATCCAAAAAGTTTTATAAGTTTAAGTTTTTAATCAAGCAAAATAACTTGTTAATTTTAATTAATAATAAACTTGTAAGAGAAGCAACTAATTGATGAGCTTCTAAGAGAAGCACTTGAAGTTGGCTTGATTTCTATTTTTTTAACAGAGTAGTTCTTTTATGAGTTTGCAACATGTGACATTCCCGCAACTTGTTACATGCCCGAAGCTTCTTTTTCAAATAAACTTACAGCAACGCGTGATTATTGTTAAGAAGTTGTTCCATCGCTGATGAATGTTAAACACTTACACTCCATCGATGCTTATGGTTAAGAACGTCTTCAAACATCTTTGATGGAGAGGAGATGCATGCTCTTATATATATGTGACTACTTTTCTTTTGGTATACGAGTTTGTGTCTACTCACCGTCACGCTTCTCATCAAACTCATCGTCACGCTTCTCAAACCCAAGTCGTTGAAGTAGTTTAACTTTAGTTCTTCATTTTTCATTCTTCACGCAAATACCTCATGCTTCGTACACTTCACATGCATGCATTGTTCGTTGGGTATAAATACTATAGAGATAAAGGTCGAAGAGAAAACGAAGAGACAACAACTAACTTTCTCGCGGAGATGAACGGTCATCGTCGGAGAGGAAGCAAGAGCGGTCAGAAAAGCAAGGGCGAAGTCGAAATGACGAAGATGAAGATGGAAGAAGAGAGGTTCAAACGGCGGTTGGTGAAGTATGAGGAGTCGCCGGAATACTTGAAAGACAACGAGTTCATATTGGACCATTACCGTTCGGAATGGTCGGTGAAGGAGGCGTTGTGGAGCGTCTTCGCGTGGCACAACGAAACCTTAAACGTTTGGACGTGAGCGATTTCGTGCTTCTCTCATTCTTTTTCTGCGAACAATGTGTGTAATGCGTAGTTTGTTTCGATGGTGCAGGCATTTGGTAGGGTTTCTGATATTTGCGGCGTTGACGGTGGTGAGCTTCCCTGCGGTGACGGAGCTTGGAGGATTTCTCTTGAATATCTACAGGTATTGTACTTCGTTAATTGATGGTTAAGTTTTGAAGGACTTAGCGGTCATTTTGTGGTTTGCGTATGTGGTATTTTATGGTATGTATAAATATATATAAATTACGTCTATAATTAAAAGTAAATTATAGACTAAATGGAATGAAACAAAATAATGAGCCTGTTTGGTGGAACTTTTGCAGAAGTACTTCTAGTTGAAAAAATAGCATGAATCAAATATGTCAATTGCATTTAATTTCTCCATAAGTTAAAATTAGTCTTTGTAGACCACCTATTCCAAAAGCTCTCCCATTTAACTTCTCAAAAAGTAACTAATTCTAACTTACGGAGAAGTTAAATGCATTTGACCTCTTTGATACATGTTACTTTTTTCCGCTAGAAGTACTGCTGTAGAAGTTCCACCCAAACAGGCTCAATGTCATGTTCGGAACTACGGCTACTTATTGACTTGAATTAGATTATCATCCACGTACTATTCTAAATTTTCAATAAATAACTAATTAATTAATTAATCTATCTATGGAGTTGGAGGATATGCTCTGTATTACTGGAATTAATAGTGATTCTATATGATATGATACTGTGTGATTTTGGGGTATTGTTGTGTTGTCGAGAGAAGAATGATGTAATGATGTGTTATTTTTTTGGGTGTGGTCGGACCAGAGCACGGCTGATGGGGTTGACGACGATGGCGAAGGAGATCAACGGTTCTGATCAGGCTGACAGCAAAGAATTCCCGGTTTGTTGTTTTAATTTATTTCTATATTATTTATAATAAATATTATTATGGTTTTGAAAACTGAAATTGGCGTGGTGAGGTACTGAGGTGTGGGTTTTAAAAAGGCGCCAATGAATCACAAGGTGTTAGGCCCTGAGTGATAACTGGACCAACTTATATCTCATCTCCATGTGATCTCTTCTCTGCTTGCTTCCATGTTTTTTTAACTCTCCTCCGCCTGCTTAGCTTGTTGCGTATATAATAAGAATGGAATAAAGTATCCTCATCTTTTTTTTTTAATTTTTTGAGCTACAAGTAAAAAAAGTTTTGAGCATGTTATTTAAAATTTACCTTATATTTAATTAATTAAACATAAGATAACTAATGAAATTTCCTATTAATTCCACCATCGTTGATATATGTACTTTTTTTTTTTTTTCAGGATTCGCATTTGAGACACATTCTGGAACCATCCATCTTTCCTTGGCTAAGAGAATATGTTGCAGAAACAATTCCAAGATGGCCATGGTTCGTTTTCTTAGCTGGAGGAATGTGTTGCTTGGTTTGCAGTTCTCTTTCCCATCTTCTCGCTTGCCACTCCAAACGCTTTAACCTATCTTTTGGCGTTTAGATTATGCCGGGATATCTATATATTATGATAGTCTCCTCCTTCTATGCTCCAATTTTCTATGTCTTTTTCTGCAATCCTTCCATAAGATTATTCTATCTGACGTCAATATCTGTTATTGGAGTCCTGGCCATTATTACCCTTCTTGCTCCCTCACTTTTGCACCTCGCATTCGAGTGTCTTTATTCCTTTCCATGAGCTTTTCAGGCGTCATTCCCCTAGTTCATGCTCTTGTAAGCAACTGGGGCCATCCGCAAATTCTTGTTGCTCTTGGATATGAGCTTGTAATGGGAATTCTATATGCCACAGGAGCTGTATTTTACATTACCAGAATACCAGAACGATGGATGCCTGGAGCATTCGATATTGCAGGTCACAGCCATCAGATTTTTCATGTTTTTGTTGTTCTTGGGGCGCTTGCACATAGTATTGCTACACTGGTTATTATGGATTTTCGACAGGGATCGTCGACCTGTGCATTTTAGCCAATTTCTTCATTTCGTGTTTTGTTTGTTGTTCCAGTTGTATGAATTGCATTATCAATCTTTGAAGAAATAGCTAGTTAATTTAATAGCAGCCACCAAACACCAATTCATGTCGTATATATTGACTATCTATTATATTAGATGCGGATTGACACAATATGCAGTTATACTATCTCAAACTCCACCTAAAAACACTAGTAGTTTTAACTCGTTTCCAGCTAACTAGAGGTAGTAATGTACTTTATGACTATTCAGATCAAATCCAGACTATTTATTACTACTATCTAAATAATAAAATAGATGACAATTGCACGAGGAATAACTGAGACGTGTGATTTGAAATGCACATGGTACTTGATTTACAAGATTGTTAGCATTTTGGACCATATATTCTCATAGTAAACGAAATTAGGATAATTTGGTGTACAATATACATACAAATGTTTTCCTACCCCTCTCAAATTGCTGATTATCAAGTCCAGCATTTTTACTGCTGAACATTGTTATTCATAATGTGGAAGATACCATTCAAAAATATAAATGGGGATAAATTCGTAAAGACAAAAGGGCTGATTCTACAACTTGAAAAACCAAACACGCCTGAAAAATGAGACCTTATTGTCGTGCAACTGCAACCTAGTCATCAGCCGTTAGAGTACTATAACCTCAAAGCTACAACTCCATTTTTAACAAACAAAAAAATATAGGAGAAGATTAAAACAATTAAAGACACAGCCAAATAGGAACTCACAAAGTCTTCCATGGTTATGGTGACTTTCTTCCCGAAATAGGTCACAAACTTGAACCTCCTCAATCAATAGAGAAGTATGTGCCAAGATGTATGAGACTTTCACATTTCCTTATCAATTATCAGTTCTACCATGAAAATTCGGGTCAAATAACTCCTCAGTCAAGTCAATCCCTGGCATCACATTTTGTTAACTTGATAGGTAAAAACCTTGCAATGAAATCCATCCTTTTTCATTATCAAGAAAAGCTTATCATTCCTTAACTTGTGACGTCAATCATATCAGCTTCACTGTCACTGTAATCTCCCCAACACTTGCTTGGCTTTTCCTCATTTATTAATGTGTCCTTGTTGGCTACTTTATCCTCTTGACTACAACAAGTTGGGTGGCTTAGGTCTGCAGGCTTTTCTTCTACTTCAGGATTACAATTTTCGTTGCTGGCAGATAGCACTTCTTGAGGATTTTGCTCAACTTGCTGCTTTTCACAACTGACTTCTGTTGAGAGAGCATCTTTAGTTTCCTCATCCGGAGCTTCATTTTTGTTTTCAAGATCGGTTTCAACATATACAACTTGTGCTGAATCAGTTGGACTGGCTGGAGATGTTGGAAACCCGTTTTGATTCACTGGCATGCCATTTGGTGAAGCAGGATATCCACTGGGTGACACTGGAATACTGTTGGGAGAGACTGGGGGGAAACTACTAGGAGATACCGGAATGCTGTTTGGGGAAGCCATAAATCCATTAGGAGGCACAGGGTAACCATTGGGAACCCAAGATTGGCCAGGTACAAACTCTGTGGCATGTGGGTTCATTATTCTAGGAGGGCTGTTAGGGTTACCATCAGTGGAGTGTTCGCCTGAGTGGAATACAGTTTTATTTCGTGGAACACGGTTCCCATATCTGTTATACCCACCAGATATTCGTGGACCATATGGAACCCTTGCTGTTGCTGACTGATGAGGAGATCTCCGGGGATTGACTGCAAGCAAAGGAGAAATATTTACTGGTGGGGGCAAAATACCACCATGATCTTTGAAACCTGGAACTGGAACTGGAACGGAGCCAAAAACTGGAATTGTGGATGGATTAAATGGTGGTGCAGCTGCAGAAAGTTTCTTGGTTGGTTCCTTTCCTGTTTCAATTTCTTCTTGCTTTTCTCCTTCAGCTGGTTGTGCCTTCCTAACTGTATTACCACTGGCTAATTCATTTTGTTTCTCATCTCCTCCAGTAACATTCTCTTTTGATACAGAGGCATCATTGTCAAGTACCTGTATTTTATCTTCAACTAAAATGGTTAGGGGATTCAAATCATGCGAAGTTGCTTGGCAACTTTCTTGCGCTTCTATGTCTGTTGCACCTTTAGAGGCGTTTCTCATATTGTTTAAACAATCAGATTTCTCAACCTCCATGGCTGTGATATTTCCAGCTTCAGTATTCTTCTCTATTACAGCATCATTGTTTGCTTCCTGGGGTTTAACTTCCACAACCTCTTGTCTGATCTCATTACTTTTAACTGTTTCTGTATTATCTGTCACAGCTGCGGCTTCCTTTTCATTTTGTTCTTCATGGACAGTGCCTTGCTGTTTCTCATCAATTGATTTATGAATATTATCTTCCACATCTTTTGTCGTTGCCACATTATTATGAATCTCCTTTGATGCAACTATCATGGGACTCACCTCAGAATTTTGTTCAATAGTATTTCCTTTTGGTGACTGTTCAGCCACAGCCTTGACAATTGTTCCAGGTGGGGCTAAGGCAACTTCTTTGTAAGAGAAAAGTTTACCTGTTGACTGAACACTGATGCCAGCACTAGCAGGAGCTGGTTTAGCAACTTGATCGTTTGGAGCTGGGCTGGCTGGAGCTGACTTTGAGTCTGCTACCTTCTCTACTCCAGCAGCTGGGGCGTTAGAGCTATTCAGCTTAGGACTGAAGCTTGCACTCTTAATAAACTTTTTTGAACCAGGAAAGGAGGGCCCGGCAATAGCATCATTTAAATTTGTTCTTGGAGAAGAAAAATTTGTGGGCTTGCTTCGATATCTTGATGACTGGGAAACATTCATGAAGTTGGTATTCAGTTTTGCTAGGGTCGGTCTCCTAGATGAAGATGACTTGCGCCCAGTGAGTGAACGACCTTTGGGAACAGCCTCCTGCCATCCTTCATCTGAGCTGTCATCCTGTGCCAGGTTATTACTTTCATTGAGCATTGTTTGGTCTAAGTTAGTAGACTCAACTTTATCAATCTTGTGTTCTTCAAATTGAGCTTCAGATTTATTTTCTTTATCACTTGTAGTCTCTGTAATTGAATAACTTTGAGACATGTCTTCATCCTTGTGATTTTCATCTGAAGCCGTTTCCCAGTTTTGGCCTGGTTTTCCTTTTAACTGTAAGATGGATTACAATTTAGTTTCTTTCAATAAAAGATAGGATAAAAATGTTAGAAGTGTTAAGTAATAAATAAATGTGAGTATTCACTGGTGAATTACCTTGGCACGAGCCTTTTTTTGTGCTTCTCTTGCTTTAAGATCAGCATCTGGTGTTATGTAATCCAAGAGGTCTGACACGCTGACACAAGCATTTTTAATTGTTATAAAATTGAAAAGGAACTTGATGGTAAAAAATAGATAGATTTAGTTAAATTGTCAAGTCTTGTAGAACTACAGATTTAACTAGTGGTTAAACTTTTCGGCGAGATATAAAACCATTCCTAGGTCCAGTAAGCATCTAGGAAAATTGATCGTTGACATTTTCCATGTAACAACAGCATATATTTTCACTCAATAAAAAAAACATAACTAATAATAAACATAATTAGGATGAAGAATCGTTTAAAGCAATAAAAAGCACGTTCACAATGCAATGTAATCCAGTAGTTCAATTTAAAATTAAAAATTAGCATTAAGAAATCAGAAGACAGGAAAAACTATGGTTGAATCTTTTTGTCCAAATTTAGTTTTAGTCTATTAGTAGGTTTACTAGATTAGAAACTGACAGATACTAGCGCATAAAATAGGCTAGAACTGATAGAAACAGCAGAAATTCTTATTGATGAAGCTCTCCCCTAATTCTGAATCAATGTGATCTCAAAATCATGAAGACGAGGTGAACAGAATGTACAGAGATGAGAATATCTCTCCACCCAGGAATTTTGAGAGCCCTTTCTCTCCCTCCCACCTTCTCTCAACAATAGAAAACTAATTCCTATCTTCCCTCCATTCAGTCAAAGCTTCTCCAACTAACTAACAGTCCAGTTGTCATATTACAACCATCTAACTACCTTGAGTTATTACAGCTGTTTCCCTTATCACACTCCTAGAAGAAACAAAAGTAATTAAAAATAAATAAATACAATGACAATCAATTGTTGTAGGCTGTTCATGTGCTCATTTTTTGTGTAGCTCAATATTTATCTTTAGTCAATTACACTCCAAAGTACTCCAAACCTTCTCTCATTTCCTCTATTTTTATTTTGTCTATTTTAAAAAGATAAATGAACAGGTTTGCTTATTGTTTAGTTGACCTCTTAACTTTTAGCTTTGGTGCCTTGGCTTGTGGAGAGCCATACAAGGATCTCTTGTAATACATGATGACTCAACAGGAAGTTTAAACACATTTCAATTGGTGCTTATGAAGGGGGAAAATAATGTCTAGCAGAAGGCTAACCAAGGCCAGAATCAGCATTGATATACATATGATTGAATCAAAGTGCGTGGTTTAGCACATGAATGCATTCAAATGAGCTGAAAAGTCATCAATTGAAACAGATGGACAGACATAAGCAGAACTTGTTCAGATTGTAATGACTACCTTAAATGACCCTTGCTGGAGATTGAGGCATCTGGCTTAGGTGTACCATTGCGTGCAGCCTCCTGCTGCTCCAAAGCCTTTGACTCAAAGTATTCTAGCCAAGCAGCTGCATCCTGTAATAGATTCACATCTATGTGCCTAAGGAACAAGGATAACTGTTTATATTTATATTAATATACCACCAAAGTTTATATGTAAGACTACCTGTGTCCTTAGATCATCAGACCCAAGTTTGGCCTGCAGTATCTGGAGGGTGGTTTGTTCATGCTGAACGCTTAGGGAGTATGCTTCCATCAAAGAAAGAGCAATAGCTATTGCATGATAGCTTGCAGCCGTCTGAATAAGCCAAAAATTTATAAAACAGGTTAGAAATTTCAACAGCCTTGATCCGATGCATATTTACTAAGAAACTGGACATGAGAAAATGCTTTAAAGAGCATAATGCACCAACAACTTTGGCTTGGGAACTCACAAACTAGTACTTGATGAACTTGCACTTCTGAGAATAAATTAAAAATTTGCATTCTATCATTGATTAGGAACTTCCTGTGATTTTCAATTCCAATTCCACCCTTTTTAATGACTTTGAATGATGCAGACATTTAAATCTTACAAGTCCCATATTACTTTACCACAATAGGGCAAATAAATATGTTAAATCAATCTGAAGGGCCCAATACTTTTTGGAATTTTTCAAATGGGTCCTTATTGCTTAAAATTTGTAATTGGGTCCCTTTCGTTTCAAAAAAATTCTAATTGGGTCCCCTATAGTTTAAAAATTTTCCTAATCAGGTCCCTATAATGCTGTAATGGTATGTTGGATTCAGGGTAACTACTTTTTTAAGCTATAGGGGGAGTATTTTTTTTTGGTAAAAAGCTATAGGGGGAGTATACATTATAAATTATAGGGACTTATTTGAAAAATTTAAAAAAATACAGGGACTTGCCAATTCATTAAACCAAAATATTAAGGTAGTGAAGCATTTGTACCCAGTCAATTGAATATGTTGACAAATTGTCAGATCATATGTTGATTGGTTTGGCTAATCAAATTATTTTGAAATTAAAAAATATGAAGTTAAATTCACTTCAAGAATCTCTAAAGCATGCTTCCACCATTCAAGTCCAACCAAACATATTATTACTTTAAAAGAAATAAAAAGAATATTATATCAGCTCTTTGAAATTTGAATAGCAATTATCAGACAGTAGAGAAGAATGGCATTTCATAAACATGTCAGACTTTCTTAGAATCCCAATTGAGTTACCAAATGATTTAAGATTTTCTTTTCCTCCTTTATGATCTAGTTAAGAGTCATATTAATAGCAGGCCAAAAATTTATTGTATAGAACTGAGAGTGCTACTCAATTTCAAAAGTCTCAATTTGATGCATATAGCATTTCATAAGACCAACTTAAGAATATATAGTGTCATCCAACAGGAACAAGTAAGGGTTCTTCATGCCAGAAATGAGAGGGAACCTGTATATGATCAGCTCCAAGTAATCTTTTGTTACATTTTAAAGCCTCATGAAGGTATCTGAGAGCAACATGGACATTCCCCAATCCTTCTTCCATCATTGCTACATTAATGTAGGTAGCGGCGGTGTTTGGATGTGAAGGTCCACAAGTTAGGTGCAAAAGGTACAATGCACGATTAACATACCTAAATACATATAAGAAAGAGTGGTATAATTATTCACAAGAGTTTTCCTTATGATATGGCTAGTCAAAGAAAACGAACAACTAATTTTCATGAAACTATATATTTACCATGACTTTCTTGTGATCAGGATAGTATACATAAAAAATTAGTTCTACCAATTAGGAAAGCATCAATCTTATCTAACCCTGCTGATGAACAAATAATATCAAGCACAGGAGGCACTCTTATACCAATATGTTTCTATCTCTTAGTACATATAAACACCAAATCCTGGGATTTTTGTTGATCACTTATTAGTTATCAATCATCATCTTTTTTTTTTGTTTTTTATTTTTAAATACATATAGATTATCTTACATAATTTTTTATTTGGATAACTACTAGATAATTCTCATAAATAACAAATACACCTAGAACACTTGAACTACACAAGTACTTGTAAATTAGTAGTATAGATGTGTTAGTGGTTTGCATCTAACATGTATATTATCAATGTCACATCAAATATTCAGAGTCTCTCTTTTCCCTTTTCTGTCACACCCCTAAATTTCAACAATAGCTGTTCAAGGAATTTTGTGTCAACAAATTCATATTGGATGACACTCAAATCTACATGTTTTAACTAAATATAGCCCCATTGAAGATTTGTATTTACATATGGTGTTTTCTTATTATTATTTCAAGAGATAATAAACATAAGGGGTTGGTCCAGTTCTGAGAACAAAACTTTTTTACAATGTTTGCCTAGATGTTCAATTTTTGCAATGATAAAGTTTTATTGCTTTTCTCAAATGTTAATTGACAATTGTGCTGTAATTTTGAAGAGAGCATTTTCATGCTAAAGCTTTCAGGCATTGCTGTAATTCGTAGAAATGATAGAATACTTCAATTAATTATGATCTCTGTGAAACCACTAAAATAATTTATAAAATCAGAGCCTCTTCTTCCTATTAATTCCAATGCTTTACAAGACTTTTATTATCAGAGATAGAAAGGGCCCCACAGCAATGGAACATTAGATTCTCATATGAAGAACAATGAAGGACATTGCCATGATTTATCAATCAACTTTTAAGAATAGGATTTACGGAAGCATACTTTAAAGCCAATTCTGTATGTTGGAGTCGATAATAGAAAACAGCAAGATCTCCATAACTTTTCATGGTATCAGGATGGTCCAGTCCAAGCTCTCTTTCATTAATATCTAGCGCTTTTTGCTGATAGATAGTTGCCTAAGAAAACCACAGCTAAAATATTATGATGGTACTGATCAACTTGGCAAGTAAAATGTTTTCTATTGAGTAAGAAAATGTCAAGTCCATTCTTGTTTGAAGCAGTGTTTGCAAACACCAAAATGTACTCATGAAAAATTAAGTCATTCCCTAAAGATTCTCCATTCCAACCTGATAAATCTTTTAACATCTTGATACATATTATTAAAAAAGATGTATTCCATTAAAACTTAGCAAAATAACTAGAACAATGCATCCAAAAGATACAGTGATTGCATATTAATATATATTTAGCAAAACTTTTTAAACACTATTTGTTGATCATCAATCAGAAAAAGGACAACAATAACTTGATTGAAGTAACTGAATTCTGGAAAATCGTATTTATCAATTCAAGGGTTTGAAATTAGGATAAATGTACATAATTATATCCTTTACATAATATACTAAGGAGTTACACATGGCTTAGTGACTTGCCTGGTTTCATCTGGGATGCATAAGATAGAAAAGCAAAATTTAGTCCTCTAAGTTGTTTTATTTATTTTTTAGCACAAGTAGAATTGTATTAAGGAGAAGACAAAATAATTATGAGGGACAAATTATTCTCCAAGTCAAAATAAATAAATGGAGAAAAGCCTAGTTATATTTTAGAAAATTTAACTGAACGATTGAGTAAACAAATTTAGTAAATCAGAACAAATGCCTCTATTAATGGAGTTTTAGTTTTGTTTCACATGGTACACGGATTTACTATTACTTAGAACTCAATGTTTCAAACTAAACACATCCGTACTCTAATATAATGTATAAAAGCGCTTTTAATTTTCACAGCATATGTCACCAGTTGCAATGACTTAACAGAGAACACTTCAAGATTTTAAAATACACACCTGATTGAAATCACCAGTATGGTACAGCACAACAGCCAAGAGACTATAAGCTCCTGCTGTCATTCTATGGTAAGGCCCACATACTGACACTAACTTTGAAAGTGCCTTCAAGATTCAATGCAAAATGTTGGTACATCTGTTATTGGCTTCATGAACAAACAATACAGTAAGATGGAAAAGTTCATTCATACCTTTGTGCCATAGTTGACAGCATCCTCCAATTTACCTTTATCCAAGGAAGTCTTTGATGATTCCAAAAGTGTGCGGCCATCAGCAGATGAGCAAGCCACATGCTATGAAAATAATTAAAATTGCAATTCAGTCATTAAGGCTTGAGAAAAATAGTGTCAATTTCCCACATAACGAAGTCCATTTGTCATGTATTTCACCTTATATATGGGGACCATGCTTACAATATCTGACTTTTGGAAAGGAGAAGCTGTATCCATATCATAGTCCCTTGGAACCAGCTCAAGCCCAACCTATTAAAGGATTCTCATAATTGAAATAACAATAGCAGAAAATGGTCAATATCTGTATATTACACAGTGGACCTTTTATTTTACCTTATGGCACAGTCCACGAAGAATGGCAAACTTTCTTAAATCTTGACTACTTTCATGCTTCCATTGCCATCCAAACCTCTTCTGAAGGAAGATTTCTACCCATTTCCATTTCAATTCATCACAACTAGTAATATCTGCATCGTTAATCTCAGGAGACGGGGTTCCCAACAATATATTTAAGCATGATGCTATAGATGAAGCCAATTCAGAAGCATTATCAACTACTGCAACGACTGCTTGCAAGATGTGCTTGTAGGCTCGAACAACCATCTCATGTATACATAGTGATTGCACATGAGGAAGTTTATCTGCAAGCTCAACCTGGAAGAAATATATTGTTGGTGAAGTTGTCTATATACATTTAAAAACATTTGACACACTTCAAAACACATTGCACATATGAAAGAAAGCATAGTGTGTTTTTATAGTATGAACCAATGTCTGGAAAAAGAAGAGAGAGAGAGTAAGCAAGATTAAAATGCAGTTGTGGCATGTGATTGGGGACGCATTAACATCATGTTTTCTACATGAAATGATGATTCCATTCTGTCCTCTGTTCCATAGAATGGGGATTTCATGTTTGTAAGTAGGGGTGGGGGCACATGGAATGATTATTCCATACAATACCTAATTCCATAGAACTAGGAATCACCATTCACTCCTAGTGGGATTGGTGATTTCATGCTCCATGGAATAAGATTTAATTTTTCCTAATATGCCCTCGTTGATTTTATAGAATGACAGTTATTAATTACCCTTCATTAAATTTAACCTACTAGCTTTCCCTGAAAGCCCCTTAAAAAATGAAAAAAAAAAAATTGTGGGCAACAAAATAGCATCTGCTCCCAATAATGTGAACTTCTCCCATGTGTGTATTTTCATATCACAAATATAATAAGATATATAAAAAAGTTAAACTTCTTTTTCTCACAAAGAACATTTATGTCATTTAACTCAACTTTAATTCCATATAATTAACAATGGAATTTCCATTCCTAAAGCTATCAAACTATAAATTGGGATTGACCACTTTACATTTCATTCTCATTCCACGGGATCAATAAATCCAGTAATCCAGTGCATTATATTTCTTCTCATGTAATAGTCAATGTTTGGCAACAGTTATTTATAGGAGGAAAGATATAGTAAAAATATAAGATAAGGTGAATAGATAGTATAAGTAAAGGAAGCTTGCAGAAAATTATAAATGATTAAAAAATATTACCACTCTTCCTAAGGAAGACATTTGCAAGCCCCTGGTATGCATGAAATCAGTCAATGTCCTTCCATCAACAGGTGAGAGTTCAAGGGAGCCAAAATCTGCCACCTAAGAATTTGAAGTCACAATAACTAAACACATTTTAAAATAACTTGGTTTAAAAACATGTTCAACATTAAGAAACTAACCAGCTTTGGGAGTGCAGTATCGACATAATATTTATGTGCCATTTCCATCAATTCATCAGGTGACTGCAAAGATGGAGAACCAGCAAAGTTTTTTTTATCAAGGTACATCCTTAAAATTAAGTACAGACATTGGTTCATTGAGCACATTATGACTAGTTAGAATTTAGAAAATGGACATATTCTTTTGAAGAATCACATCATAGGCAAAATGAGGAAACATGTTAAACAGAGTTCTGTGAAGGACAAATCATGTCAAAAAGCAGAGATGAACCTTCAGATGAAGACCAGTTTTAGATTCTTTAAGGCGTGTATATGCAGCATCAGGAAGTAATTTTCTCCAAATAGCTTCCTTTTCTTCACCTTGTCTCTCTAATTCCTGTTGAGTGGCATCTGGCTTGTTTATGTCAATGCCATTACATGTGGAGGTATCCTTCCCTTGTTCAACTTTGGAGTTCCTGATGTCAATCTTTTTCTTCAATTCCTTTAGCAATCCACCTTGCTTCCCAAGACCTTTTACAGATGGTTCAAGTTTTGCTTCTTCTGCCTTTTTTGGCTCAGTTTTCCCTGTAGCCTGATTTTGCAAATGTTGTACCCAACATGCCCCAAGCTCCCATCTGATAGACTTACTGTGTCTAGTGGTCTCTTCCTTCAATTTCAATAAACTTTCCTCAAGAACTTTCTTTACCAAAGATCGAGCAGAACGTGAATTTTCGGTATCTGTGCTCTGGATTCGTTGAATTACATTAGATGATTGGGGTGTAGATGACTTATGCAACAACATCCTCAAGCTGAAGGTAATTTGAACAGAAAATGTATCAGAAACTGATGAGACCAGATTTACGGACTCTCCCCCCCAATGTAAAAGCATCCTCAAGTTTAAGTTAATTTGCCAAAAGAACTACTCAAACAGATTGGCAGTACTGCATTATAAGTTGCAAAGGCAGCAAGTTTTCCCCTTTTATTGGAGTATGGATTATATGGTGCAAATTTTCTAAGACAATAATACAAGAACTAGGATAAATTTTCTCAATCATGAAGGTCCTTGATTACCAAAATAGATCAAGCCAATGATAGATTAAATTACCTGTTAACATTTAATGCATTTGCACCTCCTTCAGGCTGGTCCTCAATATCAATTTCCAAGGAATTAGGACTTCCCTCCCAATCTGTCTCACCTGAAACCTTTACCACAGCTGTATAGCCACAATGTCTTATAATTACTGCACCTAAAGTAGGAGTGTCCTACAAGAACAAAAGACAAACAAAATTTATCAGAAATAAAGACCACTTTAGTGCATTATAAAAGGTTCACAAGTCACAGCACTTATTTCACTTACATGAACAGTTGCACTCTCATCAGCAGTTATGCCTTTAAGCAAGTTTCTCTGAGCAAGTTCTTCCTCTGACATATCAAGAACCCGATTTCCATCATTTTTGCAGTCCAACTTAATACTTGCATCAGATACATCTCTTGTCACCTTAATAGTTAAATCTCCAGTTCTTTCTTCATAGGAAGTTGGAATAGCTGTATTACTGAGAGAGCTTTGTTTACTATCTCTAAAATGCTTTATTGCAGCAACTGCTTTGAATACTGATACATCGACAAATAAACTATGAAGCAGAAAGGCTTTCCTATCTCGAATTTGCCTCTCTTCTGCATTTTGACAAGGCATTGCAGCCAGGATTGCAAAGTCTCTGGCCCACTGTCTCTTTTCATGTTTACCATCTCTGCCTTGCCCACCCCCATTGCCTCCCCAATTTTCATCTTCCATGGGTAGTGGGGGAAAGATTGATGGATTGTCGGATACAACTGGAGGGACAACCCACGTGTTTGCACGAAAACCATAAGGCAGATTGCCAAACTGTAATGTTACCACTATAATTGTAAAAATATCTGGTACAAATAGCAGAGCAAGGTGGGATTTTATGATGAAAAGAATATACCTTATTGTGTTCTGTGAATGCCTTCATAAGAGTTTTGTACGCCTGCAAGAAAAATTATGATTTATTTATTAGTTTTTTATAAAAGGAAGGGGAGCCTTGGTGCAACAGTTGGAGTCGCTGCCGTGTGGTTAGGAGGTCATACGTTCGAGTTGTGAAATCAACCTATTGCCAATGTAAGGTTAGACTATCTATAATAGACCCATAATATGTCCAACCCTTCCCTGAACCCTGCCATAGTGGGAGTGATATAGCACTAGGGTTGCCCTTTGTTGTTATTTTATTATTTTTTATAAAAGAAAATATTATTGTTTAGCTCAATTACAATACAATATCGATTAATGGCATATAGAGAAAACATAATATTTATGAAATTAGAGTAAGAAAAAGTTAGAAAAGGAGTATATGAAAAAAAGATAGGAGAATACTTTGGATATGAGTATTTTTTAATATCATATCGTTCTTTGCAAAAGGTTTTTCTATATTACACATAACTAGCTCATTCATATTAAAAGAGTCTTTCCCTCATAAGTCATAATTATAAAGTTTAATTAAAAAAGGTGAATATATAACACTAATTTATTTACCCCAATTTTTAAATAATAATATTAATTCTAACTTTTTAGTTTTTCATTAAGAAGAGGCAGTTTTGGTGAAAATTAATGCAATAGTATTTAGGTCAATTTTAGTTATTTATCTTATGAGAAATGTTAGCAACAAACTCTTTACAAACACACTCTCTATGATTGATTACAATTCACATAGGTTCTAGTTTCCACCAAATTGGGAGTGGGACGGACCTACATGATTTAACGGGACCCATGTGAATATCAACCAGTCATAGAAAGTGTATTGAAAAGAGTGTGTTGCTAGCACCCCCTTTATCTTATTACCGTTTTCTAACTTTCTATAAACAGTTACTAAGAGAAAAAGTGGACTGGAGAACTGGAAATGCTTCAGGTATGTTAACATTAACAACTGCCCTAAGGAGTAACCGAGTAAGGACACTAGTTAAGAAATAAAAATGGAAAGCATTTATTGAAAAATACAACTTAAGTTACCAATGTGTTAAATGTTGCACTTTTCAGCATACAATATTCATTTCTTGGTTATTTAACCAATAACGTTGGGGGCACTTGTTAGTAAAACTAAAACCTTATACTTTATACCAGCAACTGGAAAGAAACATTGGTGAGTTTGAACTTACAGCATCAAACACCCTGCTTATCTGCTGAAGGAGACCCACCAATGTATGATTCACAAGGAGACGTTTTCCAGCAGGATAGAATCCTGTTCTAGAAGCAACAATTGTAGTCGGTTTTCCACTGCAAACCCTAACCTGTACATGCCAAATGAACAACAATCCCACATCAAAAATAGATTATTCTGCCGAAGCTCATTCTAGGGAAATTAGCAAAATAGTATGTGGCCATTCAAAGAAAGTAGCATATGCACAAGATAACCCTCACATCAATCTGAAAGAAATCATCTTCTGTCTTATCCTCAAGGAATGGACGGTTTGATCTTCGTATGTCTGCAAGAAAACCAAAAGCACATTAATAAAAGTTGACTTCGTGTTCAATTTACTTTCAGGTTCAAGAACATTCTTACATACTATTTGGTTGGAGGGAAATGGAGGGGAAAGGAAGAGAGGGAAGAATTTTAATATAACCCACTTGTTGTGGACCAAGGAAAATAAAGGGGCAAAAATTCCTTCCGTTCAATTTTCGTCTCCCCTCCAGAAATTTGGGGAATTTGAAATAGAGAGAAATGACTTAAAATTTGCGGATTTTGCTGACTAAACTATTATTGGTTTGTTTATTTCTACTTTCAAAACTTCCCTTACATATGTTAAGCCTAACAACCCATTCTATCACTAACACTGCTTCAAACCTCTTCACAAGTCTCCCCTCTCCTTGCTCAACAAACAATGTGAGGGTATTTTCCGTCCACTCCCTTCCCCTTCAACCAAACCAAATAAGGAAATTTTTACTTCCTCTTCCTTCCCTTAAAATCACTGTCCTCTGCTCTCCCTCATCTGAACCAAACGGTGCATAATATTCCTCCCCTCCTTTTAAATCAAACACACATGTAATATTTTATAGCACTTGAACAATTTGAATAGTATTCAACCAAACTACAATCCACGAGCACAACTTATTATACATTTATGAACCAGAATGCAAATTTCAGTGTGATAAAGAGGAAGCAGAATTAAAAATTAAAATGTCTTTCTGTAGGGAACGCAACAATCACGCTTTAGTTAAGTTCTTGAAGCTTGCAGCTTGGCACTGCAATTTGTTTCTGGTTTGTTAAATAAACGATCATTCATAACTAAAATAATAAAACAATAAAAAATAATATGATGGCCTGCTTAGATGATTTCCCTAAAGAAAAGAAAATTATCCATGACATAAATGGATTTAAAGTTGATGCACATATAATTTACACCATCACCCATGCATTCCATAACCACAAACAAATTACATTGATTCCAAATTAAGTGGAGGAAGAAAAAGACTAATTAAAAGAAACACTGTAGAGATTTTTTAATAAAAAAGGAAGGAAAAAGAAACTCACATTGAAACGGCGGCGTAAGGTGCGAAAAGGAAAAGAAGTCATAGAACTGTCCCAGTCTCGGTGGTGGACACATGGAGATTTCACCCTCCACTTTCTCCGCCTTCTCGCTCTTTCCATTGCCCGAATCCGAATTCGGATCTCCGGGTTTGGGTTTCGGGCTAGTTTCCGATCCATTTTCAGGACTCGGACTCTGCTGCGACAGTGGTTCGGTCTCAACCGAGCCGGAATCTTTGGAGCCGGCCGGTTCTTTGGCGTTGGATTTTCCGGCGGGTTTTCCGAACGAAGTGGTGCAGGCCACAATGTCAAGGAGTCGCCGAATGTGCGCGACGGCGAGCTCCTCCGTGTAGTCCTCTGAAAAGGAAAAGGGCGTGAGGGGGCAGTGAGTGGGTACTGAGGGTTCACGCTGGTAAAATGGATCGCGAGGATGTGTTAAGCACTTAAGCGGAGTTAGTTAAGTTACCTTGGACGATGGTGAGATGGCAGGGTTTCAGAGAGACGATTTCCACTGTGTCTTTCAGCCTCGCACCTCGCACCTGTTCAATTGATTCCGTTAGCTGTTATATGTCCGTTACCATCTTTGTTTTTACATGATTTTTTTTTCGTCACAACATTTACATGAATTTAAGACGCTTGAATTAGATATATAATTTGACCCAAAAAACGAATTAGATATATAACTATGCATAAGTCAATGACATATTATTATTTAATAATAATTAAACTTAGAAATTATTTAACATAATCGATAATGTGTTTATAATTTCTAGACTCAAAGTATCCAATTTAGATTTAACAATTTTATGCAAAAAAAATTATTACCAGCCGTGCATTGTTTTTCTTCTTTTGGCTATAGCCTATAGGTCATTAATCCAAATAGTCCAAGACTAAACCAGCGTGTTTGTTCGTGGAGTATCGCTCTCTCTATCTCATATTTAGTCTTTAAAATTTAAAAAAAAATAAAAAAAAATATTTAAATTTTTAAATATTCATCACATTTATTCTCAATAAGGATCAATGTAATGGAATATTATAAAAATTAAAAGATTTATGTGATAAATATTTAAAAATTCCGATACTATTTATACAATTAATTTGGAGATTAATTAAAAAAAATAACTAATTTAGGAATGAATTTGAGGATTTATTTGCTACTCATAGTTTCTGTTTCTCGCAGGCCGTCCAAGCAACAAGGCTGTGTAAAAATGTTTATGTTTATTTTACACCAAATATGGCTGAAATTCCCAAGGTTTTTTTAGACTAAAACAAATTTCAGCTCGTTTTAAATGTTTATTTTTTAAACCGTTTTTACTAGTACGAAACAAAGTCCTAATAAAAAACCTCTAAATAAGTGGTGTCTCCATCTTAAGTTGATAATTTAGATCCTGTAAATATAAAAGCTAGGAGTACATTTTTTTCTACATACATTTAAACACGTGATACCTATGGTTATGGCATTTGCCAAGTGCAAAACAGTGAACAAACCTGTCCCGCGCACCATTGCCTTGACTGGCCAGTGGCCAATATATTTTGTTGTGAGTATACATAAAAAGCAACCGAGTAATGTTATAGCATGCTTATTTAATACTCTTATGTCAACGTGATAAATCATTTTTATTAAAGTTTTTTACTTTTGTTTTTAATCAATATCTAAAACCAAAAACTCGTTAATATTTGTTGTTTTTTAATTAAAGTACATAGATTTAATTTGAAATAAATAAATACAGAAATTCTTACAGACTGTTGTATAGAAGGGTTATCTTTCTATAAAAATTATGGAAACGGCAATTTAAAATATAAATCTGAAAAAAATGTTGATATGAATTTAGATGTTTATATATTAAAAAGGAAAACGAGTGTTTTAAAATAAAGTCATTCTTAAACTTTTTCTTCTCTAAGAGTCAAATTTTAGGTGTATAATTAGGTGCTTTTGTTATATTTATTTCCTGAGTTACTTTTGTAAATTCCATATTACGTTTTATGAGGTTCACACAAAGGGACGTGTATTAAAAATCTAATTCTAAACCGTTTTTTTTGTATTAAAAATCTAATTAATTGATATTTATGTGTTATAAAACTCGGAAAAATAAAACTTATTGCGGTATAATATGATTTTTAAAACACGAGAAATAAAATGAATAAGTACTAAATGAGAAAGTCCAAATGTAATTTTCTCAATGTGATCCATGACTACCCCAATCTATTAAGGATAAATTACCATTTTCGTCATTGAAATGAAGTATCACATTATCACTCCCCCTCTCTTTTATAGTCTTTAAAATAAATAAAAATAAAAGTTAATTCTCAAATTTTTAAATATTCATCACATTAATTCTTAAACATGAACCAATGTAATGTGATAATGTAAAAGTTAAGGGACTAATGTAATGAATATTTAAAAGTTCGAGAACTACTTAATTAATTAAAGTGTGTTTGGTAAGTTATTTCAGCTAGTTGAAAGTTGAAATTAGTAGTTGAAACCATTTCAGTTGTGTTTGGTAAAGTAGCTTTTTTGGGTAGCTACTAGCTTTTCTTGAAAATGTATTTGAGGTAGTTTTTTTAAAAAAACTCTAATTTTCAACTATTAGTTGAAAATTAATTACAAATTTATCCCTTAATAACTCTCACTTATCATTATTTAATAATTGATTATGTCTTTATATGTCATTTTACCATTTTCAGCTAGTTTTACCAAACACATTCAATCAAATCAGCAAACTTTAATTTTCAGCTTTCCGCTAGCTTTTCAGTTAGTTTTACTAAACACACTCCTAACTTGGAAACTATTTATAAAAGAAATTACTAGTTCGAAAACAAATTTTGGGGTTTATTCATCTATTAATCTAACAATGGATTCAATGAATGCTTATGGAAACTTACTCGTAGGAGCTAAAAAAAGTTAAAAAAAAAAAATCTATGTATTACCTTTACCTCCTCCCTCTTCATATCATGACAACGTGGTGGAAATTGGAAAAGCCTAGCAAGTAGTAGGAAACCCTTGGTCTACTCCTGGAAGGTCAATCTCTCTTTCTTTCTTTCTTTTTTTTTTTTATTTTTCTATTTGGTAATATGACCCTTTTTTTTAGTCAAGGTAATATGACTCTTATTTCAACCACTTTTAGACAATGCTAATGTTACAACCCAAGAAAAAAATTGTTCAATATATCAAGACATAATCTGGCGTTTTAAAATAAAGAAAATTAATTTTTTTAAAGAACTTTCACAAAAAAGTGTCTAAAACATTTTTAAAAAATTTACATACGCACTAGCCGTTTGACATATTGATCGTTAGATTTGTTTTAAAGTCGTTACAACAATATTAACAAAAAAATTCAAAAGTTGAAGAGGTGCGTACCTCGTGAGATAAGGAGAAGTTAGTCAAGTGGCAAGTCTCAACATGCACCGCTAAAAGCTTTCTTACATCTAAAATCTTGTCCGTTGAGATGCCCTATTTCCCCACAATAAATAACAAATAGTTGTCATTAGAGAAAAAAAACAAAAAAATAATTGAAAATATAATTTACAATGTATGGTTAAAATTGCAAACACCAATAGCCTAAAGTGACATTGTGAATAACGTGAGTCAATATCATTATTTAGTACTATTAATAAACCAATATTCATGAACTCAACTTGCAAAGGACACTTTGGAAAATAAGTAAACAACTATCACAGAGACAAAAATGTAGCATCGCACATATTTCTATTTATATTAGTAGTTTCATTTTTTCCCTTAAAAATATAGTACTAAAAAATATTAAAAACGAAATTTCATGCCTACTGTATTATATATGTAGTTAGACATTTTTTCACGTAGTATGAAGTAATTGTTAATTTAAAGAGTAGCATTTCCGTAATAAAACAAAAAAAAATGAAGTTAAAAAATTCCATTGAGCAAAAAGACAAAGAAACTGGAATTACTCTGTGTAGCCCATACCTTGAGGGTAACTTGTGAGTCATCTGGTGTTTCTACCGTAATTTCAATGACGGTTGGCAAAACTGCAACGGATAATGCAATTCTGATTAGGAGCGATTTCCAAAGGATAAGGTGGAGAATTTCCAGAACCAATGAAATTGCAGATAGATAGATAGATAACAATGCAATTCGATAGATACCAAAACGATAAGTAAAACAAGGCCTTAATTTAGGTTCGAAATTTCTAATCAGGTAATGCGAGCAAAGAATTGAATAGATAATGAAATTCACAAAATGAGTATATTATATGTTTGTGAGTCGTATTAGAATGAAAAAGAGACAGAAAAGAGGAAAAGAAGAAGAAATAGTGCATATGAAGTACCTTTCTCTTCTTTTTTCTTCTTTTCTCCCTTGGCTTTGTGAGGTTTGGTTTTCCCGGTTTTTGGAGCCATTGCACTCCGAAAAATCAGTTGAATTTGTTATGCTTTTGAAATTTATAGCTTCTTCTTGGACGGAAATAACTAAGCGACAGTGGTTAAATTCATCGAATAAAAAAAACTCCCTCTCTGCATGTGAACTGGGAAGAAGAATCTCCGCCCTTAAACTCTGGACGTTTCTTTCTGATGAACAAACAAAACAACAACCATTATCTAAGCATAGTAAATAAGAGAAAAAATAAATAAATATAATATATATAATAATAAATAAGCAGCGGAGTTTTAGCTCAAAAAGGAAAAACTACACAAGAAGTTGCTTCAAAGTAAGTAAAACCTGTGGAAGCAAAAATATGTATTCTCGTCTCTTTTCTTTTTTTTTAAAATTTTTTTTGTAATGGAAATAAAAGATTGGAGGAAGTGGAATGGAGGTGAGGGAAGCTAAAAGCTTTTGAGGGACATGGAAAGGGAATTGAATGGGGAATCTTAATTAAGAACAACCAAGTGAGAGTGTGTAGCTTAGGGGACACAAATAAAAAGGGAGAGAGGGGGAGAGAGTAGATATTGCGAGAGATATAAAAAACTGAAAAACAAAAAGGGTGTGTGGATAGGATAAGGTAAGCCAAGCCCAGCCCTTGCACACACGCACACAGAATGTGTAATAAGGCTTAGCGATTTCAGGCCTCACATTTTTGTTCTGTTACTCTTCTTTGACACCTCATCGTCTCTGTCTCTTTTTCTCAATCTTTCTTCTGCCTCTATGAGCCTTATTTACACGCATACGTTGTTTATTAGAGGATTGTTGTCGTCTTCGACTCTTTGGATTGGGCTTCCACCGTTGAGTGGCAACCTATCAGACCCTGACAACTGAGAAATTAATTTTGATTTTATCTACATTTGTAATAATTAGAGTTCTCATTCATCGTTTTGATAGCTTGTCAATAATTCTCACTAGAATTGTCAACACAAGGCTAGCTAATTGTCATTTGTCTTTACTCATGTGTTTGTGATTGTACAGTATACATGAAAAATGGAATTTTAGAGTTAGTTTTAAAATGTAATTTAATGACTAGAGAAATTTTTAGGCTGTAAATTTGACTTGCCCCACATTTGAGGTATATATACTCATTTAGATGTAAAAGGAGAATGGATATGTCTTAGTTTGTCTTTGAAGCAAAAGGAACAAAGGAAGGAAAACTACACCTTTATAAAAACTACTTTTCGCAGAATTAGCCAAGAAAATGCTCCACAGGTACCGGGAAGGCTTGCCTAATAAGGGTATCTTTTGAAATTAAGCGTCTGTAAAATTTGGAGTAACTATTTGGTGTGTGTTTGGCTTTGTGTTAAAATTGGCTAAACTCAAAGTTTAGATTTCCCAACGCAACTATTTTTAGCATAAAAAATGTGAGGTGTCTATTTGGTTTGGCGTTAAAGCTGACTAAATTCAAGTTTGGATTTCCCAACGCAATTGTTTTTAGTGTTAGAAACATGAGTTTGTCATGTTTTAACGCTAAACCAAACATATACTTCATCTGCTATTCAATATACAAAATTGTTACTTTTTCATAACTTTGAGTTAAGTCTTAACTAGGAATGAAGGAGAATTGATGTTTATATGAAGAGTTTTGATGCAGGGAAGCTGGTGAAGGACCAAAAACCTCAGTTGATGACATTAGAGTAAAAATCATAGACAATATCTTTGTCTTGGGAGACGGAAATATTGCAAAGAATTTGAGAAAAATTTTAGTCTATAACTCTAGATAGATCGTATTTTGGTCATTCTTGGTCATATTAATTAAGCCTCTATTTATAGATGAATTGGATGATAAGTTACAGAAATAAAAAGTCATAAGTCCTAGTTTAATTACAAAATGATAACAACACACTTTCTTCTCAAATATTTTTTTAATACACCCTTTATAATTTACTAAAATATATTCACATGGATTTCATTACACCATGAATGAAACCAATATGATTTGATGGGAATTCGTGTAGATTGCAATCAATCAATCATTTCTACTTCCTAAGTTCATGTATATATATGTCTATGTTCATGTAATGTTATAATTAATGTATTCATACTTCTAGAATTTTCTGCACTAACAATCACTTCGAAGATTGCTAATAATGGTTATCAGCTTATTTAGAAGCCAAGCGGTAACTATACTGAAAAAAGGTAGGTCGCCAAAACCTTTATTATTGTACAGGAACAATTTGATCATTGGAAAAAAAGAAAAAATAGGACGCGATATGGTGTCCATATAAAAGGAAGAAATCATGCGACAAACTAAAGAGACATTGTCTAGTAACTCAAGTGAGAGAGCTATGGTACAAGTATAAAATCCCCAGATCCAGCCCCCCTCCCCTAGATCCAAAAAAAAAGAAAGAATTAAAGAGACATTAAGGAGTATTGGTTCTGGAGAGGTACACTAGCACAAGGTAGATACCACTTGGAAGAATGGAAAGTATGCTATTGCGGCAGTTGCCACTTAGTAAGTGTGGTAGATGTAAGGTAATACTAGATCTATGCTGTGCTTATGCTGTGCTGGCCATGGATCCAAGGCAAAAGCAATTTAAGGAAGCGCAGGTACCTCCCTTTTATTAGCAATTGGCAATATTAAACATTGGAAAGTGATTGCAGATCAGTAGTTGATGGCATATTTAGATAGTGCAATTAATTGTGTCACAGGGGGGAAATAGTGCAATTGGTTGTCTTTTTCTTTTCGGTCCAAGTGCAATTGGTTGTCTATCAATTGGAAATTTGGCATGCTAGAGAAGGGACTCGCTTTTAACACCCTTTTTTTCAATTTGCACCCCGATATTGTTTATTTTTTGTAACATGTGAACTCCCTATCCTATCCCTCTCTCATTCAATTAAAAATCGAGTAAAACGTCATTTTAGTCCCTGAAACTGTTAATCGCTGTCATATTAGTCCCTGAATGGGCAGAAATTAAAAAAAAAAGACCCTGAAACTGCAAACCTCCCTTCACGTTAGTCCTTCTGTTAAGGGGAGTCAATTAACGCCGTTAGCTGTGCATACGTGTCCTGTTAAAGTCCAAGCTGGCAGTCCACGTGTACCACAGTTGGAGGAGAAGGACTTAATTGAACCTTAGGGCAAATGACAGGGACCAAATTGAAAGTAGGGAAAACGTTTATCTTTCCTGAAATCAACATTTCCCCCATTCTTACCTTCCCCAATTTTTTGGGCTAAACCCTAGTTTCCTGCGCAAAAATGGCTGGAAGAAGCTCTGAATCACAATTTGACGAAGAATCTAACAATACAACGAGATTGAGGGGAGTTAATAGTGGTGGAGGCAGTGGAAGACCCGTCCGATTCTGCAACTGTGGCAGGAAAGCTGTGCTTCGCATCTCTAAGACACAGAGAAATCCTGGTAGAGCATTCTACACTTGTGCACTGGCAAAGGTAAATTGTATGCTACTCATTGCTTTTATTAAGTTTTAAACCAACATAGATACAATTTCTCCCACCTATTGGTCCTACCTGAAATCGTAAATTTTGCAGGATGATGTTCTGAGATGCGGGTACTTTTCGTGGGTTGATGAAGAAAGTGATATGATTGCAAGTGATGGAAATAGAGCTACAGAGGATGAATTTTGGAAAATTAAGCTTTTAAGAAAGATTGACATTTTGCAAATTGAGGTGAAGGGATTAAGGATGGGGTTCAAAGTTCTTTGTATTGTCCATGTAGTTTTCATGATGTTGTTAGTGTTATTTTTCTGTTTTAATATGTAAATGGTTGTAGTGCAGTATAATGCAACCATTCCATGTACTGTTATCCTTGGTTTTTTATTGTAATGATATAAATGGAAATGAAATTAGCATTTGGCTATCTTTGGTGTTTTGGCTCTGACTTTGTTTCAATTGTGTTTCATTTGGTTTTGGTGTTAATTAACTACACTTGTCATGAATGAGCATTGTTGCAGTAGCATAATTAACAGAAAAAAAAAGTCAAGGTTTCTTGCATAACTTAAATCAATAGATGTATAAAGACATAGGCCATGTGTAAATCCAAGCAGTTTGTGTGCTACATGTACAAATTGAAATAAAGACCATAATCCCTGCAGTATGTATTCTGTAGTTACACAATTTCTCAAAAAAGATCCAAGCACCTAAACTATTAAATACTTTGTAGTAGCATAAACCAGTAGCATGAGCTATTACATAATTTCAAAAAGAGAATCCAAGCACCTAAATTGTGCAGTCAATAATGCATTGAAGCCTAAACAAAAAAATGACTATTTCAGCTCTCATGGATTTGGTGGTGGTGGAGCCCTGTATCCTGGAGTTGGCATGAATGTCATGTTAGTGCCCAATGGATTAGCAGCAGAGGTAGGTGATGCAGCTGGAAGTGGTTGCCTTGTTACACCTCTAACAGGTGGAGGCCTATAACGAAGATTGGTTGGTTGTGTTGCAACTTGTGGTCTGGCAGCTGAATGTGGTGGATATGCAGGTGGTCTATATGGTGCCTACAAGCAAAAAAAATTCTGTCAGAAGTCTGAATTTTCAAAAACCAGTTTTTGTTTTGGAAACATTGTTGATTGGTCACAGTATTACCTCTATGGTCATAGTTGGAGGTTGAGTTCTAGTTGTGTCAGCTGTGGGTGTGAGACTAGGATGACCAAGTTGCTGCAAAATGAAAAGTTCATTAATTAGCAATTTCAATTACAAAATATTGACAAAATAGAGTTAGAAAGTACCTGAGAGTTGTTGTCATTCTGTGAGAGGTCAAGTTGTGGAGTTGGTTGTGATTGGGAAATGTCAATTTCAGATTGAGACCCCTGTGCACTTGCAGCAGAATCTGATGGAGTTTGGTTTCCTTGAGTTTCCTGTGTTGTAGGCTGAGATGGCTTCCATCCTCTAGGTTTAGGGATGCAACCATGATTGTGACAATTTCTAACATTGTGATTTTGGTTTCCACACCTAGAGCAGATGCATTGAGGGTAAGATCTCTTTAATTTACTGTTTTGCACAGCTTGCTCATTGCCATCTTTCCTCCTTTGTTTTTTGGGTCTGCCAGGAGCTCTTTTGATGGGAGGTGGAGTAGACTTGTCATAATTGGTCTGGGTCCAATACTACATCAACCATGCTTTTAGAGAATGTTGGGTTTTCCACCACAGGGTGCTCAATAAAAACTTCAATCTCCCCATCATTACGCATAGAAGCAATGCACATGTCAAGCACATCTGCATCACAGTCCCACCTCAACTCCCTCAGACCATCTTCCAAAGTTTTTTTTGGGGACAACCAATAACAATGATCTATCCTGTGGTAGTTGTGCAACTTGCATAAGTCAATGATCAAGATCCTACTAAGGTAATCCGAATCAAGGTCCTCCCAAACATCCACTTCACCCTCTTTGTAATCAAGCTCGTTGTCTTCATTCCTCATCAAACTTTCCTCCATGGTGCATGATCACTGTTAAAAACCTAGACATCATGTACAAGTACACATTACAGGTAATATTACAACCTTGATTAAAGCTTTTTAAACCCAAAAACCCGTAAAATAGAGACAAAAAATCATCCTAAAAGAACTATTGCAGTTAATGGACCACCACAAAACAATTAAAAAAAGAAACCTTCTCTCACGGGACCACACATCCATTGCATTACAAACTATCTTTTACAGTAAAAAATCTCCGGTTATGAGACACAAGAAAAATGAACAGCAGAGGACAAGAACGCACCTTTCAGACCGTTTCTGAACTTAGGAATGAGAACCTGAAATCACCACAGCTTCTCCTCACCAATCAAACAGGGCACGCAGCAGGAGAGAACAAGTGCAAATGGTAATGGAGTTTTCTTGCACTTAGGGTTTTTTACCTTGGATGTTTACTGAAGCGAGTTGAAAAGCAAGGGAAGGTAAAAAAGGTGGGAAATTTTAGAATCAACCCAAAAGACGTTTTCCCTACTTTCAATTTGGTCCTTGTCATTTGCCCTAAGGTTCAATTTAGTCCTTCTCCTCCAACTGTGGTACACGTGGACTGCCAGCTTGGACTTTAACAGGACACGTATGTGAAGTAAATCACAGAGTCACAAGAAGGGGGGGTTGAATTGTGACCCTTGAAAACTTTTGGTCCAACCTGCAAGTACTTTGAACAACTTATTGATCTCTGCTCAAGGAATGCCTTGGCTATCAGAAGTTCCTTCTAGAAGATAGTGGTTAGTGTATAATGCCAACTATGTCGATTAAAACTATCTTCTTAAAGGCAAGCAAAATCATAGGGACTGATATCATCAAAATTTATTCTTCCAAATAATGTATTTAATGTAGTTACAACTTAGAATAAGGTTCAGAAGAATAATATAATGTTTATGCAGTTATGCAGAAGCAAAACAATGAATCTGTCACTTTAAACCAATCTTCTGAAGAGTCAAATGATTTTGTATTTTAATAAAACTTTCCAAAATAGTTATTTAACCAATAACTAATAATATTATGTGAGAAAAACTGTTCAGAAGCATAGTATAAAGTTTCTGCAGTTATGCAGAAGCAAAACATTGAATCTGTCACTTTAAACCTATCTTCTGAAGGGTCAAATGAACTTGAAACTTTATGAAACTTTCCAGATCAGATATTTAAGTAGTAATCAATTAGAATATCAAGTTAGATTGAATTAAAATCATGTTTATAAAGATCTGGTAGTTTGGACCCCAAGTTCAATGTTGAGCAATGGACAGATTTCAAGAATTGTGCTTCTGAAGCACCTAACAGTTTCATAATTTAATGAAACTTTCCAGATCAGTATTTTAACTGATATGGATGTAATTTATGTAAAAATATTAGTTCAAAAATAGGTTTATCAAAATTTAGTAGTTTGAACCCCAAGTTCCAATGTTGAACAATGAACATCTTTCAAGAAATGTGCTTCTGGAGCACCAAACAGTTTCATAATGTAATGAAACTTTCCAGATCAGTATTTTAACTGATATGGATGTGTTTTATGTGAAAATATCAGTTTAAAAACAAGTTTATCAAAATATGGTTTGTAGCTTGCTAAATATTCAAAATATGAACAATAACTAACCAAGCAATAGATGTATGTGCAGAAAATTAAAGAGAGTAAGGGTAAGAGATATTGCACACATGATTTTTATACTGGTTCACCCTCACAATCCTTGGGCTACGTCCAGTACCTACACCTGTAGGATTTTCCACTAAATCAACCTTGATACAATGACTTCTTGGGTGCACCTCACCACTAGTATTCTTGTGCAGTCTCTTCAGGCTCCTTACAAGTATTATTCTGCAGGCTCTAACACCAGTATTCTTTGCTTAGCCTCTACAGGCTCTACACACTCTCAAACTAACACTAACTCTTTTCTAGTTAGCTTGGAGATTACAAACACTCTTCAACAAGAAATGGGTTTTTTACATATGGCTCACAAAACACTCATGGAGTGGATTAATCTTTACAAAACTGAGCCTAAACACACTCTCTAGGAATTATGTGCAGCAGCTCTGCATATTGGAGTGGTTGAAGGAGAACCTCACTCTAGAAGGGGATTTCTACATTATGCTTCTTTGGATTTCTTCCCCTTTGTTCTCCTTGATTTTGCCCAGCTGAATGGGGCTGTATTTATAGAGTTATGGTGGTCAAACTAGCCGTTGGAAACCAGCTGTGTTGCTGTGATAAGTCTCTTTCAAGTACAGTTGCAAAAGCTGACAGGTACAGCTGGCTGTTTGACTGGTTTCTTGCTTCTGCAGAACTTGCTTCTGCAGACAGCAAAACTGGATCATTTCTTCACCAATGCTTCTGTGAATGTGCTGAGGATGATTTCTGGATTATTTCAAGTGTATTTCGACTTGTGTTACTCAGCAAAATCAGCAGGAGATTCATTTTAGACTTTCTGGTTTAATTTGCTGCTTCTGCAGAGTCTGTACTTGCACATTCCTTCTGCAGAATTGCTTCTGATCAACTGCAGATGATTCTTATGCTTTTGTGACATGTTTCATGTTCTGCAGTTGATATATCTTAAGAATGAAATTCTGTTTTTGCTTTCTACTTAGAATTTCCTCCTAAAATGAATCTTCCTTCTAAAACAATTTCATTTGGAGTTCTTGAGATGCTTCTTCTTGCTTCTGGAAGTGTGCAGAAATTCTGTTTCTTCTGCAGAAGCAAACTGCATCTTATGGAAATGTGCAGAAATTCTGTTTCTTCTACAAATATGCTTGTAATGCTTCCAATCTTTTGTCCTTGCGTTATTTGCATTGTGAGAGAAGTAATTATGCTTATGGAAGCTCCTTTTAGTGTTCTTCAACTTGAAATATTCAAGGATAATATCTTGAGGAGTGTGGGAACTTGTTCAATGCTTCTAAAGATAGTTTGAACATGTTTGCAACTTGAAATAAGAATTTGATGCTTCTGCAGAAACTGTAAGTTTTGCTTCTAAGGACAAAACTGTGTTTCTAGTGATATTGATCTTCTCCAATTGCTTTGTTTGCATTAGCAACACTTGGAATGAATATGCTTGAATTGCTTAAGTGATCTTTCACATTCAGAAGGTGTCCAATTTCATGAAAAGCTCATTCTCATGCTTCTAGTGGTCTTGAATGATCCTTCCAAAGCTTCAACTTCGCTTCTGAAGCTTGATACAACTCAGTTTAATGTTCATGGGATCTTAGATGAACTATCTTGACCTTCTTGAAGCTAAGAAGCTACTTCTTGAACTTGTTTCATCACTTTTGACATGAAAGCTCTATGTAACATGCTTCTGGACACATGTTCTGATGTTAAATGATGTTTTTGATCTTTACACCTTCCTTCTGTAACTTTTCCTGTATTCTTTCAAGCATTCTCAAGTGAAAGCATTAGTACCAAAGTATTCAGATCACTTAGAATATTGTTGTGAAAGTTTGTTGTCATTAAAACCTTTGCTCAAAGGGTCTTGGACCTTACAGTATGCATAGCTAACGACGTTAATTGACTCCCCTTAACAGAAGGACTAACGTGAAGGGAGGTTTGCAGATTCAGGGTCTTTTTTTTTTAATTTCTGCCCATTCATGGACTAATATGACAGCGACTAACAGCTTCAAGGACTGAAATGACATTTTACTCATTAAAAATCATTTCCCTCTCCCACATTCTCTCACTCCTCTCAGACTTTCCCCTCTCAATGTCGCGCTCGCTTCTCCCCGTCGTGACCGGTTTCATTTGAAGATCATCCCTCAATTAGATCACGTAAGTTTTCTGCTCACTTTGGTTGTGTTTTCTTAGTTTTAGGGTGTTGTTTCTCGTTCCAAAAGTGGCAACTGGAATAAGTTTTATTTTTCTGCGTTTTCATTGCTTCCCGAACTGTAAATATCTTGTACATTCTTGCTTTCGAAACTATATTAATTCCGAGAAAAACAAAACGACTTTTGAAAATTTGCTTCTAGAATTATATTTCCTGAAATGCTTGAAATTTATATGCCGGAAATTTCCAGAACCATATTTTCGAAAGAAAAATTAGATATGTACTCTGTATTTGCTTCAGGAATTATATTTCTAGATGATCCCGACAATATAGTTCTGGTGATTTCTGAAAATATAGTTTCGGAAGCAAAATTTTCAAAACTTATTTCCAGAAATATTAGTTCGACTATTAGTTCCGGAAGCAAAGTGAAATTTATTTTTATTATTGATTTGGTTGTTCCTGTGTTATATTGAGTTGTAATTTTGGAAGTAAAATTGAAAATTTGTTATGTTTACTTTATTTCAATTTTTAATAAAATTACTTTTATTAGTCTTTGTTTTTTTATTTGATTTTTGTATTGGTCAACGTTCATATATTTTAACGACATTTCTCAGGTATGGTGAGAACTAGAGGAGAACACTCGTATTAAGGACGCAAATAATCTTCTCAACTAGTGGGCCGAGTTCATCCTACAGCTTATGCAAGACAAAGGAAGTCAAAGCAGCGAGCAGTGGAGGAGCAACAGGAGGATCTAGCGCCTGATCAAGTGGACGTAGCTCTACTTGTGCAAGCGGATAATTATGGGGGTGGACCTGAGGATACCTCCATCTTGAGGACATTTGATAGGCATGTGACTAATCGGATATGGAATGGCGATGTAGTTAATTATTTTAGCAATGTGGAGCTTCAATTTTATCTGGTTTTTCAAAAGTTGTTACTAATTATTGTTAAAAAACTATTTTGAAGGATCATGGAACTTTAAAGGTGGTGTCACATGGCAGGAAGTTGACGACGCCATTACTAACATTGTTTTCCTTCCATGACATTACCATAAACCCAATTTAATAATTCATCTCGACTTTCAAATATCTGTAAAAGAAATTACTAAGTCAAAACACAAATAATTTACATTGACGTTGTGCAAGCACCTAAGTTTACCTCGTATGTGTTCCTGCTTAGGTATGACCATCTCCTCATAATCCTATAATTACAAAATAATTTATATTATTTACAATTAATCATTTACCATTAGGAACAAAATAAATTACCTCATCAACCATTGATATGTTACTAGGCATATTGACATCATCAACAACTCTAGACCACCAACCTTGATTTTCATCAATCCTTGAACCAAATAACAAAAGCACTTGAGGTTCATCTTCAAAACAACAAAAATCAACTTTAGAAAATTTCCGGTAATGGGTTACGGAAGTTAACAAATGAATTGTAATAAATAACGTTCCAGAAACAGGTTTTCGGAAACTTCCAGATTTATGTTTTCAGAAACATCCGGAAATATAATTCAGGAAGAGCATCGTCATTATTGCTTCCGGAAATGTATTTCCGCATTTTCGGAGTCTCCAGGAATACGTTTCCGGAAGCAACAATAAGAAATGATCTTCCGGAATTATATTGCTAGAAGCTAAGTAAACAGTAAAAAAAAGGCATTGGAGATGATCTTCCGGAATTACATTGTCATATTAATTGGATGATTAACAATGGAGAGTAAGGAATGTTCCTCTAATGGAGGCAGGGAGTATGAGCAAGCAAAATGGAGACCAAAATTTTTCGGGAGGGGGTGTACAATAGAGAATAGGGTTTCCTTTTATTGCTTCACACAATGGGGACCAAGCAAAGTGGTGGTCGGAAGTGGGAGAGTGTGAGTGGGAAATGTTTTTAATTGAAAGACAGAGGGGTAAGATGGGAATTTGAAATGTTGCAAACAATATGGGGGTGCGAATAGTGAGAATTTGGTGTTAAAAGTAGCTCCCCCTAGAGAATGCAATGAGACACACTAGTGCTTATTGGGCCTCAAATTGCGTGGCTAGTACCTTGTATTTTTTTGGGAGTTGCTTTTAGCACCCATTTTGCTAGTCACACCCCTCCCCTTTTGAATTTTTTCCCAAACTGTCGTCATCTCATCACTCCTCCCCCTATGGTATAATTGTCTATTTGATTTACCGTAAAGATTGATTGTCATTACTATTAAGTTATGAAAACTCTAACTTACTGTAACTTATCGTTGAATGAATTATCTATTTGTTTATTTTTTTCATTGCCTAACAGAATATTATTGCATGTCATTATGCGTAATTGTTGTTTTTTTCGATGTTAGATTTTCCCTATACTTTTGTATAGTCGAATCAGTATCTCACACTTTTGTGTTTGGTTGCTTACTAGGTTTTTGCTCGTGCGATGCACGGAAATAGTTTATATCATTTGTTTTAAAATACAAGTGAAATGAGTAAGTTTATATTGTTATGTTATTTAATAAGTAAAATGGATATTGTGTATAGTTATATTGAAATAATTAGCCTAAAAAAATAAAGGTTAGATGGCAATTTTTTATGTAAAATTAATAAGAATAGGATTGTTGAAGTATGTAGAAACCTATAAGCTATATATTAATATGATGTGAGTAGAAACCATGCAAAGCAATAAATGAAGGGTATTTGTTAACAGAGAATGGTACTCATTTGAAATATAGGCAAAAGGTTATAGTGTTAAATGAAGAGTGGAAAAAATTCTCCAACAAATTCAATGGCAGACAACTATTGAAATGGAGAAATGGAGAAGAATGACTGTTGTGAATTGGAGTTTCTATTTGAATAGGTAATAAATTCGGACAGTAGATAGAATCCTAAGCCTTGTTTTTGGACTAAAATTATGGAGATTGAAAAGAAAAAAGTGTTGGATTGGATTGTTAGCTACATAAATCATTACCCCTAAAAACAATTGAGTGCAAAAGTACAAAGAGCATTTCATGCTCACCTAACAGTTGGAAGTCGAAAAAAATCCCATTTTGGAATTAAATTTTATACTGATCACAAATTTGCAATTGTTTTATTTAAAACTGACCACAAACAATATAGAGGATTGTCTACGTATAAATGTAATTGAAGATTAACAAATGGATAGTGTCAATTATGTAATCAATGACGTAGTTGACGGTAATTTATTTTATTTTAATTAAAATCTTGTTAAACATATAAATCATTTTCCAAAACTAAATTACTTGAGTATAAACAAATTATAATCCAAATTACAAAAGTTACTGTCATAAAAGTATTACAATACATATAATATGGAAGACTCCGTAACCGAATAACTTGAACTTTAATAGTGCATGACTCAGATTGAGCGTCAATGTTTTTCAAGTAAACAAATTTTGATAATGGTCCAGACATCTTGCAAATTTATGACAATGTTCGGCTGCAGCAGTAAATAAAATGAAGAAAAAACATCCAGAATTTTCCAAACAGGTAATTATCAGCAACTTTCCAAAAAACATCAAGCACTAACAATAATAGAAGATGGAACTCATAACATCAATTTGATAGAACATAAACAGACAATGTATAAAAAAGTGAAGAAGATGAACCAAAGAAGTAAATATATAGGAATAGACGTGTAAAACACATTACAAAGCATGGCCAATACCCATTTTTTTGGGGTTCCGAAAAGTGAACAGAAACTATATAGATATCATTAGGTAGATGAATTTAAATTGAATAAAAAACCAGAAAAAAAAAAGCAAAGAAAACAATAAAAATCTAATCACCTGAAATGAGGAAAGGTGAATGAAAGACAATAGTTGGAGAAATGAAAAAAAAAACTGTGTTTGGTTGCTTATTTATTCCCATTGACAATTACGAAGATACGGTAGATGATGACATCGACAACAATGATCGTGTTCTTCAACGACAGAGGTTTTTAGATCGAGCATGAATCATATTGGGTCGCATATACCGGACGGAAAACCTTTGTGGTTCAACATACAAAGTATACCCACCTCCCCTCTCCCACCTTTGTTGTCAACATTATCACAAGTTTTGTTTTACCTTTCCCCTCTATGTGCACACCACTTGCTCCCCCCTTTTACTCCTATACCTGTATTTATTATTCCTCCTATGCCTACCATTGAACCACCTCTTGTACCTTCTCCCACATACCTCTTTTGGTTCTTACCCACCTAGAATATCGCCCGATGGATACACATTCCCTGATGTCCCTCCATATCATCTATAGCCTTCTGCTTATCGTCCCATATGGTTTCCTCACTAAGTAGGAGTAGAGAACTATGAAGAACTTTGTTGGATTGAGAGTCTCCACTTGATGTTGTTTTCTTTTTTATGGTTGTTAGGTACAACCATGATGAGCTTCAGAGTAGTATGACTACCAAGACCAGAGATGATACACCTGCCTAGTTGAGAGGCTATTTTGTATATGTACATATTATGCCTCATTGTTCTTAGCACCATGATGCTGTTTTGTATAAATAGTATTGCTACCCAAAACTACTTGACATATAGTAATATATATTTAATACTCAACTTACTACATTACTTTATTTTATTTCCCCTATAAAAACCATTAAAATATTTTGTGAAAAAATTATTCGTACTTTTTACACTTTTCAAAAATACTTTATAAAATAAAATAATTAGAATCTCAACTACTAGGTGTGTTATATAATGTAAGAAAATTTTTCAAGAGTCTCAACTAAGGATTTATATTTAGTACCACTTTACAATAACATACAAAACATGAAAAAAAATTAATTATTTAAGTAACACATGAAAAATCTAAAACATCTCATTTTATACCATTATATCTAAATGTATTTATAAATGATCCACTTGTTACCCATTTTTTTCGGTGTACAAATGAAAGCAATGAGGTTTGGAGCCTACTCAAAAGTATCATAATTGAGTAAACCTCCATTTGCATTCTTAATTTTGACAAAATTTCTATATTAATAAAATTGTTAACCTATTTTTCGTTAGTCATGTTAAATTTAACAAAAGACTAATGTAATTGAATAAAATATAGGTAAAAAATCTATATTCATTTTTTTTAATATTTGCGGTCTTCGGAAATTCCCCATGGACATAGATGTAAGTTTAACTGTCAGGCCAAATGTGGTGGTTAGGTAAAGTCCTTCCAAGAATGGAAACTCCAGTGTTCGAACCCCTGACCTTGCAAGTAAAACCCGCTTGGAGTTCCAACTCATTTTCATTGTGACCAACCATTGATTGATATTCATATTTTTTTAATATAGGTCATATTTTGGATATATATTTTATATCCAAATAAATTTAATTAATTAAATTATATTCATATTTGTTGTCATTTTAAGTCTTGGGCCAATGATAATCAATAAAAAACAAAGGTATTTTAAGTCTTGGACCAATGATAATCAATTTATGTAAAAAATAATTTATTGTTGTCATTTTTCGATTAGCATAATACTAGATTCACCATGTTTCACCTTAAGCATTTATATTTTTCATTCTTATATAATTACAAATTTCAAGAAAATAAATGTAATTGTTCATTTTACCTTTTTAATATATTAGAATCAATCAATAATAAATATATTATTCAATTTCCCCTCATTTTATCTTTTCTCATATACATAACAGTTACGCTTGGTTTGGTTTTATAGAAAGCGTGAGGAAAGAAAACTTGGGATGTGAAAAGGTGAAGAAAAGTTGGTTTTCTTCGGTTTGGTCATCTAAAACGCTATGTTTGGTAGAGTGGAAAGAAATAGGGTGGAGAGAATAAAGAAGAAAGAAATGGAGTGGAGAGAAATAGATAAGAAATAGAGAAGAAATAAGATTGTTTGGTAGGAGAGAAATAGAGGTGAAATAGAGGAGAGAGAAGAGTGAAAAAAAATTCCACTCAATCATGGGGAGAAATAAAAACATGTGGGACCCATCACTTTTTATTTCTCTCCTCACAATTTCTTCCCTACCAAACAAGAGAAACACTATTTTTCTACTCTATTTCTCTCCTCTCCCTTCTATTTCCACTCTACCAAACATAAGGGAAAGAAAATAAAAATGATAAACCCATTGAAAAAAGTTTTCACCGCTCCTATGCGAAGAAAATGAAATCTGTGCTGGATAGTTTAGAAGAAAGCGACAGCCCCACCAATTGATTTGCCATGGTAGCACTAGATAGGTTGGTGATAGTTTTTTTTTTTTTTTGGTATAGATTGGTGATAGTTTATCTCACACTTTTCTTTCTTTTCATTTTCTCATCAACCAAACAAATTTAAAATCATCTCATTTTCATCTTATATTCTTTCCACTCTTTTTCTTTAATACATCCGAACAAAGTGTTAATGTATGTTATTAGTCCCAGAGGAGTGTATAAACTTTTTTTTTTGAAAAGTAAACTTAATCCCCACCATTTGCACGTGTGACATATTAGTCCATGGGATAATGGAAGTTAAAATATAGTAATCTATTATATTACATAGGAGGGTTTTATTTTTCACTGTTCATTCATGTTAGAGGAATTGGGGGTGTGAATAGTAAAAATGAGGGTTCTAAAAGCAACTCACTCACATTAGATTTTTTTTATCAAATTTTTTTTATTTACTATTCATTGGGGACTTTATTGTTTTTGTTGGGTCAAAGCCTATTGTGGTTCATTGACTTTTTTATATTGGGCTTTTTAATCGGGTTATACATGTTGGACCGATTTATATACGTTGTAGGTAATGACTTTATAAATTACTTGTACCCTTTACAGGAGACAGTCTTATTAAGATGTACCCTTTACATGTATCCATTTATATTTTTTTAAAAAAAATTATTATCTTTTTTGTAAAATTATTTTTTTATGAACCACATTTATCCTTCACGGGAGACAGTCTTTCTCTTATCGTTTTCTTTTTCTTTTTTTTTATTTTCACAATTTATTTTTTTTATTTTAATTATATTAAAACATTTTTTCTCATTATTTGCTCATTATTTTGTTTCGTTATAAAAGTGATATTTTTATAAACCATGAGTATTCTCCACGTGAAGCAGTTTTGATCCCACATTTATTTTTTTCATACTTTAATTTTATTTCTTATTATTATATTAAAATAATTTCTCTGATTATTTATTCATGTTTATTTGTTTTGTTTCATAAAAGCTCACATTGAGGAATACAATATATGTGTATTTACATTACTTTTAACATGATATTTCAATATATCATTTATCTTTCTATTTTTATTCATTAATGTTTTCATTTATTATTTCACTCATCTATTCTATTTATCCATTTAGTCTATATTAAAATTCCTATTTATATCACTTTTAATTTTATGCTTTTTGTTATTATATTAATATATTTTCCCTCATTATTTGTTACATTAAAAAAGCGATTTTTTTTATAAATCGCGAGTATCGTTTAAGGGAGACAATCCTACTCATATTGTTTTATTTTTTTCTTTTTTATCACACTTTAAATTTTTTATTATTATATTAAAATAGTTTCTCTCATTATTCATTCATATTTATTCTCATTTCAGTAAAGTAATTTTTTTATGATCCACAGGAAGCAGTCCGACTCCTGTCTTTTTTCCTCTTTTCTTTTTTCATCACACTTTAATTTTTATTTTTTATAATTATTATATTGAAACATCTTTTCTCATTATATTTAATCTATCTATCTATACTATTACATTTAAGAAGTTTTTTATCACTATTCATTGGGGTGCCTTAATTTTTTTATTGCCATTTATGGAAGGTTTTGTGTTACTTTTTAAGACATCAATTATTGCAATGTTTTAAATGACTAATTCTTAATAAATTTTACTTGAGTCTTGGAAAAGAAGTTTTGTCACATTGATGGGTAGAAATAGCTTTGTGTCTCATCCTTCTTTCATCTTTCATTTTACAAATTTTAAAATCAAATTATAAAGTTCACCTATGCATACCCTTCTATAATATTTTTAACAATTCATTGATTAAAATAATATTTTATTATTTTTTATTCATTTAAAATGAATTTTGATGTTATAAAAAGGAAGAGAGAGATTGAAAGAAAAATAAGGTGTGAAAAAAAATGTATAGTAAAGGAATGTGAAAATATCGTTCCAATTTTATAAGAGTGTTAAAACTTTGCAAGTCAATTTTTTTGTGTGATAAATGTAAGGAAAAGAGAAATATAAAGAAAAAAAATTAAAATAGAAGGTGAAAAATGTATGTGAAAATATGATTACTTTTTTTAAAAGTAGTAAAATTTTACAATCGATTTTTGGGGTGTGAGAAGTGTATGGAATAAGGGGGTATAAAGAAAAAAAATGATAAGAGAGAATGTGAAAGATGAGTTGCGTTCATTTAAAATAGATGAATGTTTTTTTATTATTCATTGATCGATGTATAGTGATCTTTAAATAGGGGTATATTTGGAATGCTATAATTTAAAAAAAATTAATGCATTAACCAACTTTTCTTAAACAATGTGAAACAGTTGGAAGGGTCTTATAATAAGGGACGAAGAAAGTATTTTAATGTGTTAGGTTTATTTAAAGTAGTATTAGGAAAGGAAGAGAGAGATTAAAAAAGGTGTGAAATATAGTGTATAATAAAAGAATGTGAAAATATCATCCGTCTTTATTAAGAGTCTTAAAACGTTGACAGTCTATTTGTTTGAGTGTTTAGGTGTGAGCAATGTAGGGAAAAGAGAGATATAAAAAAATACAGTGAAGAGAGAGAACGTGAAAAATATAATATGAAAATATCATTACTCTTTTTAATAATATTAAAACTTTGAGAGTCCATTTGTTTGAGTGTGACAAGTGTGTGGAAAAGAGAAATATAAAAAAAAATAAAATAATGAGAGAGGGTGAAAGATGTAAGAAACGTAAGGAAGATAGATATAAAAAAATTAACATGAAAAAAAGAATATAAACGATGGTCGAAAAGAAGAAACAGATAAATAAAAAGGAAAATTAGGTGTGAAAACATCTTATATATTTTAGAATTAAACTAGCCAGTATTTTATATATTAAACAAACATTTTTATGAAAATAAAAAAATATATATAACAAATAAAACAATTTTAAAATTTATATTTCCATATAAAAAAGAAAATATTTTAATATTGGTTCGTGTCATGTATTCTTTTTTAAATTAGTTTTTATTTTTGTCTTTTTTTCTTTAATTTTATAATTAAACTTACAAGTATCCCTTATATTGCATAGTTATTTCTATGAAGTATAAAAAATTGAATTTGATTATTACAATATTGTACTAAGGATAAGCCATGCTATATATTTTTTACATATTATTTTTATTTATCTGTATCATTATATTTTAAAGGTAATGAATTAGTTTTTTTGTCTTTACTAACGGTCCCTCTGTTAACATTCTTTGATAGTGATTTGTTAGTTTTAGGAATTTATTTGAATTTACGTACTAAAATTTAAAGGATTAAATTGAGAATAAGTATCAACTTACAAGAACCGAATTATACTTCTATTAACAGAGGGACTACTTTGACGGATGAAATAGAGATTCAGGGACTGATTTTTTGTTTTTGTCAATTCAGGGACTAACTTGACAGTGAGCAACACTTTCAGGGACCAAATTGGTGATTTATTCAATTATTATAATATAATCTTCGTTAACATATACTAATCTAAATATATTAATATGCTTACTAAAATAAAAACTAATATAAAGAATGTTATGATAAGTAACAACCTTTATGAAAATATTCTCTCAAAAAGATTTTACCTTTTAACGAATATAAATTATTTGAGTAATGAATAATTTATTATTAAATTTTAATAAAAGATTATGTATTTATAATTTGGTAACAAATTCACATAGTTAGTTGAAAACTTTATTTTATTTTAATACGTGATTAAATCAAATTTGACTCTTCCTCTTTTAAACAATTTTTATAAAGAATTGATTAAAAAACATGAATTAGTTGTAACATGAAAAGATCAAAGTTTTATAAAATATGAAAAATAATTAATATTAAATATAAAAATAATTTATTTTTTCAAAAATATTTTAAGGTTACTAAAAATGAATTACAATATAAAAATGTAAGTACTTAATATTTTTATTTTAAAAATTTTAAAAATTCATTTCATTGATAAAAACTTAGTTTATTCACAATTTTCATATATTAGTTTTTATATATATCTTTGTTTAAATTAAAAAATTAAATTAAATATATATAATAGATTTTTTTATGATATAAAAAATTAATTATGAGACTAGTTCTTACCATTTGCAAACGTTAGTTTCAATAATTCCTCGGCTCCTGGCAGTCAGAGTCAATTATTGTTAATAGGCTGCTGATTGTGCTAAAGTGGATAAAATAACCTCAAATATGTCAATTTAGTTCTTGTCCCAAAAATACAAAAATCCCCCAATTCCTTTCATCACTTTCATCCCCCACCTTGCTTCCATGGTAAGGTATCTTATGACACAATTTTGCTGTCTGGGAACTGTGATTGCTTAGTAACTTTCCCTCCATTCTCATTGTTATTCCCATACATGTATAACTTTAATGATAATCATCACCCTATTTTTACACTAGCTAGTAAAGAAAAACGCAGTTAGGTTAAAGCTATATATGCTGTCTGTTAACGTTAAGGGCCCGTTTGGTACACATCATATGATAGGATAGGATAAGATAAGAGAGTTGGATAGTGACATGATAGGATAAGAGCAGGATAAGCTCTTATCCTATCCTATGTTTGATGTACACCAGGATAAGAAGACAGATATGGTTATTTTATCTCATCCTATATTTGAGATGGACAGATTAAGGTAGGATGAGATATAAAGAATATTAAAATGACAAAATTACCCTTATTACAAATTTAAATTTTTTTTTTGCTTTTTAGCAAGCACACATAAATAAAAAAATATTTTTTATTAAAAAATATTTAAATTTATTTTACAAAAAAATAAAAATATTAAAAATATTAAAATTAATATCAAAATTACCATAAAAAGTCGTTATTACAAAGAGAGAGTGAGGAGAGAGAAGGGAAAGAGAGAGAGAAAGGAGAGAGAGGAAAGAGGGGTGAGGGAGGAGAGAGGGGGGGAGAAATATAGGAAAGGTCAGAGGATAGGAGAATAGGGCCTTTTCTCTCTTCCTCCGGGGGAGAGAGGAAAGAGAGGAGGAGAGAGGGAGGGAGAGAGAAAGAAGGGGAGAGGAAGAGGGAAGAGAGAGGAGAGAGAAAGTGGGGGAGAGAGGAGAGAGAAGGAGGAGAGAGGGAAGAGATAGGAGAGAGAGAAAGAGAGGATAAAGGAGGGGGAGAGAGAGGAGAGGGGGAAAGAGTAGGAGAGAGAGGGAGGAGAGGAGAGAGAAAGAGGGGGGAGAGAGGAGAGAGAGAGGGAAGAGATAGGAGAGGGAGGAGGAGAGAGAAGGGGGGAGAGAGGGAGGAGGAGAGAAAGAGAGAGGAGGAGAGAAAGAGAGGATAAATGAGGAAGAAATTTTTATTATCTTATCATATCCTATCACTCCCTAACCCAGCTCCCCCCTCAGGATAAGAATTACACTAGAAGGATATGATAGGATAAGCAACAGGATAAAATTATCATATCATATTGGTGCAACAAACACATGATAAGTGACAGGATAGGATAAAATTATCATATCCTGTCCTGTGCACCAAACGGGCCCTAAATAACTTTGGATAACGACGGAGACCAACGTGACCGAAATTTGCAAACGTTTGGTGCTTATTTTTAATTTCTATTACCTCATGGACTAATATGATACACTGTGTATACATTGGGGATTAATTTGATAATTTACTCTTTTTGTCATGATATTATTATATTTATTTTTTTTCTCTAAAACCAACTTTTACTATAAGTTGTTTTTCTTTTTAATTTCTTATTTATAATCTTTCTTAATATAATGTACACAAATTTAAGTAATTCATATTTAATATGAGTTTTATTATTATTATTATTGTCTTTTAATTAATATAATTACCAATCAATAAATTGAATACATACTTATTTATGTCCAACAAAATTAATGACCTTATTTTAAAAGGAAAGTAAAAATAAGTAATTTAGGACATATGCTTATTCCCAGGAAATTAATTTAATTTAATTAATTAAATTTCCAAAAAAAAAATTGTGGTCAATGTAATGGTAAATATAGTTTTGTGGTCAATAATTTTATTCCTATATATAAGTACACTTATCCATAATTTTGGATGATTCTAAAATATTATGATTTTGAAAATTAAAATATTTTTTTTGTACATGTTGATTAATTAGTTATATCTAGTAATATTGGCTTTTAAGTTTTAATAATATATGAATTGGAATTAAAACTTTTTTTAAAGCATAAAAGATTCATATATATAATGATAATTATGAGTAGTAATTTATTCTAAGACATGATTTTATATGTGTGCATAATTTCAAAAGCTTATAAAAAATATAAGACTTAAATATCATTTTGGTCCCTACATTTTTTTGTGTTTTTTGTTTTAGTCCCTGTCAACTTTTTTTTTTTTAAATTTAGTCTCCATTTTTTTAAATGTGTGTTATTTTAGCCCCTGCCGTTAAAAGGGTTAACGGTATTGATGACTTGACAAACGTTTAGTCCTGCTCGGATGGTATCCTTCTCTCTTACCAGCATTGACATTAATCCCCGTTTTTCCTGCTCGGATGGTATCCTTCCCGGATGATATCCTTCGTGGATGACATTGAGCACATATTGTAGCCTGCTCGGATGGAACTTAGAATGATCTGGCCTACCTCTTCACCTTGGTCAAATCATTTCGAGTTTCATTCGAGCAGAATACCACCCGAATAGGATACCATCTGAGCTCAATACCATCCGAGCATGATACAATCCGAGCTCAACAACATCCGAGCAGAATATCATCCGAGTTCAATACTATCCGAGCAAGACTAAACGTTTGCCACGCCATTAATCCTGTTAACCCTTTTAACGACAAAGACTAAATTAACATACGTTTGAAAAAGTGGGGAATAAATTTTAAAAAAAGTTGGCAGGGACTAAAACCAAAAACATAAAAAGTTTGCAGGGACTAAAACCAAAAGTGTCAGGGACTAAAATAACATGCATTTGAAAAAGTGGGGATTAAATTTAAAAAAAAAAGTTGGTAGGAACTAAAACTAAAAATACGAAAAGTTGGCAAGGACTAAAACCAAAAGTGTGAGGAACTAAAATAACATACATTTGAAAAAGTGAGAACTAAATTTTAATAAAAAGTTGGTAGGGACTAAAACAAAAAATACGAAAAAAATGTAGGGACCAAAATGATATTTAAGCTAAAATATAATAATATATAAAATTTGTGCATTATTTATTTAATACTCATCTAAAGACAAGCGTTATTTTATTAATGAAAAATTGAACGTAATTAATGGGTTGAAAATATAAAAAAAACATTTAATACTTACTTCATTTATAGGAGAAAATCTTATAGGAAAAACAAGTAAAACATTTAGATTTATCGAAAATCCATCTAATATAAGAAAATCTTATCCACATGGTAGAAATTAAAAATGAAGATTTATTGGTAGCAAAAAACATTTAATTTTTGTGCCCGTTCGATAAGGAAAGTCGACTTGTAAATCTGATGATCAGATCAAGCTCCACGTGGCCAGACAGAGCCGTCATTTGAAGCCAAAAAGCGGGCCCCACATTATATCCATTGATTCACAGGTGTCGTTCAGCACACTTTCACACAGACTACGTCAAATTACAAAACTAACCCTAATGTTCATTCAAAGTATACTAATATCCTACCTACCTATATCTGTCTTTCGCAAATCAAGGGAAAGGAAAGGAACCCCTCCACCCGAACGACGCGCTTATTGTTATACCTTTTTCGCCCTCTCATCGAACAATTCCAGGCCCAGCCCACAGCCTCTCTCTCCCATAGGGTCTCTGTCTCTGTCTCTCTCTTTTTTAGGGTTTTCGGAATCTCCGTCGTCTTCTATCATCATGGTTCAGCTGATGAAGAATTCTCCGAACTCCCAAACGGCGTCGTTCCGCGATACCAAGGCGTCGGTGAAGCTGGAGATCGTCGAAGACCCACTGGAAGAAGAGCATGGCCCCCTCAACAAACGCCACAAACCCTCCTCCTCCCCTTTGCAAGAGGTTCGTGTGGGTTCTCTCTCGTTTTTTAATTTAGGGCTTGTTTGGTTGTTCGCTAAATGATCACCTTCTTTGTTTAAAAATGATTTTCTCGTGTGATCTTAAACGCGCATGCCTAGGTTGATCTCAATTGTTCTCGTGTTGTTTTTCACTAACTAGGCATTTACAAACTAGCTCGTACAAATATCATCATACTTTCATCCTGCATTGACTTATTTTAATTTCTTTGAAGCTGTGAATTCCGAATTGTATTTATTTATTACTAGTAATTATTAGATATGATCATGTCGGATACGCTTATGGCTTTTGAGAATAGGGTCAGATATTCATAGTAAACTCAAATTTGATTTTATTTTCTGTTTCATGAACAATTTTTACTCATACGGATACTCACTCATGCTGGTTTGCACGACTTGTCGTTTAACATGAGAATAGTTAAAAGTTCTTGTATTAAATCAAATTCTTGGATGTAAGTTTAATATGTTCCTTGTTTTAACATCTTATTCCCTTTGTGCATGGTCTACTAATTGTTTAGCAATGGAGTGCTTCAAATGATTCTTCTGTTGGTCCTTCTTCCCAAGTCGATATACTTGATGAGCCTAGCCCTTTGGGTTTGCGTCTGAGGAAGAGCCCATCACTGTTGGATTTGATTCAGATGAAACTTTCTCAAGGAAGTATGTTTGTTGGAAACACACAAAGTGAAAATTCAAGCTCTGGGTTTATAAAGGAAAGTAGAGTTGGTGCTGTATCAGGTACTACTGACAAGCTTAAGGCTTCAAACTTCCCAGCTTCACTTCTAAGGATTGGTTCATGGGAGGTATATGTTTTAGATTCTTCATGTCACTAGTATATTTAGAAACGTATTTTGTTGATGAATTTAGATGCTGAAACTTCTCTTTATGGTGGCAGTATAAATCAAGATACGAGGGCGATTTAGTGGCAAAGTGTTACTTTGCTAAACATAAGCTTGTTTGGGAAGTACTTGAAGGTGGTCTCAAAAGTAAAATAGAAATTCAATGGTCAGATATCATGGCACTTAAGGCACATTGTCCTGACAATGGTCTTAGCTCATTGACTGTTGTGGTAATTTATTTCCCTATCTATCTCTACTCTAGCCACTTGAATATTTCTTTAAGGCCTATGAATGGGTTATAGTTCAGGTTGTCATTGACCCATTGGCAAATTTGTGTGTGGCAGCTTGCTAGACAGCCTCTTTTCTTCAGGGAGACAAATCCTCAGCCTAGGAAGCATACCCTATGGCAGGCAACTGCAGATTTTACTGATGGACAGTGTAGCAAACATAGGTTTGTTCTTCTGTTTTCCTCTGATATGTGGATGTGGGCTCAACTTTTATATGCATTGGTATTTGGTGGTAACTATTCAAAAGCATTATAACATTGATTTATCATAAGTTGGGGCTGGAGAATTATAACATTTTAGCAGCATTTAATATAAGCATTCATAAGTATTAAAGACTGATTAGTACCAATGGGAAATCTGAGACGGTGAATATAAGAAAGTGACAGTGCATTGAAATAATTGAGGAATAGAGGTATAGTGCCATTTGATATTGTATTTTGTTGACTTTAAAGGACACTATGCATATTTAAAGCATTTATAGTCAGTATTGCAGTTTAAATTGAAAAAAGAAATTGGGAGGGGGGGGGGTAGGGGTGGCAGTTATGATAGTTTTTTTTAATTCCCATAGAGGTCTTACCATGCGTTTTAGCCCTATTTACAAGGTTGTGATGTTTGAATACTCAATCTTTTGGTTTTATAGGCTGCATTTTTTGCAATGCCAACCAGGGCTTTTGGCCAAACATTTTGAAAAGCTTATCCAGTGTGACATGCGTCTTAATTTCTTAAGCCGGCAACCAGAGATAATTTTGGATTCACCATATTTTGATGCACAACCTCCTGCCTTTGAGGACCCAGAGAATTCAAAAGATCATGATCTGTGTCAAGTCAGTGGTAAAGGATCTTCCACATCTTGTTTTCAGGACCAAGGATCTCCTCAGGCATCCATGTCATCATCATTTAATATTGAACGTAATGATCCTCCTGGGATGACTATGGATAGTCTCCCCCGAGATGCACCTTCCCCCAGTTCAGGTACTTACAAGCACTTGGCTCGTGTTCCCTTTTGTTTCATGCTTCAGTTGAACTTGAACCCCCTACTCCTCCCCCTAAAGAACAAAAACATTTATAGAGAAGAGGAACACTCCATATACAGTAATATTCACAATGGTTCGTGCCATATGTAGAAGTATTTGTCTTTAGGTTTTCCATGTGCATCTGCCTTGTATTTTAATGGGATATGGTGTGGATTTCCTCAATAGACTTAGACATTCTGTCAATGTACTAGGCCTGGTAATTAACTACAATTCATTGGTCATTTCTGTAGTTTATTCATTAATCCACGTTCTTGGTGTTGTTAGATATCTGAAGCTTTGACATGTGTGTGTCACTCCTGTGATTTGTGGTGATTTTTGACTTAATTGTTTTCTTTGCCTGTCTTTTACATATACAAGTCATGGACTGTCCTTCAATTGATGGGAGTACAAGTTCTGAAACTGATTCCAAGGGCCCAAGAAATTTGGATCAGATAAAAGTGCCTGGACTCAAACCTTCTATGTCAATGAGTGATTTTATTGGCCAAATTGAACTCCACTTGTCAGGGCAAATGACCTCTGGGAATCGACCCTTCTCTGCTGGAGGATCAGAGTACCAGGAGATCCTGGAGGACATTACACAACATCTGCTCAGTGACAATCAGGTTGCAACAGCTTCTGATGAAAAATCGCTCATGTCAAGAGTCAATTCTCTCTGTTGTCTTCTACAAAAGGACCCTTTAACAGTGCAGAATTCACACTCTATGGAAGGTAGTACTGCTGAAGGACCTGGTGATGGAAAAGGTGTCAAGCCTTCCGAGGAGGACTTGAGGGATGCTTCTGGTGGCAAGCAAGCAGCAGGCATGTCTAGGAAAGACTCGTTCAGTGATTTGCTTCTCCACCTTCCTCGAATTACATCTCTTCCAAAGTTCTTGTTTAACATATCAGAAGAGGATGGTGACAGTCAAGGCAGATAGTTACATAAGCAAGTATAGAGCTTCCTGGCAGAGTCTCTCTGTCTTCGTAGACATGTGCAAGTTTACCTTGGGAAACATTGGGATTTGGAAAAGTTGTTTTAATGAAGAATCCTGGTAGGGCCCTTGTAAAAATTGTCAAGTAGGTATTGTAGCTCTATTTGTTTTTTTTCTCCCTTGCCTTTTGGGTCTCGTGGACGGTTGTTGTCTGCTTGTAAGTAAATCATGTGTTGCCTGATCAAATATCAGCTGTTATGGATGGTATTTTGTGTCTTTCCTTTGAATAGAATAGAGCAAATTATTTGATTAAGATCATAAGCTGTAGTTGATACTATTTCACTGGCAGGCGCAGTTAGAATATATTGATCAAATAATAAAGTACCCTCTACCCCCGGAGGGACCATAATGGAAGAAGCCTAGGAACAGAGGTTGAATTAAAAGATAGAAATGTATTATTACCAGAAGTTGAATTTGGACATAATTCTCGTTCTCGTTCTCGTCCTCTCGTGTGTAGGAATGCCCCTTTTGAGGTCTAAAGGTAATGGGATAATGGCACGCCTACGGCCTACCCAACAGCAGCCTCAAATCCTTTTGCGGTCATTACCACCGTCTATCAATTTTCGTTCACTTTTTTAAAGAAAAATATTCTGAATTGCTTTTGGATATGAGTTGTGGCTCAGTTGGAAACGCAGATTGAGATTGTGGGAAGAGCTCCCGGGTTTGATCCCCACTAAACACTCTTAGGGAGGGGTGAAGAGCTTTAATTGTGACTAAGTCCCGAATAAGATTACCCCTGGTAATAGGGGATAACTATGATTAACACAAAAAATATGGGTTGATTAAAAACTTTTACCAGTTACCACAATAACTCAGCTTCCTATATCACAAACTGGGTAAATTAGGTTAATTTGGGTTGAGGGATCACCAGTGGGTTGGTAAAATATAAACTCTCATTTTTGCGGGTCAAAAGTGGGTCAACGCACCTAACTCGCGAGCCAAAGTGGGTTCGAGTCGGGTTGAGGTGAGTTGTCTCACATTTTAATTTTTATTTAATTTTATATTTTTTAAATCATTTTTATAATTTTTTCTAATTTTTTGACTTTTTTTTATTAATTTTTTATTATTTTAATAATTTTTTAAGTTAGGTGAGCCAACCCGCTTAACCCACCAACCCGCGGTGGATCGAGTCGGGTTGGTATTTTTTCAGCTCACCAGAAAAGTGAGCCAACCTGGCTCGGCTCACTTTTAGCCTAACCCGTGGTGAGCCAACCCGAGTAAGATAACTTATTCATACACCAAAATTATACAATAACTTATACAATACACTTTTTTTCTCTATATCTCTTCATCATATCCCACATTTCTCTCTCTTTTATTTCTTTTATCTCTACACCTCTCCTTGTTGTATATTATGTTGTACAAACAACATTTCTCAATTAGGTTTATAGCCTGCTTGGTTTGGCGTTCAACTTTACAAAATCATGGTTTCGCGTAATTGACTTTAAATCACTTTCGTCCAACGTGCTTCGTAAAATATGCCTTATTCATCTCAATCATTAATTTCCAAAATCAATTCTACTGAACTGTAAACCAAATGGACACTTAGTCTTTTAATAATTTGGGTTTAACTTGGAGCACGAAAAATATTTCGACTTATAGCCTGTTTGTATTAATGTTTAAAACTCCGTTGCATGAATTTTAAAGCCTCATATGTGAGACACAAGGGTTGTTATGTTTGAAAAAACGTCTATTTGAATGGTTCTCAATGGAAAGTTAAATGTACACTTAGACGTCAACTAAAGCCATCCGTTGGGAGATTATGAATAAACAAAAACCGGTGCCCATTTGTTTTTTAATTAGACACGGTGTAGAATTAATTTAACAGATTTGATTTTAAATCACTTCCATCCATTAGGTTTAACTCATCTAGATTCAATTCTACTCAACGGTAAACAAAATAAATAAAATATCATCCTGACATGCAAGTACTTCCACACCATTTTGGGTGTGGGTTTTGGTTTGGGGTTAATCTATTTACCTCATCCTTTAGTCAGTTTATATATATATATATATATATATATATATATAAATTTTAAAAGAGGGGAGAAAATCTAAGTATTATTATGAAATAGATGGATTCTTGGTTGTATTTTCGTGTTTATATTTGTTAATACATTTTTTTGTAAACCATGTCTTAATTTATATTGGTTCAATGTTTAATATGTATGTCTATAAGATGTTAAATTATTGTAAGATTGTGATTGATTGTTGTCTAACTGTTACGGTCTAAACCTAAGGCCCAATAGCCAAAATGGCCCATGCACAATATAATTATCATATCCATAATTATGTGATAAATAATTATAATATCCACGCGCAATATAATTATCATATCCATAATTATATCACATATAATTATGATATCCTTAAATATATGATATATAATTATCATATCCATAATTATATCACATATAATAATGGTATCCTTAAATATATGATATATAATTATAATATCCATAATTATATGACGATATCTGTTAAACTTACTCCTTTTACATCTGCGCCCACTTACCATATTTATACAGGGAAAACCCTATAAATAGAGAACATTTACAAATCATAAGGTACGCAATCTGACCCAGTCAATCACTTTGACCGTTCTTATACCTTTCTGACTTAGGCGTCAGAGTCCCTTCGCAGGTACACCCCTGGGTTCAACCCGGATTACGCATCTCCAAGCCGGATCCAGATCCGAGTCTCACCTGCTGACTCAGACCCAGGTTCGAGTTCTCTACCAGAACATTTGGTGCTAGAAGGAGGGCCTCCCCCTATCCAGCATGACAGTCACCACTCGTCGTCAGCAAACTCGGCCCCGTCCTCAGCCAACACCCGAAGGCTGGGTGGAGGACCTCGGAGCCGGAGACGGTTTAGCTGAACAAGAAGGAACTTTACACCCACAGGTCGAAGTCGAACAACATAAAGAGGATAATCAATCTGATCCCCGAGACGAAGTGATTCGGCGCCTCGAGGCTTAGATCAAAGAGCTTCAGGAACAACGCCAACGCCACTCCCACGAGTCACACCCGAAGGAGGTCGGAGACCCGGCCGCGAATCACATTGAGGAGCGCCTCAGGCACATGGAGCGCAGCATAAACCCTCAACCTCAGCCTCAACCCACCACCCAGTCTCGGCCCGCATCAGACAGGGACCACCAGGAAGTCCAACAACCAAGGGCTACAGGTCAACTAGCCCCTTTCAGACACCCATTCTCTGAGAGGTTAGTCCGGGTCGAAATACCTGAGCAGTACAAGAGAGCACTTCCCACTGAGTCCTTCAATGGCACAACAGACCCGGTCAAACATCCGAACGCCTTCACCAATGAAATGCTTTTCGTTGGCGCCCCCAAAGCCATCATCTGTCGTTCTTTCCACAGAACGTTGAAGGGAGAAGCCTTAGCTTGGTTCAAAACTCTCCCCTTGGGCTCCATAGATACCTGAGAGGACATGCACCACACCTTCCTGGGATGATTCACAATCTCCACCGAGATCCCCAGAGATCAATTCACACTAGCAAAGGTCAAACAGAACAAGGATGAGCCATTTAGAAGTTTCCTAGCCCGATTCTATAAAGAGTGTGCTTTAATCCCGGACCTGGCCGAGAACGTCCAGCTCGTGTGCGCCATGTCGGCCCTCTCACCGGGCTCTCCCCTGGCCATCTCCTTGTCAGAAGAACCGGTCCGGTCGATGGAACAGTTTAGACAGCGTTCACACAAGTATGTGGGACGAGAAGCTCACTTGGCCGTAGCCGCCAAACATGACACTCACCAGAGACCAGGTCGAGATTCCTATCAGGACCGACATAAAGGGAAAGACCGAGGACACCATCAGCAGGACCAACATCGGCACCCCAAAGGCCGATACAATAACTATCCGTCCCTGAACACCAACTCGGGAAAGATCCTGAAGGAAGTAATGCACACTGAGTTTGCAGACATACTGAAACCCCCACCTCTCAAAGCCTCGGCTCAGAAGGACAAATCTAAATATTGCTCTTTCCATGAGAGATATGGGCACAACACAGATGAATGCATACAGTTACGTGACCTCATTGAGCAGCTTATCCGGGATGACCGACTTGATCGATACGTGAAGAAAAACCGGTCTCAAGGAGGATATAAAAAGAATGACAAGCGGAAGAGATCACCCAGCCCTGATGGGGGAAAAGACAAGAAACAGAAGCGTCCCACATCCCCCAAGAAGTATGACAACAAAGAAGACAAATCCGGCTCTAGCAGTCACACAACTCAGACTACACCAAGGGTGAGGATAAATATGATTTCAAGAGGATTCGCTGGAGGTGGATTGACAAATAACTCCAGAAAGAGGCACCTGCGTGAAGTCTACAATGTCGAACAGTCCGACTTGAAGACAGTGGCTCAGAGACCCCAGAACTCGGTCATCGCTTTCTCGGACGAAGACTTCTTCGATGATGTGATTGATCACGATGATCCATTCGTGATACGTTCCCTGATAGGAGACGGAGATGTCGGACGCGTGTTTGTTGACCAAGGCAGTTCAGCCGACATCCTTTTCTACAGGACCTACACCCAACTGCTCTTACCCCCAGAGTCACTATTACCCTACTCAGGAGATCTCGTGGGCTTCTCGGGAGAGAGAATTCAATCCAAGGGATACCTTTAGACCACACTCAGGGTCGGCTCTGAAGCCGAGAACAAATCCGTCTCATCCAAATTCCTAATAGTTGATTGCCCTAGCTTATACAATGCTATTCTCGGACGCCCATCCCTAAACGCTCTAGAGGCAATTATTTCCACCAAACACCTGGTGATGAAGTTCCCTGGCCGAGACGGAAAGGTGATCACTGTTCAAGGAGACCGGAAAGAAGCAAGAAAGTGTTACAATGCTGCTCTCACCACTGTACCCACATCTCAGCCAGAAAAAACAGTTCCCAGAGGTCAAGTCCACATGATCGGTCTTGACCATAGAGCCGAGACGGATCCCAAAGGACGAGAAAGAACCGAGCCGGCTGCAAAGACAAAACCTTTCCAGATTGGGGTTTCAGCAGAACAGACAACCAAAATCGGCTGTGATATGGATCCCACCATGGAAGACAGATTGAAGTCTCTGCTTTCAAAAAATTCAGACCTGTTTGCATGGACATCGGCTGACATGCCGGGTATTGATCCGAGCTTCTACGGTCATAAGCTATCCGTTGATCCCAGTGCCAAGCCGGTCGCCCAGAAGAAAAGGAAAATTGGTCTTGAGAGGTAGCAGGCCGCCAACCAGCAGTTTGAGGAACTCCTCAAGGCCAAATTCATCAGGGAATGTAAATACGTCACCTGGCTATCCAATGCCGTCTTGGTGAAGAAGTCAAACGGCAAATGGAGAATGTGCGTGAATCACACAGATTTGAATAAAGCATGCCCTAAAGACCCTTTCCCACTTCCCAACATCGACCAGCTGGTCGACAATTCATCAGGGTATCGTTGGTTGTCCTTTATGGATGCCTACTCAGGTTACAACCAAATACCTATGGACCAGGACGATGAAGAGAAGACGACCTTCATCACTGACAAGGGGATCTACTGCTACACCATGATGCCCTTTGGCTCGAAGAATGCTGGTGCCACATACCAGAGAATGATGACTAAGGTCTTTCGTGATGTGATGGGGAGCACAGTTGAAGTCTACATAGATGATATTATAGCAAAGACAGCTGAGGGAAACGACCACGTGGCCGACTTGGAGTTAGTCTTTGACCGTCTCAGGAAGCACAACATGAGACTTAACCCCCTTAAGTGCTTATTCAGAGTACCTTCAGGACACTTTCTGGGTTTCCTCCTCACCAGCAGAGGAGTGGAAGCAAACCCAGACAAGTGCAAAGCTGTGTTAGAAATGAAGAGCCCAACTTGAAGTAAATGGTTGGATCACAAGAAGGGGGGTTGAATTGTGATTCCTTTAAAATTCTGCAAGTTATCTTCTAATAAAATTCTGCTCAAGGTAAGTTCTTGGCTTTTATTAGAAGATGGATTCCCAAAAGGTTAATTTTAAGTATAATGCTTATTATGCTGAAAATAGGATTCCTTTGATGGAATCAATTAAGTTAGCACTTACTTAGGTATTAGGTAGCTTTTAAAATCTTTTATGATCATGCAATAACTAAGAGTGTAAGGAAAAGAAGAGAACACAAAGGATTTATACTGGTTCACCTTTTCCAACCAAAGGCTACATCCAGTCCCTACCTCAAGTAGGATTTTCTCACTAACTCAATTACAACCTTGGGTACACACTACCACTAGTATTCTTTTCTCACAGCCTCTTCAGGCTTCTTTCAGAAACACCAAACACTTAGAAACAAGTTCTGTCTTCTTACAGTACTTTCTGCAGAAGCACAGAACCTGAAATCTGCAGAACTTGCTTCTGCAGATCCCAACCTCTCACAGGCTCACTCTTGAGCCTTTACAACCTCTCAAATACTTCACCTGATCAGTCACAAGAGATTTTATAGCCAACCAATCTCTCTGACTCAGTAGAAGCACAAAGCTACAAAGGTAAAGTACACAAATCTCACAAAGCTCACTAGATTACAATCAGAACAGCAGCAGCAGCTTCTAGTGAGCAAAACTCCCCCTCAACAATGTATATTAAACAATGAGAGAAAAACTGAGGAGAGAGAAAAAATGTTCCAGAAGCTAGCAATGTAAGACCAGATATTGTTTTATGCTTCTGGAGAGAGAGGTGTGTCTCAATGTAAAGAGAGCACCTCCTTTTATAGGTGAGGAGCTTTGTAGCCGTTGGAATGAGCCTCAGATGGTCCAGCTGTGTTGTATTGACAGGTCTCTTTCAGGTACAGCTGCAAAAGCTGACAGATACAGCTGTCCAGTTGACTGTCTTTTGTGCTTCTGCAGAACTTGCTTCTGCAGACAGCAAAACTAGCTCATTTTTTCACCTATGCTTCTGTGGATAAGCTGAGGAAGATTTCTGGATTATTTCAAGTGTATGTTGACTTCTGTAACTCAGCTAAATCATTAGAAGAATCATTTTCTTATTTTTGCCTTAATCTGCTGCTTCTGCAGAGTTTATGTATATATGCTGCTTCTGCAGAATTCTGTGTACATGCTGCTTCTGCAGAATTTTGCTTCTGATGAACTGCAGATGTTTCTCTTGCTTCTGTGGACTATTTGAGGTTCCACAGTTGATATGTCTTGAGCATAAAGTGCTATTATTGCTTTGTTCTTGAAATCTTCTCTTAAAGTGAATCTTCCTTCTAATATGTCTTCATTTGATGTTCTTTGGAAGCTTCTTCATGCTTCTAGAAGATGTGAGAAGTGCTTAACAGCTTCTGATTACTTTGAATGAGTTATCTTGAATTTACTCATTTTCAAGTTGTCCTTCACAGATTTGTCATTCCGTTTCAGTTTGCTGCTTCTGCTGGTTATTGGAATGAAATTTCTCATGTATTTCATGCTTCTTATGTTTCTCATATTTCTCCTTCTTCAAAATTTGACCTGTTGCTTCTGGATACATACTCAAATGAAAATGATTAGTCTTCTTTGAAATCAGAATTATACTAAGTTCCATTTGATTTGGTTGTCATGATTAAAACCACTTTGAGGGGATATTTGAACCTTACACAACTTGCATCAAGGAGATACAACAACTCAATGGGAGAATCACGGCCCTCAGCCGATTCATCCCCAAGGCGGCCACAACCTCCCTTCCTTTCTTTCAGCTACTTCGCAAGGGGAAGTCCTTCACTTGGTCAAAAGAATGTGAAGCTTCCTTTCAGCAGCTGAAGCATACAGTGACAAACCCACATATTCTAGTGAAGTCGGCCCCAGGGTAACATCTATACCTCTACATCTTCGTTACCAACCAGGCTGTAAGTTCGGTTTTGGTTAAAGAAGATGGACGCAACCAACTCCCCATCTACTTCATCAGCAAGGCACTCCAGGGAGCCGAGTTGAGATATCAGAAGTTAGAAAAAGCTGCTTTGGCCGTACTGACCACCACCAGAAGATTGAGACACTATTTCCAGGGACACAAAGTCACAGTTCAAACTGACTTACCCCTCAGACTCGTCCTTCACAAGCCGGACCTCTCTGGGTGCATGACTGCCTGGACCTTGGAGTTATCAGAGTTTGACATACACTTTGAGGGACGCACTACCCTCAAAAGTCAAGTTCTAGCTGATTTCATTGCTGAAATGACCCATCCCGAAGAGTCGTCTACTGCTGAATGGACCGTCTTCGTTGACGGCTCTTCCAATAAAAAAGGTGCTGGAGCCGGGATAGTTTTGGAAGGGCCCAATGGAGTCTGCATTGAGAAGTCTCTAAAATTCGAGTTCCAAACCTCGAACAATCAAGCCGAGTATGAAGCATGCATTGCAGACCTCTTGATGGCAAGGGAAGTGGGTGCTAAAAAAGTCCTTGTATGCAGTGACTCCCTACTGATGGTATCTCAAATCAAAAGGGAATACCAAGCAAAGGAACCACCACTACAAAAATATATGGAGAAAGTAAAGGTGTCGAGCGACGGGTTTGAAGAAATCATCTTCCAACACGTCCCCAGAACCGACAATACCAGAGCTGATATCCTATCCAGACTGGCAAGTACAAAGAAACTTGGGAACAACAAGTCGGTCCTCCAAGAAGTCATCTCAACCCCACGGATACCAGAACCGTCCCTGCTGCAAATAGAAGAATCCAGCTCATGGATGACACCCATTAAGACTTACATCTTGATGGGCACACTCCCTGAAGATGAAAAAGAGGCCAGAAAACTGAGACGATTAGCATCCCATTTCACGGTCGTCCAGGATAGATTATATAAGAAAGGATTCTCGACCCCTCTCCTCAAGTGCGTTGATGATAACGAAGCAAAATATGTGTTGGCCGAATTACATGAAGGCAGCTACGGGAACCACCAAGGGGGACGGACACTTGCAAGAAAAGCTCTCAGGGCAGGGTATTACTGGCCGACTTTAACTTAAGACTCCATGGACTATGCCAAGAAATGTGAAGTATGCCAAAAGAACGCTTCCATCCACCATCAACCTTCATCTGAGGTAACAACCATCACGGCCCCTTGGCCTTTTCATCAATGGGGGATTGACATACTCGGTCCTTTTCCACCAGCTCCCGGGCAAGTCAAATTTCTGGTAGTAGCAGTCGACTACTTCACCAAATGGATTGAAGCAGAACCTCTTGCCACAATCACCTCAGCAAAAGTGCAGAAATTTTTTTACAAGAACATCGTCTCAAGGTTCGGGATACCACACTCTGTAATCACGGACAATGGGACGCAATTCACTGATAAAAAGTTCAGAGAACTGCTGTCAGAACTAAAGATCAAACACCACTTCACTTCAGTGGAACACCCACAAACCAATGGCCAAACTGAGTCTGCAAATAAGGTGATTCTCAAAGCCCTTAAGCGCAGATTGGACAACGCCAAAGGCAACTGGGTGGAGCAACTCGACCATGTACTCTGGGAATACCGTACCACTCCTCAGTCTTCCACCAATGAAACACCTTTCCGGCTCACATATGGGATTGAAGCACTCATTCCGGTCGAGATGGGGGAGCCGAGTTGGAGAGTGCAGAATTTCAACCAAGACTCTAATGACAAAGCAATTCAGGAAGAGCTAGATTTCTTGGATGAAACCCGGGTCGTAGCTCACGTCCGGGAATCAACTCTGGAAGAGTGCTTCACAACACGACGCAATGCTAAAGTGATAGCTAGAAGCTTCCAACCCGGAGATCTCGTTCTGCGCAGAGCCGACATCGGCAACAAAAATGCAGCCCAAGGAAAACTGGCAGCAAACTGGGAAGGTCCCTACAGAGTCGTCGAGGTAACCGGGAACGGAGCATACAAGATAGAAACTCTTGAGGAAAAGCCTGTACCAAGATTCTGGAATGCAGACAAGCTCAAGACCTATTATTCCTAAGTTATTTTCTTATTATTTTGTTAACCGGATGCGAAGAGCATCTCGGCCTAATATTTTTAAAGGCGGATACGAAGAGTATCCCGACCCAATATTAATAAAACGCAGTTGCGACGAGCAACTTGCTTTCTACAACTTTCCTTTCCCTTTCGCCTAAACCGGACGCCTACAAAAGAAATTTTTCTCGCAAATTCGAGACAATAAGCGTTACAAACGTATTAACGTTAAAAGCGCGAAGCAAAATTAAGATACAAATGTAACGAAACGATTCGAGACGATAAGCTTATCAGCGTTGAAAGCACGAACCAAAAGACAAACACACCAAATTAATGTAAAAATAAGAATTTACTCTAGCCGAGACGAGAAGGTAAAGGAACCACTTAGACATGAAACATCGTTTATACAAAAAGTAGGATAAACACTGCAGAGAAAAGTACAAGTTGAAAAACAAAGGGAATCACTCTTCATACGAGCCGACTTCTTCCCCTAAGCCGTCTCCACCCTCAGTCTGGGTGAAATCCATGTCGACCCGGACATCATCATTATTGCCTTGGGCGTTTCGCAAGGCCCTCAACTGTCTCAATGCCGCAGAAGCCATCGAAGCTGCAAAGACAAAGTCGAACGGTTAGCCGAGACGAAAAAAGAATGTAACACACAGATATTTAGAACAAATCACACCAATTCTAGAACCAGTGTTACGAGCCGGACCATCTAGTATTTTCTTACTAGAAAACAACCCACACTCCTTGACCGACTTCCTAAATAACTTCCTAACGGCCAAATCCTGTGGGGATAACGCTGACTTAACCACTTCAAAATCGGACGACTTCTTGTCGTAATGCCGGCTGGTCCAGTAAATGTGAAACTTTGGAGTATTGGACTCCTCCTCCTCCTAAAAAGGCTTCACCCCTTTATTGGCCTGAACTTGAAAAAATTCTTGTTTAAAAGAAATACTCCCCCTTTTACCCGACTCCGCGTAGGGGGTCAATATTTTCCTATCACTGAACCCCCTCAATGATATCCAACTCTTCAAAGTCTCCGACTTCTTCTCCTTCGGATGCTTCCTCAAGACTTGGAAAAAATGAAAAAATAACTTTATAGACGGCTCAAACCCGAACTCGGCCATCAAAAAATCAAAGCACCTGATGAAAGCCCACGAATTGGGGTGCAACTGTGAGGGAGCACAAGTAAGATAATCTAACACCTGGACCTCAAAAGTGGAAAAGGGCAATCTCAACTTCACTTTCGAATGAAAATAGTCATAGGTGTAGAGGAATGGTGTGTTAGTTTCTGAGAGATGGCAAACCCGACTCTCGGGAGGTGGTATGACGACACGGTAATTATCCCGCATCTCGGCTGTCTTAAAAACATCCAACTCGTACAACCGCTCCTTATATTGTTCTGGGCAGTCGGGTCTATATATACTTGGCATCCCAAGAACCTCTGGATCCACCCAGTTATATCTATCAACCACGCAGGCATAAAGTAATCTACGTTTCTTGACTGAGCCATCTCTTCACCTGCAGAGGCAGTATAACAACTGCCTGTATCAGACTCGAACGTCTCAAAATTACTACTAGAATAACTGGAATCGGGCCTCTCGTGGGTTTCACTCATCACAACTCCGATCCTTCGACTGGTTACGGTTATATTATGCCTTCTCACAATTTCATTCACAGCCGGACCAAAATTATCACTATTATCCCCCCAAGACGACCGACTCCGAGACACCCATGAGTCGGGTTTACCAGGTAAATTTGTAAAGACTCACTATCACTCATAATTAAAAGAAGAAAAGTGAAAGGGAAATACCTGAAAAGTCAGAGAATGAATTCGAGATGTAAGTGCTAAACCGGTTCCAAGATCCGAGTAAGTTTTTTCTCTCGAGAATAAAGGCACAGTGCAAAGACCAGAATGAAGGCAAGGTGACGAAAGACGCCTTCAACCATCTATTTATAGGGCCGGAAAACCCTAAGGCCCATGAAGTCGAACCGTCGCAACCCTATCAGGAAGCGACACATCACCTGGGAGACGAAGCGTCGCAAACGCTTCAGAAAAACTGAAACGTCGCAACATTTTAACTACCTCGAAAACCGTCTCGAACCCTGGTTAAAGATTCCCACGCCTCGAAACCCGTCTCAAACCAAAGTTTCGTGAGATGAGAATCACAAAAGGTATGTCTCGAACCATGGTTAGTGATTTGCATGCCTCAAAACCGATTTTGACCAAGGCTCAGAAAATTGTCAAAGCCGTCTCGACTCACATATGTCGTCTCGGACGAATCAGAAATACATAAGCTCAAAGCCAACTATCCAGTTGACAAGAGTTGGGCGGCTTCTGTTACGGTCTAAACCTAAGGTCCAATAGCCAAAATGGCCCATGCACAATATAATTATCATATCCGTAATTATGTGATAAATAATTATAATATCCATGCGCAATATAATTATCATATCCATAATTATATCACATATAATTATGGTATCCTTAAATATATGATATATAATTATAATATCCATAATTATATGACGATATCTGCTAAACTTACTCCTTTTACATCTGCGCCCACTTACCATATTTATACAGGGAAAACCCCTATAAATAGAGAACATTTACAGATCATTTGGTACGCAATCTGACCCAGTCAATCACTTTGACTGCTCTTATACCTTTCTGACTTGGGCGTCGGAGTCCCTTCGCAGGTACACCCTCCCTGGGTTCAACCCGGATTACGCATCTCCAAGCCAGATCTAGATCCGAGTCTCACCTGCTGACTCAGACCCAGATTCGAGTTCTCTACCAGAACACTAAGTTTATTTAAAATAATTATATGTACCAGACAAGGAAGGTAGGATATGAGTATTGTTTATTTATTTATCTCGCAGGGCGGGGTGGAATTAACTAAAAACATGTTCTTACCGTTTTAATGATGAGCTTAGTTTAGAAGCAAAATTAACCTACAAAATCATGTATACAACCAATAAAAAAACGCGTATTAATTATGAACTTTAAGATATGGAAGGAAATTGGTGTAAAAAGATTAAAAAAAGACCTGAAAATGGGATAAACAACAAAAATCGCCGTCTACTAGTGATGAAAACCACACATATGATTCAACTGGTAGCAGAAAATTAAAAAAATAAGTAGCTATAGAAGGAACCACCTCCTCCTAGTGGTTCAAACTATATGTTAACAATGTGTAAAAAATAGTTGTAGCTGATTATTCTTTAATTATTTTACATTTTTGTTAGACATAATAGTTAGCTTAGTTGTTTTTAGTCTGTTAGCATGTGTTTGGTGAGTGTGAAATAGGGTGGAAGTGAAATGGGATGGGTGGAAGAGGACTGAAATACACTTAGCTACCTTGTTTGGTGAGTGAGTGGAAAAGAAGGGAAATACTAAAAATTGGTCGGTCCCACCCTAAAGCCATTTCTCCTCTAAACACCCAAGAAAAGGAGAGAATTCCATCTTCTTTTCTTACAACCTAAAACCCAACTTCCATCTTCTCCCTATTTGATACAGCCACCGTCTTCTGCAAGAGCTCACGACTGATGGAGGACAGTGTCCGATGAAGACGATCTCCTCCTGCTAGTCGTCGGTGAAGAGGACGCGACAGAGGACAGGGCCGTCCACGGCGGATCTGGGTGGGTGACAAGCTTGTTCCTGCAGGCACAACTGCCATGGTGAATATGTGGGCCATAACGCATGACGAGAAGGTGTGGGCAGAGCCAGAGGAGTTCAAGCCTGAGAGGTTCATGAAAGAGGATGTGAACATAATGGGATCTGATTTGAGGTTGGCTCCATTTGGGTTTGGAAGAAGGGTCTGTCCTGGGAAGACCATGGGCTTAGCCTCTATTCACCTCTGGCTTGCACAATTGCTTCAAAACTTCAAATAGGTTCCCTCTGAGGATGCCCCTGTTGACTTGTCTGAGTGCCTTAAGCTGTCTATGGAGATGAAAAGCCCACACCTTCTGACTTGTGAAAAATCGATTATATATTACCCATAACCGATTATTTTGGTCCCAATAACAGGAAAAACATATTCTGACTACCAAAAAATCAATTTCTGTGTCTAAAAATCGATTTTTCGAATCACAAACAATTCCAAACAAATTGGCTCTAGAAAATCGATTTTTTGGGCCTAAAAATCGATTTTACCCCTATGTTGGCGGGAAAAACTTACAATAATATTAAAAAAATTCTATTTCTCCCTATTTCATCTATCACACCAAACAACTAACCTCAACATTTCTCTTTTATTTCTCCCATATTCAACTCACACCAAACAACCTTTATTTCTCCTCTATTTCTCCTCTTCCCACTTCTCTCCTACTCATTTCTCTTTTCTCCATTTCTTCACTATCACCAAACATAACATTAGAGTAGTTAGCTAGCTGACATTTTTCCCGCTCTTTTCCTGTATATATAAGGCTTTGTGTAGCCTTATTTCTATAATGAGAAATTCATTTCTCTGAAACAATCCCACTCTCGTTTCTGATTCTCTCTTACTCTTTTATCTTATCAATTCTCCATCAATGGAAGCCATGTTTTGTAGCATGGTATCAGCCGTGTACAAGTCCCATGGATCACACAACTAGACTTCATCAAGACCCTGTTGATGTCTATTCCGATATTGCCACTTACAGGAGGCTAGTTGGAAAGCTCATTTATTTAACAAACACCAAACTAGACATTTCATATTTAGTAGGGAGATTGAGTCAATTTCTGGATAAACCCACCAATGCTCACTACAAAGCTGCCATGAGAGTACTCAGATTCATTAAAACCAGTCTTGCCAAGGGTCTTTTCTTTTCTAGCAATTCAGATTTGAAACTAACTGGCTACAATGATTCTGATTGGGGAGCTTGCCCTGACACGTGACACCCTTAGGTCCATTTCTGGATTTTGCTTCTTTCTTGGATCTTCTCTAATTTCGTGGAAGAGCAAAAATCAACCTGCTGTGTCTAGATCCTCATCTGAAGCATAATATAGAGCATTAGCTCATGCTACCTGTTAGGCTTAATGGTTGGTGTATCTCTTTGCTGATTTTGGGCTGAATCACCTCACACCTTTCTCTCTCTTTTATGATAATCAACCAACACTACACTTGGCTGCCAATTCTGTCTTTCATGAAAGAACTAAACTTGTTGAAATTGATTGTCAAACTGTTAGAGACAAGGTTTAGTCTAGGATTATTCATCTCTTACCTATTCACACCAAAGATCAATTAGATGTCATTTTAACTAAACCCCTTATTCCTCACTTGTTTCAGTAATTTGTTACCCAAGCTTAGAATAGTTGACTTATATATTCTAGCTTGAGGGGGAGTATTAACAATGTGTATAAAATAGCTGTAGCTGATTATTCTTTAATTATTTTACATTTTTGTTAGACAGTAAGTGTAGTTAGCTTACCTGATTTTAGTTTGTTAGAGTAAATAGCTAGCTGACATTTTTCCCACTCTTTTCCTGTGTATATAAGGATTTGTGTAGCCTTCTTTTTGTATTAAGAAATTCATTTCTCTAAAACATCTCACTCTCTTATTTCTGATTCTCTCGGACTCTTTTCTCTTCTTAATTCTCCATCAATATGGAGACGATGTTTTGTAACATCATAAGTGTGCTTTGATTGTTGTATGTGCATATTTATTGCAAATTTAACATAGACGTCTGTAGTTTTTTTTTTCCTGCATATAATGGTCTGTCACCGTATCTAACACAAAATTTGATGTTAATGCACTTGGCGCATTTGATGTTTAATGTGATTAGTGGAGAGTATGGATGACAATTGAACCCAGACCCAATGGTTACCCGCAAAAATTATTCGTAATGGGTAGGGTAATTACCCACCAAATGAGTTTGAGTCCAGGTCTGGGTAATTACCCCGCACTTTTTAATGGGTACGGGTACTTTACCCTACCCTATCCATACTCGCACTTATATAATATATATAATTAATGTAATTTATATACATATGATTAATTTAATATATAGTTTAATTAATATTTTTCCTAAAAAATTAACTAATGTTAATATATATTATAGTCACAAAAAAATTTAATATATATTACTAATTTAATTAATTTAAATATTTTAGAAATTTTATAATTTTGTATTCATAAACACTAAAATAGCAAAACTTGACTAGTTTCCATTCCCCTCCCACTGTTCTCATCTCACATCCACTTCCACATTACCAAAAGTTGTTTTGTAGTTAAACCTGGTGATCTATGAATTATTTTTCATTTGTGCTAAAGTGATTTTTTAATTAATTTTCATTTTCTAATGAATTTATTATTTTTTATAATTAACAAAAAGTGCGGGTAATGGGTACGGGTACGGGTATCAGAATCACTACCCACGTAGGTATGGGTCTGGATCTGTGTACTTTTTTAAAATGCGGGTATGGGGACGGATACTATAGTACCCTACCCAAACCCTACCCATTACCATCCCTAGTAGAGAGTGACACATGGTTTGCAACGATAGACAACCTTTCCTTTATGAATTTCATGAATACCAAACAAGTTTTATAACTGACATCAACCTTTTATTTATTTATTTTTTGTTTCTAACTGGAAATTCTTTATAGGCATAGTTGTGGATTTAACCTTCATGCCGAAAATGGTGGTTAGCAAAAATCAATAGTCGCAACTCCAGATTTTTTGACTTTGCAAGTAAAATCCGTATGCGATCACAATCCACTTCCAATTAACCTTTTGTTTATGCAACAAAAAAAATTGTTTATGGTAATTAGGAACATATACAATTAAACTTCCATCAACAATTACTCAAAAAAATAACAACCTCTCTTTAAAGTAATATTTTTTTCCCGTCCCAACCTAAGCCAACTTACAAATTTAGTAATTTTGATAAATTAATAAGAGAATCAATTTTAGGAAAACCCTTATATAAATCTATAGTATTGTTAGTATTATAAATTAATAATTCTCTAAAGTAATGTTAGTGGTTTTTATTGGCTAGAAAAAATATATAAAAATATATAAAATTATAATTCTCTAAAGCAATGTTTGTGGTTTATAAATCTATAGTATTGTCAGAATTAAAACATTGTTATTCCTAATTTGTTACCCTTATTGTAAAAATATATAAAAATTTTAGGGAAAAATATGTTTTTCGTCTCTATAGTTTCGGTCAACTTGGGTTTTCATCCCTATACTTTAAATCCTTGATTTTTTGTCCCTGTACTTTATAAACACCTAAACATTAGTCTCTGTCGTTACTTTGGTCCGTTAAACATGTGATGTGGCATGCTAGACAATTAACACGTGGCGTGCTAGGTACACATGACATGCTATGTAATTGACAGGTCACAAGTTTAACAGACCAAAGTAACGACAAAGACCAATGTTTAGGGGTTTAGAAAGTACAGAGACAAAAAAACCAAGGATTTAAAGTATAGGGACGAAAACCCAAGTTGACAGAAAGTACATGGACAAAAAACATATTTTTCCCAAAATTTTAAATTAAAATAAAATAAAGCAATGTTAGTGGTTTTTACTGGTTAGAAAAACATAGAAATACATTAAAATAAACTTTATTTAAGAATGAAATGATCATATGAAATAGAAAAGTTAAAATAATTAAAAATTAAAGAAACTAACAATAAATACATAATAAAAAGAACTACACTCTCCTAAAGTTTACCGGAGATATTACAACCTAGAAGAGTGAGAAGTTCACTATTTCTGTTAATACATCTGTTACCACGACCTTATTCTCCCAAAATGAAGATACTCGTCTACAATACAATATTCAATATTGAATTAGATTCAAGTTATGTGATTCAAATATTACACGAGTCAATTGTAGGTTCTTAGCCATGAATACTGGCTTTCTCATAGCTTGAGCCTCTATAACAACTGAAGGAGAGGTAACCTTGTGAGTTGTTCCAACAAGTCTCCCAGCTCAATTCCTAGCAATAACTACAATCACTCCAAAATTAACTTATCTTGCAACTACTGCATCATCATTACATTTGATGTAAAACAATTGGGGGGGGGGGGGGGGGGGGGGGGGGGGGGGGGGGGGGGGGGGGGGGGGTTCCGGCGGGTTTGTCTCTAATTGGGAACTTTTATCCTACATTTATCATTGAGATCTACTACTTGTAATACTTCATTCTATAAATTTTGGACTAGTTTGATAGTTATTAAAAGACTTGGCTGACTATATTGGAACACTTTGTTACTTCTTCCATTCCATGTGAACCCTAAAATACAACCCAATAGTGATACCAAAACATTGTCAACTAATTTTTTTTGTTTGGGTTAATCCTTCTGATCAAAGTCATCAAACTTTACGAAAAAGTTAGAAAAGATAAATTTTGCAGGAAGCACAACTCAAATCCCTTATTCTGCATTTGTCAACTTGAGCTGAATATCCCATAAATCAAATGAAATAGAATATTAGAAAGCGTGGAGGATGAAGTTAAGACATGCTAAGACATATAGGGCACGGAGGATCAATTAGTTCAAGGATCTGCATCGCAGTAGATAAGCATATGCTGTGGAAGACATGATTACACGGAAGAACAGAAGCTTCTGGTAAAACAGAACCAAATTCCTCTTCCTCACCCCGCAAGAAAGATAACCGCAGCTCATTTTCTTCATAACTTGGATGCCTCAATTCCTCTCCATTTGGAAAATTTGCCATATTTTTTTCACACAAAGCACAACTCCAACATGTACTTGTTTTTTCAGAGCCTGAAAATGACACCATTAAGTTAAACTAATAATCACACTATAGAGTCATTGCTAGTACTATTAACATGAATGATTTCTTATAAGATCACATTTTATTGTTTTTCACCGACATGATTTGTTAAATATAAGTTACTACTTAAATCTACCTTTTGTGCCCAACATGTAGTGATGTCTCAAACAAACCTTCATTTTGGGGCTTTTTTAAATACATGAGGTGAAAAAAAAAATGGGTCTTAAAAGTTAAATTTCATTTAGTAAGGATTGTTTGACCAAAAATAAATTATTGAACCATCAACCCTTGAGGAGGAAAATCAATTTCTAAATTAGCAAGTATTTTGTATAAAGAATGTTACTAACAATCGGGGCCTAAAACAAGGGCTTGAGGAGCCTTACCCTTGGGCCCGCCCAGCCTTTTGTATGTCACATATATGTTGGTCCTCTCAAACAATAATTGATTTAAACATATCATATATTTCTATTTGTGAACCAATTATTATGACATACCTTTCCATCTAATATATTGTATGGTGTATTCCCTTAATGGCCTGTTAGCTTCTTCTTGTGAAGGTCTAGCCTTCTCTTTCTCCCTCCATGCATCAGAATAGGAGGGTTTACAGGAGTTACTCATGTTGGTTACAGAGTTCTCTATCTTTGTAGGTTCCTCTTGATCCTTTGGACTCTGATTTGTTTTGTTATTAGATGAAGACTCGGTTTTCTTTAGAGGAGGCTGAGTCTCTATCTTTGTAGGTTCCTCTTGATCCTTTGAACTCTGGTTTGTTTTGTTATTAGATGAAGACTCGGTTTTCTTTAGAGGAGGCTGAGAAGCCTTCATCTTAACATGCTGATTCTTTACATCTTGATTTATCTTGGTTTCACTAGAGTCCTCAGTACTATTCTTAGCACATTGGCATGTTACACAAGAAGATGATTCATGGAGTGTAGCAACACTCTTGGGTTTAGAATCATTGATCTTGTTAGTACTCTTATCTGTTGAAGGTTGGCCAATTGTGCTAGTACTAGTAGAGGCTGTATGAACTTCACTCTTCTTTGTCACAGAATTATTGCTCTTATCTTTCTCATGCCTTGATACTTGGCTTGGTTTATCTGAGCATAGCAAAAAGAAAACAAAAAAGTTGAGACAGATATTCTATTACCATAAAATGTTTCTTAAATGCAAAAAGCTATGTGGTTCACATATTAGTAATATTTGTGCATTACCTGTTTGATTATTTGTGCATTCAGTTTGAGATGTCTTGACATCTCCAATTCTGAAACGAGACCTCAATCTAGAGGCAATTGGTCCTTCAAACTGGGCTGAGAGTTTAGCAGACTCTTCATTTCGGTTTAATGCTGGTGTAGATGCCATATTTTGATGGTCTCTCTCTACACTCCTTGTTCAGTTCCAATTAAGATATCTGCTGAAAGGGAATCCAATACTAAATAATCATGAAAATTCTACAAGTGTACATAATTCTTTAGGCATATGCAATAAATTAAGATTCAAAGTATCTCCATTCCTTAAATACTAGTACTGTCCACCAAACATAACATTTACAACATGATCAATCTCACCAAGGAACTTTTTTTGGTTGTGTTTTTTTATAGAAAATCTTTATATCTTTTTTAAAATAAAAACTCAAATATTTAATGCTATCAAAGTTTTATAACAAAAAAAAACTCTCTCTCTCACACACATATTACATATCATGATTTTTGTTACAGACTCTCACTCTCTCTCGATATGTAACAATCAAACTCATTGATATGGAGTTTTAATATATATCTGGATTGCTATTTAAAATGTCTTATGTCTATGTAGTATAACCCAGCAATTTGATTATTATTATAATATAACTGGTTATAAAATTGATGAAATAAGAATGAACAAATGCACAATTTGCAAACCGAAAGTTCCAAATTGATGAACAAATTCTTTGAAGAATAATCGAAAAGACACCTTATATGTAGTTTATGAAAAAATAAACATTGAAAAAATCCAACAGTTAAATCGTTCCCTATCATTCACATATGTACCTACAGTTTAAAGGATCATAATAAGCATATAGTGGAGAGGAAAGAATAACACTTACCAGGGAGACGAAAACAAATAAAAGAAAAGCATGTTCTATAAAAGCAGGAACCTAATGTTCATAACAACTGCGTCAAGAGTTCACTTGGGACTTGGGAGGAAAGTTTAGAGCATAAGTGGGACTTGGGAGGCAAGTTTGGAGCATAGGTAATTGAACTCAAGAAGCTGCGTGAGAGTGAGGGTTTTGGTTTTGAAGTTTTTATAAGATAGTGCTGTGGGGTCCACCGTTTCAGTCTTAGGGAGAATCAAATTAAGGTTGACGCACATCACGTGTATAGTTTAAAACTACCTATCCTATTTTGTGGGAGAGGGGATAATGGGATTCGCCAACAGTATTGTTGCATTTTATTATTTAAACGGCTGGGATTCATTGATATCAAATTTCTTAAAACAGATTCAGTTAGGATTATTTAATGGTGAAATAATAAATGAACTAGAAATATTTTAAGTACTTTTTAAAACCACAAATTATTTTATTATCAATAAATAAGAAAATTTTATTTTTTTTATGCATGGCGAGAAAAATATAAGTAATATATAATAAACGTGAAATATTGGATTGTATAAATGAATTAAAACTGGAATTTCATTAATATTGTTTATAATGTCAATAATTAAAAAATAAAACTATTTTTTATAATAGTTATAATATATATATATATATATGAATATTATATATTTAAATGTTATACATTAACCATGCGATATTAAAATGTAATATAATATTGTTAAAATTAGGGATGTTGATCGTCTCGAATTGAACAGATAAACTTGGTAATTAAACAAAGTCAAATCAAAGTAATTAAACTGGTAAAAATTGATTTGGATAATTGGTTTATTCCACACTTGAAATAAATTAATTACCATTAGCTTCATTTTTACATTTATATATTAGCTTGATATCCAATATCTTTTTGTAAAATGAACACCACGTATTAAACTTGTAGAGTTACACCACTTAATATCTTTTTGTAAAATGAACATTTGATCAATCCAACCGTTGAGTGAAAAATAACTAATATTTTAACCACTCATACAATGCACAAAATAACATTTTTATTTTATTAGTATTGCTAATATATCTAAATAAATTACTCATAAAGATTGTGAAAAGCAAAAAGGGGATGGTAAAAGCAATTCACCTTAAATTACCATGTTTTTTTTGGTAAGTAAATTACTATGGCTTTGACATACCTTGCGGGTGCTACAGTTAAGACAAAGGTATACCATGAGATAAAGAGAGTAATATTACCTTACCAAAAAAAAAGAGAGAACTCATATTCTAAATGACCAAATAAGCAACTAAGTGCTAAATAATATTCACAACTAAACCTATATACATGTCAAAGGTAGAAAAATATGTGCATAGGGGAGATTGAAACCAAATTGGATGTTCAACTGTACAAAGGAGTTAGCTAGTTCAACTCCCAGAAAGAGCATTTAGAATTAGAAGTGTTGGAGTTTATGTACAATTGAATTCTTCCATCACGTCTTATCTGCCAGGATTAAGCAGGATCAGGAAGGTGAGGGTGAATGAATGGTGGTATCAGGTAACATAGCTACTGTCACTACAAAATATTCACAACCAAGAGGGAGACCGTATGGATTTGAAGTTGATCCTGAATTCAAGGTCAACTGGTTAGTCCCTGTTTCAGAGGTCAGTTGATCTGCCCTACTATGCTCAGGCCGAGTTGAAGTAGGAGGCAGTGCCTTCACAATTTGGCGTTCTATATGCACAATTTGTCCAACTATGTAGTTAGGCCTGCTTGGAAGATGGTCTACAAACAGGGCCACAGATTCACTAGACAAGTAGTAGTTAGAGCAGTTCCTAGTAATTGCCTCATAATGCCCAGCTGAAGTGAGCACAAAGGCAGCAATCTCGTGAACTTCCAGGCGACCAAAAGAAATCGTCTCTTTATTAGCCTGTAACAAATCATGATCAGGAAACAGCTTTCCATTAGTTAATTTCTCAGCCACAATAAGTTCAGTTCAGTATTTGTTAGTCCAATAAGCCAGGACTTTGGTCTAAATCCACAGATGAAAGCTGCATCTATGTGCAGCCACAATAAAAATCATGCATGTTATTATGTAGTCATCAGGCATTTATTCTTGCTGGTTTCAAAGAAAGTGTGCAATAGTTAAAACTTACACAGCCCATCTCAAAGGAAAACATTATAAACTGTTTTGTGTTAAAATTATTAAATTAAAACAAAGAAGCCTAGAACCACCGCACACACAAGGACACAAGTTACCTGCTTCTCATGTTGATGCTTTTTGTAAAAAGTTTTGAACTGATCAATTTTCTCCTCCAATTCCTTCCGAAGCTGTTCATTAGCAGCTTCAATTTTTGGGTACTTCTCAAGTAGCTCTTCACGGTGTCTTGACAAGAAACTAACTTTATCAGCTAAAACACGAACACATTTTCGGAACTCAGCAATATCATCATCATCTTTGTCATTAGCAGCACTGAAGAAAGAAGGAAGTTTCCCTTATTCTTATGGCCAAATTTCACCAAATTAACAAAAAATATCAATGCAAAGTACATCAGAACCAAAGAGAGGAGGAAGTCTAAGTCATCCTCCTCGTCTTTTTTTTTTCCATTTTTCTCCTGCATTGTCACATTTTATCACTTATTGTATTTTTTACAATTTTTTTATCACCCCTAGTCCTAGTATATTCAATAATAAAACACAAAGCATTACCAACTTCAATAGTTAAGGAAACAAGTTTATTAGTTTCATCATTACTGATCTACCCATAAAGCATTTTGTTTCCTTCTAAAAGGGAATTGGGTACTACATTGAGAGGAGGGTATATTTCAGACTGAGTCATCATGAAGTGAGGTGAGTAATTAATGCAACGGAAATTACTTGGCTAAAAATAACCATGAGGTGTGGTTCAGTTGACAAACTCAGCCCCATGCAGCTAGACTTTACCCACCAGAAGCATCATAAGGGAAAAGTACCACACACAAGAGCTGCAGGACGCCTTGTGCTCCTACCCCAAAAATAAATAAATAAATAAATAAAAATTACTTGGCTAAAGATTGTGCCAAAGCACGCAGGGAATCTGCAAAACCAGCCACGCTGCTTCTAGAATAAACACAAGTCTTGAGTCTTTCAAAAAGGCTGCGCATTCTTAGAACAGATGCACGAAGTAAACCATACTCTGAGGCTCTCCTGTCAGCTGAAGTTTTTTGTGTTTGAGCTTCCTCTCTTGCCTCATGCAAACAATTCTCCAGGTGAGCACAATTCATCTGTAGTGAGAGGAAAAATAGATTAGAGTATAAAAAGGCACATTTAGTTTGACCATGGACCCCTTTTGGAATAACTCAGATTATATTATAAATAACAAAACCAACCATTTCCATAATAATTATGAAAACTAATGATCCAATGACCTACTTAGTAAATTCAAGTATGTATGCCAACAAGCTTATAGCAAAATAAGCTATAGCCCAAGTCTTTAAGACTTAGATCTGATAATGATATTGCAGGTTCGATCCTTCCACCGAGTGCTTGCACCTTCCATGCACCAAAATAATTATAATTATAATTATAATATTAAAAATAACTATGTATAGTCCATACCAATTTGGCTTAATGTCATTCAAATTTAGAAAAAAAGAATCAGCTGCTCTTGAATAGGATCAGAATTTTGTTATTTTCTTCCAACTAAATTAAGAATATTTATTTGGTTGTATTTTACCAAGATTTCCTAACCAACCTACCAGGTTTTCAACATGTAGCCCACCGAACATTACACCCTTTACTCATCTACTGGTAAGACTGCCATAAGTTGACAAAACCTCTGCTTGGCATGGTTTTATTGAGCAGTGGGATTGAAATGTTTAGGAAAAATTATTATTAATATAGCGTGTACTATCATTTAAATGGATCTGCAGAGTGCAGACACTAAACACAACATAATAAAGCATGCGTGTTGATGGCAGAGGCTTGCCTAAGTATCAGTGTAACAAGGCAAATGTATGTGTATGTGTAAGAGAGAGGAGAAAACAGAGAGATTGGCATGTGAGGTTTTTCCTTTTTTTTCTTGCATACAAATTGGAAAATGAGATTAAATTAGTAAACATAGGAAATACATAACAATCTAGAATAATGACAACCACTATTCAAGCAATTCAATTTGCAACCCTGATTTGTATTAACATTGTTACCTGAGATTCATCAAGTAGTTTTAGAGTGGCATCCAACTCCCTTCTGAGCACAGAAACCTCCTCGAGAACAGCTTTAAGCTTGGCTTCAGTTTCATTCAATTGATTTGATTTGTTTTCAAGAGTATTTTGAAGTTCCAACAACTTATCATTTACTTTGGAATCCATGCCTGGATGATCTGCTGAGTCACAAGGAAGAAGATCACGACGCATGGGCATACTCTCGGCAGTAGAACTGTTTGTTAATGACATGCCCAATTGTCTGACTGTCTTATCTTTTGTGAATTTGTCACCACTTTGTTCTTCTTCGCGACGAGGCTCCACCATAGATGAATCCAACTGTGGGTTTTGTAATCCAGAGGAATCCAACATGTTCTCATCCACTCCATCTAAAGCTTTACCTGAATGATCTGTGAATAGACCAAGTTTTGCATCCAATGAATTTGAGATGCATGATACCTCAACCATGGGCTCAGTGGTAGATACTTGGGCTTCACCTCTCACAAATTCTAGCTTGTAATTATCTGTCTTCCCAGACAGAAGGGGAAACTCAGCTGCATCATTTACACTGGACATCTTCTGCCCTGGCACATACTGATCAGAAAATTTCTGCTCCAATTCTTGAATACGTTTCTCATATGAGATACACTGCTCCTGCTTCATTTTAAGCATGGATTGAACATGTTTGATATACTCATCTTTCAAATGCAAGGCTTCAGCTGTCTTCTCTGTGGCATTCTTCAGTATACTATCCAGCCTTTCATCATCCAGGGACTCATACTCGACCACAGGGCAAAAAAAACACATTAAAGCTATTCTAGCAGCAAGCTCTGCTTTCAGTTTTGTGTTCTCAACTTCAACTTTGCTAGTTCCAGCAATTTCAATCAACTCACTTCCATCAAAGCCCTCCTCAGAATCATCTCTCTCAATAGAGAAAGCAGTAGAATTTACAGCCTCAGCTGAGTGAGAACTGTCACTACACAAAGCAGATGAACCTTTAAAGCTTCCATGCTTCTCCAGCTTGGATGTTACTCCTGCTAGATACTCTGGAGCATACCGGTCCAAATCTGATATGTCAATATTAAGCAAACCAACATCAAACGGAGCTATATTGACATCACATAGGTTAGGAGTGTCAAACAATCCCATAGAAGCTAATACATCTCTAGGTATGCAAGAACTATATGCTTTCAGGAACTCCTCCCGTCTCCTGACCTCAATATCCCACTTTGTAGCAAGTCTTTGAGCCAGTTTCCCAGCCATGCCCATGTACAGCTTCATATAAGCCTTTCGTCTCACTATTTCTGCAAGGCAGGCTCTGTATGCAGGGCCAATACCATGGAACAACTTTAGATCCACAAATAAGTCATCCTGACGAGCCATTGCCTCTTTAAAGACAGGAAACTGTAGCTTCTGATTTTTTATAAGATAAGAAACATAAGTTATATTCTGCATGTAATTGTGGACATAAATGTTCATTTCATTCTTCTTGTCCTTGCAAAAGTCAAGTAGCTTGGAAATAGCATGTTGACAGGTCTGCATCTTAGGCAAGTGATTTTTGTCATGAACATCATACATAGGACCCAAGGCTGAAACTGCATCATGAGGACGAAGTGAGGAGGACAATTGACAGGATAGACAATCATCAACCAGTTTCTTCACAGTGTTAACATCTTTGCTGCAGAAATCCCCCATAAAAATATAAATTGAATTACATTTGTTATAGTGATAAGAATCTAAAGATGAAAGAAGTACGAAAGAATGGAATGATAAATATATATTGAATTACAACAATCAATGAGTAAAGCAAGTGATATCTAGAACCAAACACTATTCATAGTCCCTCACATCAAGTGAACTATAAAATTAGAAAACACAATGCCACTGCATAGTGAGGATAAAACATTAACCTCAGATGCTTCCTCTGCAATACATTATAATATTTGAACTTCAGTACTTCTCCACAGATTTCTGAATAGATCATAGAGCTTTAACATGACAGCAATACTTTTAAAGATGAAACTATCATCTAATGATGTTTGACATATGTGGGATAAATGAATAGATGGTCCCACAACTGAACAGTATCCCACCATCAATCAGAGATAACCATCAGATTCAAGATTCAGTAATCAAGTAGGCTTTTCTACTAACATCTTTCTTATTGTTAGATAAAAATCATTCATAAACCTTCACTTAAAAGCTAAGTTTTATAGATTACTGGATCATAATATGGTACCAGAGCATTTATGATCAAACGGTTAAGAGTTTGATTCTTGCCACTTCCATTCTTCTAGATAAAATTTGAATTTCAGCACAAGCTAAGATGGGCCTGTATGCTTCAAGCCCAAATGGCTCTTGCATGAGGGGGCATGTTTTATAAAACCATTCATGAACCATTACCTAATAGCTTTAGTTTTTGGCAGAGGTGGCTCTTGATACTCATTATGACATTATCAAAGCAATTTCATACTTCCATTACGGATATTAGGAAGCTATTTGTACATGGAGAGGTTTCTAGCACGATTACACAGGACAGGACATCTAATTTGGTACCTAAAATCTACACAAGCTCTTCCTTTTAATCTATTTAAATTTCATCTACCACCTTAAGTCCCACTCAAGGATCCTCCTCACTCCTCAGTCATTCCTTTTCTGCCTCTAAAATATTAACTTTCTTTCCATATAAATAGATGCATGCTGAATGTCCAAAATATTTTCCCCTCCCTTAAGTTTTAAAGTTAAATAAAATAAATAAATAAATCGTGGTTCTTGAGAAAAAAGGAAAAAAAGTCTATAACAGCTCATATATCAAAACAATTATTGCTCTTTTAGATTCATCCTGTTTTGCTGAAGTTCAAAGCAGCAACCTAAGCTTAAACAGAAAGATTGACAATTTCAGAACAGACAGCATAAAAACATTCAATTCTGTCATTTTGATGAATAAAGAGTGCAGACAACAAAAAGAGGGGGGAAAGAAAAGAAACCGTTAAAAAAAAGATATAAGCCAGTACTAACCTGAGAGATAGCATGATACTCTTTTGTTCATTTATATATCTCTGATGTTCCTTTATTGTTTGTTCTAAATTCTTGATGGACAAGATAGCCCTGCTCGACAACAAGTCTTCAACCCTGCACCTTACTTCACCAAAAGTCTGCTTAAATTGTGAAACTTTATTCTCAAACTGCTTGTGGGAGCTTGTGCAATTCTCTGCTGACTTCTGCAAATTTTCTTCCTTTAGAAAATCCAGTAAGCATTTGCGATTAGCAGTTTGCAAAGCAGGGTGAATCTTGATGGATCTCAACCTCTCAACATCCCTCCCAAAATTCGCCAAAAGATCTGAATGCATCCGGTGTTGTTGTGCATAACGCCTCATGAACTCCCCATAATTTTGGTTAATCACTCTATAGTACTGATCCAAATTACCCCTTGCAACCTCCACTGCTCTCTCTTGAACCATCTGTTCCCTCAAAAGCCTCTCACAATGCTCGAATTTCGCCACGGTACAACTATAAATCGCATTCCCCTGATGATAATGGTACCTGAATTGCCTCTCATAAGAAGGCAGGGCCTTCAAAGCAGGGTCCAAAGCATCATCAAGAGGGTGGGGATCATGTGAAGAGGATGGTGATGGAGGCTCCAAAATATCAGGTGCATCAACTTGCTCCGGCCCGGGAGGCGGCGAGTTGCTTTGAAGCCTCGACTTATTGAACACAAACACTTCCCGGTCATCGGATGGAAGCTTGTAAGTCGACAGCTGCCGCTGTGACTCAAGCTTCATATCCATACAAAGAACTAGCTGATCACCTAAACTAATAACTTCCTCAACAACCGTGTTCTCATCACAATTCAGCTCAAATGAATGTCCATTCTCAGCAATATGAACCAAAAGCTTCCCCTCATGGACCAAGCTTCTAGTCACACTTGAAGCGGAACTCATCTTATATTCCCCTTAACAACCACTAAAGTTCCAATCAACACAACAAAGGTTGCAATCACAAGTCACAAAGAAGATTCAGAACCAAATCAACAGTCTCAACTATGCAATTCAGTTTAATCACAAAATACCAACTTTAATCTCAGAACCCTAGAATATAAAAAAGTGCACAACTCAGCTTCTTAAGGAAAAGAAAAGAACCACTATGCAGCAATGAATGAGACCGTGAAATGCTGCAATATGCGAAGGAGATGAAACATCACAGAGCAACCGAAACGTGGAAGCGACAAAACCCTAACCAATCGACCCGAGACCCGTTTCGTCGCAACCCGACATGAGACAGAAACATTGGACAAATCAAAGGGTACTGAACGACGAAAGAGGACAAAATAGAACCAAGGTTTCTATGAAGGAAGGTAAATAAATTTAGAGTTGGTTACGTGAAGAAATTGGTTTTTCTTTTTTCTTTTTCTTTCTTGCTTTTTTTATGAGAATCTGGGTTTCAGGTTCAGCAGCACAAGGTTTTGTGATGGTGATTTCTATAATCACTACAATGAATCCACCATTATCTTCCCTCTATCTCTTTCTTTTTCTTTCTTTTTTTAAACTCTTTTTCTTTGTTTTTCCACTGTATTCTTCTCCGAAATTGGTTTTTGCCTGTTTATTGAAAAATCTCAACAAAGAACCTTCTGCGGGAGCCGGGAGGGGAGGTTTCCTCTGACAGCACACAGCAGAAGACTCCTCTCTCTCTCCGCTGAATGGTTGGAACTGAATCGATACATTGAAGAAAAGCGCTGTATCTGTTTTTACATGACGATTTTGTGCACTACATTTTCGAAGTGTAAGCATTCGGTAGATACTTCCTAACGGAACATGACACATGGATTTTATTATATGTTTTTTTTACGTTAAAATCAAGTTTGCATTAAGAAGGAAGTGCCTGGGGTGGAAGGATTCGCTGCAGCCTCTGCAGCAGGCATTAGCTACGGATTAGCTATGGATTTTAATTTCGTAGTTATTCCGTATCTGTTCCGTAGCTGATGTCTGCTGCAGAGGATCCGAATCCGCCTGGAGGACATCCAGAGCAACCTGTAGAGAAATACAGTGAGGTTCCTCTTCAACCCAAATAAGGTTGGGATTATTACAAGCAAACTTAGCCAATAAATGAGCTGCCTTATTGCAAACTCGTGAAACATGAAAAAAATTAAGAGACTGGAAATTAGGTTTGTAGGAAAGACAATCTGCAGCTAGCATATCAAAGTAGGAAGGTCCACTGTTGGAGGAAAGAATTGAATTGATAAGGCTTTTGCAATCCGATTCAGCATCTAGGGACATGAAACCCATATCTAAAGCAAATTGGAGGCCATCACGAAATCCAGTTGCTTCTGCCACTCTAGCTTCAGGGCCACATGATATATGCCAGGTTGCAGCACCTAATACAACCCCATCACAATCTCTGATAACAGCAGCTGCTCCCCACGTATTACCTCCTAATTAGCAATATCAGTGTTGAGCTTATACGTTCCTTGGATGGGGGGATGCCAATGCGCTACACTGGGACGAGACCTGTCAGGGTGAGTTGAAGGAGATGGTTCATGGCTTCTCAAAAACTGCTGGAAAGTTTTAGTTGCAAAGGATATGGACTGAGCTACGGGCACCTCTTTCCCTTTGAAAACCAGTTTATTTCTGCTAAACCAGATGCTGTATACCAAGGCTGCAAATAGACCACTGGAGACGTTGCTGGGTTGCTGAATCATGACGTCAATGATGTTGTTAAAAGAGGGACTCGGGCTAGTATCAGGGGGCAGCAGTATGGATGTTTTGGACCAGAATTCTTTCGCCCAGGAGCAGTGTAGGAATGTGTGGTCAATTGTTTCAGCAGGGTGTTGGCAGCGTGGGCAGGAAGTGTCAATTTGCAGGCCACGATGGTGGAGCAGGTCACGGACAGGGAGGATCTCCTTCTTTATGCGCCAAATTAGATGTCTGTATCTGGGGAGTGTTCTAACCTTCCAAATTTTCATCCAGAGTATCTGGTCCTCATGTGAGATCACAGGGGGAGTAGAGTTTGTGCCTTGGAGCTTGTTATGAGTAAAATGGTATCCTGAGCGCACTGTGTACAGACCAGTTTTCGTTCCACTCCAACAAAGGGTGTCATCTTGCTGTGATCTGGGCAGGGGAATTGCCAATATCTGTTCCGCTTCAAACTCCAAAAAATTGGATCTTATAAAGTCAGCCTTCCACACCTTCAGGTCCGGATCAATGAGAGAAGATACTGATTGGTCACTCAGGGATTCTATATAGGGGGACCAAAGATGATGGCCCGGTTGATGAGGCAACCACCCATCCCTCCAAATATCAATATTTTCCCCAGTTCCAATTGTCCAGTATGAGCCATTTTGTAGGATCCATTGAGCAGAGTGGATGCTCCTCCAAGTGAAGCTGGGATTATGGCCAACCTTGGCATGTATAAAATCAGACCTTGAGAAATATTTGGCTTTTAGGCATTGGGCCATAAGAGAGTCACCATGGGTCATAAGTCTCCAGCCTTGCTTTGCCAAGAGTGCTAGATTAAAAGCATGAAATGATCGAAAATCCATACCTCTCATACATTTAGGTGTACTCAGACGTTTCCAAGATAACCGGTGCAATTTCCTCTCTCCTTGTTTACTCCCCCACCAAAATTTGGAGATCATAGCCTCAATATCATCACAAAGCATTTGGGGAAGAAGGAAGCAACCCATGATGTAGCAGGGGATAGATTGAGCAACTGATTTGATGAGGACCTCTCTTCCAGCTGTAGACAAGAATTTCTCCTTCCAACCCTTTAATTTCTTCCACACACGCTCCTTGACGAAGTCAAATATTTGAGTTTTTTATCTACCAACAAAGGTAGGGAGACCCAAATACTTAGAGTGATTATCCACTGCCTTAACATTAATCCATCTTTGGAGCAAAATTTGTCTGTCATGGCGGATATTTCGGCTGAAGGATAATTCGGACTTATCAAAATTGATAAGTTGGCCAGAGGCTTGTTGGTAGAGATTCAGGATTTGAAGGATACTGTTGATTTCTTGATCGGAGCTTCTGCGGAAGATGATACTGTCATCAGCAAAAAACAAGTGAGTGATCTCTGGGGCACCCCTCGCAATCTTTATGCCATGGATGGTTGAGTTCATCTGAGCTCCGTGTAAAAGACCTGAAAATACCTCAACACATAAAATGAATAAATAGGGAGAGATGGGATCCCCTTGTCTCAATCCCCTTTGAGGTGAGAAGAATTCACATGGGTATCTGTTTAGTAACACAGCAAAGGTAACAGAGTTAACACATCTGAGAATAAAGGAAACAAAATGCACTGGGAAACCCAGGTTTTATTATATGTTTGGTGTAGTTTAAAAGTAGAATATGACATATCATTAAAAGAGTGAAATACTTTGGTTATGTAAAAAAAGTGGAACTAGAGAGAACAGAACAAACACTCATTATTATAATTTTTTATTAAAAAAACTACCACCGACTCTCATAACCTTCTTCTCAAATCTGTTATTCCCCCACTGTCACGTAACACATTTTAGTTTTACCGTCACCATTGTCGCCCGGTACCGTACACCACCACCGTTGTCATCGTCGTCGCCGCCGCCGTAACTGCCACCGCTATCGCCGTCACCACCTAACACATTTTATCTCCACAATTTTCACTCAACACCATACACCACCACCGTTGTCATTGCCGCCACCGACGTTGTCATCGCCGCCACCACCACTGCAATTGCCACCGCCATCATCGCCACCACCATCCCTGTCACTGTCGTCACTGCCACCTAACACCTTTTACCATCATCGTTGTCGCTTGACACTCTAAACCACCATCGTTGTTGCCATCACCACCAACACTGATGTCGCCGTCACCGCCGCCGCCCTACACTCCCTACTACCACCTTCCAACACCCCATCCTAAATTTTTCAATACTTAATTAAATAATAAATAGGATAAGGATATATATGTAATTGAGCATATATCATCCTGTTCTGTTCTGTAGTTACCAAACAAAACACATAAAATATTTTTTGTCCCGTTACGTTCTGTACTGTTCCGTTCCGTTCTATTTTGTGTTGTTCTGTTCATTTACCAAACGCTACCGTAATCCATAACAATATATTATGGGCCACAATTTGATACCCTCCTATCTTTTTTTTCTTTTTAATTAAAAGGAGGTATACAGACAAAAGCTATATAGGAATAAGTAGTATACTTCTTGCTAAATCATTTCGAAGACGAGTGTGTCTGGTAAAACTAGCTGAAAAGCTAGCTGAAAGCTTAAAAGCTAGTTAAAAACTTAAAGTTAGCTGAAAGCTGAAAAACTATTGAATGGGTTTGGTAAAACTACCTGAAAATGGTAAAATGACATATAATGACATCATTAATTATTAAGAGTGTGTTTGGTAAGTCATTTAAGCTAGCTGAAAGCTGAAATTAGTAGCTGAAATCATTTCAGTTGTGTTTGGTATGGTAGCTTTTTTGGGTAGCTAAACTTTTTTTGAAAATCTACTTTAGGTAGCTTTTTTAAAAAAGCTCCAATTTTCAGCTAATAGCTGAAAATTAATTACAAGTTTATCCCTCAACCACCTCCACTTATCATTATTTAATAATTAATGATGTCCTTATATGTCATTTTACCATTTTCAACTAGTTTTACTTTTACCAAACACATTCGATAACTTTTCAACATTAAGCTTTCTACTAACTTTTCAGCTAGTTTTACCAAACACACTCTAAATAATGATAAGTGGGGGTAGTTGAGGAATAAACTTGTAATTAATTTTCAGCTACTAGCTGAAAATTTGAGCTTTTTTAAAAAAAGTTACCTCAAGTACCTTTTCAAGAAAGGCTAGTAGCTACCCTAAAAAGCTACCTTACCAAACACAACTAAAATGGTTTCAGCTACTAATTTCAGCTTTCAGCTAGCTGAAATGGTTTACCAAACACACTCATAGTGTGGATTTTGAATGAGACGCACATGTATTGCAAATGAGAAAGTAAAAAAATGAAGGAACACAATTAAAAACACATGAGAATGGTTATATGGGTCATAAAGTTTTTATAAAAACTAAAAGATTTAATTTATATACATTGTCCGTGTAAAGAAGTTGTACATAAACATCCAATAGTGTGCTGCCACATCATTTAATGAGTGTGACACTCCATGTGATATTAAATTCAATAAATGATGTGACATCACATCATTAATGTATGTGTAAAACTTTTTTTACACTAACAATGTATATATATTAAACTCAAATTAAAAATATAAATTCTAATAGTTAAAATATTGTCTTACAACGGGAAAAATACATAAACCGTTTAACAAAAATAAGAGAAAAATGTTTTTATTGATTGGTCAAAGAAGAAGGTACCAAAATCCTCTCTCATAGCGGGGTACAATAGATTTTCTCATATATTGTATATAAAGGATACCGAAATTTGTTTCCACATTTTTTACCTAAAAAATCCTTATATTAACCGTCTATTGTATACAATAACCACCCATGATATACATTCACCATGAGGGAGGGGGAGATAGAGAGAGGCCTTAGCCAACCGACGCAAAGAGGGAAGAGAAGGGCGACGATGCAGTGGAGGTCGTTGTGGCAACATGGATGATGGATGCGAGGGGCTTGACGTGCTGCGACCACGCTGCGATGGTGGAGAACAGTGGCGCATGGCTGCGTACAATGACTGTTCATGGTTGTTAATGGTTGTATTGGTGGCTTCACGGTAGGATATCAATAGTAAGGGAGAGTGGTGGCCTGGTCACGGTTGGCCATGGTTGGAGCGCGACAACACGCAGAGGTGGGAGTGGCACACACACAACGACAATGTAGGGTACGAGGCGTGGTGGGTCGAAATAGAATGTGACGGTGGTGTCACGGTGGATGAGAGAGGTGCGAAGGCGCACCAACGCGAGGAGGGAGATGAGTGCCATCGCCAATGGTGGTACTCCGGAGAAGGGGGGCTCACATCCTCGGCAATGCCATTTAAAATAACCGCTCTCTCACTCACCTCACCCATTGTCACTCCCAATATTCATCTGATTTTTGTTTCTCTCTTTTTATTACTTCTCCCAACAAAAAAAAATCCCTGAAAAGACAAGAAAGTTGTAATCTTTGTCGTAATATTGAAGCATAAAGTTAAATATTTAATGAGTAAACCCAAAAATTAGTCTCCGACTTTTTTGAGTCGGGCAGTTTAGTCCCTGACTTTTAAAAATGAGCCCATTAGTCCCTGACATTCTTCACCGTCCATCAGTTTAGTCCAACGTCACATTTTCCATTAACGGAGAGCTGAGTTGTCTGTTAGGTGATGATGGGTTTCTGGCAAGCGAACCACAAATCCAGCAGTATAATAATAAGAGAGTATAGTATCCACAGGGAACGGTCAATTTACGTAGGTTGTGATCTATTTATCAAGGGAAAGCAATGGTTTAGAGAATATTGTTTGTGGAATTGTAAATAACAAAGTAATAATCAATGGAATAGAAAGGAAGAGTTAGAGACACTTTACTTGGATTAGGATTGGACTTCATATCATCACACCCTTTATGTATGTAAAAACTATCTATTATTTTAGGTTTACTCTATAATATCCTAGACAAACTTTATTGCTAAGACCCCGAGTTACCAGCGGCCTCACACACTCAAAGATAATCCATGTGGGCTCTCCCAGGCGACAGACTTACCCTCGGCTTATTTTTCTCTTTTTTAGTCAGTTTGTAAAAGAACTAGTTGATAAACGAGGCCTAATGCTATAGACGCACCTTCGCTCCAGTACTGTCACTACCATCACTCATCAGGACACGCCTATGTTCGGTCCTGGATTCACAATCCACTAACTCTTTGCTATCGGTTTATCAATACCAAGCTTAATGGTCGGATGTCCTTCATTATGGTACTCACACTACCCATCAATCATTAGTAAACACCCATGTTCAGTCAATGGTTAACCGAGTATTCTTATTAAATCAGAGAATGAGTTTCTTCAGAATCCGCTCCCCCACTCTCAATCCTAATCAAAACTAACTTAGTTAATACTAGCCTATAACTCCAGGCGCAAGCGCGGGAATTAGGAATTAAGTACAGAATAAGATTACCAATATTATAGACAGAGAGCACGGAAATAAAAATATAGAGTTTACGTACACTTGGGGATAGAATCAATTACATCCAATCCTAATGGAGAGTTAACTACACAAGGTAGCCATACAAACCACCGAAGATGATGGCACCATCTTCAATCCTTGTGAAGCGCTCCTCCTCTCCTACTCTAAACTTAGCTCTGGTACATTATCACTGAAATATAGACTGGATTACAATGATCCTGCACACCGGATCTGGTGCAAGAGGTTCCTATTTATAGACTAAGGAAAGACAAAGGAAATTGGGGAGAAATCTATCTAAAAATGGCAACAGGGAGTAAATCAGCGTAACATGCGCTCCAGGCTGCGCTACAGCGCAGGATGGAGCGCAACTTCCAGAGAGTCTGCGCTTCACCCTGCGCTGTAGTGCAGGTGAAGCGCAGGTAGCGTCCTGCAGCTCCCAACTTTCTCTTTTTAATCTTGATCTCTCCCCGAGACTGGTTTTGGCAGATTTGTCTTTCCTTGTTTCCCTTTTCTTGATAAAATCCTTGCATTTATTGAGCAATCTTGATTTATTTGGGAAGCTTGTCTGCAGAATCCTTGATTGATTGACAGTGATCTCCTCATTAATTGCCTTAAATCTTCTTCAAATCTTTATTAAATGTCTTCAATCAATCTCAAATCTTGCAGATATCTCCCTCATTTAATGTTATCTATCCTTCAAATCAAATCTTTGCAATATCCTGCAAAAATCAGCAATATTTCTATAAAAATAGCATCAAATTCAAATCTCAAATTAATAAATACAATTTCTCTAATATTTAATAAAAAGGGATTAAACTGGGGCAAAATTACCATTTTATCCTTGATAAGTGAACTAAAAAAGTACTCTAATTTATCAACTAATTTTCACTTATCAAAATCCCCCCAACTTAACTTCTTGCTTGTCCTCAAGCAAGAGACCTCTTTGCAATTAAAAATTAATTCTATTCCCAGTGTATTTCAAACAATTAAAACAAATTCAAGGAACTATTCCTCAACTTCTTCCTAAGTAGCAGTCACTTTCCAAACATAAGAAAAACTCAGGATCAAGGGATGTTACCAATCATCAATCAGAATAGAAATACAAACATCAATCAAACTTTCTCAATAATAGCAATTAAAGCAGTAAGTGATAAACCAAGGAAATCTCTCATTCTCACGGGTAAGTGTTTCCCTCAATCTTTTTCACCACTGTTGAACAACTAGAATTGATAGTCGTTTCCAAGATTTGTACCTGCAAGCAGTTAATATGGATCAAAAGGTCTTTCTTAGGTTGTAATGAGGTTGGGCTATCAAGAAATCATGATTTTTCTGGATATTCAAGGAACACTTTGAATAGAGAGCATCTTGTGATTGTGCTTGAGACTTCTCTCAATTCACCCGGTCATTCTTGAATGGTCACCCCTTTTCAGCTTGGCCTTATTGTTTGAAGTAATACTCCCCCCAACTTATTCAATTCCACACTTTTGTGCATATTCTTTTTTTTACAGAAAGAATAACATAGAAATTTTATTTGTGGGGGAGGATCCTTCATTTGCGATTTCTTGTGCCTTCTCTTGAATCTCTGTGACCAACCTCTTGTCCCATATTGTTGTGGTGCACCTTGCTCTCTATCCCAAGTGTTAAGGGACAAGATACATTCAATGAATATGGTTAGGGTGCATCAAAGGAAATATTCAAGCTCAAATGGGCAATCAATAAATGGAAACATTTAATCAGGGTTGGCTATTTGGCACTGAACACAATATTAGAATCCCAAAATATGCCTTTGTCACTTCCATATCTTCTTCAAGCAAGCAAAAATTTAAAAACTCAAGCAATAACAGTTGACAAGCAGCGGTGAAAAGCTCTCAATTTCAGTGTTTGGGCTCTCATCTCACCGGTTATTGGCTAAAATTTCCTTGATAAAGCACTTAATGGATTTAATTAACTATCTTGATAGGTTCTCTTGAGAAGTGCCCTAATCCTAACTGATTATGGAATTAATCACAAGATCCTATCATCTTTCCTAATCCGGTTAGTTAAACTACTTATTTACAGAGAATTTGAAAAAGTTGCCTTAAATCCTAATTTCCTAAAGTCCCAAAAAATTTAAAAATTCTGAAAAATTAAAAAAAATGAAATACATAATGTTTGCTCCAGAATTTTAAACAAACAAATGTATCTCTGGTCAGTCTAGGACGAGATACGAATCTTTTGTTCTTTAATGTGGGTTCTACCTTAGTGTGAAAACTTAGGGGGAAATCGAACAGGAAACGTAAAAACGGACAATGAATAGGAACGTTGACCTTGTAACAATGGCCTCTGACAAGGCCTTAACTTGCATTAAAAGGAAACGTAACTTACAAACACAAGCAACTGAAGGAATCAGTTACGGTGCCATGAATTCCTAATCAATAAGAAGTGTAGAGGACATGCAAGAAAACTACAAAGAAAATCATGAAATAACATGTAAAATAAATAAAAGAGGTGGTCTGCCAAATCCCTACTTTCTCTAAGCTCGCTGGTATTGTGCCTTGATCGCGACGGTGAATGCTACGACTTTTTCAGGGTGCTTTTGAGTGTTCAGGTTGCAGACCTTGAATCTGTGGAGATTTTTCCTATTTATAGCTTCTACCCCTGGTAATCGTCTTCCTTTCAAAAGGCTCCCTGCAACCGCTCCTGGAACTGCTGCTTAGCCCCACGTTCTTTTGCATGAACGCTGGTTGCCCTCTTCAATAACTGTCCAAGGCTACGTGGCTGTTAACAACAGGTAAGCAATAACTAAAAGTAACTCACGTTTCGAACCTGTTGATCCTTAAGTTACTCCTTTCAAATATACCAATAGGACTTCGAGCTCCTCCAGCTCTTATGTCTTCGAACTGAGGTCTTCGTTGAACCTTCTTATTCGAAGCAAGGGAAATGGCTCGTATAAGAGCCTCCTTTCGAGCGTGATTTTCTTCCTTTTCGTTCGAGCCACCGGCCATTTAGACTTTCTTGACCACCGTCCACCTTGGTCAATGTACATGAGGCTGCATCCCATTGGTTTATGAAGATAGCTTCATCAGAGTTATCGAAGGTCATCCTCTTTAAAAGATCTAGCCTCAGGGAGGATGCAACACTACCTTTCCCTATTGTAATGGAGGGACTCTTGGTATTAGTTGTCCTGTACGGCCTGAAACTTCCATTTCCTTTGGATATTAGGCCGCCAGGATGTCCAACATTAAAAGTCACTTCAAAAGGAACCAATACCTCAGGTCGAACAACACAGCCAAGCCACTAGGCCTTAACCTCTTGTAAGGTCTGACGCTACTTCCACCTCCCTGGTTCTAGCTTCAATGGTGGGGCAGGAAATCACCTGCCTGCTCTGTGCCCAGTCTTCTGATCCTGGGAGGTGGAGGAGGAAACGGAAGAGGAAGGTGCCGAGGAGGAAAATGTCAAAGAAGAGGATGATGGAGATAAGAGATCAAAGGCTCTGGATTATTTGGAAGATCCAAGCTTCGAATCTCTTTTTCCCAGCCTTTCGACTCTCTGGTGTCTTCCCCTTCCGATGACATGACCCTGGCAGGAAGCGTCGAAGATCAATACCCTCTTCAGCTCGAGGCAAATACCTGCTAAAATAACGTAGGGCATAAGCATGTAGTTCGAATAAAGAAACTTAGTTTTAAGGAATCAGTTTATTGTATTTATTTTATATCAATAAAATTCTCTTTGATTGGCAATTTATTTAGCCACTTCGAGTTCTATTTTTATGATTTCCATGCTTTCTCCCTTCGAACTTTATATAGCTTTACGCTTCGAGTTGTTCCATTTCGAATTTGATTTTTTCTCTTAACACAAAACAAAAATCCTAATTAACTAAACAAAATTCTATAAAAATAGAAAATAAAAGAAAAACTAAAAGAAAGAAAACACCAGTATCAATCTCCATCCTCTGTATCCTGTGAGTCCTTGTCCTGCTGCTGCTCTACCTCCCCCTGGAAGAATAGGCCTGTCCCCAGGCCACTGCAAGAATATCCGGAACTCTTCAAGCAGCAAACTTAGGTATTGGTCTAGTACTCCTGATTGGTTTGAGGTCAACTGGTCTTTCTACTTTGCAGCAGTCTGTGCAATGCATGAAGAACATGGAAGCCTATCATTAACCAATTTACATGCATAATTCAAAGAATTAATATTTTCTCAACAAAAGTTCAGTGCACTTGGTAATGACTTCCTAAAAACAAATCATACTCATTTGTTTTGCAAGCATTCAATCAATCCATGGAAAGTGAAAGTTCAATATTTTTGACAAAAACAGAGCCTAACACCTTCAAATTCAATAACTCACAAAACAAAGAGCATTCAAATCAAGCAAATTGCTCTTCGTGTTTCACATAGCCAAAACCACATTCAAGATAGCAATAATCAATAATATTCACAATCCTAAGGTTGCTACCCTAAAGTTCAAATCATAGAGTAAATGAAGATTTCAATTGGTAAAAATTAAAAAAAAAAACGTAACTGAAAGTTTCAAAATTGATGGAAGTTTGTGAGTGAAAAGAGTGAAAAGAAGAGCTTAGGAAGTAGAGAAATAGTACATGAGAAAATAAAGGATTTTTAAAAAATTCGTACTGTTGCGCTTCACCCTGTGTTACAGCGCATGTGAAGCGCAGAAGACAGTGACTAAAATTGCATTTCTGCGCTTTACCTGCGCTACAGCGCAGGTGGAAGCGCAGAAACAGAATGCAATTTTGCAATTTTCAGTCACGTTTTCTGCTACTTCCTATTTTTTTTATAAAAATATTTTCCACAAACTTATTCAATCAATTTTGAAAATTTCCTAAATCCTAAAAAATTGAAAAATCCTAATTACAAACAAGAAAATAAAACAAAACACAAAAAACTTTAAAATCTCTGGGTTGCCTCCCAGGAAGCGCTTGTTTAACGTCAGATAGCTCGACGCCTGTTCTCTCAAGGTGGCTGAAACTGAAATATTTTGCTGAGCTTGTGTGTTGCACCCTTCCTTTCTTTGGCCTATATACCTCCCCATAATCTTGCCTTGGAGCAATCTGTCCTTTTCTTTATTTCCTCGCTTTGATGTGCATGAGTCTTCTTCTCCTGAAGCTTGTATGATTCACAAATGATTTCTCTCCATTTCTTTGCTTCAGTGGGGTTCTTTGATATGAAACACACCTAACCACTTGATCTTCAATCTGGCTCTAGGCTCTAAATTTAATTCTAACTTGACTTTTCTTCTCTTTGCCTTGTCCTGGTCAGTGTGATTGCAGGCCTTTCTTTTGTGAGGTCTGGAAGGTTTATCATTTGTACCATGCCTTTCTTGATCTTCCTTAGGAGGACTGATTGGATAAGGCAAGGTCTTTGATCTTGATACCATTTCTCTTCCTTCCTCGGGCTTTGATTCACCATCTCCTTGTTCACTCTTTTTCTCATTTTCTTGATCATGTACACCCTCATATGTTGTATTCTCTACCTCCATTTCTCAGCCAATCTCTTCTTCAAGCACCATCTTTTCTGTTTCATCCTCTCCTTTTTCTTCTTCTTCTTCTGCTGCACCTTCTTCTTCTTCAGCTTCTCTTTCTTGTGTTTCTTCAAATTCATCTTCTTTATCAGTCAGATCATCATTGATTTCCTCCCCTGTTAATTTAACAATTATGGTGGGACAAAATTCTACGGGGTTGGGTTGAGCGTTTGCTGAGCTCTGTTCTAACTGTTGGTTGGCTATTGCTTCTGCTATCTCTTCAATTGTTGCATCAGGAGACTCTCTCTTCTTGTTGAGCAGTTCCAACATGGTGTCAGTGTTTCTTCTTGCTTCTTCTTTTTCCTTCTAAAGTCTTGACTCCTTTTGTTCTACTAGCTGTGCTATCAAAGCGTCATTTTTTCTTCTTGCTTCTTCTCTTTCTTTTTGAAATTGTATATTGCCTTTATGAATTTCTTCGATACTCTTACAAAGTCTTAACTCCCTTTGTTCTGCCATCTGCTTTAACAAAGCGTCAGTGTTTCGTCTTCGCTCTTCGCTCTCTTTCTGAAATTGTATATTGCTTTGATTGAATTCTTCCAAAAACTCATAAAATTGTGAGTCTCTTTGTTGATAGGTAGAGTGACTTTGCTGCTGTTGAAAAGAAGGTTGCATACGGAGTGAAACATCATCTTGGTGCCTCCCAAAATTCTGGCTCTGGTAACTTCCCCAATCCTGTGAAAAGTTGTTAGAATAATTATTGTAATTAGAGAAGTTACCTTGAATTGGTGCATGAGAGGAGTAACTTGGTTCTTGCCACCTAACATAATCTCCAAGGGTCCTTCTTGGTTGACTTTGCCACTAATAAGCCATTTAACATTTACTTCACTTGGGGTGGTAGAACAGAGAGTGTTGAAATTGTCTCCTTGAGCTCTGTCCCTTTTTCTCTCTCTATTTAGACCCTTCTCTCAATTGATTTTGAGACACCTGTCTTCCACAAGAGCACTATTCAGGAAGCTCAAACAAATGTTGGCTCAGGAGAGTGGAACAAAAATTATTATTATTTTTTAATTAATTAATAATATTTAATTTTTTTTCTTTAAAAAAATAATATTTTTTTTCAAAATAATAATAAAAAAATAAATAATAATAATAATAATAATTTTTTTATAAAAAGAAAATAATTAAAATAAAATAATTAAAAATAAAATATTTTTGTTTTCTTCTCGACTTCTCCATCGTCTCCTTCTCTTGTTTCTACTTCTGTTCTTCCTTGATGTCCTTTCTATTTCTGGCACAAATTGTAGTTGATTTGGGGACACCTGACTTCTCAAAAGTAAAAACAAGAAACTTGAAAAAGGTAAGTGTGGAAGAAAAATTAATAATAATAGAAAAATTATAAATTTCCTAAATAAAAAATTTCCTAAAATAATAAGAATAATAAATAAAAGAAATCCTAAGATAGATATCCTTGATAAATACACCTCCAAGGTTTACACGAATTGAAAACCGTTCCCCGGCAACGGCGCCGAAAATACTTGATGGGTTTCTGGCAAGCGAACCACAAATCCAGCAGTATAATAGTAAGAGAGTATCGTATCCACAGGAAACGGTCAATTTACGTAGACTGTGATCTATTTATCAAGGGAAAGCAATGGTTTAGAGAATATTGTTTGCGGAATTGTAAATAACAAAGTAATAATCAATGGAATAGAAAGGAAGAGTTAGAGTCACTTTACTTGGATTAGTATTGGACTTCATATCATCACACCCTTTATGTATGTAAAAACTATCTATTATTTTAGGTTTACTCTATAATATCCTAGACAAACTTTATTGCTAAGACCCCGAGTTACCAGCGGCCTCACACACTCAAAGATAATCCATGCGGGCTCTCCCAGGTGACAGACTTACCCTCGACTTATTTTGATCTTTTTTTAGTCAGTTTGTAAAAGAACTAGTTGATAAACGAGGCCTAATGTTGTAGATGCACCTTCGCTCCAGTACTGTCACTACCATCACTCATCAGGACATGCCTATGTTCGGTCCTGGATTCACAATCAACTAACTCTTTGCTATCAGTTTATCAATACCAAGCTTAATGGTCGGATGACCTTCATTATGGTACTCACACTACCCATCAATCATTAGTAAACACCCCTATTCAGTCAATGGTTAACCGAGTATTCTTATTCAATCAGAGAATGAGTTTCTTCAGAATTCGCTCCCCCACTCTCAGTCCTAATCAAAACTAACTTAGTTAAGACTAGCCTATAACTCCATGCGCAAGCGCGGGAATTAGGAATTAAGTACAGAATAAGATTACCAATATTATAGACAGAGAGCACAGAAATAATAATATAGAGTTTACATACACTTGGGGATAGAATCAATTACATCCAATCCTAATAGAGAGTTAACTACACAAGGTAGCCATACAAACCACCGAAGATGTTGTCACCATATTCAATCCTTGTGAAACGCTCGTCCTCTCCTACTCTAAACTTAACTCTGGTACATTATCACTGAAATATAGACTGGATTACAATGATCGTGCACACCGGATCTGGTGCAAGAGGTTCCTATTTATAGACTAAGGAAATACAAAGGAAATTGGGGAGAAATCTATCTAAAAACGACAACAGGGAGTAAATCAGCGTAACCTGCGCTCCAGGCTACGCTACAGTGCAGGATGGAGCGCAACTTCCAGAGAGTCTGCGCTTCACCCTGCGCTGTAGCGCAGGTGAAGCGCAGGTAGCGTCCTGCAGCTCCAACTTTTTCTTTTTAATCTTGATCTCTCCCCGAGACTGGTTTTGGCAGATTTGTCTTTCCTTGTTTCCCTTTTCTTGATAAAATCCTTGCATCTATTGCGCAATCTTGATTTATTTGGGAAGCTTGTCTGCAGAATCCTTGATTGATTGACAGTGATCTCCTCATTAATTGCCTTAAATCTTCTTCAAATCTTTATTAAATGTCTTCAATCAATCTCAAATCTTGCAGATATCTCCCTCATTTAATGTTATCTATCCTTCAAATCAAATCTTAGCAATATCCTGCAAAAATCAGCAATATTTCTATCAAAATAGCATCAAATTCAAATCTCATATTAATAAATACAATTTCTCTAATATTTAATAAAAAGGGATTAAACTGGGGCAAAATTACCATTTTATCCTTGATAAGTGAACTAAAAAGTACTCTAATTTATCAACTAATTTTCACTTATCAGGTAACACGTAGGATCCAAAAAATCTTCAAATTAGTCCCTAACTTCTTTCAAAATTAGGCAGTTTAGTCCTTGACTTTTAAAAATGACTTTATTAGAGATTAAATATTGTAGAAACGTGTGATTCTCTTAAGAACTCTCAAAAACCTCTCAAAATACATTCATTTCCATTCAAAAAGTGACCAATTATTCTCTCAAGGATCAAATATATTCCAATTAATTCTCTCTCTCTTTTAACTTCTAGTTGCGATCTTTTCTTCCTTGTTTTTATTTATGTTTTTATTTTAATTAACATATTTATTAAATGAAATGAACTCTCTTAAGAATTAGATTCTATCATCAGATTTTTCATTAAAATCTTATTTGCATTATAAATCCATGTGAATAAAGTCAAGAGAGCAATCCCATAAGGCAATAAATAATTAGACACTATCAATACAAAGAACCCTCTTAAAGATTAAGTTTCTTATTCTTATATTATTCTTCTCTTGTCTTTGTGTTAATCATTTTCACATGGAGAAGTACAAGTGCAAGCTTTACTTCATAAGCTTTTCATGAAAGAGATTTGGGGTACGCTCTTATGAGGAAAGTTCACCAAGTGGAATTTTGTTCAATGAATTTATAATGCAAATAAGATTCTAATGAAAATCTGATCATAGAATTTAATTCTTAAGAGGGTTCATTTCCTTTAATAAATATGTTAATTGAAATAAAAACATAAATCAAAACAAGGAAGAGAAGAACGTAACCAAAATTTAAAAAAAAAAAGATTTAATATGAACATATTTGATTCTTGAGAGAATAATTGGTAATTTTTTCTAATGGAAATAAATGTATTTTGAGAGGATTTAGAGTTCTTAAGAGAGTCACGCGCGTTTCTATAACATGTAATCCCTAATAAAGTCATTTTTAAAAATCAAGGACTAAACTGCCTGATTTTGAAAGAAGTTAGGGACTAATTTGTAGGTTTTTTGGATCCTATGTGTCACCTAGCGTGACAACTCAGCTCTCCGTTAACGAAAAATGTGACGTTGGACTAAACTGATGGACGATGAAGAATGTCAGGGACTAATGTGCTCATTTTTAAAAGTCAGGGACTAAACTGCCCGACGCAAAAAAAGTGGACCAATTTGTGGGTTTACTCAATAAAAGTAGTATTCCCTGATTATTCGTCACTTTAATGACGACTCCGTCTTCTCTAGCGATGTTTGCTCAATCCAAACAAGTAATAGCCTGTTTGTTTTAAATTCTAACCCAACAAAACCATGATTTTGCATAATTTAAATCACTTCCGTCCAATATATTTCGTAAAGCGTGTCATCCATCTCAACCATTCATTTCTAGAATTAATTCTATTCAACTGTAAACCAAATGAATTTCACCCTATTCTCACACTTTCTATGTTTCTCTTTTTGCTTTGAGTTTCTTCTTCTCATTTTGCCCCTTTCGGTTTGTTTATCTTCATTTCCAATTTTCAATTACACGCCAACTTTCACATTGAAATTCTATCAAAACACAAAGATATAAAAAAAACAATTTATGGTAAAAAAAACAGTTGAAATGTGGGACTTCATGGAACATCTCAAAAAATTTATGAAAATTACATGACACTCCAAAAATTAAGATATTTTAAGGGTCTGATCTTGACATACAGAGATAGTCAGGTACCAATTTTTACGTTGAAAATTTATCAATACACAAAGACATAAATAAGACAATTTTCTGTAAAAAAAAATAGTCAAAATGTAGGATTTCAAAGAACAACTCACAAAAAAATTATGTAAAATCACATGACACTCCAAACATTAAGAATTTGTAAGAATATGATCATGATATATAGAGGTAGTTACCATTTTCCACGCTGAAATTTGATCTATCCACAAAGATATAAGGGTACTTCTAGGGTGTGTCACCCACCGGTGTGTCAGCTAATGTTCCCGGTAATTATAGGTTGTCTGACTGGTACTAATTTAATAATAACTTTTAATTGTTTGCAGAGAAGGGTCCCAAATCTTAAATTATACACGAGTGGCATTTATTCCTTTTATTATACTTATGTTGCAGCTATTGAAAGATAAAAATTTTGCGCTTCTGCAAACTGGTGAAGGATGGTGTGCGTAACTTCTTTCTCACCTATTAGTGTGAGTGTTCAAAGTTTTAGTCTTGTGCAGATTTTGTATAATAGATCTGATGCTAGAGGCAAATTTTATGAAGATTTGAGTTAGGTTGATCAAATTTTGAAGATTCTGTGAGTCGTGGGTGAAGTTGCTCTGTTGTTCTTCCTGCTACTTCCTATGCTGCTTGCTTCTTCCCATTACTACCAGCTTGCCACGGCTGTCGGTGAAGGTGTAGATCCGATGATAGGAGATAGTTTGCAGTTAGTGATTTCTTTTGTTCCCCTGGTTTTATACTTCGTAGAACCCATTAAATACTAGCTTCGAATTGGGTTTTTTACTGTTAGATGAGGATTACATGTATTGATAAACGGAAATTTATGGAGATTTTTCTGGTTAATGAGTAAATTTTTCTGAGTTCATTTGGGTGCTCTGTTTTTTGTTTCACTTTTCTATATCTTTTCATTGAAAGGGATGCAGAGTAGGAAACATGTATAATTCTTAGTTGAACTTTTAATATTGATAAACCTGTCTATTTGTCTTTATTAATCTGAACTATCATTGTGAAATGTTTAAAGCCCCTAAATGACCATGACCGTGCAACACCGTGGTTCATCACCACAACACACACTCACGTGCGCTTCTGCGACTGGTATAGCTGCAATGGCAGGATGATGCCCATCTTGCAGAAACGTTAAAAGCCCCCAAAACATTTAGACACAAAATGAATGTATAACTAACAAGACACGGAGGGACCGTTCTGCAAATATACATTAACTGGCCCAACCGGTTTCCCCTCTTCAATCTGCACCGTTTATTTTAAAAACCCTACATCTAACGACTATTAAGGGGTGACACACCGGTATGTCACCCTAGACGTAGCCAAGATATAAATAAGACAATTTTTGGCTCAAAACAACCAGGATTTGTGATTCCACATAATAGCTCATAATAAAAAATTTAGGTAAAATCACACATCATTCCAAAAATTATGAAAACTTAAGGGTATGTTCCTGACATACAGAGGTAGTCACACACCGATTTTCAAATAAAAAAGACAATTTTTGGTTAAAAAATTAGTTGGAATGTGTAATTTCATTGAACATCTCCCAATAAGAATTTTATGTAAAATTACATAGCACTCCCAATATTATGAAATTTTAAGGGTATGATCCTTACATATAGAGATAATCACACACCAATTTTCATGCTAGAAATTTGTCAATACACAAAGATATAAACAGGATAATTTTCTGTAAAAAAACAATCAATGTGGGATTTCACATAATATCTCTCAATAAAAAAATTATGAAATATCACACAACACTCCAAATTTTTTTACATTTAAGGGTATGATCCTGACATACAAATACAAAGATAGTCATAAATCAATTTTCACGCAGCAATTCGATCAATACAAAAAGATATAAATAAGGCAATTTTATGTAAAAAAAAAAAACGTCGAAATTTGTGATTTTACAAAACAACTCACAATAAACAATTTATGTAAAATCACACATGACTCCAAAAATTATAAAAATTTAAGAGTATGATCCTGACATAAAGAAGTAGTCACATGCCAACTTTCACGCTGAAATTCAACTAGTACACAAACATATAAAGTAGATTTTTTTTTTTGTAAAAAATAGTTGAAATATGAGACTTCACATAACACCTCACAATAAAAAATTATGTTAAATCACACAACACTTCAAAAGTTATAAAGTTTTAAGGATATGATCCTGACAAATCAGAGGTAGTCACACTCGCACACCAATTTTTATGCTTAAATTCGATCAATACACTAAGATATAAACTAAAAACTTTTCAATAAAAAAGTTTGAATGTGGGATTTAACAAAATATCTCACTACAAAAAGATTATGTAAAATTACACAGCACTCCAAAAATAACGAAGTTTTAAATGTATGATCCTGACATACAAAGGGAAACACATAACCTTTTACACGTAGAAATTCGATCAATGCATAAAGATATAAACAATATAGTTATCGGTCCAACACAATCAGAATATGGGATTTCACATAACATCTCACAATAAAAAATATATGTAAAATAACACAATACTTCTTAATAGAATTCAAGGAATTCATGTAGAAAGTGAAAGAAATGAAAAAGGTAGAGGAAAAGTTAGAGAGAAAATCGAGAATTGTAGAGAGAATTTGATTCAGAATTTCTATTTCATTTCTCAAAATGAATCTGATACATCATTTTAGTTTATATAGGGGAATAACTTCCAGAGGAAGTTTTACAATTTTGGAGGAAAATTCTGTTTGCTGAGTCAGTAAACAGATTCTCTAGAATCTCCTATTCTAACTGGTTCTAGCCTGTCACAACAGAAAGGAATCTTAACCAATCTCTAACTTTCTGAACCTAAAATCTCAGCTAAAGGCTCCAGCGCATAACTGGGCCTAAATACAAACAATTACAAGCCCAATGAATTGATTGGGCTAGAAACAATACAACAGAACAAATTAAATCGGGCCCAATTTAATTTATTGGGTTGATTTATTCTTATATCCTAATACCCCCCCCCTCAAACTCAGGGGAGCTTGAGAAACGATCAAGAACCCTGAGTTTGTGTCTAAAAGACAAAAAATTGAGCTTAGGTAGAGGTTTGGTCAGAGTATCTGCAATTTGATCTTCAGCTGGAATATGAGAGACAATGAGATGCTTGGCTATGACCTTTTCACGCACAAAGAACGGATCTAACTCCATATGCTTAGTTCTGTTATGGAGAACAGGATTATGTGACAGGCTCACTGTGCTGAGATTATCACAGTAGATAATAGGAGTAGAAAAAGGCACATGTAACTCAGTAAGAAAAGTTTGAATCCATAAAACTTCTGCATTAGTGGTAGCAAGACTACGATATTCTGCTTCAGTTAGGGATGGCACCCGCGCGGGGCGGGGGCGGTGATTAACCCCCGCTCCCCGTCCCCGATTTTCTAACTTCTCCCCATCCCTGTCCCCGTCCCCGATCCTCATCACGGGGTATAATTTCCCCTGTCCCTGTTCCCCGACTCCCCACAAATACCCGCGGGGATCCCCACTTGATATTAGATAATGTTAAAAAAATCAAAAAAATAGAAAAATAAATATATGATGGTTATTTATGAAAAGACAAAAGTAAATTATATATTATATTATTATTATAATACATATTATATTATTTATTTATATAAATATATAAGTTTTTTATATATAATATGCGGGGTGGGGACCCCACGGGGCAGGGGTATGATCCCCGTCCCCGTCCCCGAATCCCTCTCGGGGGGATTTTGCTTCCCGTCCCTGTCCCCACGGGGAAAAAATCCCCATTTTCAGGGCCCCAAATGGGGCAGTCCCCACGGGATCCCCATAAGCAGTATGAAATTTCCATTCTTAGCTTCAGTGCTTGACCTTACAACAAGGGGTTTGCTTCTTAGACCACCAAGAAACCAAGTTAGGGCCAAGATATATGCAAGATCCTGAAGTTGAACGCCTATCATCAGGATCTACTCCCCAATCAGCATCACACTTAGCAGTCAATTGAAGAGAAGAAGAGGGTTGAGAAGGTTGAAGAACCAGGCCATAAGAAGTTGTAGATTTTAGATACCTTAGTATGCATTTGACATCCTTCCAATGAGAAACGAAAGGATTGGACATGAATTGGAACACCTTATTGACTGAATAACTAAGGTCTGTTCTTGTAATAGTAGCATATTGTAAGGCACCAACAGTGGAGCGATAAAGAGAAGGGTCTTCAAAATAGTCACTTCCAAACTTAGACAACTTTAGTGAACTAGACATGGGAGTAGACATTCCTTTAGCTGATTCCGTATTAGTTTTGCTTAAGAGATCACGAACATATTTGGCTTGAGACAAAATAATAGAACCATTGGGTAGTGTCACCACTTCAATACCCAGAAAATAATCCAAATTCCCTAACAGTTTAAGGGCAAAAGTTGAACTTAACTGCTGTAGAAGATGCTGAACAACAGCCTTTGACGAACTTGTGACAATTATGTCATCAACATAGACCAAAACATAGGTTTGGTCTGTAGAAGTTGACTGAATGAACAAGGATGGATCACACTTGCTTGCAGCAAAACCAAGAGTAAGAAGGGTTGATGATAGTTTTTCAAACCAAGCACGAGGTGCTTGTTTGAGACCATATAGTTCCTTGTTAAGTTTACAAACAAGTGCAGAATCTGAAACCTCAAAGCCTTGGGGTTGAGTCATATAAACCTCTTCATCCAAATTTCCATTAAGAAATGCATTGTTAATATCAAGCTGTTGAATAGTCCAGCCATAGGTGACAGCCATGGAGAGTAATATTCTGACGGTTACTGGTTTGATAACAGGAGAAAAAGTTTCTGTGTAATCAAAATTGGGTTGTTGGTAGAAACCTTTTGCAAATAACCTAGCTTCATAACGATTAACAGTGTCATCTGGATTTTCCTTAACTCTAAAAATCCATTTGCAGCCAATAGGAGACCTATCAAGAGGTAAAGGGACAAGAGTCCAAGTGTTGTTAGCAATAAGTTCATCAAACTCAGCTTGCATTGCTACAAGCCATTGGGGATGAGAAAGAGCATGTTTTGCTGAATTTGGTTCCATATGAGTAAGAAGGAGAGTGGGTTGAAGTCTTGATTTAAAAATTCCAGATTTGGACCTAGTTTGCATAGGATGAATTGATGAAGGATGAGGTTGAGTATTAGTTTGAGTGGAGAGTGGGTTAGGTGCAGCTGGAGGTGTTGGAGAATTTGATGGATGAGTGGGAAAAGATAAGGGAGAATATGTGGGATGAATGTTGTGTGAAGATGATGAAGATGAAGCTTCATTTGTTGACTTTGTTAGAACCACAGGCAACACTAGAAGGGGGGGTTGAATAGTGTTGTAGACATTTTAATACAATTTTGGAAATCTTTAAAATAAACAATCACGTAAGTGATCATTGTACAAAATCAATCTTAAGATCAGAGTTATTTTAAACACATGCGGAATATATGAAAGATTTATATTAAAAACTTTCTCGTACATTTAAGATTGTTTTGATTTTAAACAAACTTCTCTTAGTGTCTTCTGAAGAATATTACTAAGAGTACCTTCGGAACTGTTTCTGAAATACTTTAGATGATCAGAGACCATCTATATCATGTGTCTGAACTGAGTTCCTGTTGGGCTCACTTCAGACAGATATTTCAGACATCCCTCTGAATATATTCTTCTATAATACTTCAACCTACACTAGAGACGTTTTAACGTTATGTTTGTATGAAAACTTGTTTTATTGAAATCGTTGAGTTAAGCTTGTTATGAAAAATACTTTTCAATCCCCAACGTAAATATGAAAACTGTAAGTAAAAGAGATTAAGGGAAAGAAGACTTAGACACTGAATTTATCCTGGTTCACCCACAAACCCCGTGAGCTACATCCAGTCCTAGTGGCAAACCACCACTAGCTTTTAATCACAATAACAACAACACATATGTGCCACTCCGAATCCCCCAGACCCTTGCAGCCACATATATGTTCCACTATCTGAAACCACAGATACACATGTTAACCTCTCCAGGCCAACACAACAAGTATTCTTTTCTATCAAGCCTCTCCAGGCTCTACCACGAGTATTCTTTCTTCCACCAAGCCTCTCCAGGCTCTACCACGAGTATTCTTTCTTCCACCAAGCCTCTCCAGGCTCTCAGACACTTAACTAAGTGTTGAGTATTACTACTCAATCTAAGCTAGATGTTCGCTAGAACCTCTCAACTCAGATTCTTCTTGTACATAGAGATTACTGAGTACATACTCAGGATACAGTCATTACAAACTAAATACAAGGATAGACAGTGATACAAGTGTTTGAATTTAAGTACAATCCCTGTCTTTTCTATGAGGAATACATCCTCTGAGAGTAGGCTAACTAAGATATGAAATTAAGCTCCAGCCTTATTCTCCAACCATTGGTTTCCATGGGCTACATTCTCACACGTATCATTGGAATACCAAGGTATCTTCAAAGCTTCAAACCGTACCCGGTTTGATAGTCCTTTGTACAACATGATTGCCTTCCCGACAACCAACTCACTTGATCAACAGACCAACTGTACAATCTAACTAACTGACCAGCTGATCAGTAGCCCGATTGAGAATTCACTCTCTCATCAATTGTTGTTGACTTTTTCATGATGTATTTAAGCTCGAGTCAACTCTTGTTAACTGTAAGACACTTAGCCTAGTTAACAATTTTCATCCTGATTGTTTTCAAGAACCTTCTTGAAAAACAATCCCAATTGATCAAATCTGGTTGCAACAGCAGCTGCATGGTTGTTTCCAACAACCTGATTGATCTTCTTCCCAACCAGCTTGGTTGTGCACTGCAACTACATCTTCAACTTCTTTCTTGAGGCTATTTATATGTTCTTCTTGAATATAGCCGTTGAAGATAATTCATAATACCGTTGAGCTTCTGATGATGTGGCTCAGATAGCCGTTGTGTAATAGCTTCTCAAACGGTTGCTTCTCCTTAAGCATATTGAGTGTTCAGAATACTCTCGTTCTGACACTTCTGTGATGAGCTCTGTTTTGAGAGATGTGATGATTATGTGTATTCTCTCTCTTGAATTTTTCTGCTTCCTTGCATCTGCTTTATCCAGCTTGCATCTGCTTGCTCCAGCTTGCATTATCTTGCATCTGCTTTATCTGCTTTATCCAACTTGCATTATCTTGCGTTTGCTTGCATTCTTCTGTTTGTCCGGTTTGCATCTGCTTTCTTCAGATTTCCGTTGAATTTGCCCTTTTTGCTTATTCTGCATATACTCCTTTTTCATTTGCTCCTGACATCATTACTTCTTTGAATGTGATGTCTTGACCAATAGTCGTTGTTTGCAGATTCCTCTTTTGGGATTTAGATAAAGATGTTGAATTGAATATATTTTATTCAAACATCTCCTTGTTGCTTTTGCTTAGTCTCCTGAGCTTTTCTTCTGCTTGTTTCTGATTGCACAAATGAAGAAATATCTCGTTGAGATGCTATCCGTTTTGAGATAGCAAATAGTCCTTCTTTTATCCGTTGTGAGACACGCTTCTTGAAAGTTCTGACATAGTAACAACATTGGTGCTGCTGTAAAGCTGCTACTGTGTTGCTGCGAATGCTGCGTTGCAGAGATTTCCTCAGTGTGGTATGAGTTCAAATGCACCGGGAAAGGTCTCTGTGATTGTTGCCACAAATGTGTTTCAACACTTACGAGCAAGCAGAGACTTAGAAAATTCTTCACGCAAGGTTTCAGCAAAGATGCCACGTCATTACTAAAGCTTCAGACAGCTTCCAAACTTCAGACGGGTTCCAGTCTTCAGACAGGTTCCAGTCTTCAGACGGGTTCGAGTCTTCAGACGGACTTGGCTCTTCAGACAGGTTTCGACACCTAAGACAGGTTGATGACTTCAGACGCTCACGTCTTTCAGACAGCTTCGTTGCTTCATACTGTTGCGTCCTTCAGTTGCACAACTTCAATTCTTCATACTGGTTGTAGCTTCATTCTTCTTTGTATCTTCTTCTTTCTTGTATCTTCTTCTTCTTCTTCCTCTTTTTCTTCTTGTATTCATTTCTTCAATTCATCGTTGTTCTTCAGACAGATGTATATTTGAATCTGTACTTCTTCATATCTTTGCTTCAGTTCTCAGATAGTCTTCTAAGTCTTCACTTCTTCAGACAGTCTTCAGTCTTCACTTCTATTCTTCAGTTGCTTCAACTCTGTTAAGGATTACTCTTCTTCAGATTCTGCACTCTTGTTCTTCTGATTCTGATCTTCTGATTATGTCTGTTCACAAAATCTTCTTCTTCTTCTAAAGAGTATTTCATCTTGAAACATAATTAACAAACAAATACCTTTCTCAGTAGAACTTGTTTATATATCTAATTGGTTCTTTATATAATCTTATTTATATATAATCTTATTTGTTCTTTATAATCTTATTTGTTAATCATTAAAACTAAAGGATGTTATGTCATATAATCATGTTTAATTACTTAAACAGATTTATAGACTTCACAGACTTTAAAGGTGAAGGTGTAAAGGTAGGAATGGTCTTGAATGAGCATAAGGGAATTTGAACGGAGGGTAGTTGAGATGAATTAGTGGCAGGAAACGAGGAAACTGAAGGGGCTGTTGCAGAAGAGGATAATGGAAATATGAACTCATTGAATAGTACATCTTTAGAGATATAAATTCTCCCCTCATGAGAGAGGCATTTATAGCCTTTATGCATAGGTGAGTATCCTAGGAAAGTGCATTCAGCAGATCTGAACTGAAACTTGTGTTGATTATAAGGTCTTAGCGAGGGAAAACATGCACAACCAAAGACTTTGAAAGCCTTGTAATCTGGTTGAGTTTTATACAACTTAGTGTAGGGAACCTCAAAATTTAAGGAAGTTGAGGGTAGTCTATTAACCAAATAGACAGCAGTAAGGAAAGCATGATCCCAAATTTCAGGGGCATATGTGCATGTGCAAGTAAAGTCAGTCCCATATCAACAATATGACGATGTTTTCTCTTAACAGTTCCATTTTGGTGATGAGTTTGTGGACAAATAAGTCTATGAATGATGCCAAAATCTTGTAAAGCTTTAGTAAAAGGGACAAAATTCTCCACCCCAATAAGATTGAGCAGCTTTGATTTTTAGGCTAAATTGTTTTTTAACCATTTTCTTGTAGCGTAAAAATGTGGATAATGCTTCAGATTTATTGTGTAGAAGGTAAATCCATGTGTACCTTGTGTGTGCATCAACAAATGTAATATAGTAGTTAAAACCTCCATGAGAATTCATAGGTGCTGGTCCCCACAAATCAGTATATATCAAGTCTAGGGGTGAATCATAAACTGAGTTTGAAGAACTCACTGGTAACCTATGAATTTTACCAAGACAACAAGTTGTACAGAAGTCTTCAAGACTTTTATTTACAAATGAAATGTTACAGGACTAAAACCTTTCTAACTATAGAAGAATTGGCATGACCAAGTCTGAAATGCCATAAAGAGTAAGAGGAAATTAGAGGTCCTGTACTATTATTTACTGTATTACAATCTACTACATTATTTATTGAACTATTCCGAGAGGAAGAATTCCCAGAGGCTGCAGCCAGCAAGTGCAGATTTGAGAACTTGTAAAGACCATCAGTTCCTAAGCTTCCTTGAAGGAGAATTTCATTAGTCCCTTGTGATTTCACAAAGCAATGTGTTGGATGAAATTTAAAATAGACACTGTTATTCCTTGCAAACTGACTAACACTCATCAAGTTGCGTGTAATATGTGGAACATGAAGAAGATTTTGAAGAACTAATTTAGTGTGTGATTGGTGAGGTGAAGTGAAGTGTGTTGTGCCAACAGATTTGATAGGGACAAATTGCCCATTACCCATGTAGATTGAATGCATTCCATCAAGATCCACTATATTATCCACTAGCTGTGAGTGAGGAGTGATGTGATGAGAAGCTCCTGAATCTGGAAACCAGTCTTGATTTGGAGGTTGTTGAGGTCTAGAAGCCTGAGTAGTGTGAGCACAGTAATTATTAGAGCATGGATCTGCATTTGTTCCAAAATGTGCTTGATGAGGAGTGTAATATTGTGGTCTTGGAGTAGAATTTCCAGCATTTGCAACAGAGGAATTGTAGTGATGAACAAGGTTGAGGAATATATGGTGAAACGGCAGGAGAGGTTATTCCAAGTATATATGGAGTAACAGCAGCAGAATTTACTGCACTAGGTTCATAGAGAGGTGCTAACCGATTTTGATCACCAAAATTAGAACCAGGAACAAAAGGATGTTGACCATTAGATGTATTAGGAAAATGATTAGTAAAATTTGCACTACTAGGAGTAGGATTTCCTGGATTATTAAAGTTGAACCTGTAATAGCACACTTGAGCATCATGTCCATTCCTATTGCATATGACACAATAGAGATAGGCTCTATAATTGGATCTGCTCCTCTGCCACGAAATCTTCCTCCTCTTCCTCTGCCTCTAAAGGTGGACGGAAATTCTATTGAGGAAAGTTGAATTGATTAGAGAAGGCTTGATTTGTTGGCTGTACAAAGTTGTTGTCTGATGACTGAATAGGTTGTGACTGAGGAGTTTGACTGTTGGAAATGAAACCAAGAGGATTCTTGTGTGCTATATTTGCATAAAAAGAGTCTGGTACACCCTTCTTCAACTGCTCAAGTCTGGCTTCATGAGTTAGGAGCATTGATTCAATATCATCAACAATATATGGTTCAAGTTTGCTCACTAGATTTGTGACAAATGACTCAAAATCTTCAGATAAACCTTCCAGCATTAGATCCAAATATTCTTGGTTAGTAACAGGAGATCCAATTGATGCTAGAGCATCTACTATAGTCTTAATTTTCAGCAAGTAATTTGCTACAGAATCTGTACCTTTCTTAATGCTTTTGAGTTCTTGTCTCAATTGCCTAACCTTTGCTCTTGTCACCTTATCAAATAGTGTGTATTTTGTCCCAAATCTACCATGAATGAACACATCCAACTACTCGAGTAGTAAAGGATTCAGCCAGTGAAGAAAGAAGCCATGAAACGAGTAATTTATCTTGTTGTTCCCACTTCTTGTAATCTTTGTTGATTCTGCCAAGTTCTTCATCATTTTGAGAAAGAAATTTTGGAGGAATTGAGGATTCACAACAAACTTGTGAAGTTTGTGTCCAATAATTGCAGACTCTACTTGAACCTTCCAAACTAAGAAATTCTTCTCATCTAACTTTGCTGGGATAGGTTGAGAGAAAATTACTGGATTACTTCTTCTCTTTCGATGCTTTGGAGGAGAAGAGGGAGATGATTCCGACGAACTTCTTCCTGAAGTATTGCCGGAAGATCTGGATCTGGATCTCGAATTTGCCATTGCAGAAGGAAGGTGTGTACCAGAGCTCTTCTATTAGAAGAGCTCTGATACCATAATAGAATTCAAGGAATTCATGTAGAAAGTGAAAGAAATGAAAAAGGTAGAGGAAAAGTTAGAGAGAAAATCGAGAATTGTGGAGAGAATTTGATTCAGAATTTCTATTTCATTTCTCAAAATGATTCTAATACATCATTTTAGTTTATATAGGGGAATAACTTCCAGAGGAAGTTTTACAATTTGGAGGGAAATTTTGTTTGCTGAGTCAGCAAACAGATTCTCTAGAATCTCCTATTCTAACTGGTTCCAGCCTGTCATAACAGAAAGGAATCTTAACCAATCTCTAACTTTCTGAACCTAACATCTCAGCTAAAGGCTCCAGCGCATAACTAGGCCTAAATACAAACAATTACAGGCTCAATGAATTGATTGGGCTAGAAACAATACAACAGAACAAATTAAATCGAGCCCGATGTTATTTATTGGGCTGATTTATTCTTATATCCTAATATTTCTAAACAATTTTTCACGCTGAAATTCAATCATCTCACAATTTTTTTTATGTAAAATCACATAGCACTGAAAATATTATGAACTTTTAAGGGTATAATCCCGACATACAGTGCAGTCACACACCAATTTTTACACTGAAATTCGATCATTACACAGACATAAACAAGACAATTTCCGGTTTAAAAAAATAGTTGAAAAGTGGGATTTCATAAAACATATAATAAAAAAATTCATGTAAAGTCACACAGAACTCCAAAAATAATGGAATTATAAGAGTATGATCCTGACATATAAATGTAGTCTCATACCAATTTTCACGGGGAAAATTTATCAATACACAGAGATATAAACAAGACTTTTTTTTTTTTTTTGTAAAAAACGATCAAACCAATTATAAGAATGCATGGCAAGCATCTGTAATTAGTTAGCATTTTAGGATAAACAAGAAGCAAAACGGAGTCGAATCAAGCTTGTGGGGCATCAGAAAATGGGTGATTTGTGAAGTTTAAAACAATCCTGCCAAACAAGCTAAATGCAGTCACAACTCACAATGACAGACAGAAGGGACAAGCCATATCACCAACCCAGAAAAACCATACATCTAAAATTGAAACTATTAACTACACTAAATTTACAATTACTTTCGATAAATTAGAATGGTAAAAAACTAAGTTTTTGAATTTGAGGGCTGTGGGGTAATTCAACTTCAGGACTTAAAAACTAACACCCCAATCCACCGGGGGGAGGGGGCTACTGTTGACCTTATCTGCTAAATAACATTGTTTAATAAGGTCTAAATTTCCTGGAAGCTCTCAACTCCTGCAGACGTTTTTATCCTCCTCAAATTTGCTCTGCAGTATCATGATCTCTGCAAGCAAAACATAAATGGTTTATCTCAGTTTGACCACTAGCAATAATAATATAATAATAAATCAACAGCGAATTAGAATGTTACCAACTAAAATAGTTCATGACAGTATCTAGAGTTAAAGAAACAAAACAGGTATTAAGTATGAGTCGTCACATTAAATTGTTCCACCCAACAGCAGTATGACATTCTTTTCATGAACGTCCAGAAACATTTTTTTGCAATTGTTTTATGTATAGAATGTTAATTTACTGATAAAATGAGTTTTGAATCTGGAGCACAACATAAGGGAAAGTCAAAAGGATAACTGTGCATAAGAATAGAAAGGCAAAAATATTATGGTTTTACTCTTTATCGATCAAAGAATTTGTTAGAAACAAGAGTGCTGAAACTTTCAGGTTTAGACAAGGGAAAAGCAGAGAATAACGGCTAACAATGAATTATGAGATTGATAATACGATGATCCACAGATACAATAACCTAATGCACCTATTAATACTATTAATTGGGTCTAGCACTTGTACAGCTTGTACATTCCCAAGCTAACAAGACTAAGAACCAAAATATCTTGAAAGACTCCCTCTCACACTTATGACTACCAAGTTTAAGCTTGTTACAAGCAGCTACCCATAAACAAAAAACAAAGAACACCAGAGCATCAAACACAGAACAAAATATGTATCTTGTAAGACTCCCTCTCAAACTTATGCTTACCAATTTTAGGATATAAGAAATGGCTAAATATAATTTTGAATATAAAAATTGGCTAAACATCATGAAAACGGGTCGTACCATTTCTCTGGGCTTCTCTTTTTTGAAAGCGGGTAGAAATCTAGACCAACTTCTTTCCGCTTCTTTTTGGCCATTTTATTCTCCACAGCAGCTTGAGCAACTGAGCCCACGGCAATTCCACTTTCAGAGTCAGTAGTTTTCTTCCTACCCTTATGGTGTACAACAACAGTCCACCCCCCTTCTGCAGCAAGGGCTTCTTTAGCTTTTCTTTCCTGCATTGACCATAAAATAATTATATGAAAACCAAAATAAGGACAGAACAAATGTTGGATATTTCATAGCTTAATTTGAATATGAAGCTTAGCAATTACGTGTCTCAAAAGGGGCCAATTTGATATAATGGAGACAACAGTCATAATGCATTCTTTCAGTCAAATAAAGTGGAATTCACACCAACAACCAAAGTCTTTTCCACTAGGTCAGTTCAACTATATGGATTAAACAACATCATTGTGTTGCATCATAAGCCAAGTCCTAAAAAATTCCATTCAAAACTAAGTCCTTTTTAATAGTTTCACCTAGATTTTTTCTTGATCTTCTATATCTTTACTATAGGACCATCCTGCATCTGGTCTACTCTTCTTATAGAGACTTCTATTGGTATTCTCACATGGCCAACACTTTTGGTGATATTCTACTATCCTTTCTCACAGATCCTTCCACAAGATTTCTATTGGCACCCTTTGAAGTCAATGAAAACAACGGCTAGATGTAGATAACTACATATTTTTGCTTCATTGGGACCTCTCCATCAACATCTTAAAAAATATATTACTTCCATGGTTGTTCTACCTAGCATAAAATCAAATCAGTTCTCTAAAACGGGAATGTCTTGTCTTAGTCCATGGTTGTTTTTCAGATTGGACTATATCAAAAGACTGCAATGCAATTGTCATTGGTAAACAGCATGAGAAGTCCCTAGAATCAGTCAGAGTGGTGTCTTGAAAATATAGTTCAGGAGGCTTGCTGCATTCTTGGTATCATTTCAGCTGTGATTTACTCTCTTTATTTCTTTCTTCCCTTCATTCCTGATGAGTTATATTGTGTACATGACAAGTACACATGATAAATAAAGAAAATCACACTGTTTATGCTTTCTAGGCCAGAAAAACCAACCTTAATAAAAAAGATTATCTAGATGGTACCCAAAAAAAAAAACATAAATGAACTTCCAATTCTTCATGTATTGCGTACTGACTACTGAGAAGAAGAATGAAAAATCGATAGAAATGAACAAAAGGGAAGAACACTTCTAATTCCCCTTTCACACAACCTATCCAATTTTCTGAATGACTCCCTCCATCCTGATTTTCCCTATTTATCTAACGGACTAAATCATTCTGACCTTCAAACTAACTAACTAACTAACCTAACTAATCCCAACTGCTTTACGTCCTCTTTGTTATCCTAACAGTGTGTCTTTGGCTTAGCCAGATGTGTGAAAATTGAGAAATACATCAATCTAACTCGAGCCACTTACTCCACGGAATACAAACTAGCATAGTTGTCATACTCACGAGTTAACTCGTAAACTCGGAAAACTGGTTAACTCGCATACAAACTCGATTCTGTGCAAACTCGGGTAGACTCGTTCAAACTCATGAGTTTGAGTTTGATGAAACTACACATAGAACCCAAAAATTGGCTGCTTTACATTTAGGATTTATGCCTTCCCTTTTGTTCACGACCTGTTAACCCTTTTCACTCACTGAAGCTGCCCAAATGAAGTCCCTCTCATCCGTCTCTCCCTTTTGATGAAGACCGGTGCTCCATTCCGGCTAATCTCTGGTGAACCTTCCTTTCCTACACCGCTGCACATACTGGTTAGAACTTCAACTATGATGTGTTCCCTGCCAAACTTGTGTGTTCAGATATGCTCTATTTTAGTTTGAATCTGGCTTGAATGTAGTTTTTTTTTTTTGCTGCACATAACAGGTTTGAATCTGAAAGAAGAATCTATTAGTTTCTGTTTGTTTGAATCTGCTCATACTATTCACTGCTCATCCTTTATGTTTTCTATAGTTCTACTCACAAATTCCCTGGCCATCCTCTGTTGGAATTGCAAATTGACTACAGACAGAACCAAGTGCACACCACATGGAAGTAAGGCAAAACTAAACCTAAGACAATACTCCCTCTGATCCTATTTATAAGACAATTCAGACCAAATCACACATATTAAGAAAAGTAATTGATGCATTGATTTTCAAAAAAAAATCTCTACAAAATTACAAGTTTACCCCTATTTAAAATTAAATTCCACTACCACGGTAATTGTGTCAATTTAAAAGCTTTAATGGTCAACAAGGACAAATATGAGAAAAAAATATTAAATGCTTCTAGATTTGTGTACTTTGTCTTATAAAAAGGATCATGGAAAAGTATCAAATGTTGTCTTATAAATAGGACTGGAGGGGAGTAATAACTTGAATTCATATGTTAAAGCCCTCCTTTGGGAATGAAAAGGACTTCTACTAGTCATTTTTCAAAGCCATGGAACTAGTACGTATAGGAGACTAAACTCTAATTAAATAAGGTATTGACCAGCATCAATTGCAACATATAACAAAAATTCAAGCCATGATAATTATCATAACCAAAAAGGGGGTTCACTGCCACTACCAATTAGCAAGAAATGTGCATAAAGTACCAAATTTTTTAGCAACACTTTAATATGACAACATGAGCAAATCATTCTGTTTTGATCTGAAGGATGCTTTTCAAAACAATTACCTCATCCAATTTTTCCTCATATGCAGTTACAAAGTCATCAATTTGATGTTGCAATACTTCCAACCCTGGCCTACTTTGATGGTATTCCATGATCCATTCTGTAGTTTGAGCAGTCCCCAGTTAGAAAACTATTGGGCTTGACAGTTAATAGAAAATAGCATTACATATACAGATATACACAAAATACAAAGGTTCATCACAATTCAACTGTCAACAGATTGAAAGGATGAAGTTATGTCTGCAAGTCCACTCCTATATGGACATTGACAGTTAATGGACATTGACAAAATTATGAGAGACATACAAGTGCAAGTAAATATAAAATTATGCTGCAAATTTTTACTTAACAAAATATCAGCTCACCATCCTATATGTATAATGCAGATAAAAGAAAGTTTCACATGAAAAAATATTTGGAGTTTTTAAGTAAACAAAAAGTAATTCATTGAAATGAACTATTCATACTTTTCATTCCTTTTGAGCAGCCATCATCTCCAGAGGAGATAATATGAATTTCATCCTGATGATGTCCTTCTCCCTTTTCTGGTGAATTTTGAACCTCCATTTCTTTTCTTCTTAGCTTTCTTTGACCTACCTACAAAATAAGAATAGACTCCATGAGGAAAATGAACATGTGACTTCAGGCATGGCATTCACAGTGCAAAAATGAAATTAACTAGAAATTTTTTTATTACAGGGCTTGATAGCTGCTCCAATATCAGTATCTCTATGCTCCTTGGAGTCTTTGACCTCCTCAGCTTTAGAATGATAATGGTCCAATATTCCATCTAATGCCATTGAGGAAAAGAGTAAGATCAAAATGATCAGTTCAACATATTGTCTATTAGATGCCAGGACAGGAGAAAACAATGACTGAAAAATAAATTGAATACAATAAAATATCACAAAGGAAATGACCAGTTCTATACTTATTGACAGCAAAATATCATTTTCACAGTGTGGCAAAGCTCACATATAACACAACTATCAACTCACCTCTTGCTCTTCCAAATGAACTTCTTCCCTCTTGGTATTTGTTTTCCAACTAGACTTTTATCCTTTTCTTTCTTTTTCTGTTGGCAGAAGCTTTCTCCTTGTTTTCCTTTCTAACCTGCTTTCCATGATCCACTGAAACAACCAGTTTATTTCAGGGATAACTCAACAAAGGGTGAAGACTGAGGAGAGTACTGAAAACTCAACATTTATTTACCTTCAATATTCATTGTAACATGTGTTTCAACATCAGCATTCTGTTCCTTGTTTCTTTTTTTCATCTTTTCCTCAGTGTGTATGTCTTTTTCCCTTCTTTACTTTCATCGCAATGAAAATTCAACCGTGAATCACCACCCAAAATATATATAATTGTTACTCCATAAAATATGAATAAAACTACATAGAATGTAAACTTGTGTACAAAGCGTGTTTTGGTTGAAAAAGATAAGAAATTTATCAGATGAAGAAAGAAAAAGAGAAGAAAGGATAAGAAAAGAAAAGAAAGAAAGAAGAAAGAAAGAAGAAAGGGGAAAATAATAATCAAAAGTGGAAATGTTTTTATTGGAAAATGTAACATTTGATATTATCAATGCATTGAATGTTGTGATGTTTGCATTTTCCAATAAAACCTTTCCACTTTTGATTTATTATCATGTGCAAAGGTTAGAAAAAACGATTAAAAATTAAAAGAACAACATAGGTAATATAATTTTTAAAAAAATACTATGATTTCAAATTCAAAACCATTTCCATGGCACAAGTACATTATTACAAAAATAACAATCAAGGTTTTAAGACTAACATAAGGTCACAAATAAGTTTAAAATAAATAAACATCCAAGGTTTTAAAACTAACAATCAAGTTTCCCCCCTAATATAGTAATATGTCTGAGTTTGAGATGAATCTTGAGTTGATGCTTCTTGTGAGGATGGTGCTTCAGCAAAAGACATCTCTAATTGAAATGCATAATAATTAATAAAATAATGACTCAGTACATTCAGATTTGCAAATTTTCTAAGATAAACTTAGAAGACGTTCATCCACATATATTTGCAATTAGAAGGCATAATCAATTTGTAATTACAATCTTATATGGATTCCAGTAATAGAAATACAATTTGCAACAGTGAGTATCAATTTGCATTTAATACAATTCACATATTTGAAATTAGAAGGCATAATAATCATATTTCCATTCCTTTCTTATGGACATGGCTATTTGGAATCAAGTAACAGACAGTGAAAGTGTGAAACTGAGAGCAACAGAGTATCAATTTTCAATTTAGAATACATACTTTCATAGTTTCATTCACAATTTTCATGACCGGAGATCAACAAAATAACAGGGCAAAAATCTGAACCTCACTAATGAGTCACAGAACAGTACCATACCCATTGGAAAACAAACATTCATTCACAGATTTTAATTCAGAGTAACAGAGCAAAATCTGAATAAACCTCACTCATGACAAAAGTGTGACACAGAAGCAACCTAACCCGTTGGAGTAAGGAAGTGAAGCTGTGAAGGGCAATTTGCAGGTTCAGGCAGCGCCGGAGATGGATCCCAGGCGACGAGCAGAGCCGGAGATGGAGGTCGCTTGACGGACAGAAACCGGAGAAGAAGCTTCACGGCGGTGCGACAGGCGTTCCTCACAGCGCGCGATGCAGAGCTGCTCACCGCAAGCGCCACTGACAGTAACAGAGAATGGCTAGGCGGCGCAAACAAGCTGCTGCTGATCGAGACAGAGGAAGAGACAAGACAGAGGCAGAGAGCTGATCGAGAAAGGGGTGGAGAATTGGAGAAGTGTCTTTCAGGTTCTGAAACGAGACCGGCGAGCTGTTAGCCTGAACGACGTAAATCTCCTATACTTCTCTTTCTCCTATACTCTATAATAAAATTCCGTCAAAATAAAAAATAAAAGGGTCGCAATTTGGTACCCTCCGTCAGAGAGGGTTTTGATACATTTTTATTATTTTTTTATTGAAACGAGACATAAAGATTAAAACTATATAGGAACAAGTCATGTACTTTGTCCTAAATTATTTTGAAGACATAAAGAAGATTTTAAATGAGACACATGTGTATTACAAATGAAAATGTGAAAAAAATGGGGGAATACAGTAAAAGATAGAGGATAATAATTATAGGGGGTCAAAAAGTCTTTTTAAAAATTAAAAATACAAATTCTAATAGTTAAATATTGTCTCATAACCGTAAAAATACTGAAACCATTTAAGAAAGTTGAGAAAAATTGATTAAATGATCAAAGAAGGTACCCAAACCCTCTCCCACCAGAAGGTACCATAGAATTTCCCAAAATAAAATCCGCTTTTTTACAAGAGTGGTGTAACTCGCTTTCAAATTTACAACTCTATATAGATTTTAAAAAATTAACCAATTTAGTATAATATAACTACAATTTTGAAATTGAAAATCGTATATGCGAAATCTGATTTATTAAAATAATATATATATATTATTGAATGAAAATCGTGGATGCAATACTATTTATTACTTTTATTATAAAATATTAAAAATTGTATTTTGGAAATACGATTTACTTATTTTATATATTTTTTAATTATAAAAAGTGAATTTTTGTTTTTGTAAAATGAATATATAAAATTCATGGAAATCGTATATGTCAAAAATGATTTACGTTTTTTGTTTACAGAAAACTATCACCAACAGTTTTATTTTAGTGTTTTTTATAAAATAAATTATGTATTATATCTATTTCTCAACTTAAATCTTTATTTATTTCTTTTCTTTGGGGTGTTTCTTTAGAGAAACACAAGATTTCTTGGGCTGTTTGGCAGGATGTTTGTAAAGAGAAAAATTATGAGGGTTTAGGAATTTGTGACTTGAGAGCTTTTAATTTAGCATTATTAGGGAAATGGAGGTGGAGATTGTTAGTGGAAAGTGAGGGTTTGTGGTATAGGGTGATTTAGGGATGACAATGGGTAGGGTTTAGGTAGGGTATTATAGTACGATCCCCATACCCGCGTTTTAAAAAAAAATACCCGTACCGGACTCATACCCGCGTGGGTAATGATTCTAATACCCGTACCCTTACCCGTCGGGTACTCAAGTACTCGTACTCGTACCATTACCCGCATTTTGTTAACTATAAGAAAATAAATTGACTAGAAAATAAAAATTAATTAAAAAGTAAATGAAAAATTATTCATGGATCATCCAAGTTTAACCTATAAAATAACTATCATATGTGGAAGTGGATGAGAGATTAAAACAATGGGAGCGGAAAAGGAAATTAGTTCTTGTTTTGCTATTTTTAGTGTGTAGGACAAAATTATAACATTTAAATTAATTAAATTAAAAATATTAATATTTTTTGTGACCATAATATATATTAACATTAATTATTTTTTTCAAAAAATATTAATAATATAAACATATATATATATATATTAAATTAATATATGTATATAAATTACATTAATTATATATTATATAAGTGCGGGTGTGGGTAGGTAGGGTAGGGTAGGGTACCATAGTACATGTTCCCGCACCCGCACCCGTAAAAAAGTGTGGGTAATTACTCATACTCATTTGGTGGGTAATTAACCTACCCATCATGGGTAATTTTTACGGTACCCACTAGATCTGGGTCCAATTGCCCCCTAGGGTGTTTAACTCTATTTTATGGTGAGAGAGATGTAGCCATGTAGGTGTGAGGATGGTGAGTCCTAAGGGTTCTACTTGGTGGGCCGACCTATGGTCCATTGATAATATTGGTAGTCTTACTTTTGAAGGGTTCAAGCATGGGTGTGTAAAAGTAGTGGGAAATGGATGTGATACTCTATGTTGGAAGGATGTGTGGTGTAGTGCTCAGTCTTTATGTGAACGGTATCCTAGAGTTTCTGCTAGCAAATAATGAGGATATATCTTTAGCAAATATGGTTGAACGAGATAACATTGGTTTGGTTTGGAATTTGGAGTGAGCGTAGGAATTTTTTTTCAATAGGAGTATGAACAGTTCCAAAAGTTAGAATTGGAGCTGCAGAATGTGAATTTGCAGGAAGCTCAACCTGACAAGTGGAGGTGGTCCGTAGACATTGTCGGCGTCTATTCAGTTAAGTCGGCATATAAAGTAATTGATAATGAGGTTATTCATGCATAATTTCCAATGTAAATTTTTTTATGGTATGAGTTTGTGCCCATAAAGGTGTCGGCCTTTTGGGTGGAAAGTTATTTTAAATATAATTCCAACTAAGGATAATTTAATTAAGAGGAATGTGTTACATGCCTCTACGGGTGACTGTGTTTGTTGTGGTCAAGGGTTAGAAAATATATCACATTTGTTCTTTGAGTGTGCCTTTGCATCCAGAGTTTGGTCTTTGTGTCTGGAGTGGTGTGGCTATTTTTCTGTTTTACATAATTGTTGTCTTTCTAATTTTATTCAGTTTATGGGTTTACCAATGGTACTGTACAATTAAAACACAGGCAAAGATGGCCCCTAGCCTAGCCAGTGGCCATTTGGTCTTTGTGGTTAGTGCGAAATGAGGTGTTGTTTTCTAATAAATTGATTGAGGCTGATGGCGTTATGGATCTTATTAAAATAAGATTTTGGAAATGGCTTAGAGCATAGGACAATTTTTCATCTATCCTTTTCTGTCCTAGCAATTGAATCCTTGACAATGCTTAAATTTCAACAATACTTGATTATTACCTGATCCTAAATAGTTGATGTTGTCTGAATTGATTGGTATTTTTAATGACTGATTATTTTGAAACTGATGCGGTGCTATGATTTTCATCTGGTTCTATATTCACTATTGTTGGTTGAACTTAAGGAATTCTCTGATGCAATTCAACAATGATGATTTTGTAGTATTTTGGTGGGTTTTTTTTTTAATTACACTTTAATTATTTTTATTATTATATTAAAACAATTTTTTTATAAGCTATATTAAACCAATTTCTCTAATCATCCATTCGCAACTAAATAAATGTGTTAATTTACATTAATTTAAAGTGTTTTTTTCAATATAACATTTATCTCTCTATTTTATTGATTAATGTGTTCACTTATTATCTCTTTTGTGTATTCTATTTATCTATTTGCTTTCAATTATAAAATTATTCCCGTAGTACACGTGTTACATTTTCTCACCTGAGTTTTTTTAGTTTTTTATTCTCATTTTAATAAAATGATTTGTTTGCTAACCCTGGGTATCCTCCACGGGAGGCAGTTTGGCTCTTATCATTTTTTTCTTTTTTAGTCATACTTTAATTTTCTTTTTTTTGTTATACTTAAATAATTTATCTTATTATTCATTTTTATTTATCTGTTTCATTACATAAAAAACACATATTAAGAAATACAATAGATGTGTTGATTTACATTAAAATTTAATGTGTTTTTTGCATTTATCTCTCTATTTTATTCATTAATATTTTTACTTATTATATCTTTTGTCTATGCTATTTACTCTATATTGTTGATCGAGTACACATGTCATGTTTTCTCACTTATGCCTTTTAGTTGTTTTAGATTTTTTATTCTCACTGCGCTCAAGTGACTTTTTGATGAACACCAAATATTCTCAACAAGAGACAGTCTAGTTCATTCCGGGAATATCTACATAATGGTAGGGATAACTCCCAACAATGATTTTTTCCACACACTTTATATAGATTTAAAGTGATTGGGTTGTGCAATCTCAAATCTCGTTATATTTTAAATTTATAATTATATCAATGATCTATTGGTTACTATTTTCTATAAATGTGATAACAATATGTTCTTCACTTTCCACTAATTAACGTATATAATTATATCCTAAATTAATTTTATTAAAAATTTAATAATATATGTAAAAACGAACATCACTCGCAACTCAACGTCACTCGTGCAAATGCACGGATATTGTGCTAGCTAAAAATAAAAACAAATAACACAATCCACCTGGTTCAATGTGAACTGGCCGAGTCACCCAGTTTTAACAAATCCAACCGAGTCAACTCGGATGGCACTAGTTCCACTGCCTAGCCAATCCAACACACTTCTCGATTAGTCATATCATTAGTTTTTTATCCAACCGGTCTGACCTACTGATCCGAGCCGGTTTTTACAATACTGCCCCACTCTACTTTTAGCACGTTTAATTAGTGAGTTAAATTAGTATCTATCTAAAATATTTAAATGTTTTGTTTTATATAAAAACTTGAGGGTTCATTTTGTGGATTGGATATAATAAGGGTTTGGTTGATTTACGGTTAGACATAATTGATTTTGATAGATTTATAGAATCAATGACAGAAAATTAAAATGATGCACGATTCACAAAGACATTGGACGAAAGTTATTAAGTACTTGTTTAAAATTTTGAACGGTGCATAATCAATTCCACAAAATTGATTTTAAACAACTTTCGTTTAATATGTTTCATAAAATGTGTGACATTCACATTCAACAATTAATTTTTAAAATCAATTATACTTAACCGTAAACCAAACAGACACTCAAAATCAATTCCCAATAGAATTGATTCTCACGATTCATAAGAACTAGCAAAATCCTAATTAAAAAAAGCTAAGAAAATAAAAGTAAAAAGAGCTAATAAATAGAGAGTTAAATATGTTTTTAATCCCTAAAGTCAAACTCAAATTTGTTTTAGTCTCTCATGTTCTGAAATCACATAACTTTAGTCCTTCCTCTTAACATCGTTAATTTTGACGCTGACGTGACAGACAATTTTCTGTGTCAGTTTGTCCAGTCACTTCCGATGACCATGATGTGTCAATTGAATTATAAACTCATCTAGTCAGTTTTATGGCCTTCACTGTTTATGAAAAATGTGAAGATAAATTTAATAAACCCTAAATAAAATCTAACTAGATGAGCTGATGCGTAATTCAATTGACATAACATGGTCATTGTGACTGATCGGACAAACTGACATAAAAGTTCATTTGTCATGTCAGCGTCAAAGTTAAAAAAATGAGGGACTCAAACCGACGATTTTAAAATTAAAATACTTAAACCAAATTCGAGACATACTTCAGAAACTAAAAATATATTTAGCCCTAAATAAATAAAGAGAAAATAAAAGAAAAAAGCAAATGCTGAGCCAAAAACAATAAAACAGAAAAAACAGCAAACAGGTGATATCAATGGGATTCTCTCCATTTCTCCTTGAAATGGACATCTCCAGTCCTTTAAATATGGAGTTGACACGTAGCTTTGATAAATTGAACGGCTTAGATTTCTTTCTTTAATTACAGGATATAGCAAAAAAAATTGAACAATGACCCTTGTAGCTAATCCGCCCATGATGAAAAGAAGTTCCTAAAAAAAACGAAAAAAAAGTCACAGTGAACACGATACAATGACCACCGCAGTGAGAAGAAGAGAAGCTGTAGTGCGCCATCTGTACCTCCAGACTTGACCGCCGCCAATCCCCGGCTTCCCTTCTCCGCCACTGTGCCGTCGCCGCGCCGCGCCGTCCAGAATAGAGAAAAACGAATTCCGCCCAGGTAAGTGTCATTTGCGTTTTTTAACTGATTAGATCTATCAAGCAGCTTCAGACTGTTTCAGGAGTTTCGAAGGGGATGGAGTCGGAGTGGAGGGGTTGAAGAAAACAATTTTGCAATGCTTCAGGGGAAGTTAGAATAGCTACTAATTAAAATTAACTTCTTGCAATGTTTCAATTAACAACGATGTTTTAATTTTAATTTTAATGGGGTGCAAGAAGTTTGAATATTCACCATTATTCAGACTGTTTGATTTTCGCAGGCTGACTTGGAGTTGGATGGGGTGGATATCTTAACACTCTCTATCTTAACTTCTTAGGCATGTTTGATATTTTCATTGTTATTTGAACGAGTAAGGTGATGTGAAATTTAATGTGGCATTCCAGCCTCTGGTTGCTATTATCGGCTATTTAACTTGGCTGATATTGATAGTGCACAATCAATTTGATAATTAGGCGTCGAAAATGTTTTGATTATTTCACATTCTTATATGGAGTTTTCTAGAGGTTGGTTTTCCAGTCTTTTGTTAACTTTCCTAGAGATTATATTTTATGAATTTCTAGTATATCATATTTTATTTAATCTTGATCCATGGACTATCAGTGGCACTGGCATCTTGTTTTGTGCTCTGAAGGATAACATGCCTAATAACTTTTACGTAAATTATAAAGCTAAGCAGCTCTGATTTTTTTTTAATGGAATCATCCTAGCTGATTGTTGTAATCTAGTATTTTAAGATGCATTTGGCATTTGACTGGGATCGTGTTTAATACATGTTAGTTTTGTAGTATTGATTCGTGGTGGCTGAATTATGTTTACAGTTTTGGAACATTTTCTTGGTACTGGAAGAAAAGAAGCAACAGAGAATCAATTCCACATGTAAAAGAACAACAGTTTTGGTAAAGTTGATGCAAGAATATCTGGATAAGAGCATGGGATTTGTGACCTCAAGTATTTTAAAGCTCCCTATGAAAGTGCTGGTGATATTGCTGATATTTTTCATAAATATCAGCTACACTATGGCATACTCGTCTTCTTCTTCTGAGACTATGATGCACACTAATAATTGGGCTGTTCTAGTCTGCACATCTCGCTTCTGGTAAATTAAGGTTTCATCTTTAAGTTATAAAAATTTCTTTTGAACAACAATGACTTACTTATTTTTAGTACATTTCTCTATTAGTTCCTAATTCTGGATGACTAAACCCTTACAAAGCTACCTAGTGCTTTGTTTTTGTCTAACTGAAAATCTTTGGCAACAATAAATTTGAATGAAAATAGGATATGTATTGAATATGATTTTTTTTTTCTAGTTATTCTCTGAGCAGTTTGGCAACTCATTATATGGCTTATAGAGGAAATTTGAATTATAGTTTCCTTTAAAGTTTTGGTTGTAACACATGTTAGTATACTAAATGTGCTGCTTCCCTTGTTCAGGTTTAATTATCGACATATGGCTAACACTTTGTCCTTGTATAGGTAAGTATACAATTTTAGCTTTATCTTTAATTGTTTGAAATATGCTTGGTAATGATATATCAGTCATTATAAATCATTTCTCATTCAGGACAGTTAAGCGGCTAGGAATACCTGATGAGAGGATTATACTCATGCTAGCAGATGACATGGCATGTAATGCAAGAAACAAGTACCCTGCCCAAGTTTTTAATAATGAAAACCATAGACTTAACCTGTATGGGGATAATGTGGAGGTGAGTTTTAGGTATGCATTTTTTTTGTTTAAATCTTTTATTGAATATAGAGAAGACCTTTATTGCTAGCTTTAGCTCTGTCTTGTTACGAACCTAAGATTTTTGTTTTACAAATCACAAACACTAAGGTAAATCATTTCTAGATTTGATACTTCTTCATTTAATCATTAAATTCCCAATTGTGGGTTAACATTGTGACAACTTAATTTAGTTTCTAAAGCTGCAGATTAGCTGATGAAACTTATCCAGAAGCCATCTCTTGCATGTGTCTTCTTTACTTATGGTTTATGGTTTTTTTTTTTTTTGTAGAACTGAGTCTCCATAGGAAATGTAATATATTCTATGATCTACAGATTTGTCAGGAAGTGTTGTCATGAGGTCCAACGGAGGTTGAGGCAGAATCTGCCTCACTTTGAGGTGATAAAGTGGCCAGATTTTTTTGTTATTTTGAAGGAAAAAAAAACTATAACATGGTAGTAAGATTTAATGCAAAATCAATCATTATGGGTGCCTGATGGACTCCTATTCCATATCGAAGTGCCTCAGACCATCTAAGTTGATGCCATAAAATTTTGCCTGCATCTTTGCTGCAGGCTGAGGCGACTGGCTTGACTCATTTGATAGCTATGTTGTTCAGATAAGGTTTTTATCATATATAACAATAACAATAACAATGCTATTCTGTCTCGGAATCGGAATCTATATCAAGGAGTTTGTCTGGGATATAGGGAGTACTTTGTTGGCTTATCATTAATATATTGTTCTTTTACCCCTTTTTTTAAGTTTGTTTTGTGCTTGACAGGCTAGTAAATAACTTGCAGCGTTTACCTTGAACTAGATCTATTATCTAAACCATCTTAGCTCTTGACTAATTTTAGTGTCATATAGTTCATGAGTTGAGCAGAGGCTTCTCTAAGTTTGCTTCATCTATCATATCCATATGTTTGAGATGTAAAATATGTGAAAGTTTTAAGATTTTCCTTTGAATTAATTTTTAAATAGATTGAGACATATACTAATATTTAATTATTCATACATTTTAATATGGAGGCACATGTGGCACTATCATGTAATTCATGAATTTGCTATACAGTACAAGTGTTGATCTCAAGGCTTTGCTTCATTATGAGCCTAGTTGCTAGTTTGTTGCCTGGTAGAGAACTTTCTTAGTCAGGTCTGAATCTACCACAAAGTAGTTTAGTTCATCTATTGGGCTGCTGTACTGCAGTAGATTATTAACTGTAAGCCCATAACTTCTCTGATAGTTACCAACATTGGTCTCTTTCTGAAAATATACTCACATTCAGAAAATATATATCACTTTCAGGTAATGTTTTTACGCTCCTCACACTAGATGTTATGTTCTCTTGATAGAGAACGTACTAGTGTTATAATGTGTGTTGAACTTGAATTTCTGTGTGTCTAACTCAGACCACACAAGGCTGTATTTATAATATGTATGCAATAAATACAAATGATTATGATTGCTAAATCCAATCCTAATTAGCAACTAATTAGGGATTGTACAACTTAGCTGTTACTAATTAAAATAGCATGTGATTAATTCTAACAATGTGCAATGGTTATAACTTAAAAGGCCCATCCTTATATTCTGCCCTCATTTAATTGCATCTCTATCTCTTTTAGTATTTAGAAGATAACATATTTGTCTCTCTAATTGTTTTAGGGCTCTTGATAGTAGTATCTTTTAGATGATGATTATTTTGCATGGAATCCCTCAGGTAGATTATCGTGGCTATGAAGTGACAGTGGAAAACTTTCTACGGGTCCTAACAGGCCGTCATGAGAATGCTGTTCCAAGGTCCAAGCGACTTCTTAGTGATGAAGGAAGTCATATTCTTCTGTATATGACAGGGCATGGAGGTGATGAGTTTTTGAAGTTTCAAGACTCAGAAGAGCTTCAAAGTCACGATTTAGCCGATGCTGTGAAGCAAATGAAAGAGAAGCGCAGGTATGGATTCTTATTTAACTGTTTATTTGTGACCTTTGAATTGAATAAATGAAATTTGAAAAGAATTTTTAATTAACAAAATAAATTTATTGAGACAAAGGTAAAAGCTTCAACAGAGATGGGAAGATAATTACTCCTCCTTAAGTACAAAACAGAAAAAACAAAGATAAAGAAGAAATCAGTGGAACAAATTACCCAATCCCTCAACATATAGGCTAAATAATAAGGACTATGACTAGATATGCTTATCATTATTGAAAATATGGATGGCTGATAAAGATTGAGTAAAAAGCAGAATTCAGAAGGATTAAATGAAGTAGTTACATTAAGACGAAGAGAACCAGAAGGTCTAGCCTCCCCAGGATTGATGCCTGACACACACTACAAGTCTCTCCATAACAAATTCTCCCTTTTGTAAATTGCCTTGAGTTCCACGGAATTTCTTTTTCACATATACTTTCCACTCTGCTGATGCGGGCTCATTCCTACAAATTGGGGTCCAACAATGGCAATCTATAATAATGGAAATTTCATTGATATGGTTCAATTAGTATAGGATATTATTTTTCTTTTTCTTTTTATGGAAAATCTACTCTTATATATTAAATTAGAGTCCTCACTCTTAAACGTGAGACACTTTTGGTCTAATGGAGCTCTCATGTTTATCCATGTGGTTTTCACATCTTATTTTAAATTATAATTATAAAACTAACAAATGCTATTATCTTCAAATTCAATAAAATCCTATTTGTTGGAGGACTTTGGATTTTGATATTGGTTTTATTTTAAGTCAAAGTCAAAATATGTTGTTATAATCCGCTGCTATCTCTTAAATTTGATTCCTTTTCTTGAATCTCATGAAGCTATGTCACACCTTGCTGACAAAGCCACCTATCTTTCTTATATTGTGACACATGTTCAAGCTTCCATGTTAAATCAAATGAAATCATCATTAATAACCTTTTTAAATAATTATTCAATCAAATAACACTATTAATTTCTTTAATTAATACTTAAATTTCTTCAATCAATCAATATTAATTATTAAACAAAGCGGGATATTCGTAAATCACTATTAAATCAATTTTCTACCATATAGATTAATTTTTGAAAAATTTCAAAATTATAAGTTTCAAACATTTTTTTAATTTATTTTTTAATTTAATTGTTTACATTTTATAGAAGATTAGAAATACCCATGCAATGCATGGGATACTGTGAAACTTGAACATTTGTCATAAAATTATCGTTGGCATTATTTATTAGTGATTGACATTTGTAATCATCAAATCATAATCTCTTTATTATTGGACAAAGAACTCAATTTTTGTTCATAATGGGCTGGGATTTGTTAGGTTTAAGGAGCTGCTGATAATGGTTGATACCTGCCAAGCCTCTACTCTGTTCTCACAGGTCTGAAATTACTTTTTAACTGATGGTTTATGTTTCTGTAAAACTCCTATGCCAATTCTAACGGAATGACAGTGTAGTGATCTTTAGTATAAATTGTACAGATTCAATTAACACTACCATTGAGGTACAAAATGTTGGTCTTATAGTTGATATCTGCCTAAGTTTTAATGTAGCCCTGGTGTTCCTTGTTAGGTGATACTAGAACTGGTACCCAAATAAAGAGAGAAAGATAGTGTTTATTGAATGAATGTTCCTCTCAGTCCTGACCCAATGGGGGATTCAGTCCTGAGGAAGATACAGATGAATGAATGATTGCCCTGAGTGTTCGAGAGACCCAGCAGAACCCTCCCAATTTCCTGTTTACAATTCTGATACCTCCCCTTTCTGATTCCCCTCTATTTAACTCTCCTAACAGTTCTTCAATTCCTCTAACTGATTAACTAACTACATAACTGTTTAGTTAGCCATTATTACATTTAGTCCTCCTATGGGATTATGATCCCCTACATCCCTCCTATTCCTTCTCTCATAGACCCTCCTGATTGAAGGTCTATTCCTATCATTAGATGTCATTTTGTTGAATGATGTCCTTGCAATTGGTGGAAGGATCACAGTTTCAATCATTGGGAAAACAGTGTAGGGTTTGGGGTATAAGGAAGTCTGAAACTTGGGGTTGCTCATATTTCTTTGTTGTTAGGCTGTTTAGCTACTCTGTTTGAATGGCTTATAATTTGGTGGTTCAGGATATACACTAAAATTTAACGAAAGGCAGTCTATTCTCAAATATCTGCCTTCTGCACGAATGGTGATTACTTTCCTTTATGTCACAAACATTCCTATAGCAATTACATAATCATGGTAAAAGAGATTTACAATATATACCTGCAGAACTAATTGTATAACATATTTTCCTTCATCTTAAACATCATTTTGTGAACTACTAAGAATATGACTTTATCCAGTCTTTTTTTTTTTCTTTTTTGTTCCTTTTCTTCTCATAATCTAGTTCTGCTATCTGCCTGGACCCTGGATTAAATTGATACTCTTGGTATTTTGTGTCTATGCATTATTAGCATGTGTAGGTCGTCCCATGCTAGTCTGATTCATAAGTGTCCTCCTGAAATTTATAATTGCATATTATGTGATAATATAATTTTTTGTTTAGATGATTATTCTTCCCTAAGTATTGTTGCTGACAGGGTTCTCCTTTTTCTGAGCTTGACAGCTTCATTCACCAGGTGTTTTGGCAATTGGAAGTAGCATGAAAGGAGAGAATTCATATTCACATCACTTGGACCCAGATGTATGTATGAATTTAATAGTGTTAACCATTTTGTGCATCCTTCTAAAAGTAGACATAATTTGTTACAGTTTATCCATTGGATTTCTTAATGTTTGGATCCAGTTACTGCACAACTAAAATTGTCTTTTTTACGTGTTCTTTTAAATATAATTCAGGTTGGTGTTTCAGTTGTCGATCGTTTTACATTCTACACTCTTGCCTTCTTGGAGAGGCTGAATATGTATGACAATACTTCATTGAGCAGGTACATGAAAATTTTTTATAATCTGTTTCATGTTTTGTGTTTCATTCTTGCTATCAACTGGCTATCTAGTAGTTTCTCTTATGTTCTTTTAATTGAATTTTACTTTCTAAACATTTTGTTGCAGTTCTGTTTCTTAATCTTGGCTTGCAACAATTCTCTTTATAATCCTATTGCCGATTAAACTTAATTGACCCATTTTTGGTAAAACAACTTTCATATTTCTATCATTTATAAATGCACAAAACCATTACCCTCTCTTATTTGTTTAGAAAGTTAATAGTCAAGACTTGAGAGCAACTGAAGTACACACTATTAAAGTTATATTTGCAGCATGTCAAGCAATGGAGCATCACGTTATTTTGAAGGCTAGATTGTTTACTATGGGATTTTTTGTGCTTTCTTTGCAGTCTTTTCAATTCATATAATCCAAACTTGTTGATGTCAACTGCACATTACAGAATGGACCTTTACCAGCGCCATTTAGATGAGGTAATAAAGTTATGGACATATTTTGAATCATTTGCTTCTTTTTTTTAAAAAAAAAATTATCCATTGTTTATCTGGTGAGGAATCTAGTTTTCTTTATTATGAGTTGAGAGATCATTTATATTATCAGATCAGTTGCATTGCACAAATTGCTGCTACCTGACACTGTTTGTGACATTGCATTATGTACAAATCAGATTCCTAATTCCTATTGGGAAATTTAGTGATGTATTTTATAAATCAAGCTCCAATTTTCTAACATATAGTCATATACTCTGTACAACATGTTCTCTTATTTACCTCCATTCAATTAACATATTAATTGCATAGATCATTTTGTTAAGCTACTACCTAAGTACCTGGATGGAATAGTAAAACCAGAAGCTGCTGCATGTCACATGGGGACAAGTAGGTTGTTTTCATGTTTGTATATTACTTTAATCATTTATATGCTTTATTGGCATTTCAAAAGTTGTGTGTTGAATTGTAGATGGGTGATTTGGTTTATCAGGCTTAGTGGCTAGAAGATTCACCACTTGTAGTTTGGGGTATTCATGGATTGAATTGAATTTATTACAGGGAGTCATCTCTTTATTCTTTCTGTCAAGGAAAAAGATGGTACACTAATTGATATTTCTATCAGTTAATGAAAATTTGAGTCCTTTCACTGCACTACTGCTGTAGTGTACGTCTATTGACTGTGTCTTGAATTAGATTGGATAGGGATAGGTGGGATAGGGAATCGAAGTCCATTTTTAGTTGGGAAAGGGGCGAAAGAAAAACCTTGTATACAGACTTATGAAAAGTATATAAGTGTTTACGCATTGATTCAATATTAGTTAGATTAATTAGAGAAAAAATCCAATTGATCCAATCAAATTAATTTTCTCATAAAACATCTTGTTGGTATTAGTTTGATTGGTTTTTCAGTCTTTTTTATTGAAATTTGTAATATATAAATTCATCAAAAGACATCATATATATGTATACAAATTCAAGTGAGGAAAATTTGTTTGACATGGAGTATAATAAGAAAGTTCTTAAATAAGTATGTAATATAACAACTTCATACACACTGTACACACAAATGGAACGTATCATGTGAAAGTATGCTCTCATGAAGAATAAATTTTGACCATACAACATAAATAAATAGTCAAGATTAGATTTAAGTAAAATAATTTTGGTCATCTTTGTATGGTTTGTTAGGTCAAAATTAAGTCTTCTCACCTCTCACACTATCACTAGATACATATATACATACATATTTTGGTTTGGATTGAATTATTTTTAAATATGGTTTTAATTTCTTTCTTTAAGTTCAAGTTTTCGATTTAATTGGATTGGTTTAATTATTTATTATGATTGATGTAATATCTGCCACCTAGGATGCTTTGTTTGATTGAAGTGGTGAGTTCCTGTGCTATCCCTTCTTGCTAGGTACCTATGACAAACTTCTTTGGCTCTGTAATGGAAACGATACACACTGATTCAGCCTACAGATCCCAGTCGAATAAAAATTTTGGAGCTAAAACTAATATGTCTTTGGATCAATCAATCTCCGACAGTAACAGTAGAACTTTGAGGAACTCCGATGAAAAGGTTCAGTTTTTAATATTTAAATGCAGAGGTGAATTTAACATATACCCCATTAGGATTTTTGCTATATTTCATCTAAACCTGTAACTCATGGGGACTGGATTTACTGTGCTGCAGGAATATCTCCAGGATAGTGTTGGACAGCTATGGAATACTATTCTCAGTAATGTGAATACTTTTGAAAGCATTGATGCTTTTGTGTGCTATGGCCTGCTTTTGATGCTTCCTCTGTTGATAGTTTCCACTTGGCTATCACAGTAGATGATTGCATTTGCATCAATGTTCTTTTTAAGTCAGTATAAAGAGCAGAGACATTTCTTTGACGCCACATGTTGCGGTGTTGCTTGCACTGCAATTTGATATGAAAGCAGACTATTGAGAGCATTGTATTTGTGAGGGCAGACATCCGAGAGAGCAGCTTCATTGAACTTTGTTTGGTTAGCCATTGCTTTTGCCTTGTTGGTGCAGCGTTATCAGCGTTCCTTCAGTTCTGATTTTTTTTGGTGACTTATTAAATTTAGGGTGAGGGGATGGTGCCCCAGTCTAGGGCAAGAGGAGAGGTTCGAACTTGCGACTTGTCTAATCCGAAACCATGTCTTGCCCTACTCAATCAACTTGGGGTTATGCATATAGTTCCATGAAATGGAAATCACTGAGCAGCTTATCAAGGGAATTTATTGTTAGGGTCTATTAACTCAAGAGTAATTAGTTGAGTTGCGTGGCGTGGACTGCAACTCGAGGTAAATTTTATATTTTACTTGTAATGTATGGTAAAGTCGTGGATTTAAGGAGAATTTTATGTAACTATTAGTTTAAAATCACGTAACGAATTGTTTAAAAAGAAAAAAAAAAAGCGTATTGTGGTATATGAAAAATACGGTTATAAATAACTAAGAAATGACTAAGCTATAACTTTTTCAATAAATATCTTATCTATTGATAATTAGTCAGCATGCCAGATTCGACAAAATGAAAATTGCAATATTTTTCTTGAAAATATCTAGATGGTTTTAAATAAGCTTTATTCTCGAAAGAATTTACAATTTTCCTTATTTGATCTGTTTAGTTATTTATTTATTTATTATTTCTAAATAAGTATCGCATAAATCATTTTGCTTATCAATTGGACCCTTGTTAGTGTCGCATTATGTTTTACTTCAACCTTTAAAATGACCAATAGGCATGGAATTATAGGATAGATGATTTACTACATTAATTGGGAAATCTTGAAACTTAGTGATAAAAATGTAAGGTTGGGGATAGATGATTCATTTGAAACTTGGGGGATTATTTAAACTTAATTGAGACGAAATTTGTAGGAAAGCATATAAATAGCAAGATTGGGATTATTGCAAATAATAGGAAAGTTATTTTTGTAGGAAAGCATACAACATTAGTTCTTTTAATATTTGCACTTTATAAAGTTATTTAAATCTTAATTTAATTTTGTTTAATTAACAATCTACAATTTTTTTTCTAAAATTGCTTCATTAGTATTAAAATAACTTATTTTATTTATAGGAGTGAAATGAGCAAAGTATATGATAATTGATAGGGGTAAAAAATGTTATCATTCAATAAAAATCTATATGATTCATATGCAATATATTTTTTCTCATCTCTCCATTATATTATACTTATTATATCCTACAATTCTCTATATTTTTCACTCATTATGAGTTATTATGTATCTTTAATGTGTAATAACATTATTCACGAAAAAGAGTAAGTTTTGGTAAACTATTTCAGCTAGCTGAAAAGTCGAAAAGTAGTAGCTGAAACCATTTCAGCTGTGTGTTGGTAAGATAGCTTTTTTGGGTAGCTACTAACTTTTTTTAAAAAACTACTTGAGTTAGTATTTTTTTTAAAAAAAAAACTCTCATTTTCAGCCAGTAGCTGAAAATTAATTACAAATTTATCCTTTAAACCACCCTCACTTATCATTATTTAATAATTAACATCTCTTTGTATGTCATTTTACCATTTTCAATAATTTTTACTAAATACCTTCAATTAAATTAGTTAATTTTCAATTTTCAATTAATTTTTCATCTAATTTAATTTAAACACACTCAAAATATTATTACTGGGTAACAAAAGAATATAGTGGGAAAGAAAAAAAAAAGAATATAGTGGGAAGACCAAATTATTATTATTATTTAAATGTCAGAAAATAAGATAAGAAAGGCGCATGAAAGCAGTTCACTGTAGCCAATGAAAAGTAGAGAAACCATTTCAAAAGTACGTATCAGAATGCTGAAAATTGGAACAGAATTTTGGTCGTATAATAATAAAACATTAAAAGTTTAAAACTGAAAACGCTCACGTGCTTTTGGCTGTGGAGGCGTGGAGCTTGTCTTGCTGATATATCTCATTGTTTGTTAAATATGTTTTTGGTCCCTATAATTACCGTATTTTTATTTTGGTCCCATTAAATTTCTTTTCTATCTTTTAGTTTCCCTAAAATTTTTTCTTTTCAAAATAGACTACTCGTCGTTAGAATAAGTTAACAGAGTGCTGACGTGTCTATTAACTCCTGTGCTGACCTGTCATTCTCACTCATATGTGCAGCCACTGTGTAATTGTTTAGTTTTATAATTGATTTTATTAATTAAAAATGTTTGGAAAATAAAATTGAAAATAACATAAAAGTAGAAAATCATATTGGTTTTCTCTGTCTTCTATGTTGTTCCCCGTCTTCTCCAACCCATGAAGTTTGTCCTACAACACCATTATTGTCGCTACAAATCTGCAACTACAAACCCGTGCAGCTACAATCTGCAAACAAGTGTCTGCCACTTAGTGGCATCTTTTGTTTGTGCTTATTACATCACCATGGTTAGATTGTGAGTTCCTTTGTGGCTGTATCCTAACTCCTTGTGAGCTTGTATTACCTATCTTCTCTTATTCTTCTTTGAGAAACAAAGTTCAAGTCCCATGTGAGTTAAGGTTAAAGTCCCTATATATGTATGACTTCCGCTCACATTGCAAATTTGCATTGTTTGCACTTGTTTGCATATTTGTAGCTGCAGGGATTTGTAGCGACAACAATGGCGTTGTAGGGGAAAACTCTCATGGGTTAGAGAAGACAAAGAAGTGTAAGACGGATAAGACGAAAAAGACAGAGAAAACCAATTATTGATTTTCTAATTTACGTTATTTTCAATTTATTTCTAAACTTTTTTAATTAATAAAATCAATTATAAAACTAAACAATTTACATAGTGGCTGTCACATATGAGTGAGAAGGATAGGTCAGCACAGGGGTTAACAGACACGTCAGCACTCTGTTAACTTATCTAACGGCGATGACTATTTTGAAAAGAAAAAATTTTAGGGGGACTAAATGATAAAAAAATTTAGGGGGGCCAAAATAAAAACGTGTGTATTTTAGAGGGACCAAAACATATTTAAAGCCCATGTCATTTTATCATATATGAATATCATTAGTTATTAATTTGGCTGTGGAGGCGTGGAGCTTGTCTTGTTTTTTTGTCTTGTTCCTTTTATTTAATAATTAATGATGTTTATATATGTCATTTTAAACCATTTTCATCTAGTTTTATTAAATACTTTTAAATTTCAGCTAACTTTTTAATTAATTTTAATCAAACTCACTCAAATTTTAATACTTGATTTATGTATATGAAATAATCAAATTACTAAGCTGAGTAAATGGGTGAGTGAGAGAGAGAAGATTGATTCATTAAATTGCTTTAATTGAAGCCGATACAACCCGATATATAGAGCTTGTTTGGGTTGAACTTCTACAGAAGTACTTCTAGGTGAAAAAAATAGCATGAATTAAAGAGATCAAATGCATTTAACTTCTCCATAGTTAAAATTAACTCTTTGTACACCACCTCCTCCAAAAGCTCTCTCATTTAACTTCTCTAAAAGTAACTAATTTTAAACTCATGGAGAAGTTAAATGCATTTGACCTATGTGATTCATGCTATTTTTTTCACCTAAAAAAACTTCTGTAAAAGTTTCACCCAAACATACTCATAGCCTATAGGGAAGCTGTATAAGAGAAAACTACCAAACTAACACCAATTTACTGAGATAAAAGTAAAAAACTAATCAACTAAATAAATACATAAATTGAATAAACTAATCAACATAACAAAAAATTGAATGAAAAATAAGTAACACAGCATAATAGTAATACTACTATACATTACCCGCGAGTGGATAGATATTACTTATTATTTAATTTTAAATATTAAATATATTAAAGTTATTAAAATACTTTTTACCATAAATTTTAATATTTATTAATAAAAATGTCAATAAAGATTAAGTGGATTTATTTTTATTATTAAATACAAATATTAAATAAAATTAATTCAAATAATATAATAAATTATTTGTATTTTAAAAACCTAAAACAACTTTTTAATTAAATTATAATAATTGTAATTAGTTTAAAAGATTTTTTCTTATGAAGGTCTAAATAAATATTGGTTTGATCATGTACAATGCAATTTCATCGTCTAATCATCAAACCAAACAATATATGGGAAATGATACTTAAAGGGTTACTACGATAACTTTGTATAATGAGTGAAAAGAAAAGTATGAATAAATGGAGTTGATTTATTTATTTTTTAAATCATATTTATTCTCTACGAATCCATCATGAAACCTAAGAATTTCTTCATTGATAAAACTTAAACCTGAACCTTATTTAAAAGAATTTAAATATTTATCATTTGAAACCAATCACCATTGATAAAATGAGATTGATTTAAGTGATATATGTGTGATTTCTAAATAAAATTTCAGGTTAAAGTTTGTAGAATGAAAAAACCTCCCGCTGAGTTAGCTACATGATATAAATGTTGTGGACTTTATTATGAGTTGTCTCTGTGAAATATATCTTTATATGTGATTTTAAAAAAAAAAACAGAAAGTCAGAGATCGAGAAAAAAAGAAAATGTGTTATATAATTTTATTGTATCATATGAGTAACATATCTCATATATCATATTAAAAGGCCACGTGATGCAATTATTAAACTAAAAGTACAGATGGCCTGCGAGTAAAATATGAAGATCATTAATTATTAATTTGATGAGTAAAAGTAATTTAAGAAGGATTCATTTTAAAAAATAAAAAGGGGGATTATTTAAACTTAATTGAGACGATATAAATAGCATGATTGGGATTTACAAATAATAGGAAAGTTATTTTGTAGGAAAGCATACAAATTAGTTTTTTTTTATCTTTACACTTTATAAAGTTATTTAATCTTAATTTCATTTTGTTTAATTAACAATTACAATTTTTTCTCTAAATTGCTTCATTTAGTATTAAAATAACTTATTTTATTTATAGGAGTAAGATGTGCAAATTATATGATAATTGATCGGGTAAAAAAATGTTATTCATTCAATAAAAATTTATAATAATTTATATAATATATTTTTGATTTTTTTGACACGTACAAACTTGCATATTGAATGTTGTGATTGTTGTAATTTTTAATAAAACATTTTTACTTTTAATTTATTATCATGTACAAATTATACAAGTTAAAAAAAATCGATATATTTTTTCTCCTTATCTCTCTCCCGTCACCATTATATTATTACTCATCATATCCTGTAATTCTCTCTATTTTTTCGCTCATTATGAGTTACTATTATGTAGGGGTGTAAGCGGTCCGACCCAACCCGCGAACCCGATTGACCCAACCCAACCCGAAGGATATTTAGCGGTTCGGTTCGGGTTTCGGTTCGGTTTCGGACATTTTCTTTCAAACCCGATGTGGTTCGGTTCGGTCTCGGGTTTGCCTATCTTGAACCCGATGAACCCGAACCAAACCAAACCAAGAAAAGAAGTATTAATTTATTTCATTTTCCTTCTTAGAGAGGACAAAAATAGGCACAAACGCAACACACAAGCTGCGCAGTGGTTCTCCAAACCCTATTTCATTCATCTGCTCACTCATTTTATGTTTCCCTATTTCTTTCTTTTTTTCATTTTATATTTTAATTTCATTTCATCGTCCACTTTTTTAAAAAAATAGGAAAAATGTTCATGACCCGATGATCCAACTCAACCCAACCCGAACATATTCGGGTTGGTTCGGGTCGGGTTGCTCGCCCAAAAAACAAAACCCGAACCAACCCAACCCGATTACAACCCTACTATGATGTAGTATCTATAATGTATAGATAACATTATTCAGGGACAAAATATCATTACTCGTGTGACAAGAGATATAGTGGGAAGACAAAATTAATTATTTTTTATTTAAATGTCAGAGAATAAGATAAGAAGACGCATGAAAAGCAGTTCACACGGAGCCATTGCAAAGGAATAAGGATCCTCTCCAAATGCAAGTATGAGAGAGAAATATTTGTGGAACCCACAAAAAATGTGTGTCTTGCATTTAGCAAGTACTGGAGAGGAGTTGATCTCATTGCAAAGTGGAGAAATCATTTCAAAAGTATGTATCGGAATGCTGAAAATTGGAACAGAATTTTGGTCGTATAATAATAAAACATTAAAAGTTTAAAACTGAAACGCTCACGTGCTTTTGGCTGTGGAGGCGTGGAGCTTGTCTTGTTCCTTGTAAGCAAAACGCATAGACAGCACTTATCAAATTCGATCGAGCCATGCTTACACTGTCAGCAATGACAGCCAAGCAACATGCGAGTGCGCACACGGCACAGCATATGATTGCTCACCTAAAGTTTGAGTGAAAGATAATTTTTAGAAAAATAATCTTTTCTGGAAAAGTTTTTTTAAAAAGTTAAATAAAATAATTATGGATTTAATTAATATACACTGTCAGTGTAAAAAAAATTACACCAACGTCCAATAATATGCTGCCACGTTATTCAATAAATATGACATCTCATGTGTTATTAAATTTAAGAGTAAACCATCACTTTAGTTCCTGACTTTTTCAGAATCGGACACTTTAGTCCCTGACTTATGAAAATACACAATTTAGTCCCTGACTTTGTTCAACATCCATCAGTTTAGTTCAAAACGTTATATTCCGTCAAGTCACTGTTGATGTGGCAATCTGACTTGTCTCCAGGGTCCAACATCCATCAATTTAGTCCCTGACTTTGTTCAACATCCATCAATTTAGTCCCCTGACTTTGTTCAACATCCCTGACTTATGTGTCATCATTTTCCTTGCACTCACCCCTCTATATCATATGATTATTAGCCCATCTCCATGGTTGAAACATCGCAACTCGTGGATTTATTTAATTAATCTAGAGTACATAGTTGCATGCTAGCTGCATCTATAGACAAAGTATGCATATTAATTGCATGGCAGCATAAAGATTATTTGTGCTTTTAGGAAGTTTTAAATTAAAAGTCACCACCAGCTCCTCCAGAACTGCCACTATGCCCACCGCCAACTCCTCCTCTAAATCCACCACCTTTACCACCTCCATAGCCTCCACCAGCACCAATGCTACCTCCATGGCCCCCCGCCAGCACCGCCTCCTATGCCACCACCATGTCCACCTCCAACTCCTCCACCTTTGCCACCTCCATAGCCTCCGCCAGCACCACCTCTGATTCCTCATCCTATGCCTCCATCTTTGCCACCTCTGGATCTGCCTCCGATAGAATAAATATAATAAACTTGCATACTATTTTTCCTCAAAATTTTCAAACATTACCCTTGCATTTTTATGACCTATTAATAATTGAATTCTTTGACTACTGTCATTTTAAGTGATCAAATTCGTTGAGTGTGTTGTTCTTTTTGTCTCATTGTACTTGCTCTACCTGGATTTTTCATATCTATGTCATTTGAACCTCCTTCTCACTCTCTATATATCTCCTTATATTTTTGTTTCGGTGTTTTTAATTTCTGGGTATATGTATTATTGTATTTGAGCTTGCGCATTGTTGCTCAAATTAAGAAATTGAATTGGATTAGCTCAGATTTTGGGAGTAACTGGGTTGTTATATTATGCACAGAAGAGGTGGCTGTGAAAAAGAGATGGGCGAGTGCAAGGAGAAGGATGACACATAAGTCAGGGATGTTGAACAAAGTCAGAGACTAAATTGATGGATGTTGAACAAAGTCAGGGACTAAATTGGTAGATGTTGAACCCTGGAGACAAGTCAGATTGTCACATCAACAATGACTTGACGGAATATAACGTTTTGGACTAAACTGATGGATGTTGAACAAAGTCAGGGAATAAATTGTGTATTTTCATAAGTCAGGAACTAAAGTGTCTGGCTCTGAAAAAGTCAAGGACTAAAGTGATGGTTTACTCTAAATTTAATAAATGATGTGACAGCACATCATTGGATGTCTGTGTAAAATTTCTTTACACTGAAAATGTTTATATATTAAACTCAATAATTATTTCTCTCAAAATTAATCTAAACACGTGCAACAGTATATAAGTTGAGAGAAGAGAATATTCTTGTATGTTTTTAGAATGAATTTGTTTTTATGGAAGAGTGGGGAGTGATTGATTAAATAAAAGTTTTATTAATAATCACGCTAAAAGTATTTAATATAGTTCAGAATTAAAAAAAAAAACTATACCTTTCATTTAGTATTTTTTATATTTAGAGTGTGTTTGGTAAAAATAATTGAAAAATTAGCTAAAAGTTAAAAATTAGATAAAACCTGAAAAATTAGTTGAAAGCTGAAAAACTAACTGATTTAATTGAAATTGTTTAATAAAATTAGCTGAAAACAGTAAACATTATTATTAAATAATAACGAGTGAAAGTTGTTTAGTGAAAAATCATAATAATTTTTTAGCTAATAACTACAAAAATTGAGTTTTATTAAAAATGCTACTTGAAGTAGCTTCTCAAAAAATCTAATAGCTATCTAACAAAGGCATGCACCTTACCAAATACATAAAATAATTTTAGTTACTATTTTCAGCTTTCATAAAATGTCTTTAACTATCCTTAAAAAAGTGTTATAAAGATGCTTTTGTCATTATTTTCCTTCAAATAAAAGTAAATAGTGATCTTAATGAATTTTATTTGTAAAGTTTAAAACAAGATTGATAGTAAAAGAGATAATTAAGTTTAAGACGAGGTCAAGGGAAAATAAGAAATTGATTAATTTTTTATTGAGCGTAATTTTGAAAATGATTTATAAATAAAAACCGAGACAATAAAATTTAGGATTTAATTAATATACATTGTCAGTGTAAAGAAATTTTACACAGACATCCAATGGTGTGTCACCACATCATTTAATAAATGTGACACCTCATGTGTTATTAAATTCAATAAATGATGTGGCAACACATCATTAGATGTCTGTGTAAAATTTCTTTACACTGACAGACAGTGTATATATATTAAAATTTATAGATGGTACACGTGATACAAATAAATGATAATAGAATAAGAAAAACCACAAATTCAGAGAATATTTAAAAAGCTTTTATAGATTAAACCAATAAATAATTAACATAGTATCATTTTACATAAACAAATGTCTAAATATTTGCGCCACACAATTATTTCATATATTTAAAATATGTAATTTACCAGCGCACGTTTCTAGGAAATAAATAAACATAAATATATGTTACAATAAAAATATTTAATTCTTTTTTGAATAATTAAAAAAATAATGGGATTGAATTATTTAAATTTTTTTTAAGCCAAATATCATTGAATTAAGCACTAAGGGTGCTCAAACCCAATACAAAGAGTAACGAATAAATAAAACTACAATACCCAAATCACCAAAACCAATCAAGTGTGAGTAAACGCCTAGACAACGTATAAGAAAAGCCAATACAGCAGTAGAAAAATACAAGATGAAATAACACCTAACCAAACCCGAGACCAACTCTAAGCAATGGAAATTTTGTAAGCAGAGCTAACCTCTAAGAGTAGGAACCTCAGATAGCATCAAAGGCAGAGTAGGTAACTCGGTAAGGCAAAGATCCTCAGAAGTCAGCAAAACATATGAAGCATCCCAAGATTATTACTCATCACAGACTAGATTTAAACAAATTGCAACCAAGAGTGGAGTGGGTAGCAGAAATTACTATTTTTTGCAGAAAGCCATTGCCAGGATCGGATTTGAATCAATTCCACCAGATTCAAAGGAGAGACCCCGCTGTTTGTTAAAACTGCACTATTCCTGGCCAGCCACAAGCTCCAAATAGTAGCTAACCAAATTAAAGCCCAACTTTGACGCAAATTTGAATTGCAATTTGGGAGACACAAAATTGCGCAAAATGATCATAACAATTATGGTGTTGTATAGAGGAACACACAAACCAGTCCAAACACAACATCCAAATCTGATACGCAAAGAAACGCTCAAAAAAGATATGAGCAGTAGTTTCCATACATTGACCACACCAAACACATAGCTCATCCGAATGTAAAATGATGTTCCTCTTTACCAAATTATGCTTTGATGGAATTCTGTCCAGGACAACCCTCCAAGCAAAGCAGGACACCTTTGAAGGAGCAAATTTACACCAGATAAAATTATGAAGTGGAAACTCTGCAAAGATAATATCATTAACTATTTAAGTTGTGTTTGGTAAGGTAATTTTTTTATATAGCTACTAATTTTGTTAGTTTTTTCTTGATACTTGAGATATTTTAAAAAAAACTTATATTTTCAGCTACTGGCTAAAAATTTATTACGGTTTTATTCTTTATCAATTCTTACTCATAATTATTTAATAATTAACGATGTCCATATATATTATTTTATCATTTTCAACCTATTTTACTAAACATTTTCAATCAAATCAGCTAACTTTTTTTTTTGTTAATTTTATCAAACTCACTCAAATTTTATACTTGATTTATGTAATTATATGAAATAATCAAATTACTAAGCTGAGTGAGTGAGAGAGAGAAGATTGATTCGTTAAATTGCTTAAATTGCAGAAGATACAACCGATATATAGGGAAGCTGTATAAGAGAAAACTATCAACTAACACCAGTTTACTGAGATAAAAGTAATAAAACTAATCAACTAAAAAACATAAAATTGAATAAACTGATCAACATAACAAAAATTGAATGAAGATGAACAATAAGTAATACAACATAATAGTAATACTACCTATACATTACGCGCGAGTATTACATGTTATTTGATTTTATAAATATTAAAATATATTAAAGTTATTAAATACTTTTACCATGAATTTTAATATTTATTATTGAAATCTCAATAAAGATTAAGTGAATTTTTTCGTAAAAAAAAAAGGTTAAGTGAATTTATTTTAATATTAAATAAAATTAATTAAATAATTTAATAAGTTATTTGTATATTAAAAGCCTAAAAACAACCTTTAAATTAACTCATAATAATTTTTTAGTTTAAATGATTTTTTTCTTATGAAGGTCTAAATAAATATTGGACTGACCCTGTACAATTCACTTTCATCGTCTGATACATCAAACCGAACAATATATGGGAAATGATACTTAAAGGGATACTATGACAACTCTGTATAATGAGTGAAAAGAAAAGTATGAATAAATTTCTGGAGTCCACTCTTGTTGATTTTGGTTTTCCTGGTAGGACTATTAGTTTAATTACGTGGTGTGTTCATTCTATGTGTTTGTCAATCCTTTGGAATGGTTCTCCGCTCCCTTACATTTTGCTCCTTCTAGAGGCTTATGTCAAGGTGATCCTATGTCTCCATATTCATTTGTTCTTTGCATGGAAAAATTAGCTCTTCTTATTCAGAAGAAGGTAGATTGTAAGGAATGGCTCCCTATTACTATCTCAAGGCAAAGCCCCCTATTTCTCATCTTCTCTTTGCGGATGATGTTTTCTTGTTTTGTCGTGCCTCGCCTACTCAGATTCAGGTGGTTTCTAAGACGTTAGAGGATTTTTGTGCTGAGTCGGGGTTAAATTAAGGTGAACCTTGATAAGTCAAAGGCTATTTGTTCTAAGAATATTGCACGTGGGAGGAAATCCCAGCTCCAATATTTGATTCCTGTGAAAATAGTGGACAAGCTTGGGAATTATCTAAGCTTTCCTCTTATTCAAGGATGGCCTCTTGGAAAGCTAAGTTGTTGAATCGCGCAGGTTGCTTGTGTTTGGCTCGCTTAGTAGTTAATTCCATGCCAGTGTATATGATGCAAAATATCTGGGTGCCCACTGGGGTGTGTCAGAGTATTGAACGAATGACTTGTAACTTTATTTGGTCTGGTAATGGGGACACAAGGGGCTGGAATATAGTGAATTAGAAGACTCTGAACATGCCTAGTGATCCGGACCACGGCGTAAGCGGCTCCTCACGAGACGATCGCCCGACCCATGTCCCGAACGTAAGAACCAACTTAATGCCGCGTCGGTCTAGACGATCGCCCAGCGTAATCGGTCGGATGCCCATGCCACAACGACGAAGCCTCGGACCCTTGGGTAGCTTACTTACCAAGTCTCATCGCATTTAATGCGCCCCCTACAACCCCCGATAAAGGTAAGAGTATCTGACACACGCCACCAGGGATTACGGTCGTAGCAGGAGAAGGGCGGCGGAGGCGTGCCTGCTCCACCTGTCATGTTCCCCCCTGTCGTAGCACCCCATGACTATATAAGGGGCCTCACCCCCATAAGCCAGAGGTAATCGATCTATCACCATTCACCCTCATATCATTCCTCCCACTAACTTGAGCGTCGGAGTGCCTTCGCAGGTACACCACCGTGCACCCCGTACCGGAGCGACCACCGGAGAGCAATCAACCGCCTGCAGGGACCCTCGGACCACCATGCTTAGCGCTCGAACCATCCCCGTGATCTCAGCCACGATCATTTGGCGCCGTCTGTGGGAAACGTATAACAAAGTTCCACCGTTTCTACCTCCTTTGCTGAGATCTGGTCCGCACATCCAAACATGGAAGCCACCAACAACCAACCCCCACCGCCTCATGCAGTAGCGCCGGTGGAAGAAGCAAGAACGAGGACTGACCCCCGTCAAACCTTGAGGGCCACTCCTCAGGAGACAACACCCTCTGTGCACACCACCGGGAGTTCATCAGAGAGTTATCACCTAAAACCTCCCAGAAACATAGTCAGAAGGAGGAAGCACCCAAGAGAACCAAGAGGAGAGAAACCCCCCCACCAGCGAGAGGAGCCACCCCCCCGCCAAGGAAGAGGAAGAAGAAGAGCGAGACCGTAAGAGAATTGGAGAGGAGGATCAAATACCTGGAATCCCTGGTTCCAGCAGCCCCGCGGAGGAGATCTCGCCGGAAAGAGGGAGCAGGAGGAGCTCCACCTCCCGGAGGACATATCATACCAGGGACCTCCCCTCTCGGGAGTCCAGCTTTTCATCACTGAACCTCTTCGGACGAGGTACTCCCATCCGAGCGCACACCGAGCGGATGACCACACCCGCAGACGTAGCCGAAGAACCGACTCCCTCACAACACGGGGACACCCAGACAGCGTCCCAAAAAAGAAAATGAAGAAGCAAGTAAAGCCAAGTAAGGAGACAGAAGCGGAAACGCAAACCACGCCCAAGGCTACCCCGGTCACACGATCGCCGAAACCACACCAGTCGTCCAGGTTGCTCCGACCGTCACAACAACCCCCACGGCCACGACTTCGGGCCTCCCGAGCCTAATCACCTTGCATCGTCCCTTTACCCATCCCTTCACCACAAGACTGGCACAGGTAGAGATACCGGATAAATTCTTGAGGCCTTTCAGCAACATTGCCTCCTACACGGGGGAGACCGACCCAGGCCGACATTGGACAGATTCTTCAAGATGCTTTTCTTGGGTGCAAGACGACATAATGTGGGGTTCTCTCGGACTTTGGACGAGGAGAAGGACCATTGACCTGGTTCCGAACGCTCCCCCAAAACTCCGTCGACAAGTGGGACGATCTAGCGGCAGCCTTCGCCAAAAGGTTCAGCATGGCTAACCAGATTCCCCGCGACTCCCACACACTCGCCAAGGTGAAACAAGGAGAATCCGAAACCCTGCGAGACTTTCTGGCCCGTTTCTACAAGGAGATCGCCCTCACACCTAACGTCGCGGACGAGGTACAGCTCCATTGCGCAGTCGAAGCACTGCGTACCGGCACCCCACTTGCTATCTCCCTAAGGAGGATCAGGGTCCACAATATGACAGCATTTCGGGAGCGAGCGGCCCAGTTTGTGAACGAAGAGCTGCACCTAGAAGGGACGACTAAAACGACGACCGCGAAAGAAGTCGGGCACCGGAGAAGAAGAAAGAAGAAAGAAAGAAAAAAAAGAAGAAGGGAAGAGAAGAAGAAGTTCAGGGGACGATACGAGGGCAACTATACCCCCCTCAATAGCAGCCTTTCGAGGATTTGGCAAGAAGTCCACCATGCGGAGCTAGCCGAAGTTAAAAGACCCCCGCCGATCAAGTCCCCGATCGGCGACAAGAGCAGGTATTGCGCCTTCCACAAAAGCCATGGGCACGAAACTGATGACTGTTATCAGTTGAAGGATGCCATTGAGCAGCTGATCCGTGACGGGAACCTGGGCCGATATGTGAAGAAAGAGAAGCAAGATTGGGGCAGCCGGGGACAGGGCGATCGGGGAAAGGACCGTAGATCACCCCCAGAGAAGAAAGAAGACGACACCGCTCCCGGTCACCGCGGAGCCGCGGAGGTCCCGATAGAAAGGCAAGGGACAGATCACCGCCGAGAGATCAGGATCAACAGCCTCGGATCACTATCAACATGATAGCCGGGGGATTCGGCGGAGGAGGATCTTCAAGCAACTCAAGGAAAAGAGCCCTGAGGGAGGTACAACATGTGGATGACGACCGGTCCAGGCCACGCCGGACGGCGCCACCGCCGGCAACTCCCACCATAACTTTTGATAGCAGCGACTTCGGCGACACTCTCCCCGGACACGACGACCCCATGGTGATCACCGCCGTCATTGCGAACGCCGAGGTAAAAAGAGTTTTGATAGATCAGGGCAGCTCGGCCGATATCATTTACGAAAACTGCTTCGAGAAAATGGGGATCAGCAGAAGTGACCTCTTGCCATATGACAGCGACCTCGTAAGCTTCTCCGGCGATCGTATCCAACCCCTCGGGTACATGGAAGCGCTCGTCACACTGACGGGCAAAGGAGGAAGCAAGACGATCAGGAGCAAGTTCATTGTGGTCCCCTGCAAAAGTTCTTACAATGCCATAATGGGAAGACCAAGCCTCAATGCCATAGGGGCAGTTGTTTCAACAGTGCACCTGGCGTTGAAATTCCCAACCAGAGAAGGAGGGGTGGCCACGATCAAAGGCGACCAGCAAGCGGCAAGGTTTTGCTATAACCTTAGTCTAAAAAGAGTCCACCATCACCAAGCACGAAGGCCCCGGTCACCAGGACCAGGCATAATGTCTCCCTCGTTGACCTTGACCCGAGGGTTGATTCGGGAGAAGACGGCCGAGGTTCGGAAAGAGTCTCACCAGAAGGAGAAACTTGCCCTATCCATGTAGGCGAGAAAGAAGGACAAGATACAAAGATGGGGGCTCAATTGCCCCCAGAATTCAAAAAAAGAATGGAAAAGCTGCTCGTGGACAACTCGGACCTATGGACGGCAGCCGATATGGGATTGAGAGCTGCCACAAGCTCTCTGTCGACCCCAGAATGAAGCCGATCGCGCAAAGAAAAAGGAAGACCGGACCAGAAAGACAACGAGCCATCAAAGACCAAACAGCCGAGCTCCTGAAAGCCGGATTCATTAGGGAGATCCAATACGCCACTTGGGTTGCCAACGTCGTCCTGGTCAGAAAATCGAGCGGCAAGTGGAGAATGTGCGTCGATTACACTGACTTAAACAAAGCTTGCCCAAAGGATCCCTTTCCTTTGCCAAATATTGACAGGTTAGTTGATAACTCCTCAGGCTACCGCTTTCTCTCATTCATGGACGCTTATTCTGGTTATAACCAAATCCCCATGTACGTTCATGACGAGGAAAAAACTGCCTTCCTGACTGACGATGGCACATACTGCTACACCATGATGTCGTTCGGCCTGAAAACGCTGAGCAACATACCAAAGGATGATGACCAAAAGTCTTCGACGGGCTGATCGGAGAAGTAGTGGAAGTATATGTCGATGACATCATCGTGAAAACTGCCGATGGAGGAGACCCTGTGGCCGACCTGGAGAAGGTTTTCCAAAGGCTTTCGGCAGCACAACATGAGGCTAAACCCTCTCAAGTGCACGTTCGGCGTCCCGCCGGCCGGGCCACTTCCTTGGTTATATGCTAACAAGCAGAGGGACAGAGGCTAACCCGGCCAATGCAAAGCCAATCTTAGAAATGAAGAGCCGTCGTTCGGTCAAAGAGGTACAACAACAGCTGACTGCAGAAATAAACACACTTACTCGATTCCTTGCCCGATCAGCCCACAAGTCCCTTCCCGCTCTATCAGCTACTGAAGAAAGGGGAAGCAATTCGAGTGGACTTCTGAATGCGAAGAAGCTTTTCAAGCTTCAAAGAATCGCTGACCAAACCACCAATACTGGTGAAGCCCCAGCTTGGGAAAAACTGTACTATACCTATCAGTGGGAGAAGAGCTGTGAGCACAATGCTCGTCAAAGGAGTCACCAACCACTCAAGCCCGATATACTTCACGAGCAAAAGCCTCCAAGGACCTGAGCTCAGATATCGGAAGCTTGAAAAGGCAGCCTATGCAATCATCAGTGCCGCTCGGCGTCTCCGACCCTACTTTCAAGCAACACCCTAGAATCGTCGTCCGAACGGATCTGGCCCATCCGCTCGGTCCTGCACAAGCCAGACCTCGCAGGGCGGATGATCACTTGGGCAATCGAACTATCAGAGCATGATATTCTTATGAGCCTCGAACAGCCGTCAAGTCCCCAGTTCTCTCGGATTTCGTTTTGGAGATGAACCGACAGCCAAAGAGAAAATCAGCCGCCTAGACCATCTTCGTCGACGGTTCGTCAAACATAAAAAGGGGCCGGAGCAGGAGTGGTGCTAGAAGATAGCACCGGAGTAACTATTGAACAATCACTGAGGTTCGACTTCAAAACTACCTTCAATAATCAGGCCGAGTATGAAGCCTGCTTGGCTGGTTTACAATTGGCAAAAGATCTTGGAGCCGAAGAAGTCGTCCTTTGCAAGCGATTCACAACTCATGGTCTCTCAAGTAAATGGTGAATACCAAGCCCGTGAACCCATCCTCCAAAAATATCTTGACAAAGTAAAAGAAGGCGCAAACGCGGTTCAAGACGACGAATTCCGGCATGTACCTTGAGGGATCAAAACACTAGGGCCGACGTCCTCTCCAGGCTCGCAAGCACGAAGAAGGCAGGGAATAATAGGTCGGTCATCCAGGAGGACACTCGCCAGACGCGCATCAACGAGAAGCAACAACTGCATGCAAGTCGATCAGGAGCCTTCCTGGATGACTACCGATCATCTCATACCTCCGATCAGGAGCACTCCCTGACGTTAGGAGAGAAGCCAAGAAGATATAAAGACAGAAGAGCCGCCTGGTATACACGTGGTGGACGATCGCTTTGTACGAAAGGGCTTCTCTTGCCCCATGCTCAAATGTTTAAAGCCCTAGTGAGGCAAATTACGTCTTGGCAGAAATCCATGGAGGAAGTTGCGGTCAGCACCTCGGCGGACGATCGTTAGCTAAAAAAAGGCACTTCGGGCCGGCTACTACTACTGCCCCAATGGAGAAAGAAGGCGGCGGAATATGTTCAAAAGGTGCGATCCCTGTCAAAAATATGCCGATTTCCACAACGCCCCGGACAAGGAATGTCTACACTTCAACTCCATGGCCTTCTCAATGGGGAATGGACATCCTTGGACCCTTCCCTCCGGCCCCAGTTCAGTCAAATTTTTTAAATCGTCGCCCACGACCACTTCACCAAGTGGATCGAAGCCGAAGCTTTGGCGACATCACCTCTGCCAGAATCCAGAAGTTCTTCTAGTAGACAGTGTCATGCCAGAGTACGGAATCCCAAAAGCAAGATAGTAACTGACCAATGGGACCCAGTTTGCCGATCGGCGGTTCAGGGAGCTGTTGGAAGGTTTGAAGATCAAGCAGCACTTTACCCTCTGTAGAACACCCCCCAAACAAGACGGGCAGGCAGAGGCAGCCAACAGAGTGATCCTCCGAGGGTTAAAGAGAAGATTGGATGAGTCGAAGGGGAAATGGGCCGATCAGCTGGACCATGTTCTAATGGGCATCCCGCACGACCCCACACTCGTCCACTGGGGAAACCCCCTTTCGACTAGTCACATGGAGCCGAGGCTGTTATTCCCCGGTTGAAATTGGCGAACCCAGCTGGCGAACTGAGATAAACGACGAAGAACACAACGACCGACTCATTCGGGGAAGAATTGGATTTCTTAGAAGAACGGCGCGCGGGTCGCCCACATCAGAGAGTAGCTGCGAACAAAGAGCAGAGCGGCCAAGTACAACAGCAAAGTAACTGAAAGAAGGTTCAAGACGGGAGACCTCGTCCTACGGAGGGCGACATTGGAGGAAGAAACACGCGGCAAGGAAAACTAGCTCCCAACTGGGAAGGACCCTACCGCATCACAGAATCAACAGGGAAAGGCGCCTACCGACTGGAAACACTTGGTGGCAATGACATCCCTCGGCACTGGAACGCCCATAACCTAAGGATGTATTTAGTTAAAGGAATTAATATACAAGCCAATCGGCCTAACCAAAGGATCATTATGAACACGCCCTCGGCCAAAAACCAGGGAATTCAGTACAAATACTTGAGCACCCAAATCCTCGGCCTGAAAACCGAGATACTCAGTTAATAACCTCACAAATCAGTGAAACTAAACCCTCGGCCTGAAAACCAGGGCGTACACCGCTGAATAAACATGGTCTGACACAGCAACGAGTAACCTAAAATAAAGGCTCGCAAACGAAATTTCTCATCCGAATATGATGCACACATTAACAACCGCGATCGGACATAAAGTACGACGAAAAACGTTGCAAACATATAAATCAAAATGAAAAGGCCGGTAAAAGACATACAAACAATACGATCGGAAGAACGAGAATGAGAAACTTCGTTAATAAAAGTAAAATTAAGTCATTACAAAATGAGGCCGAAGTCGACCAAAAGGAAATTACAATAAAAAACAAAGAGCTTCAAGCACCAGTCTGAGTACCGGTCGGGGAAGGTAGACCCTCTGGAGGAACCTCGATTTGTTGTCACCATCGACCAGGACCACGGCTCCATCGATGACTTCATATTCATAAGACATTCCACGTGTCGAGATTATAAGCCGGGTTACGTACCTTGACCTGTTCGATGGCCACATCAAAGCTTTTTCCACATACTTCAATGTGTCGGCCACTTGCTTCCGCTCCCCCTCCAAAGCAGCCTCCAGTTTTTGCTTAAGTTCTTTGACCTCGGCGTCATGAAGTTCCTTCTGCCTCCTCAGATCATCCTTACGCCGTTCCTCGGCCGCCAGAAGGTCCTTGCCAAGGCCCTCCACCTTCTTCTTCAGGGGTTCCATCTCCCCCAACTTCTTTCCAGAACCTCTTCTCCTTCCCGATTGTCCCCAGCGGACAGTGAGAGCCTCCTTCTCACTTGTCAGTTTCGCACATTCCTCCATGGCCGAGGTAGACGCCTTCAAAGCCTTGTCATAACTCTCCTTTGCCCGCTCGGCCGCTGGAAGGGACATCCTTGTGCAAATACTGCAACAGGCTAACCTGCTGCAAGTAAGTAACCTGGGCATCTTGAAGGCACTAGTGGACGGAGAATTCACCCTAACAAACTTGCTGCGGATCTCCGGGGAAAAGAATGAGAAACAACAGCAGGATGATCGGGGGAGAAATCATCATCAAAAATCTCCGCCCCGGTCAAGACAGGGACCCCAGCAGAAGTTCCCCCCAGCACCCTCGGAACGATCGACATCACCCTTGGGAGGAATCTTGGTCTTCTTCTTCCTCCTCTCAGCCTCAATCTTCTTATCCTCACCCCCATCTTGAAGCTCTGAACCTTCTCGGTCTCAACGGTCGGTGGGGAGGAGGCAAGCTCTGGCTACCCGAATGGTAGAGGCCGATCCATCAGCAATCTTCCTCTTCCCGGACTCCTTTCCCCTCGGCCCATCCACGCCGATAGCTTTGGCCTTCAACATCAAGTCCCGGAGATTCATTTGTTCTTCCTCTGCAAACCAAAGAGAAACAATGGGTTAGTCTATAATTAACACTATAATACAAGCAGCTTACAAGACAACAAACCTAAGGCGGCCGTTAACTGATCGGGAAGCGAATCCACCAACACCCGAGAAGAATAACGGCGGCCACCCCTCTCTTGATAGCCTCCTCCAAGAGAAACACCGCATCCTTCTCGGCTCCACTCAGGCCGTCGAGCGATGTGGAATAAGTTTTCAGACCCCAATCATAGTGATGAATGTTCTAGTAGATGCTGAACGCGGCTCCAACTCGTCCCAAGAATTCCTCCAAAAAGGAAGAACACCAGCCTTCGGGACAATTTTGAAGAAGAAATCGCGTTTGAACGAGACTCCGGAAGACTTAGCCGAATCCACGTACAACGACAGCAGCGGCCGACCACTGTGCGCTCGAAGACTGACCCACCCCTTCGGCCCAGCTTTCCTCGGACAAACGTCAAAGAAATAGGTGAAAATCCCCACCGTCGGAGTAATCCCTAAATGCCCAGAAAGGACCTCAAAAGCCTTAATAAAACCCCAGGCATTCGGGTGAAGTTGGCTCGGCGCCACACGGTAATGTTTCAACATGGATTTTTGGAAGGCCGAGAACGGCAACCGGATCTTCAACATATGCACCATGAAAGCATACATAAAGAGGTGACCAGCATTCATCTCACCAGAGATGAAAAACCCGATCGGATGCTAAAGGAGGAGATATCCGGTAATCTTCATCATGAGATGCTTCCATCACCAACAAAGACGCACGAAGAGTCGCCTCGGTTTCTCCACAATACCGAGAGACAGTTCCGAGCACCTCGGAGTCCACCCAGGCGTAGCGATCGGAGACCCGCATCTCTCGGCTAGTGACCTCTCCCCCACTAGTGCTAGCAGCATCCATATACCCGTAATAGTCACCTTCAATAAAAGAATCACTATGGTCAGAGATCTCGGCACTCTCCTCTAGCGATTCTGGATCGGTTTCTGAAGAGGATGCGCAGAGACCTCTCACGAAAACCGACCGCTCGCGCGGGAGAGAGTCCGCGGGCCTCTTCACGAGCCGACGCAGCCGCACTTTCATAGTAACGAAACATGGAGGGTATAGTCAACGCCTGGGGAGGCGGACGTCCGGCGCTCGGCTTTGATGCGGACCTCGGCCATGTGGACGGAGGCGCGTCAAGCACCTCCAGAGAGTCACTACTCTCTTCCCCACCACCATATACCCCAGAAGGATCCATGACGCGAAAGAAAAAGCAGAAACTCAAATAAAATGGTGGGGAAAAGAAGCAGAGACCTGAGAAGTACGGTGGAGAAGCAAGAAGGCGCGGCGGACCACGGTGGCAGAAAGCTTATGGAAGGAAGAAGAACCCCACTACTAGAGAAACCACCACCAGAATGCACCGGCGGGAGAGAGGGCAACTCAAGTGAATGCTCAATCGAAGAAGGTAGAACGAAAGCGGTAGGATTCCAAATCTCTGACGAAAATGGAGGAGGAAACAGAAGGAAAAAACAGAGGAGAAGGCAGAGGAAGCGGGAAAACAGCGAAGACGAAGTGAGGAGCAAGTAACTCCCCTACAGATAAATTTAAATCCAAGGGCTGAACAGTCTTTTCCCTTAGAGACAGGAAGTCACGAGCAAAGGGCACGGGCAAAAGGGTAATTTCACACAGGGAGAAAATTGGTAGCCAAATCCCAACCGAGGGCCAATATGTAATTGCACCACCAAACGGAGGGCAAAAGCGTAAAAACAATCTGAGACGTGCGCGACGCACGTCTCAGCAATAATGAGCAGTTATCAACGTGCGTCTCGATAAAGCCTGGCCATTGATCGCACGCCACGTGGTGACACCCTCACGAACCGTCACCTAAAAAGTAACTGACACACGATGTTCGATCCAGACGAAGGGTCAGACGACAAGACGTGAAGCGACGCAACAAAGCAGCTAAACGACCACGTCGGTCTAGACCCCACAGTAATGGTCGACCGCTCGGACTCCACCACGTTGGGAGGCAACTGATCCGAGCCTAGGCAGACCGATCGAAAGAACAATCACAACATACGCAACACCGTCGGTAGTGGCCCACTCGTCCACTACTGCGTTGAGGGGCAACACTGATCCGGACCTCGGCGTAAGCAGAGCCGAGCAACACCGTCGATGGTGAGCTGCTCGCTCACCATCACGCTGGAGGGCAACTGATCCGGACCTCAACGTAAGCACCCAGGGCTGAGCAACACGTCGATGGTGAGCCGCTCGCTCACCATCACGCTAGAGGGCAACTGATCCGGACCACGACGTAAGCGACTCCCCACGAGACGATCGCCCGACCCATGTCCCGAACGTAAGAACCAACTCAATGCCGCGTCGGTCTAGACGATCGCCCAGCGTAATCGGTCGGATGCCCATGCCACAACGACGAAGCCTCGGACCCTATGACTAGAGCCCCAGAGGTAGCTTACCTACCAAGTCTCATCGCATTTAATGCGCCCCCTACAACCCCCGATAAAGGTAAGAGTATCTGACACATGCCACCGGGGATTACGACCGTAGCAGGAGAAGGGCGGCGGAGGCGTGCCTGCTCCACCTGTCATGTTCCCCCCTGTCGTAGCACCCCATGACTATATAAGGGGCCTCACCCCCATAAGCCAGAGGTAATCGATCTATCACCATTACCCTCATATCATTCCTCCCACTAACTTGAGCGTCGGAGTGCCTTCGCAGGTACACCACCGTGCACCCCGTACCGGAACGACCACCGGAGAGCAATCAACCGCCTGCAGGGACCCTCGGACCACCACGCTTAGCGCTCGGACCATCCCCGTGATCTCGGCCACGATCACCTAGGAAGAGTGGTGGCTTGGGTATTCGTGATATACGTCTTGCTAATACCGCTTTGCTAGGGAAGCTGGTGTGGGCTTTGATTCATGATATAGATAAATTATGGTTCGTGTTTTGTCTTAGAAATATCTTCAACAGGATAGTTGTGGAATGTAGAAGTTGGCAGTGAGGCTTCTTATACATGGAGGAGCATTATTCGTGTTAAGGAGGTCTTAGAGATGGGTTCAAATTCAAAATTAGCACATGAGATAGCTCTCTGTGGTACTTTGATTGGTCGGGGCATGAAAGCTTTGTGATTAGCTCCCTTTATTCATATTTCGAACACTCAGCTGAAATTAAAGGATGTTTTAGTTGATGGGACCTAGGTGCTTAATTCCTTAAACTACACCTCTTTCCAAGGAGATAAAAGGGTGGATTACTTCTATACCCCCTCTTTATCCTTAATTCCCAAGACTCTTGGTATAGGATTTTGCTTTTAGTGGTATTTATTCTGCTGCATCTGGCTATGCTTGGTTGTTGAGTTTTCGGGGTGCTGATCCTGGGGCGGCTGATTGGCGTTGGGTCTGGAAGTTATGCGCTTTAGAAAAGGTGAGGCTAATGGTTTGGTTTATTTGGTGAGCCTCTTTGCCCACCAATAATCTTCGGCGTCATCTGGCTTCTTCTCCTGCATGCTCTCGCTGCTCTCATTCCCGAGAAACGATTCTTCATTGCATCAGGGACTGTCCCCATGCGTTAGAAGTTTGGTTCCGACTTGGTTTGTTTTCTTCCCCTGAGTTCTTTGGTTCAGATCTGGTTCGTTGGTTGCCAATCTAACCTTCAGAGCAATCATGGTACGCTGATTTTAGCCACAGTTTGGTGGCTTTGGAGATGGAGAATAACGTGGTTTTTGAAGATACGAAGTGGTCGATTGATAGAGTTTTGCGCTCTATTAATCATTCCCATGATGATTTTCTCATTTCGTTGGGCCCCCAAGGATTGAGCTCTAAGGTTGATCTCCGTGTTGCTAGGTGGGTTGCTCCTCCTCTTGATTCTATTTAAAGTGATATTGATGGTAGCCGTCTGTTAGAGAATTTAAGGGGTCATGGGTGTCTGGAGCTTCTCAGTTTTGTGGTCATGGAGATCCCCTGTTAGCAGAAATTTTGGCAGTTCGTCTCGGCCTGAGCCATGCTTGGTCTTTGGGTTTTGACGCGGATTCAGCTCGAGCTTGACTAGCTCCGTGGAGGTAGTTCAATTACTGTAGAAGACAAATCCTCCTTGTGTGCATAAGCATCTATCTTGTACTCCCTCCGGTCCTATTTATAAGAACCTTTTGGAGGTGAGTCTTGGTCCTTTTATAAGAACTTTTTCAGATATTAATTATTATTTGACAAAAATACCCCATTAGTGGAGGTGGTGAGTAATTAGTTAGTAGAGAGAGTATGACACAATTGAGTAGTTAAATAGAAAGAGAAAGATAATGAGTCTCAATAAATTCAAGGATAGTTTAGTAATTGTGATACACATTCATGATAAATTTATTGTAATCAACTAAATTAACCAATTTCCTTAATCCGTGTGAAGTAGTTAAAAGATTCTTATAAATAGGACCGAAGGGAGTATTTTGGAAGTCTTTGGGTTGTTGAAGAAGAATCTTGGAGATAATAATACTCCATGTGCTCCGTGATGCCAAAGCTGTCGCGGACTCTTGTGCTCGACTTGGTGTCACTCAGCTGGATGACCTTTGTGTGTGGTTCTCCTCCTCCTCTTGCTTTGAGGACTTGTTGTATTAGGGATGGCTTCCTTTTTAGCTTTTTGGTTGTTTGTCCTTTTTGTTCCTTTCCCATTAATAAAAAAATGAGTTGATTTATTTATTAATTTTTTAAAATCACATTTATTTTTATGGGAGGCAAGCATAAAATCCAAGAATTTTTTTATTCACAAAACTTAAACTCGAAATCTTATTTAAGAGGAATCAAACATTAACCATTTGAATTAACCACCATTAATAAAATGAAATTGATTTAAATGGTATACGTATGATTTCTAAATAAAATTTTGGATTAAAGTTTTGTGGAGAAAAAACTTCTTTTAGCGACATGTTGTGGACTTTATCATGATTGTCTCTGTGAAATATATTTTTATATGTGATTTAAAAAAAAGAAAAAAAGAAAGTCCGAGATCGAGAAAAAAGAAACGTGTTGTATAAATTTATTGGACGTATGAGTAACATATCTCGTAATATATCATATTAAAAGGCCACGTGATGCAAGTGGAACATTATCTACAGTAGTATATAACCAGTAATCATCAATCCAGCCAGAGCAGAAGCCAGTGGCTGTGTGTTTAACAAATGGCCCAACCCAAGTGGTCTCAAATTTTAACAATAGCCACTCTTTTCCTATGCAGCAGTTTTGCTTTTGCAACATCTTCCACTGACCCATTTCTACAACAACGCAAAGACCGTGTTGGTAAGCTCCCAGGTCAAAACTTTAACATCAGCTTTGCACACTATTCTGGGTATATCACGGTCAATGACAAAGCTGGTAGGAACCTCTTCTATTGGTTCATTGAGGCAGAGGAAGATCCTCAATCCAAGCCCCTTCTTTTATGGCTCAATGGAGGTTACTTAAATCTTAAACTCTACTCTTCACTTTAAGTTCCTTTTATTTTTATTTAAGTTTGCTTATGTGATTGTTGTCTTGGAATAGAATTATAGATATTAGAAAGTCATGATGCAGAAAAGAACGTACTTTGTTGGTCCTGTTATTTGTGATAATCATCTTCTGTTAGTATATATGTTATGTTGTTACTGTTACAGATTGACATGAAACAACATTTTTGGTTGGTCTGCAGGGCCAGGATGTTCATCCATTGCTTTCGGGCAGGCAGAGGAAATTGGCCCTTTTCATATAAAGCCAGATGGCAAGACCCTTTATCTGAATCCTCATTCTTGGAATCAATGTGAGTGACAAGCTACAAGCTTATAAAAACTTTTTTCTTTTTTTAAATTCCTGTGAAAGGTTCTTCCTGTTGGGGCAAAGGGAACACCTTGGAGATTTTGATACAATCATATTTTGACCCAAAACCTTGATGAAGCATTAGGTCTATTGGTGTTTTAACCTCTTGAGTACTTTTCAATGCTTATTTGATAACAAAAAGTGTGCACCTTTAACTATGTATAACCTGTGCTTATATTAATTTAAGCTGCTCTATATGATATATATCCTCCAATAGAAATTGCCAAAAAGTTGTTCTTTCTATTGAAATAACTGCAACAGGAATCTTACTTATGCTTATCATGTATTGGTTTTTATGAGCAGTTATAAATCAATAAATAAATAAGAGTCATAAATGCAATTATGTCTAACCATTTTTGTTTTTTGTAGTTGCCAACATTCTTTTTATTGATTCTCCTGTTGGAGTTGGATTTTCATATTCAAATACTCCATCTGACATTTTAAACAATGGCGATAAGAGGACAGGTAGCACTTTTACCATTTAGTATCCCTCTCTTCTGCTTTTATATGTGTGTGTATATACATATTTATATGCCTATTAAATTAATAAAACTTTATGTGCAGCCGAGGACAATCTGATATTTCTATTGAAGTGGTTTGAGCGTTTTCCCCAGTATAAGAAAGTGACTTCTTTATAAGTGGTGAGAGCTATGCAGGTAAACAAAAATAGTGAGATGAGGACACGTTTAAGGCGTTAAAGTTCTCTGATTCTGGTTTTATTTATTTTATCTAGATTTTATAATGTTCTAACAGTATTGGTCAATCATTAACCCATGTTTCAGGGCATTATGTTCCTCAACTTAGCCAAGTATTGTGCATTACAACTTGGCCACTAAAGAAAATGCTATAAATCTGAAAGGTTACTTGGTATAGATTCCACTTTTGCATAAACATAGTTCCTTCCTTGGTCATTGCTTCTTATCATCATTAACTTAATCAATATATCTCTGCTGCAGGTAGGAAATGCTCTAACAGATGATTTCAATGATCAATTGGGGATTTACCAGTTTATGTGGTCAAGTGGTTTGATTTCAGATCAAACATACAAGCTCTTGAACCTGCTATGTGATTATCAGTCAGTTATACACCCGTCAGAGTCATGTGAAAAAGTTTTAGAAATTGCTAATAAAGAATGCGGCAATATTGACTCATACAGTATCTTCACTCCTCCATGCCATGCTAATGTTAGCCAGTCAAATAAACTGGTGAAGAGAATGCATGTGAGTGCACCCTTCTTCATTCTTGTGCTAGTATTTTAACTAGTATTGTATCTTTTTTCTTATGGTCTTATGCTAAAGATGTTTCTGAGATGTTTATAGCACAGATCCTAATTGATATGTTATGTAACAGAGAGTTGGTAGACTCAGTGCAGGGTATGATCCTTGCACTGAGAAGCACTCCATTGTATACTTCAATCGACCTAAGGTCCAAAAGGTTCTTCATGTTGATCCAGCTCATACACCTTCTAAATGGGAGACTTGCAGGTAATGCTCATTCATTAGAGAAATAAATACTTGAAAGTTTCTATTTTTGTCCGCAGCATAAAATGCATTATTGTACTTCTTTGCATGTGTTTCCGTTTCTTTTACCATATATACAGAGATCAGAATCCTCATAGTCTCATTCTTTGCAGTGATGAGATATATACCAACTGGAAGGATTCTCCAATAACAGTGCTCGATATTTATCACGAACTTATTCATTTGGGATTGCGGATATGGATTTTCAGGTTACTCTCATTTTCTAATATGTGTGTGTACTCATTTATTTGCTGTCATACATACAAGTAAATATAACTAGGAAGGACTTCTAAGTCACTTGCAGTAATTAATTACTCCTCCCATGCTGTTTATAAGAAGACCCTTTTGAAAATCTTATTTTGATTCTCTTTATAAGATACTTTATAAAGTTTTAAAAATATTTTTTTAGTTTTTTTTTCATCTTTAATGAACCTTTATAGTTTTCAAGACCTGGTTAATATGAGAATTGAATAGAATTTGATTTTAAATAGGAGTAAATTTAGTAGTTAAAGGAGATTTTTTAAAATCGATCATACATCTAGGGGCATATGTTGACAGTAATATGGGCAGAGATATTGGTGCTTTTGGCAGATGTTTTTATCAGTAAAATTGTCAGAGCTTGGTGCATACTGCATAATGGACGTAGATCCAGTCAGATGATATTCTTGAATAAACATTTAATTGTTTTTTTCTTCAGAACCAATGTTTCTTACTCCATCTACCATATTTGTTAGTTCAAGATTGCGAGGATCATACTAGGTATTGAGTGTGGACTTTGTGCATTAGGTTGAAAACTTGACAGAATTTTGTGATCACTTGAGGTATTGTAAATATTTCAACAATTGTAGTTTTAGTTACTTCTAAGAATAATAAGAAATTCCATCTTTTGTTTCATGTCCAAGTTAACAATAAAAAAAATCTTATAATGATGAGAGATTGTCAATGTCCCCATGCATGTCCTTTCATTCCCTATTCCCCTCATAATTCTTGCCCACCAAACTTAACATTTTCTGTTCCCTTATGTCAGTGGTAATACAGATGCTGTAATTCCAGTAACATCAACTCGCTATAGCATAAATGCTCTCAAGCTTCCAACTGTGAGCCCCTGGCGTGCATGGTATGATGATGGGGAGGTAAGGGATTCTGCAATGAGTTTTTCTTTTTTTGTCATATTACTTGGTTTTTCTTTGTTTATTTCTATTTTCTCCTTTGTCATTTGTTCTCTTTAGTCTTGTGCATTGATATATAATATAAGTGAAACTGCAGGTTGGAGGATGGACCCAAGAATATGCTGGACTCACGTTTGTGGTAGTAAGGGGTGCAGGCCACGAAGTTCCTCTGCATAGACCAAAACTTGCTCTAACATTGCTCAAAGCCTTCTTAGAAGGAACCTCCATGCCCACCCTGGAGCCAGTCAGTGCCTCTTGAATGAAGCTTATGTTTACATTTAGTTCGTTTTTACTATGGAATCTTCCTAAATAACAGTGTCCCTTATGTGGATCTAATTTGAGACCGTGTATCCTCTTAATCTTATTAGTATTTAAATTTTAATTTAGTCAAACTGCATTTATTGTTAAGTTTTTCATTTATTGCTTTTAGTAAAATAAGTGAAATTCATCCCCTTTACTTAGGGGTGTTCACGGTTCGGTTTGGATCGGTTTTGAGGCGAAAAACCACCTGATTCGATCATTGCGGTTTTATCATTTGATCATCCGATTGGTTTTGATATTTTTTCAAATCCGATTCAATTCGATCCAATTTAAATTGGATTGAATTGAATCGGTTTTTGATTTTTTAGAGTGACAATAAATAATATTTGATAAAATATGAAGATATCGTAATATGTTAAGAGAGTGATGAGAGAGAAAGAGAGAGAGAGTGAGAGTAAGAGAAAGTGGACCTTGGTGAGACCAAGGAGGACGAAAGACTCGCGATCGAGAACTCAACGAGATTCAGAGGACACTAGACCACTAGCAGATGATAATGGGAAGCAACAGTGGAGGAAGGCAGGTAATGGTGATAGATATGATGATCAGGTTGCGTATTTCTTCACGAATTTTCCAGACGCATATGGAGTAGAGGATCTTTGGAAGGTTTTTTCTATGTGGGGAGGTGGAGGAGTGATGGATGTCTATATACCACAAAAGAGGGACAAGCGGGGTAATCGGTTTGGGTTCGTGCGATTCAAGGACAATGGTAATCCTAATGCTTTGGAAGAACGTCTGAGACAGATTTGGATTGGCACATATAAGCTACGTGTTAATATATCCAGATTTCGCAGGAATGAAGTTGTTGATGCCGTTAATGACAAAAAGCAAGATGAACACAGATCTATGAACCGTGTTATTATAGGAGGGGTGCAGAACGGGAGAAGCTTTGTGGACGCAGTCAAAGGGAATGGCAATACTGTTTGGCTACCAAAGAAGACCATGAAATCTGTTGAGGATGGTAAATGGAACGGTCTAGAATTTCATGTGGCGAGGGAGGATATGGCATGGTTAGAAAATACCTATGTGGGGCAAGTTCATCATGTTAATGAAGTCTTTGTTTTACAAGACAAAATTTTAGCTAGGTATTCGATCCATTAAGGTGATTCCAATGGGGGGTGATTTAGTTCTAATACAGCCGGATCCGGTGGAAGATTTTGTTGAGTTGTTAAAAGAATTGGAGGAGCTATTTTCACAATGGTTTATTGACATTCGTCCTTGGTCTCATGGTGAAGTTGCACGAGATAGATATGTATGGGTACGTTGTCACGATATTCCAGTACATGCGTGGACAGAGCCCTTTTTCAGTATGTTGGCAACTCACTTTGGGAGATATGTTTCTATTGATACGATCACGAAAAAGAAAGAGAGATTGGATGTGGCTCATGTTATGGAATGGATGGTATTAATTCAGATTTAGTTAATGAGTTTGTTAGACAGTTAGTTAGTAGCAGTTAATAAAGCTATGATTAACAGATTGTATGTTGTATAAATAGAATTGAGACTGTTGTACCTGTGAGATAGAGAGCAATAAAATTTCAATTCATTCTATATACTGTGAGTGCATTCTTTTCTCCAACAAACTGGTATCAAGAGCAAGCGTTCGATCAAGGGAACCTGAGTTTTGACGAAAGAGTGTCGCGGTACGATTGCAAGTGTCCATTGGATTATTGGTGCTGGTAAAGTGATGGCTCATTCCAATGGAAATTTCCCTGCAACCTTACCAGTTCTTGATGGAAAGAACTACGAGCGTTGGTGCATTCAAATGAGGGTAATTTTCGGATTTCAGGATGTATTCGAAATTGTTAACAATGGATTTCAAGAACTCGGAGAAAACCCAACTGATGCACAAAAAGCTGCCTATAAAGAAGCAAAAAAGAAAGATTGCAGAGCCATGTTCATTCTCCATCAATGTGTAGATCCTGCGAATTTTGAAAAGATAGCTGGAGCTTCTTCATCGAAAGAAGCTTGGGATATACTTGATAAATGTTATATGGGGGCTGACAAACTGAAGAAAGTTAGACTACAAACATTAAGGAGACAATACGAGTTGCTTCAGATGCAAACTCAGGAAAGTGTGGGAGATTACTTTACAAGAATTCTGACTTTAACCAATTTAATGAAGTCTTGTGGTGAGCAGATTACTGATGTGATGATAATAGAAAAGGTGCTCAGAACTTTAACCCCAAGATTTGATCATGTTGTGGTTGCTATAGAAGAAGCAAAGAATCTTGAATTCATGAAGGTTGAAGAGCTTCAAGGCTCTTTAGAGGCTTATGAACAAAGAATGAATGAGAGGAGTGCAGAGAGGGCAACAGAACAGGCTTTACAAGCTCAAGTGAATAAAAGGCTGAATTATGACAAGGGAAAGAACAAAAAAGGCAAAGGAAAAGGAAAGAATTTTCAAGGATCAAACAGTGAGGGTGGACTTGGTGGCAAAATTTCTGGTTTCAATCTCACAGGCAGTAATCGAAATTCTGGTGAAGGCACTAGCACAAGAAGTGGTGAAAGGTTCAAAGGAGGAAAGAAGAGATTTGACAAGAAAAAGGTGCAATGTTATGCCTGTCAAAAGTATGGGCATTTTGCGGATGAGTGCTGGAGCAAGAAGGGAGGTCAACAAAGAAATGAAGATGAGGCTCACATGGCTGCTGATGATGGGTCTGATTCAGATTAAGTGTTGTTAATGGTGACAGACAATTCAGAAACCAATTGCTCGGATACATGGTATCTAGACACGGGTTGTTCCAATCATATGACTGGTCATAAGGAATGGCTAGTTGATTTTGATGGGAGTGTGAAAAGCAAAGTTAAATTTGCTGACAATAGCGTAGTGAGTGCAGAAGGAATTGGCAGGGTTGTTGTGCAAAGAAAGGATGGAGACACAACAACTATTTCTAATGTGTTGTATGTTCCAACCATGAAGCATAATCTTTTAAGTCTTGGGCAGCTGGCTGAAAAGGGATTCTCAATGAAATTAGATAATGGTGTGTTAAAGGTGTATGATGAGAAGCACAGACTGATTCTGAAGGATCCCCTCTCTGCTAATAGGACATTCAAAATTAAACTGCAGACTGTTGATACACAGTGTCTTGCAGCAGGAGTTGAAAATGACAATTGGTTATGGCATTTCAGGTATGGTCACTTGAACTTCAAGAGCCTCTATCAGTTGGGAAAGAATCATATGGTGACTGGACTGCCTCTAATCAAATCTCCTAAGAAAGTGTGTGAAGGCTGTATGTTGGGCAAGCAAGCTAGAAATGTGTTCAAGTCATATACACCACCAAGAGCTGTCGAAGCACTAGGAGTTGTACATTCTGATGTCTGCGGGCCAATTGAAGTGGAATCAATGGGAGGTAACAAATATTTTGTATCATTTGTTGATGAATTTACAAGAAAATTGTGGATTTTTCTCATCAAGCAAAAAACAGAAGTGCTGTCCATTTTTCAAAAGTTTAAGAAGTTAGTAGAGAATCAAAGTGGGAAACATATTAAAATTCTGAGAACAGATGGAGGGGGTGAATATACTTCAAGGGAGTTTAAAGATTTTTGTGATCAAAATGGAATCATTCATGAAGTTACTGCACCTTACACACCTCAGCATAATGGTCTTGCTGAGAGAAGAAACAAAACTTTATTAAACATGGCAAGAAGCATGATCAAAACCAAACAGCTACCTAACAGTCTCTGGGGAGAAGCAGTGAGCATGGCTGAGTATATTCTAAATAGAGCACCTACCAAGAGGCTACAACTAGTAACTCCCGAGGAAGTGTGGTCAGGAAAGAAACCCAATGTGGCTCATTTTAGAATTTTTGGATCAGTTTGTTACAAACATATTCCTGATGAGAGGAGAAAGAAATTGGACAATAAGAGTGAAGTTATGATCCTGGTTGGTTATCACCCTACTGGAGCTTATAAATTGTTCTGTCCAATTACCAAGAAAATTACAACTAGTAGGGATGTTGTATTTGATGAAACTAGTGCTTGGAATTGGGCTGAAAACTGTAAAACAAGGGAATCAACAATGAAGGTAATACTTGATGGAGAGATGCAAAATACTGATAGTGAACAGGTAAATGGAGTTGATACAAATCAGAGTGAAAGACCACAAAGAGTTAGACAATTGCCTCCAAGACTCAGAGAATATGATATTTTTCCTGATAATGCAGTCACTGCTGAAGGTGATCTAGTCCACATGGTACTACTAGCTGATGCTGAACCAGTAGATTTTGAACAGGCTGCTAAAGAGAAAGTGTGGCAAGAGGCTATGAAGGAAGAAATTCGAGCTATTGAAAGGAACCAGACTTGGGAGTTGGTGTCATTACCCTCTCAAAAGCATCCAATTGCAGTGAAATGGGTGTATAAAACCAAGTTGAAGCCGGCTGGATCAATAGCAAAGCATAAGGCAAGGTTAGTTGCCAAAGGTTTTTTGCAAAGAGCTGGCTTGGACTATAAGGATGTGTTTGCACCTGTGGCTCGAATTGAAACAGTGAGATTGATTGTTGCTTTGGCAAGTTACAAAGGTTGGCCAATGTTCCAACTTGATGTCAAGTCGGCTTTCTTGAATGGACCACTTGAAGAAGAAGTTTATGTCATGCAACCACCAGGCTTCATGATAGAAGGGAGTGAAGACAAGGTTTACAGGTTAAAAAAGGCCTTGTATGGCCTAAAACAGGCTCCTCGAGCTTGGAATAAGAGGATAGATGGATTTTTGCTGCAGCTGGGCTTTGCTAAATGTATTGTGGAACATGGAGTATATGTAAAAGGTGGCTCAAGTGATGATATGCTGGTGGTCTGTCTTTATGTAGATGACTTGTTAGTCACGGGAAATAATAGTAAGGAGATTGATGAATTCAAAAGAAGAATGATGGCTGAGTTCGAAATGACAGATTTGGGTATTCTCACCTACTTTCTGGGAATGGAGTTCAAATCTACTAGCAGATGTATAATCTTGCATAAGAAGAAATATATCCTTGAAGTATTGGAAAGGTTTTATATGAGCAGTTGTAACTCAGCTACTACACCCATGGATTGCGGAAGTAAGCTTAACATAAATCAAGGTGAAAAATCAGTGGACAGCACACTATATAAGCAAATTGTTGGTTGCCTAAGATACATATGCAATAGTAGACCTGATATTGCATACTCTGTTGGTTTAAGCAGCAGATTTATGGATGATCCAAAATCATCTCATCTATTGGCAGCAAAGAGGATATTGAGGTACCTAAAAGGGACAATTGACTATGGCCTGTTATTCCCTACTGCAGGTGGCATTACAAAAGGGAAATTGTTTGGTTATGCAGACTCAGATTGGTGTGGTGATCCAGTAGAAAGGAAAAGTACAACTGGATATGTGTTTAAATTCTTGAATGCAGCAGTATCATGGTGCTCCAAGAAGCAATATGTTGTAGCCCTCTCCTCTTGTGAAGCAGAATACATAGCTGCTTCATTTGCAGCATGTCAAGCAGCTTGGCTACAGTCATTTTTGGAGGAATTGCAGGTGAAAATGGAAGGTCCAATTCAATTGCTGGTTGATAACAAATCTGCGATTAATCTAGCTAAAAACCCTGTGGCCCATGGGAGAAGTAAACACATAGAGACTCGGTTTCATTTCCTTAGAGATCAGGTGAATAAGCAAAGGATTGAAATGGTATATTGCAAAAGTGAAGAGCAAGCTGCAGACATTCTCACTAAACCTTTGAGGGCTGATAAGTTCAATCAGTTGAGAAGGATGTTGGGGGTAGTGTCCTTAACTCATCTAAATTAAAGGGGGAGTGTTATGGAATGGATGGTGTTAATTCAGATTTAGTTAATGAGTTTGTTAGACAGTTAGTTAGTAGCAGTTAATAAAGCTATGATTAACAGATTGTATGTTGTATAAATAGAATTGAGACTGATGTACCTGTGAGATAGAGAGCAATAAAATTTCAATTCATTCTATATACTGTGAGTGCATTCTTTTCTCCAACAGCTCATGTTTTGATTCATACAACCTCAAAGGAGACAATTAAAAGGATGCTCAGAGTTAAGATTAATGATTTATTTTTCTTAATCTCGGTTATTGAGGAACCATTTGTTGATCCGTGGAAGGTGTTACATAGGAGGCAACCAGTCTCATCACAATGCTCTAGTGATTGTTCTTCCGAACTATTTTCCTCAGATATGGATACATGGGATACTTTTGATTATGGGGGTCAAGAAGAAGATTTTGAATTTGAAATTCAAAATGATTCTTTTAAGAACCAGAATTTCAGCTCACAGTTACGAGAAGCTAATGGAGTAAATCTCGATGATTCGATGCCTTTGATTGATGCTGAAAACGATCAAAACCATGCTGAGGAAGTGCATCATGTTGCGGCTGGAACGGTTATCCTACATGATGCGGTGGCAATGTATGTTAATGATGAGATTTCAAATAAGCTGGTTGGTGAAGGTGGGCCGCGCAATGGGTCGCAGGATGGCGATCCTTTATTGGACCGTGATGATGGGTTGCACATGCATTCGGGTCCAATTGACAATCTCGTGGTTGATGGAATGCATCCTTCTTCGATTGGGCCGGATATCCTTACAATGTATGCTAATGACGAGATTTCATTCAAGTTGGTTGGTGAAGGTGGGTCGCGCAATGGGCCTCAGGATCTGGATCCATTATTGAATTGTCATGATGGCCTACATCAACATATGGGTCAAAATGAATCTCTCAATCCGCAAATGAGTGAAGATTTGACGTCCTTTCATCATGTTGAGGTGGCAACGTGTTGTAATGATGAACCGCTCCAAGTACATGGCGCATCTCCTGCACTAGTGGCCCATAATGCGCAACATTTAATCACTCTGATTCGTGAAAGTGGGCCGGTGGATGGGGATCCATTGAGTTTAAAGGATGTGGATGAAGGGGAGTCATTGGACCGAGAGGGTGGACTGCACTTGCAACCAGGTCGGGAGGAAACTTTCGCTGAATCGCATGGCACTTCAACAGCAGAAGCTTTGGGACCTAATAGTAGTGATGGTTTGGGATGTGAGATGTCTTTGCACAGAAAATCATGCGTTGTCCAACAGCCTGGGGGAGTCTCTATTGAAGGCAGTTTTGGATCCTGATAATGTGAAGAGGTCAACAGCTGTTGGAATACTTTGCTCGACCAGAAACAGGAGCTCACAAGAACTATGTGAAGGCGGTGTTGAAGTTGATCCTTGCACTTTGCGCCCTACTGCAGATGAGGCGCCTCTATATGAAGTCCCAATCCTAGAGCTTGATGTAGTGCCCAATATGAAGAAAAAAAGAGGCAGGCCAAAGAAAAAGAAAGTTGATCCAGCTGCAAAGGTGAGTGATCTCATTGATTTTGATTCTGAAATTAATTTTGCTTCTAAGGCTATTACTCTAAGATCATCCAAGATAGCTGAGAATGTCTGGGAGATTGGGAAGGGTTTGGGAGTCTCTTCTGCTGGTGATGACGAGTACTTTGTGAACATCTTGGAAAGCCTGGAACTAAGAGATAGGAGAGCTGTGAGAAGGGGTGGTGAGGAATGAATGTGCTTTGTGCTGTGTTGTGTACTGTTTTGGTGATTAAGCTATTTTTATGATAGTTGCTTCTTATAACATAAGGGGTATTGGGGGAAGGTGTAAGAAATATGAATTAAAAAATCTTATTGTGGCTGAACATGTAGATTTTCTGCTTATTCAAGAAACAAAAAAAGAACAGATTGATGATAATTTGTGTACTTCTCTCTGTGGGAGGGAGGATTTTGAATGGACATATAGTCCATCAGAGGGGATGTCAGGAGGCTTGTTAACTATGTGGCGAAAAGATTGTTTTACTGTGGGAGAAATTTTTCATGATCCTAACTTCATAGCAGTAAGTGGGTGGTGGGGTGAGGAAAAAATTTGGTGTTGTATTGTTATACTCTTGGTAAGAAGGAACTTTGGGTAAAATTAGTGGAGTTTAAGTGCAATCTTGGGGGAGAGGTGTGGTGCTTTGGAGGAGATTTCAATGCTGTAAAATCTGAGGCGGAAAGGCGAGGTTCAACAACTTTTTGGAGGGGAGATGATATTTGTTCCTTCATTGAATTTATTAAAGCAACTGAATTAGTTGATCTTCCGCTAATAGGGAGAAAGTTTACATGGTATAAAGTTGATGGTTCCTTTATGAGCAGGCTTGATCGGTTTCTGGTTTCACATGCTTGGGTGACTCAGTGGAGTAATGCATCACAGTGGGGTCTCAAGAGGGGTATCTCGGATCATTGTTCTATTGTGCTGAAAAATGAGAATATTGATTGGGGTCCAAAACCTTTCAGAGTTCTTGATTGTTGGAGGAGTGATCCATCCTATAAGAAATTTGTTGTTCATCAGTGGGGGGATCTACAAGTCGAAGGCAGAGCATCCTTTGTGTTAAAAGAGAAGTTGAAGGAAATGAAGAACAGGCTTCGTCAATGGAATAAGGAGTCTTTTGGGCACTTGGATTCTAAAATCATTGAGGCTAGTAATTGTGCAAATGTGCTTGATCTAAAGGCTGAGGAGTCTTCTCTTGAAGAGGTGGAAATTAGCCAAAGGAGGGAACTCAGAGCTCAAATATGCCATCTCATGGCGTTGAAAGATAGACTGTTATTTCAGAAATCTCGGTTAAAGTGGTTACGTGAGGGTGATGCCAATAGCAAGTACTTTCATGGATGCATTAATAAAAGGAGGTTGCGGAATGGGATTCGTTCTTTATCGATTAATGGTGAGAGGTATTCACAACCTTATGATATGAAGTCTGCAGTTAAGGGGTTCTTTGAATCACACTTCCAGGAGCAATCTTGGTTACGACCAACCCTTGACGGAGTATCTTTTAATTCTCTGTCAAGAGTGGATGCTGATTCCCTTATAGTGCCTTTCTCGGAGTTGGAGGTAAAGGAAGCTGTATGGGAATGTGGAGGTTCAAAAAGTCCGGGTCCGGATGGATTTAATTTTAACTTTATAAAGGACTTTTGGGACACCTTGAAGACTGATGTCATGGCTTTTATGCATGAATTTTTTGCTAATGGAAAGTTTGTTAGGGGTTCAAATAGCTCCTTTGTTGTTCTAGTGCCAAAGACAGAAAACCCTCAAAGGGTTGAAGAGTATAGACCCATCTCTTTAATTGGATGTATGTACAAGATGGTGACTAAGGTGTTAGCCAACAGGTTGCGGAAAGTTATAGATGTTGTCATCTCCGAGTGTCAATCGGCTTTCGTTCGAGGTCGTCTTATCTTTGATGGGATGGTGATAGTCAATGAAGTTGTTGAGGAGATGAAAAGGCGATCAAAAAACTGTTTTCTCTTTAAAGTTGATTTTGAAAAGGCGTACGATTTAGTTAACTGGGCATTCCTACATTATGTGATGGGTAGAATGGGCTTTCCCCCAAAATGGAGTATGTGGATCCATGAATGTTTGAGCTCTGCAAAATATCAATTCTTTTAAATGGTATTCCTTCTGCAGAGTTTGGTGTGGGTAGGGGGTTGCGACAAGGGGACCCTTTAGCCCCTTTCTTATTCTTAATTGTTGCTGAAGGCCTCATTGCTATGATGTGTAAATCGGTGGATAATCAAATATTCACCCCCTTTTCTGCTGGTTCTAGGTCAGTATTGGTGTCTCACCTACAATTTGCGGATGATACCATTTTTTTGGGGGAAGCATCTATGCACAATGTTTGGGCCATTAAATCAGTACTACAACTATTTGAGTTGGTAGCGGGTCTTAAAGTTAACTTTTTTAAAAGCAAGTTGTTTGGTGTCAATGTCCATCCTGATTTATTGCAACTGATGGCGCAATTCCTTAATTGTAAAGTGAGTGTCTTGCCTTTCTTATATCTGGGAATCCCAATTGGAGCAAACCCGCGGCGTAGGAAGACTTGGGAACCGGTGCTTAATAAGGTGCAGAGGAGGTTATCTAAATGGAAATCTAAAACATTGTGTTTTGGTGATCGTTGTGTCCTCTTGAAGTCTGTTCTCCACTCAATCCCGATCTACTTTCTTTCCTTCTTCAAGGCTCCAAAAGGTATAATCTCTAAACTTGAAGTTCTATTTCGGAACTTTCTTTGGGGGGGATGAGTGCCATAATAAGATTGCCTGGGTAGCTTGGGATGTTGTCTGTAGGGAAAAAATACATGGGGGGTTGGGTTTTAGGGACTTGAGAGCTTTCAATTTTTCTCTTCTAGGTAAATGGAGATGGAGGTTGTTGGTGGAAAAGGATAGGTTGTGGAATAGGGTGGTATCTTCTATATATGGAGATGTGAGGGGTAGGTATACTCTTAATGGTGTTAAAGGGTCTAATTGGTGGATGGATTTGTGGAGTCTTGAGAGTGAGAATATGTTTACTCATGAATGGTTTTCTAATTCATGCTCTCGGGTTGTGGGGGATGGTCAGTCAACATCCTTCTGGAGAGATATCTGGTGCGGTCCGGGGGCTTTGCGTGATCAGTATAGTAGATTATATTCCATTGCGATGGATAAGGATGTATTGGTTGCCGATATGTTTGTGTGGAAGAATGAGGAAGTTGTCTGGATCTAGCGCTGGCGGAGGAGTCTTTTCAATTGGGAGATTGAACAACTAACTCTCTTGCAGGCTGAATTAAATTCAGTATTGCTTCAGATTAATCATTTTGACAGGTGGAGTTGGAAGGCGAATGCAGAAGAGGTGTATTCTGTTCGGTCAGCTTACAAAATTATTATCAATGATAGTATTTTTGCAGAATTCCCACTTCATAATTTCCTTTGGTCACAACTAGTTCCCTCAAAAGTTTCAGGTTTTGCATGGAGGGTCCTGTTAGACAGAATTCCTTCAAAGCAGAATCTAATTAAACGGAAGGCTATTGTACATTCAGCAGGAGCTGTGTTTGGTTGTGACGAGTCTGTGGAAACTACTTCTCATTTGCTATTTGAATGCCCTTTTGCATACTCTATTTGGATGAGTTGTATGGATTGGTTTGGGTTTTCTGTTGCTTTGCATAATTCTGGTCATGGAAATTTTGCTCAGTTTATAGGCCTTCCATGTTGTTCTGCTAATAATCGCTTTAAGTGGTCTATTTTATGGATGATAACAATTTGGTCCCTGTGGCTAGCTAGGAATGCACTGGTTTTTTCTGCACAACCGACAAGTCCAACTGATTTGCTGGATCTCATTAAAATCAGATCTTGGAATTGGCTACGTTGTAAGGATTTGACTTTTGATTATCCTTTCTCATCCTGGGCATCTTCTCCTGCTTCTTGTTTATTTGATGGTTTTACTTCTGGATCGTCTTCTACGTAGATGTCTTTGATACCCAGGGGGTACTGCTGATGGATATATTTCTTAATTTTTAGTTTTGTTTGAGATGGCTAGCTTCTGTTGTCGGATTTGTGTCTATTTAGATTTATTGAATTTTATGGTTAGGTGATTGTTATTTTTCGTCTTGGGAGCCCATGCAATTTTGTTGGGTTTTGTAATGTGATTATTTCTATGGGTTGGAGTACCCCTTGTACTCCTTTAATTAATCTTCTTTGCTTAGCAAAAAAAAAATTTGATAAAATAATGAAGTAATAGTAAAAATTTTCTTATTGGAACTTATATTTATTAAAATTAATATAAAATTATATAAAAGAATGACATGAGACATAAAAACTAGTTTTAATTGATATATTTATAGAAATACTTACATGATATTTGATAATAAAATCATAAAAAATATATTAGTAGAAGTATTTTTACAAATAAATATGTATACAAGTATAAATATATGATTATTTTATAAGTAATAATATATGTATATATAAGTTCAGTTTGGTTTGGATTGGTTTTCAATATAGGATCCGAATACCAATCAATCCAATAAAAAATTTTGGTTTTTGCAGTTTGCAATTTTATGGATTTCAGTTTGATTCGATTTTCGATTTTTTTTGGTTCGATTTTTGCGATTTGCATTGGATTGGATTGTATATGAACACCCCTACTATAAGCCCAAACAAACTTGCTATGATAGAAGATAGGATGTTATCACTTTGTTGAGAAATTTAACCATCACCTTGCCTTGATGAATTAATCTCCTCTTTAATGGACTAATATCATAATTATGCTTGTAAAGATACTCAATAAAAAATAAAAGAAAATCTCAAAAATAGTTAAACCAATTAATTATTTTTTCTTTAATAACATGTCATTCTTTTCTTTATGTGTGCGTATAATAACATGTCATTCTTATAACATCTCATTCTTTTAGTTATGTGTGTATAATAACATGTCATTCTTAATATATCTTCTTTTCAATTATACATATATTTTTTTAATCTAAATATTTTCTTCGTAAGGTTGAACCATTTTTAATCTAAATATTTTTAAATATGCATTTAATCAGTCAAATTAATTTTAATAGTGTGTTTGGTTTCCATGGTTTGGTTTCCATGGAAACCATGTTACAAATGTGAATCAAGCTAATGCTATTGAAAAGAATGTTGATTTGAATACATGTTTATAACATGATTTTGTAGAAAATTAAACCCGTTATAAAATGGATGCTGATGTGCAAAAGGACTAATTTGATCGCACATTTTAAAACTTTTTATATCCAATTCAATTCAATGTAGACCACGAAAACTGAATTAAAAAAATTGAGGACCGAATCAAACAAAAACCAAAAAATCAAAAAAAAATTTGCAAAAAAAATCAATTTTTTCATAGGATTGGATTGATTTTAAGATCATATGTTGAAAACCGATCCAATTCAATCAAAATTGAATTTATATACACATATTATTTTATTTATAAAATAATCATATATTTATACTTATATAAGTATATATCTATAAAATTCCTTATACTAATATACTTTTTACGATTTTATTATTTAATATCATTTTAATATCTCTATAAATATATCAATTCTAAAATAGTTTTAAATTAATTTTCATGTCTTAGGTTCTTTCTTTTAAATAATTTTATATTTATATTAATAAATATAAATTTCATTAAAAATATTCACTATTATTTTATAATTTTATCATTTTTATTCAATATTTATTACTTTTTTTAAAAAAAATTAAAAATCAATTAAATCCAATCAAATAGATGATTTTTTGCCTTAACACCCCTGCTGCCCAAACTATTCCAATGTGGATTAAAAAAAAAGGGTAATATAATCCAATGTAGTATAACCGATATTTCTCAGACTAATTTGACCGTTTACGTGAAGATATTTTTGTGGCGACCATCATCATCAGCAATGGCAAAAGCCACACCACATAGGGGACAGAAACATGATTACTGGATGGGATGAGATGACAGCAAAATGAAGTCCTTCCACCACCACCAGTTACAACCACTGCAAATACCATCTTCTTCATGGCTTCACTCAGATTCCCAATTTCTCTCGACGCTTTCGATTCTAAGTCCTCAATTCCTTCCCTCTCTACCTGCCTTCACGCAAACGGAGCATGCCCCTTCAAAAGTAGCTTGGAGCCCAACCCGAACCCCAAGCCTCAGGTTCGGAGCTCGAAGCGAGTGTGGAAGCCAAACAGAGAAATCGGAACGGACTTGAAATTCAGTTACGCAGCCAAAAACAGCGCCCCGCCAAACACAGAACAGATCCCCACGCGCGATGCTGACGTGGACTTCTCCTCCTTCGGCGTCGAACTGAGCACGGAGCAATGCAACGCAATCTTGAAACGGCTCGAAAGCGACGACGTCAGAACGCTGTCGTTTTTCGAGTGGATGAGGAAAAACGGCAAGCTCGAACGCAATGCCGATGCTTACAACGTGGCGGCTCGCGCGTTGAGCAAGAGAGAAGACTGGGAAGGAGCTGAGAAACTTGTTCGGGAAATGAGCGCCAATTTCGGTTCGGAAATGAATTTTCGCGTTTTCAACACGCTGATTTACGCCTGTTCCAAACGAGGCCTTGTGGAATTGGGTGCCAAGTGGTTCCGAATAATGCTGGATTGCGGCGTGGCGCCGAATACGGCGACGTTTGGGATGTTGATGGGGCTTTACCGGAAGGGTTGGAATGTTGAGGAGGCGGAGTTTGCTATGTCTCATATGAGGCAATTTGGGATAGTTTGTGAATCCGCAAATTCCTCTATGATAACGATTTACACTCGATTGGGGTTGTTTGAGAAGGCAGAAGAGGTGATTGAATTGATGAAGAAAGAAGAGGTGGTTTTGAATCTTGAGAATTGGTTGGTGATGTTGAATGCTTATTGCCAGCAAGGGAAAATGGGGGATGCTGAGGGAGTGTTGGTGTCAATGCAAGAGGCAGGGTTTTGTCCCAATGTTGTTGCTTACAATACTATGATAACTGGGTATGGGAAGGCATCGAACATGGATGCTGCTCAAAAGCTGTTTTTGAGAATGCAGCATAGTGTTGGAGTGGATCCTGATGAAACTACTTACCGTTCCATGATTGAGGGTTGGGGTAGAGCTGATAATTATGAACAGGCAAGTTAAATTTGCATAAAATTTGGTGGACCCATGACCATAATGTATTATAGTTACTTAATCTTGTTTTGAGTGATTAATATCTCTTTTATTATGCACCTTATTATGAATTGTATCTAATATACATTCTTACTTAATGACTCAATTAAATTTGTAGAACAGGCAAGGTGGTACTATAAGGAGCTGAAAAGGTTGGGGTACAAGCCCAATTCATCTAACTTGTTTACAATGATAAAGTTGCAAGCCAAACATGGAGATGAAGAGGGTGCTATTGGAACACTTGATGATATGGTGCATTGTGGATGTCAGTATTCTTCTGTAGTTGGTACTCTTTTGCATGTTTATGAGAGTGCTGGAAGGGTTTACAAGGTGCCGTTTTTGCTCAAGGGCTCGTTTTATCAGCACGTTCTGGTCAACCAGAGTTCTTGCTCCACTGTGGTCATGGCTTATGTGAAGCATCGATTGGTGGATGATGCCATGAAAGTGTTGAGTGACAAGAAGTGGCAGGATCCGCGTTATGAGGATAACTTATATCATCTTTTGATTTGCTCTTGCAAAGAGGCAGGTTTGCTGGAGGATGCTGTGAGGATATACAATCAAATGGCAAAAGATGATGACAAGCCAAACAAGCACATCATGTGCACCATGATTGACATTTACAGTGTCATGGGCCTCTTCAAAGATGCAGAGAAGTTGTATCTCGAGTTGAAGTCTTCAGGAGTTTCCTTAGATATGATTGCCTATAGCATTGTTGTGAGAATGTATGTCAAAGCTGGATCTTTGAAAGATGCTTGTTCTGTTTTGGATGACATGGAGAAGCGACCAGATATTGTTCCAGACAATTTTTTGTTGCGTGATATGTTGCGTATTTATCAAAGATGTAACATGGTGGATAAATTAGCTGATCTGTACTACAAAATCTCAAAAGATCGAATGAATTGGGACCAGGAACTATATAATTGTGCCCTAAACTGCTGTGCTCAGGCTCTGCCAGTAGATGAGCTTTCCAGGGTTTTTGAGGAGATGGTACAGCGTGGATTTGTGCCTAACACAATTACCTATAATGTCATGCTTGATGTCTTTGGGAAAGCCAAGCTTTTCAAGAAGGTTTGGAGGTTGTACTGCATGGCTAAGAAACAAGGCCTGGTTGATGTGATCACTTACAATACTATCATAGCTGCATATGGGAAAAATAAAGATTTCAAGAACATGACATCAACTGTTCAGGAGATGCAATTTGATGGGTTTTCAGTTTCCCTTGAAGCCTACAATTCAATGCTGGATGCTTATGGGAAAGATGGCCAAATGGAGACATTTAGATCTGTATTGCAAAAGATGAAGGAATCAAATTGTGCTTCTGACCATTACACATACAACACCATGATCAATATCTATGGAGAACAAGGATGGATTGAGGAAGTTGCTGACGTGCTTATGGAAGTGAAAGAATGTGGACTGAGACCTGACTTATGCAGCTATAACACATTGATTAAGGCATATGGAATTGCAGGAATGGTTGAAGATGCTGTAGGCTTGATCAAGGAAATGAGAAAAAATGGAATAGAACCTGACAAGATAACCTACATTAATCTTATCACTGCACTGCGACGAAATGATAAATTTTTGGAAGCTGTTAAATGGTCGTTATGGATGAAGCAGATGAAATTATGATTTTCATAAAGCCATGACATTATCTAAGTGGTCTTTGGCCTTCTAACCCTGTGTCTTTGAAGAATAGCTTGACCTTAAAGTTGTGAGTACAGCCTCTGACCAAATATTTCTGCATATCTCGTGGCCAAAATAAAACAAATAAACAGGGTGTGTTATATGTATTTTTGCAGAATGGAAGTTCAATTTTTTAATTTGCTCTCTACTTCCGTTCTTTGTCATGGTAGAACTAATGATTGGTGATTGTGAATTCTGAATCTGAGTCCAGAGATCCTAGTTTTTGAGTGGAATAGTCACAAATGCTAATTCTATGACTACGGAAGAACAAACCCCCAAATAGATGTCGTGTATTTTTCATATATACAATGATAATAACTTCTTCCTTTCCCCATATATACAATGATAACACCTTATGTGCAAGTAGAGTTCGTTTAAAGAAAGTGACATGGTCATATGATGTAGTATAAACTTTGATAACTAGCCCACTTGAATATAAACCAGATATAGGCCTGCACAACATTGTGCAGGTAAATAATTCAAATTAAGAGTAAACTTTTAAGTTATTTTTTATATTTAGAAATTAATTTTCTTATTATTCAAAATTTAGATCATATTTTAAATGTCTATTGGAGTATTTAAACTTTAAAACTTCTGATCATTCAATTATTTAACTAAAATAATAATAGAGGTTGGAATGGTGTAGTGAAACAGTTATTGAAAAATTGTTAGTTTGGATGTGAAAGCTTGGGTCGTTGCTAATATTGTAAACAATCGCGATATACGTAATCTTGCAAGTCTATCGCATTCAATTTTACTTTTCGCACCTTTTTTACTTTTTGCACCCCTTTTCTATTTTTTGCATAACTGTTATTTATTATTTTATTAAAAAAATAATTTTTATATTTTTACTTTATTATTATTATATTTATTTTATTTATTTATCTCATCAAATAAAAATATAGATCAAGAAAATACATTTAAATGATCATATAAAAATTACGTTAATTAACTTCATTTAAAATATATTTACCGTTTCTGTTAAATTAACCAAATATTCCACTCTGTTAACCAAATAACTTACTCTGTTAACCACTAATGTATACACCATTAATCTCATTTACAAATATATTCACCATTTATGTGCACACAATTAACCTCACAAATTCAATTAACCAACTATATCACTCTGTTAACCAAATATCTCACTCTGTTAACCACCAATGTATACACCATTAACCCCATTTACAAATATACTCACCGTTTCTGTGCACACAATTAACCTCACAAATTCAATTAATCAAATATCTCACTCTATTAAGTGTTAACCAAATATCTCACTTTGTTAACCACCAATGTATACACCATTTACCTCATTTACAAATATATTCACCGTTGTTTGTGCACACAATTAACCTCACAAAGTCAATTAACCAACTATCTCACTCTGTTAACCAAATATCACACTCGGTTAACCACAAATGTATACACCGTTAACCCCATTTACCAAATATATTCACTGTTTTTGTGCACACAATTAACCTCACAAATTCAATTAACCAAATACTGTTAACCACCAATGTATACACCATTAACCTCATTTACAAATATATTCACCGTTTCTGGCCACATAATTAACCTCGGGTTAACAAGAGTTGCAATAACCAAGAATCCTATTCTGTTAACCACAAATGGAAACACTATTAACCTCATTTTTAGCATATTCACCATTTCGGGACACATAATTAACCTCGTGTTAATTAACATATTTTTTATATGATCATTTAATTGTATTTTCTTGATCTATATTTTTATTTGATGAGATAAATAAATAAAAATAATTATAATAACAAAATAAAAATATAAAAGTTATTTTTTTAATAAAAAATAAATAACAATTTTACAAAAAAATAGAAAAGGGGGTGCGAAAAGTAAAATTGTATGCGGTAGAAACAACATAGCACTGTTTGCGGTCTCTAAAACATTATCTTATTGTAAATATCTATTGTTATCCATGTCTCACCCTTTAGATTTAATATATTATAAATAGATGTAAAAGTTTGGGTCCTTGTTAATATTGTAACATCCAAAATTTTAGCATTTTTCTTTAACAAATGTGTGGTTGTATACAATGCATGCTAATTATGCTTACTGAGATTTCCATTACCCTTCATTTGTGCATGATACTCTGAGAAGTAGAGATTAGTGTGACGTGTAAAGTCCACAGGTAACAGACATTTTTTTAGCATTAAGTACGTTTTCTAATGACATGAAAAAGGAGTAAATTAGCAAATCAGTCTCTGACTTTGTAGGGATCACACCCCTTCCTAAGAGTGTGTTTAATGGGGATCACGCCTATATTAATATATGTATATATATAATATAAAATTAAACAAAAATTGAGGGGGGCCATGGCCCCCCTTTGCCCTAACATTGCTTCGCCCCTGGTGAGGTGGTAACATATCATTTCGCGACATAACTTTAATATATTATATAGATAAATAAATATAGATAGGCTATCCCAACAAGAGCATCAAATCTACATAAATCACAACAACCATTTAGCTTATGAAAACCAAAATTTGCATTTTGTGCAAAATTAACCACAATTATAGCTCTTAGACATGTGGATTGTCCTTGTGTAAAATTGTCCCGATGAAGTTGCCAATCAACTTTTGCCAATGTAGTAAGAGCAAGTTTATTGGGGTGCTTATGCTCAATAAGCACCAATGCTCTATGGGAAATTACCACTTGAGTAAAAGTGGCGCCTGGTGCTTATTAAGCACAGGTGATTTTTTTTTTGGCATTCACGGCGGTTTAAACCGCGGGTAGCGCCACTGCAAAGCTGCCAGCTTTTTTGGGCACGGTTTTGCATCTTTTCAGAGCATTCCTAACCTTTTTTTTTACGTTCCTGATCCCTGGTAACTTTTTTTTTTGCATTCCCGAGGGTTTTATAAACCACTAGACATGCTTTAGTTATTTTATGGTTAGTTTAATATTATTTTATTATTTATTAATTAAAATATTTATAAATAAAATAAATAAATGAGTGATGTATATTGATAAGACCCATTTAAAATTTGTGATTAATAAAAAAGTGATGTGCTAGATTAGAGAAGATAAGTGCTTAATAAGAACTTGCTGATATGAAATGGTGATGAAACCTATTTAAAATCCATAAATAATGAAAAAAAATTAAGTGCTGAGATAAAAATAGCATAAGTAACTCACAAAGGCATCAAAACCAAATGCATTGCTCACTATGCCGCTTTAAAAGGCATATTCTTGTTAAATGAACGTTACTCCCTTTTTAGCCCAACGTGTAGTTCTAATAGCAAAGAGGCAAAATATGTTGTTGACCAACTGATCATGGATATTCGCACTAGTGCAACCTTTATAACAGTTTTGCTTAGGTAGTTTCAGTACATTATGCATCCATATATATTATGATAAGTATTAAAGTTTATGGTTTCACATTCACTTTTTTTTTTTTGGTCGAAGGTTTCACATTCACTTGAATGATAATGAAAGTATGCGAACCGTAAACAGTTAGATACTTGCAGGCTGCAGCCCAAATATATAAATGAGCTGTATACTTAATTCACTACATCAAATTAACCGGATACTGTCCAAAATTTAAATCTGAGATAACAAGGATGCACTCTACTATCCTTTTCCATTTCTTCTCAAATATATAATTTACACTTCATAATTGAATTGAATGAAAACGACTAATTTTATTAGAAATAAAAAATAACAGCATGTTTCTACTTTCTATAGCTAACGGACTTTCTCCTATATACTATAATACATCTATGATATATTTTACATGTAAAAAAAAATCACTTTTGCTCTGTCAAGGTTAGCTCTGGCCCTAGGTCCCGCACTGTACACATGATCTGCTGCAAGCATTAGCACTAACCACGTCTACTGCTCAGCAGCAACTCAATTCAGGTGTTGGAAGTCACGGACATAAAAAATTCATAGTGAATTTCCTTTCCTGAATGTTGATTATAAATTTGATGGGTGATAAAAGCTTAACTCCTCTTCAACCAGCCTTTAAGTTAATTCGATCTCCAAATCATTAAAGTTCTGAGCATTCTAGCATCTAGTAACAAGACACTTCTTCAAAATATCATCAGAACCTATTTTCTTTCCTTCCTGGCCTTTTCCAGAAGCAATGCTGGTTCGTAATTCCAATCTCAACATCCAAAATAGGATGGATTATGCCCAGAAGTTCGTCCATGATTTTGCATTACAGTAAAGATTGCATCCGCAGCAACTTATAACTGTTGATTTTGGAGAAATGCTCAGTTGAAAAAGTATGGAGAATCAAGGACCTTCCGTAAGTCAAAATCACCTCTCTTTGGCAATGGAGGGAAAGCCAATCCTGGATACGTAGTTTGGAAGCCCTCCAGCAACTGTCAATAAATCAAAGTTTAAAGGTTACAGAAAATAGCCTATAGTTTTGTTCCCCTACTCAGTCGATCTACAAAGGTAAAAGTTTTGGATTAAGCAGGGATGATATGATCCAAAAGGATTTTAGCATCAGTTTACTTTGACAGTTGACTAGTTATTTGTAGTAGTATATAGCAGGAGGAACTTCCAGAGTTCCAAGTTCACAGGGAAAGCAGTCTATACAAACTTGGTACCATTTTAAATAAATAACTATTAATGAGTTCCAAATGATATAAATTTATATTTTTAATTCCCAGGAAAAGAATCTATTATTTCACCAAATGATACTTAAGTTTTTAAATGGACAAGTTATCAATTATGTATAAATCTGTTTGACCAAGTGACCCTGACTACAGAGTTCATATTCTGGTCCTCCTGTCCTTAAGCAAACACCAGTACAGGGTAAGGTGAAATCTATGCTTGTGAATGTTTTCAATCCTGATGTCAAACGGTCCTCATATTAATAAAAGTGTGCAAGATTTATGATGTCTATTTGCATGTTTTAGAAAGTTCAAGGACCCCTCACCTGAATTCAAAAGTTCATGGTATTACTTCAAAATGGGATAAAAGTTCAAGGGATGTCTGTATGTTTTCCTGTTTTCTAATTTGCAGTTTTGCTCTCATTTGACAAATTATGTTTTAGATTAAAAAATTCTTTAACTCTACCCACAACACACATGGCAACTAAAGGCTAGTAACAACTAGCATATATTTGATAGCAAGACAACAAATAATAGTTTATCTCCACGTATTAATAGAAAATAAGGATGGACTTCTTATGGCACAGCAAGAACTTACATTTTCAAGTATAGGCTTGTTATAAAGCTCCACAAATTTTTCTCTAAGAATCTGATTCATTTTATCAACATCACATGCGTGTGTCCAAAATGAGTCATGAACCCCTGCAAACAATTGTTTCACAAAATTCAAGTGACAAAACATTTGGGAAAAAGAGCATATTTCTTTGACATTTCCTCCCGCCAAAATTTTCAAACTTGAGCATATAAAGTGAAAATAAATGTAAATATATTGACAGAATCAGATAGAAAAAGATGGATTAAATAACAACAGTTGTAACTCTTAGATTTTGAGCCGGGCCTAACTCAACCCCAAAAGCTAGCTTGTAGGGTGAGGATTGTCCAAGGTTTTATACTATAATTTGGCTAGGCAACGTGGTACTCTAACACACCCCTCATGCCCAGGGCTGGACATCTAGAGCGTGGACATCTATACGGGTGGTGTGGCCCAATAACAACGGATCATCTAGGATAGGCTCTGATACCATATTAGATTTTGTGGTTGAGATAGGCCCGGGTCCAAAATCTAAGAGTAACTATTCTAGACTCTAGATGCGCCTTAAGCTCAAATACAAGTTGATTGAAGTAAGATTCCAAGATCTTTTATTATGTGGAGCACATTTATGAAAGACAAATTGAGAGGATTGAGATGTAGAAAACTGAACAGGACAGACACATTAATGTAAGAATAACATTTCAACTATAGAAACTATAATATAATAACTTATTTGGTTAAATATGTTTAGTCCCTGAAAATATTGTAGTTTTGGATTTAGTCCCTCTTTAAATTTTTTTCATTTTTAGTTATATTCAATAAAAATAGTGTACTTTTAGTTCGTTTCCAAAGTGCTTTTAGTGACTAAAAGCACATAATTTTAATATTTTTCAGGGACTAAAAACAAAAAAAAAAGTAAAGAGGAACTAATTTCAAAAAACGTGATATTTTCAAGGATAAAAAACTTATTTAAGGACCAACCCACTCATACTTAGAGAAGAACTAAAGCTTGAATTCTCTCTCAAAAAAGAAAGTGAGAGAGCAAGCAAACGGGTGGCCGCAAGCAATTTTCAGAAATTAAGAATTTTACATACAGACAATTAAACTAGTTTCCCAATTTATAAACTCAACCAGAAAAAAAAAATGGATTCTATGAAAAAAAGAAATGCTTTTAAAAGCCTAAAAAAAATCTGCATTTGTCCTTATGATTGTCATAATCTTTAACCATATTAAAAGTAATTGATTCAAACCCCATCCCCACATCTTCCAAACATAATTAAACATACAGGTCAAAGATGAAACAGACAATTTCTGTTCAGTTAAAAGTCTTACAAACTAATATTGCATGATTTATTAACTTCACTCAAAGGGAGGTTTCATATATGTTTATTATTTGTTTGGTGAAGAGAGCTACTCAAACCTGCAAAACATAAGCCAGCATCGCTGCAGGCTAGAGCAGTCATCATCATGTGTGAACTATCCAGTGAATGTACGAAGTTAGGAGGGAATGCACTTCTCTGCTTCTTCACAGATACCTGGAATACAAATAGTATAAAAATGAAAATAGTTCAGAAAGAAAAGGAAATTTGGATATAAAGATTGTAAATACTTACTGCACTCCCCTCCCTCTGCAAAGCCAAAACCTGAAGCGATGTTCTGATCTGCAGTCCATGGTGAGATTCATTAGCATGGAGTTTTTAGATGGACCAAATTGTTTAAAATCCTTATAATTTCATCCCAGTTTTTAATTATTGGCGTCTATGATGGGTTTCTAAATCTAAAACAATCAATACATCACTTTACAAATCTATTTTGCTGAAAACTAGAGTTTCCCAATATTTGCACTGTACTTTGAGGTGCACTCCTCAACAGAATATTATTAAGGCTTACTGGCCTAGACATTTATGAGGAAAGATCAGGTTGTCTATACCCAAGTATTGCCAACTGAATTGGAATGTAATTCCCACTATCACTAATTTAGTACATATTGTGTAGTGTAGGTAGATTGATTGCTCTTGTGTCTAGACCCACTATATTCCCAAACTCTAGGACATTTTTTGCGAGCCTCATAGCTCAGTTACTGTAGTATTTTTTGAAATTTCAACCTCATAGGGAAACGATGGATAAGAGAAAGAGAGAATATATTAAAGTAATAAGACGCGGCACAAAAAACTGACCTAGACTCCTAATTATATTAAATTATTAATATATTCTAGATCAATCAGTGTAGTACAACTAGTACAAAGCTTAACCAAATAATACCACAAACATAATAAGACTCCTAACAGGCTAACATGAGAAATTCTAATTTTCTAACAATACCTCTCAAACCAAAAATTTCAAAGTTCTCATCGCTCAAAAAAAAAACACTTGGAAAATAAAATATAATGGGCTCAATAAACCAGTTCAAAAGGTGTCCCAAACAATTCTGGTGAGACAGTACAGCAAGATGGGGCATCACTCACACTTGACTGCTAAAGAGACAATAAATGAATATTATTGCAAATATGACACGGTAAGAAGATGGATGAAATGATTCACACACAACTTAGAATGACACCTGCCCAAGAAAATGTGGTACAATAATAACAGCAGCCAAATGGTTATGACATGCTAAAGAAGGATCCACATTACACAGTAAATGCATCATGTTCAGTTTTACAGTGTGGTTGTAATTGGTTTTTACATTGTTAATATATACAAAAAAAAAGGAAAGTAAAAAAGATACATATATAGAAGTCTCACCAGATGACGTTCAGTTTTACAGTATGGTTGTACAATAGGAAGACCGAGAGGAGTGGTCCAATGAACAGCCTGGTTTTCATAAGCAATCACCTGTAGAATATTTAAGAGCCCCACTTTTGAGGAAAATATACAAGCAAGGGAAAATGCAGCAACACATATAACAGATTCATAAACCCATATGTAAAAGTGCCAACAATAATCAATAGGAAGACAGGAGACAGCAGCATTTAGAGTCCAAAATGTCATGTGTGATAAGAGAACTAACCTTTGCACAATCACCAAGCCAACCCATAATGCCACGTGCAGCTTCAAAAACTTCGCCAAGGGCAGCCAGTGTCACCTACAGAAATTAAGTTAGATAATATTGATCAAACTTCCTAATATGACTCAATGATAACAGCATCTAAACACAACACCAAGAAAGCTCATGGAATGTACAACTGTGTTGTTGCACATAGAGCATTGCTCCCAAGCAATTAGCAACTGAACAGTTGGATAATCAACTATGTACAGAATACCATAACTCCATCTTAAATCCATTGTCTGGGTTTCATATTGTTTGCATTTATTAGTGTAATATAGGTTATATAATTAATTGTATTCAATTTGTTTTCTGTACAGCTGATATATTCAGCTTCAGAATAATAGGTTAGCATTAGGCGCTGTTTCTAATACAGCTTAGGTTAGGTTTAGGCCTTGGGCCTTGGTCTAATTCACTCTGTAACAGATTTCTATAAATAGAAATCTGTTATATTGTAACCTTTCAGTTTTTACATAATAATAGAAATCAGTTTTCAGATTCAGAGTTTCCCTCCAATTCTCTCTCTGTCCTTTTCTCTTCCTTTTCGTTTTTCTCTCATTTCTCTGATGGTATCAGAGCTCTGGTACACTCTCTCTCTTCGTGAAAATGTCCTCCTCATCCTCAGACAACGATGACGCACAATCTCAAGAGATCGGAGAAGAAGTTCCGATGAAATCTCCGACTTCTGCTGTAGTTACGTTCTCCCAGCCGATTTCAGTCAAACTAGATGACAAAAACTTTCTGCTATGGAAGCAGCAGATTGAATCTGCAATCAGAGGCCACAAACTCCGCAAATTTGTTGTGAATCCAGAGATTCCTTTGAAGTTTGCTACTGAACAACACCGAGAAAGAGGAACTGTAAGTGCTGCATATAAAAAATGGGAACAGCAAGACCAGTTGCTGTTCTCATGGCTTCTATCTTCTCTTTCAGATTCTATTTCATCTCGAATGGTTGGCTGTGTGCATGCTTATCAACTTTGGGATAAAATACATGCTTATTTTGATAAAGTAACAAGATCTAAAGTTAGGCAACTCAGACAAGAGCTTAGGAGCACTAAGAAAGGATCGGATACAATCTTAGACTTTTTACTGAAATTAAAGACTACTGTTGATTCTCTAGCTTCAATTGGATCTCCTATAACCTCACAAGAATACATAGATCTGATGTTAGAAGGACTGCCTGAGGAATATGAATCTTTTGTGTCAAATTTAATTAGAAAATTAGAGCCTTATTCTGCTGATGATATAGAGTCAATGTTGCTGACTTATGAAGCAAGCTTAGAACATATCAAAAAGAGTGTACCAGACTCCTTTTCAGCTAATATTGTTCACAAATCTGGAGATGTACAACCTGAAGGTTCAAACATGCAAACCTCTTCTAACAATGTGCTGTTCAGCCACCTCAACAGTTTCAACATCCTCCTCAATTTCAGCAACATTATAACAACTTTAGAGCACCTTTTAGAGGAGGAAGAGGAGGTCGTTTTAGAGGTAGAGGAGGTCGTGGTAATTACAGGTCACATCTGTTCTGTAATGTTTGTTTCAAAAAAAGGACATACTGCTGCAGTTTGCTGGTACAGGGATCAAGGTTTTCCTACTCCTGCTACACATGCTCCTCATGCTCAACCAACTCAGCAGTGGAATAATCAGTACAATGCTCCTCATGCTCAATCAACTCAGCAGTGGAATAATCAGTACAATGCGAATTATCCTACTTACTACAATCCTGTGCTAAATCAACAACCTGCTCAGCCACGTGCCTATTACTCAACTGCTCCATTACAGCCTGTTTCCTCTCAGTTTAATTGCTGTAATCAGTCTGTTGCAGGAAATATTACTGCTGCACCAGTTCCTCCAAGTGTTTTCTCCACTGCATCAACTTCTTCACTTCCAGAATATGATTGGTATCCGGATTCAGGAGCATCACATCATGTCACTGCTCATCCACAGTTCATTGGTCAAAGAGTTGATCTAGATGGAGGAAACTCCATCTACATGGGTAATGGACAGTCAGTTCCTATTAAATCCATTGGTAGCACACTGTTCACTTCACCCACATCACCCTATACAACACTTAAATTGCAGAATTTATTGCTGGTTCCTAATATTACAAGAAATCTTCTAAGTGTTAGTCAATTTGCTAAGGATAACTCAGTATATTTTGAGTTTCATCCTTACCACTGCTTTGTTAAATCTCAGGGGACTAGTGAGGTTCTACTTGAAGGGAAACTTGGACAGGATGGCTTATACAAGTTTACCAATCTAAAGTTTGAAGCACCAGCAAAGTGCAATCTGCTTTCAGCTGCTAGTGTCTTTACTGCATCAGAAAATGTTCAATCATGTTCTGTAAATAATCAGTTTCAAGATAATGACTGTTCTCCATATTTTCTTTGGCATAGGAGATTAGGACATCCACACTCCTTTCTAGTTAAGAAAGTTTTAAATAAGTGTGGAATACAGTTTCCCAATAAAAGTGTAATGGACTTTTGTTCAGCATGTGCTGTTGGTAAAATACATAGATTGTCTTCTACTCCTTCTGAAACTCAATATTCTGTGCCTTTGGAGTTGGTTTTTACTGATGTATGGGGACCAGCCCCATTACTGTCCAGCACTGGTTTTAAATACTATATTACCTTTGTGGATGCATGCACTAGGTATACTTGGATTTATTTGCTACACTCAAAATCTGAAGCACTAAACTGTTTTCTTCAATTCAAGAAAATGATAGAATTACAGCTCAATACTAAGATAAAATCCCTACAGTCTGATTGGGGTGGAGAATTTCGTAATTTCTCCAAAACCTTGGCAGATTTTGGTATTCTTCACAGATTAGCATGTCCACACACTCACCATCAAAATGGTATAGTTGAAAGGAAACATAGACACATTGTTGAATTGGGATTAACTCTTCTTGGACAGGCCAGCATGCCTCTCTCTTATTGGGATCAAGCTTTTCTAACTGCTGTCTATCTCATAAATAGGTTGCCCTCAACCTCTCTTAACTATCAAATTCCGTTCTCCAAACTTTATGGAAAAGATCCAGATTTCAGGTTTCTTAAAACCTTTGGATGTGCCTGTTTTCCTTATCTTAGACCCTACAATAAACATAAACTTGATTTTAGATCTTTTGAATGTACTTTTCTTGGCTATTCTCCCTCTCACAAAGGGTATAAATGCTTGTCTCCTACTGGCCGAATTTACATTTCCAAAGATGTTCTCTTCAGTGAGTTTTCCTTCCCCTTTGCATCCAATTTTTCTAAATCCTCATTGCCATCCCCTGCTCCCTCTTCATTATTCCCTTCACTTCACATTCCTACTTCTCCAACAGCACCCTCAGTTGCGCCCTCAGCTGCACCTTCACCTATGCAACCTTCCTCTCCTTTCACTAATTCATCACCTATTCTAGCACCACCACAAACTTCTGTTCCGCCTACTTCCACCAATGTTCATCCTATGCAAACCAGGTCTACATCTGGGATTATTCAACGCAGATTACATCCCACTCTTCTGCTCACACATACAAAACCAAAGTCAGTCAAAGCTGCACTTTCTCATCCTGAATGGCTCAAAGCTATGAAACTTGAGTATGATGCACTTCTAAACAATAATACATGGACTCTTGTTCCCCTGCCTCCTAACAAAAGTCCTATTGGCTGCAAGTGGGTGTTTCGTGTCAAAGAGAATCCTGATGGCTCAATCAGTCGTTATAAAGCTCGTCTCGTTGCCAAAGGGTTCCATCAACAACCTGGCTTTGATTATACAGAAACATTCTCTCCAGTAGTGAAACCAGTCACAATTCGTATTCTTCTTACTTTGGCTTTCACATATGGTTGGCATATTCAACAACTTGATGTTAATAATGCGTTTCTTAATGGGGATTTGACTGAGGAGATTTACATGACTCAACCCCCTGGTTTTGAGTCCTCTCAACCATCCTTGGTGTGCAAACTTAATAAAGCCCTTTATGGCCTTAAACAAGCACCACGTGCTTGGTTTGACAAGCTCTCTGCTACTCTACTATCTTTTGGTTTTGCTGCCAGTAAATGTGATCCCTTTCTTTTTATACAGTCTTCTTCTCACAAAATTTATTTTTTAGTCTATGTTGATGATATTATTGTTACTGGTTCTTCCCTTTTTTTAGTTCAGAATCTTATTTCTAAACTCAATTCTGCCTTTGCTCTTAAGCTGCTTGGCAGTTTGGAATATTTTCTTGGTATTGAAGTTACTAAACTTCCTAGTGGCTCCTTTCTCTTGTCTCAGTCCAAATACATTAGGGTTCTTCTTAATAAAGTTGACATGCAGCAAGCTAAACCCTTTCCTACACCCATGCCCAGCACTCAAAAACTTTCTAAACATGGCTCAACTCCTTTTCATGATCCTTCTCTTTACAGGTCTGTAGTTGGTGCCTTGCAATATGCTACCATTACAAGGCCTGACCTGAGTTTCAGTGTCAACCAAGTTTGTCAGTTTATGTCTCAACCTCAGGATGCTCATTGGAAAGCTGTAAAGCGCATTCTCCGTTATCTTTGTGGCACTTCTCACTGCGGCTTGGTCATTCAACCGGCTTCCTCCCATGCTCCCATTTCCCTGTCTACCTTTTGTGATGCAGATTGGGGGTCAGATGTTGATGATCGCAGATCTACTTTTGGTTCAGCAATTTTCTTTGGTCCTAATTTGGTCTCTTGGTGGAGTAAAAAGCAGACTCTTGTTGCTCGTTCCAGCACTGAGGCTGAATATCGTAGCCTTGCTAACACTACAGCTGAAGTTCTCTGGATACAAACTCTTCTCTCTGAATTACAAGTTACTCATCAATGTCCAATCATCTATTGTGACAATTTAAGCACAGTTAACTTGTCTCATAATCCTGTTCTTCATACTCGCACCAAGCACATGGAGTTGGATCTATATTTTGTTCGTGAGAAGGTTCTTGCCAAGCAGCTCATTGTCTCTCACATTCCTGCTGAAGACCAAGTTGCTGACTGTCTTACTAAAGCTCTTCCACACCAACAGTTTCTGGATTTCAGATACAAACTCAGGGTTTCTGACAAAACTCCTTGAGTTTGAGGGGGGAATATTAGTGTAATATAGGTTATATAATTAATTGTATTCAATTTGTTTTCTGTACAGCTGATATATTCAGCTTTAGAATAATAGGTTAGCATTAGGCGCTGTTTCTAATACAGCTTAGGTTAGGTTTGGGCCTTGGGCCTTGGGCCTTGGCCTAATTCACTCTGTAACAGATTTCTATAAATAGAAATCTGTTATATTGTAACCTTTCAGTTTTCACATAATAATAGAAATCAGTTTTCAGATTCAGAGTTTCCCTCCAATTCTCTCTCTGTCCTTTCTCTTCCTTTTCATTTTTCTCTCATTTCTCTGAGCATTACACCTAAAAAATATCCATATCTTTATGCTCTTACTTTCTTTCTCTAAAAAAGATTTTTCTTCTTATTTATTCACGCATAAAAGAAGAGATATTATTAGAAAGAATACTTTTCTGTTCTATTCTATTAAGCATTAACCATTTAGGAAGGTTAACAATCTCATAATTCAACAATAACAATCGCACATCAAGGTGGCTATTGCAATCTTTAACAGCTAAAATCCTAACATATAATGTAGCAGATACTCACCTTAGCAGCATAGCAAGCTGCAGTAAATAGAAGTCTATCATCAGTAATAAGGCCTTTTTCCTCTAATCTTTTCTTTATTTGCTCTCGTGCCCCAATATAAGTCACGCCATAAACAGAAGTCATTACTGTCTGCTTTACCAGTTTCCTATCAATCTGAATACTTCCAAAAGTTAAGGGTAGGAGAACATAAAAAGAGTCCATAGCCAATTGCTGGAGGATAAATTTTATCATTTAGCAATTAGCACAACATTGAAACTTCAAAATCAAGACCAACCTGATCGATTAAAACCTTCGCTAACAAAGCATTTGGAAAGGTGTCTGGGTCTTTGTTGCTGTCTCTTCTCATTATATCATAAACCCTGCTCATATTATGATTTGAGTGGGAATAAAGTATTAATTACCCATAGTATAATGAGGACAAAAATCAATTGTACACCCATGGGATGATGGATCATGAAAACTCTTTAATAAGTTGAATAATTTACTCAAGCAAAGCAGGTCATGAGGTAGATTTTAACAAAAATGTAACAACCCCAAAGAAAAACACAGATATGTAATTGTAAACCTACACTACATGTGGAAGCATTGCACTTTAAATTCAGCATGGCAGCACAATAGTAACATGAATAAGTATAGAGCTCAATATAAATGCAGCATCAAAAAGCTTCAAATGCAAAACATAGAAATTTCAGAAAATGAACTTAACATACCTAAGAGCAATCTCCGTGTAAACATCAGCAGGTTTCTCTTTAGCAACCAAGTTAACTGCCGCACCCTCCAGCTGAAAAAGCACAATTATTCCAGTAAGTGAGAATAATAAATGTCATAAATCAGAAATAGCAAATGTTATACACTAGTTTATCACTTTAACCACCCTAGTAATGGAAGGCCGTGGATCAAATCTTTGTAGCAAAGAACAGACCATATATGTATGTGGGACATACTGTACTGACTAAGATTATGGTAGCCGTTTTAGAATGAGTTTGAATATCAAATATCAAACACTTTAGCAACCATCATAAATTTGTAATCATGAGTAGTTTCTGGTGACACTGATCATTGACTTGTGTCGGGAAAATAGAACATCAATATAAAGCATGACCATTGACCAATGTTAAATAGATCCAATCCAACATACCACAACAGGAACAGAAAGACTAATCACCACAATTATCTAGAAGCATAGTGATGCACATAACAACCAATGATTAAGAGAATCAGAACAATTAAAAAATTATGAATGATAAGATTGCTATAATTTAATGTAAGATAATTGGCCATACTATTGAATAAGTTACCTATTTTGGAGATGTAATCACATGAAGGTAATGAAGCAGCTCAAAGCTCCCAAAATACTTAAAAACAAAAAGGAAGACAGTTTTTCCATGTATTTAATATGCTTGTCGATATGATGTTGCAGGAGTATTAGAAAGGTTATTTTAATACACCATAATGATACTTGTCAAGGGCCCATTTTCCTAAAAGCTTAAACTATTAAGTAGAGGCCCATTGATAATTTTACACATGTAACGCACTCTTTCAAGCATGAGCCCTTTGGCTTGAAGCATAGACAATCATAAGCCAACTCACTTTACCTTGCACTTAAATTCAACTTAGTTATGAAGAATGGAAGCAGTAAAGTGCCCATAAAGAGACTATCATTACCAATGTCAAAGACCAACTAGCCAAAAAGCTTATGATATTAGGTGGAGGTCCATGCTTCATGAATCATTTTCTCTCTTAACAATACACTAGCATGTCCAATGCCACTATGTCATAGTGACTCAAGGATAAATAGTGAAGAAAACTACATAAAAACATTATATAACAATGAAATCATCACAGATCCAAAAAGTTTATAAATTCTAAAGACAAAATAAAAATTATATTAAGAGTATTTGCAAGAGTGAAGAAATGAGATATAAGTAAACCTACATTATCTCTTCCCAAAGCTGCATAGTGTTGTAAGCCATTACAGGAACCATCCTAAAAATTCATCAGCGCAGCATTACTAACAAATATTTTTTAAAACATCAGAGAAAACAATTTAAATTGAAAAATGATTCAATGCAATATAAAGTTTTGCAACAGTAAAACCCACAATGCATTCACTTCTAGGGTCAAGGTACCTAATTTTATGTTTTCTTTTTGCTTTTTCCTTTGCTTGCATGTTACCTTTAGATAGTAAAATTTTATTTAAGATATGACACCAAAATTTGTCCCAAAGGTCTATTTCAATATGTTTAACAAGAGAACTGTGCAAAAGCTATAACAGCGTTTTATTCATTGCTTTTATGGCTTCCAATGAAGAATTTACCTGATGAATTGGAAGATGTGAGATAACAGAATATGGCGATGAGCTTCTTAAGGCTTCTGATAGATTAATACAAGCAGCAAGGCACTGGAAAGGATCCTCAGCCATTAACCACCACCGATTTCCATTAATAGGATTATCAGCAGAGTCAAATATATCATGAATATGATTCTCTACAAATCCTAGGCGCCCATCATAAGACAGCTTTTCAATACCACCAGCATACAAATTTGCTAAATGTATCTTCAGCCATCGCAGTCCAGACTTTCCCAATGGCCGTCCTTCAGCAAATTCAAGTAGTCCTCGACACAGATCAGAACCTAAATGATTCAAATGGGGATGCATGGGATATGCTCTGCCACGGAAGTCTAGATTATGTGGATAATAAAAGCATTCCTCATCTTTCATTTTTCGTGCCACCTGTTTCAGAATGTATTTTCTTGTAATTATAGCTAATCTACAGGAACATGGGGTAGACTTGAACATGATTATAGGAAACTTAGCTGAGATGATGTCATTCATGATCATATTAAACAAAAATAAACTTTGGGTATCAGGTCTAAGTATGTATTTGGATCTTTTCATTTGAGTATCTCAAGTGAAGAGAGAAATTAAGCACAACCCGACACAGGGCTCCAAAATTTATTCTGTGCATGGCCTTTTGTGTTTATCTCTCATGACATTACCCTTTCATGCGAAAAACTCACATGAGAGGATCCAAATCCAAATATGGTAACATTGACTAACATCCTATTATGCAAGATGTATGCAAGATGTATGCAAGATCATAGGTCACTGATAGACCTAAAATTGGAAGTTTCTGTTCTCAATTGTTAAAACAAAGCATAGAAAGATATTTTACAATGAGAGGGAAGAACTTACAGAAAGCTTAAGTTCAGTGTCACATCTTTGAGAATGCCTCTCTAGATTAATTTTTTTTGCCTTCCTTACGCTGTATTTCCACTCCTGAATCAGTTTTAAATCCTCTACGAGCGGCTTATCTGGTATAGGAACCTACAAGTCAAAGAATACATAGGCAAGATTAAATGCATAGTAATAGGTAACATTGAGAATTCATTATGGGACTGGCAAAAACAATCTGCAGAGTACTTTTTGAACTTGTGAGGGGATTTGTCTGCAAATGAATTTGGAAAATTTATACTATGATTACTCCTGACTCATTTAAGTCTCAATTATAAAGCTTGGTTAAGGACATCAAATGATTCAAATGTCACCATCTAGAGGTGAATATATTTTTAGCTCAAGTAAAGCCCGTTTATATTTAGCTTAGTCTAATTATGAAAAGCAATAGGTAAATAGGAAAAACCAGAAAGAACATAATCATTCTTTTATGAAGATTTCAGAATCTTCCCCTCTTTTATATCTTGAAACTTGAAAGTTTTGTTCATCCATTAATTTCAACACAAATAGAAGACATTCATTTCGACAGGCAGAAGAATATTACAACCTATCCATTATTTATTTATGCTTACATCTTTACGATCAACCAGTCCTGCAAGGTTACCTCCTCCAGCCCAGATTGACTCCACAACACCCAGTAATCTTCTATTTATTCGCCATTTGGTGTTTCCAAGAATATCCAAGGCCTGCGCAAAAGTATTATTCAAAGAAGGTTAAGGTCAAACTTATATAACATGCATCTTAACAAATTCATACTAAAAAAAGAAAGAAACAATAATGCAAAAAAGTCATGCTTTTTCTCAGAAATTGAGGAATATGATAATATTCACTGTTAATTCTGATACACACATTATACAAAGTGAGCCTAAGTATAAAACGAAAAACACTAATGTCACATCCCATGATTTTTGGGATTTCCTAATTGACTAGAAGCTACAATTCAATGTGCCTAATTCTAGGAAGGGGATTTTTTTACAGAATACAAGATGTTTCCTAATATAGACAGCAAAGTCAGATCATGGTTTTCCATAGTCCCCCTCAAGCTGGTGAATAGGTGTCATCCATTCCCAACTTGGAAACAATGTTCTAAAATGCTGGCTACTCAACCTTTTGGTAATTAAAAGGGGAAAAAGGAATTTACATATAATACCTCAAATACTTTTTGCATTTGTGCCCCATTGACATTCTTCATGACATCTTGCTGCTTTCTAGATCCATGAGTACGCATGATATAAGAAGGTAAGAACAAGTGCCCACCCTTGTCATACCTGGAAAGAGCCCATAAGATATTAGGCACAAACACAGGCTAGCAACTAGGACATTAAGGATTATAAACAAAATGTGACAGATACTCGCATTCTAGTACTCTTCCATATTTTTCACAAATTATAGTTAGTTTCATGTTTAAAAGAACTTGGTAAAAGTTCATTCAATTAGTTGTCCTCCAGTCTCTTTGGTTTTGAGCGAGGTTGGAACTGAGCACAATAAATCATGGTATATAACAACATAAAATCTAACCAAATGCAGGCACTTCAAAATAGAATACAGGAAGAACCCATTCCATTTATCTTACCCTTTCCACTTTTTGGGGGGTATTAACATTGGCATGTAAGGTATTAACATATGCTTAGCCTGCACAAAAACAAATGCATTGATTAGTAAGCAAGCAACTTAAGATAGTCATGCTAACTACCCTGAAAAGGTTAGAAGTATCTGATGTTTAAATTATGCCTAATGGAAATGCTTAATAGCAAGCAAGTTTGAGAATAAAACAGATGACCAGCATTCATGTGTGTTTGAATTGTATTGAGAGAGAAAATGACGGAAAAGCTTCAGAGAAAAGTAGAGAGCAGAGAATTTGTAATTCTCTCTTCCATTAGAATCAACTTGTATATCAATTATACTGATACATTAGAGTTTATAGAAAGTGAAGTACAGTAGCTTCTAGAGGAGGCTGAAATCTAATAACTGAATAGCAGAATTCAGTTATTAGTTGTATTTCAACAGAAACTAGACTGTTACAACGAAATAACACTATACTCTTAACAATGTGGAAGCTTAATGATTTGAACAAAACTCTGACTTTAGCCAGAAATAGTACGAAAACATGATGAAGTCAGAAAAACAACGTACCAGATTCCATTCAAGTAGAACACCTTTAGTAAGATACGTATGCAGATTGATTAGAATCAAAGTATAAAGGTCCTCTTCTACCTACATCTAGATGTTAGTTCTCTCTCTTTTGGGGAGGGGGAGTAGGGTTAAAAATAGTTCTAGTTTACAGGAAGATCATGCACATGCTATAATAGAGATAATAATGGATTTCCTATAATAAAACCCATTACCATGATGCAGAATAACTTCAACTATGACTAAGAAAATGAAAAAAGATGTCTTGACTTACACATTTTTCAATCCCAGCTAGGACTAAGGGATCACATTGTATAATGCCATAATTCTTCAAAATCTTTTGCCTACAAGTACCAAATAGTTATTTAGAATCAAAATTGAAAACCAAGAAAGGCACTTCAATCAATCCTTTGCATACCCACTCTTTCAAGATATTTCCTTGGTAACAATTTAAAACATCTATCTCATAGACATGGGAATTTTTAGATCCTCTTAAATGTGGAATTTCATTCTTTCATTTTCCTAAGCAAAGATTATGTGTCATACTTCACAGTACATTCTATACTGAAGAACAATAGCATTTTTTGTATGTTCATATGTGCTGTGTCTGTGTGTGTGTGAGAGAGAGAGGGAGGGAGAGGGACAGAGAGACAATAAACAAGCCACATCACACAAAATATTCAAATAAACTCCTACCACAGAACCAGCCAATCTTCACTTTCTCTATTCAGACTGCATTATTTAGTTTAGGTTCAAGGCCCTAAATCTTCATTATTAATTTAAAGCAAGCCCCCCTCTACCTCCCCCCCCCCCCAAAGAAAAAAGTGAACCCTCACCCTGGATTCCTTGCTAGAGGTTTAAACCCATGCTTGAAAGCTGGTCGAATATCAGGTGGAGTATCCGCAGACTGGTTAACAGGAGAGTGAACATATGCTGTTTCAATTAATAATTCTATTAATCGACTTCCCAGCTGCATAATTTAATAGAGTTAACTCATTAAATTCTAGTTTTGAAACCAGAGAGAGAAGACAATTGATTACACATAAACATGCACACAAACCTTAGCATGGGTAGCACGGCTCCAAGAACTAGATTCTTCTTTCTTCAATATCATCTGCACCTCTTTCAGTCTTTTACTTTTAATCAAACCATTTACATATTTCCTTTGTTTTTCTTTATCATTATTCGAACTGTCTTCAGCGCCAGCCTCAGTCTTACTCCGACGACTTTTACTTTGCTCAACGAACTTATGAATCCTAACCTGAAATATAATAATAAGATAATTGCAACATATATTAATCTGCAAAATAACCACATAAAATATGTTTCAGTCAAAGAGGAACGTTTTAGGAAGACTTTAAGGGTATGTTTGTGAGTTGAATTTTGGAGGGGAAGGGAGGGAAGGGAAGGGTTTATTGGAAGTACTTCCCCCTTTGTGTTTGTGAGTCTGAGTGTTTTACAAACTCTTTCCCTCCTCTTTTCCCCCTCCCTTCTCCCTCCAACCCTTCCCTTTCCCTCCTCTCTAAACTCACAAACACACCCTAAGGAAAAAACAATTAATTATTAACTGCTTAAGCATTGGGGGCAGGAAGCAGTTGAATTAAACACGCACATATGGTTTTATGATTCCATATCCCAACACATTGCTACTCATGATGCGGCAATTTAAGTAGCTCCCATATCAATGCCTCTTGGTGCAAGTGGCAAGGAGATTAGTTCCTCTAAGGCAAGGTCTCAAGTTCAACTTTTGAGAATGGTAAAAATACTAAGAGAATTTTGTTTCCTTAAATGGTCTACTAGTATTTTGAAAACAACATATACTAGTAAAACAAACAAGATGAGTTTAATAATAAGATGCAGCACTCATGTTATCAGTTCCACCTTGGCATTGATAACATGAGTATGAGTTTAATTAATAAACAAGTACCTCTTGTTCCACAGCCATGCCAATCTGAACAGCAGCCTGAACAAGCTGAACACACCCTGCCTCATTCTCCATCACCAGCCCCATCATCTTGTGCATCACAATAACCGCCACCTTGGCAGCCGGTAACGAGTCAACATGAGGGGCAATGGAGCCCTGCTGCTTCTTGGACCGCGCCTGGTGCGCCCTCTGCTCAGCCTCCACTGCCTCCCTGAGCGGCTCAAACCACCCTAACAGCAGCGCCTTCACGTGCGGCAAATTCGGCGCCAACCGCTTCTCCCTCATCTCCCTCTCCAGCTCCTGGTACTCCTCCACCATCTTCTCCCACGCCTCCGTCTCCGCCTCAATCTGCCTCCGCCGCAGCGCCTCATACCTCCCCTTCTCCTCCGTCTCCTTCATCTCTTGCTCCGCTATCTTCAGCCACCCCTTGAGGAACAGCGACGAAATCCACGGCGGTTCCTGGATGAAAATCCTCCCGTTCTCATAGCCAGCCTGGGCCTCCTCCTCGTCATTCAACGCGGAATTGAGGTCTTCGACGAGTAGATTGTCGTTAGTGGAGTCCCAGCGGAGAAGACGGTGGCGGGATTGAAGTGCTTTTGAGGGAGTGAAGGGGAAAGAGAAAGAAGAGGTTGAGATGAAGAAAAAATGGAGTGTTTGGGGGCACCGTCTTTTAATTTGAAGGTAGTTGAGGCTATGGCTATGGTGGTTTCTGGTGGAATAGGAATGAACGCGAGGAATGGTAAAAGAAGAATGAGATGCCAATGTCATTGTAGAGTAATGAGTTTTGTGAAAGAGCGAGGACTCGGAGTCGCACACACTCACTCGGAGTGAGAAAGAGAGAAACGCAGAGGATGATTGTGTTGTGCGTGCCTTCGGAGATGAGGTTGAAACCTCTGTTAAACCTTGTGATGTGATGTGAAGCGATGGCCCCGCCAGAAGATTTTTTTTTTAAATAAAAATTTCTTAATTTAGGTTTATTAAATAAGATACTAGAAATATTTAATTTGATTTTTTTTATTTTTAAACTGTTATATTTACATTTTTCTTCTTTTTTTCTTCTTACCTATTTATAACTAGTGTCCTACCTGTGCGATGCACAAACAATATTACGTTAATTGGTTAATAAGATTGTGTATATGATTATTCATAAATTTGTTTAAAAGTGTAAATAAGTAATGATATTGATTAATGACTTTGTACTATAGAAAATGCATTTAATCACTATATAAAGAAGATATAATGTATTTAAGTTGAAGTAGCAACAAATAAATAAGCACAAGTTATGCAATTAAATAATGACATTAAATTAAATTTTTTGTAAGACCTCCTTATACACTATATTTTTTGTCACATTACAACACTTGAAATTGTCATCACATATCAAAACCTTAAGTCCATGTCGAGACTTAACCCTAGACACAGCAACATATAATTGACCATGAGAGAAAACAGGTTTTGGTAAATAGACACCAACATGTGACAATGTCTGACCTTGACTTTTATTAATGGTCATAGCAAAGCAAAGACATAGTGGAAACTGTCTTCGTTGAAACTTCAACGGAGTGAGAAGATCAGATGGAATCAAATTCATTCGAGGAATGAAAACCTTTGTTCCTGAATGTGTGCCAGTTATAACAGTTGCTCCAATGACATTAGAACCTAAATCATTAACAATCAATCTGGTCCCCTTGCAAAGTCCAGCAGATATATCAAGATTCCTCATAAGCATCACAGGGACTCCTACTTTTAATAACAATTTATGGTCAGGAAGTCCAGAACATCTAATATCATTTAAGAACTCAGTTGTCAACCAATCAGCTTCAATACCAATTTCCTCATCTACCTTCCATATAGTGTCTGAACTGAGATAAATCTTCTCTTCTCCAGGAATTAATGACATGACATATTCATTAATTGAATGAACAATATCTAAAGTAGGAGTAAGGATCGCTTTATCCTGGAAAAAGTCAGTGGTTCCAAAATTTGAAAGCAAGTTAGGATATGCAAAAGAAACCATATCTCCAATGGTATCACCCGTAGAATCCATCAATAAATCATGAGGTATTTCAATGTCAGTCTCACCATCACCATAAGAACCCAAATCACCATTGCCCAATGCAAGAATCCAGTCAGCAAACTCTTTAATCTCATGTTAGGTTATAACACCCCCACAAACTTGCAACCTCATGTTCCTCGATAGTGTCAATACCTTGCAATGTTTCCACAATTTGGAAGAATTTAAAGTGGCCATCACAATCTCAGCTCGACTTTCTCTCGGTATAACAGGTAATATATGTCTAAAATCACCACAAAAAACAACAACTTTTCCACCAAATGCTTTATTCATACTATCATTCACATGAAATCTCATTATGTCACGCATGGTTCGATCAAAAGCTTCAAATGCCCATTTGTTGACCATGGAGCCTCATCCCAAATTATCAAGCTTGTATGTTGTAGCAATTCAGCCTTGGGACTACCCTGCTTGATACTACAACACGAAACTTCATTTATAGACAATGGGATGGCAAATTGAGAGTGTGCAGTTCTACCACCAGGCAATAATAATGATACAATACCACTCGGTGCTACATTCAATACAATCTTTCGTTGTGAACGCAACTTGTAAGATAATGTCTTCCACAAAAAGGTTTTTCCAGTACCCCCATAACCATATATGAAGAATAACCCTCCATGTCCACTGTCAATCGCACTATTAACTTGCTCATAAGCAATTCTTTGGTCCTCATTCAATAAAACAACACATTCATCATGTTTGGATTTCATAATATCAATATCATAATTCAACTCATTGAATATTAACACATTCCCAAATTGGTCAACATCAACTTGTCTAGGGATTGTCATACCTTCAAAATCCTTTAATGACTTCCCATTAAGAAGCAAAATCTTTTCAATTGCCACCAAACAAAGCCTCTTAAGATCGTCATCCGTGATAATTAAACCTATAATAATAAAATTAGCACATGTATAGAGGAAAAAAATATTGAATTACAATAATATAACTTACTTGGACAATGTAAATCCCTTCGCTTTTGATATAAAATATCATCTGACATAACTCTCCATGTTTCTTCCCACACTGAAGAAGGCTTCGACATTGTATTTGTCAATAGTAATGTCACAAATAACCTTCTTAAACAAACCCCAGACACTGGCTGAAGCCTCAATTATGCCATCAATAAATTCTCTATCATCAGCTAGCAACCCAAGTGCATTACATGCATCTTGAAATGTACCATGAACAACACCATTAATAGTTCGTATTTGCTCATAACTTGTACAACCTCGCTGCACATTCAATAGCAATCTTAAATAATACATTTCACCACATCCCGGAGGAATATAATTCATTCTTCCAATTGCATAACCTCTCTGTCTTGGATGCCATGCTTCTTCATCTTGATCATACACAAATGAAGTTGGAAACTCACCATATGTCAAATCCTTTGCCTGAGGATACCTATCATTTGCATCCATCCATGATAAAAACATAGTTTTCTTCTCAGAATTTCGAGCCAGCACATTATCAATCCTATCATGGTCCTTAATAACCACAACTTGTTCATTGGGTAAATAAAAAGTCAATCTATAAACCGGAGGCCATCTTTGATGAATATCAAACATAAAAATTCTCCATACTAACTCACGAGGCGATAAATACCGGCAATCATAGTATTGTTTGATTTCATCAATTTCCTCAATTGTACCATTACCATTAGCATTTGAACTAATGGAAACAGTAACTCTATCAACTCCCTTATTGATGTACTTGAACAAATACTTAATGGAGTTCGACTTGTTACAATACTCCAAGTTAATATGTGCTTCATACTTCATTAATAACTTTGGATTGTAGGGAACAATAAATATGTTGTCTAACTGGACACCCTTCTCGGGGTTGTGATGCCATAATCTCTTCTTCGATAAACTGGAAAACTATCATTGTCAAAACGTGTTTCATCAACAAATGGTTTAGGGAAAAACTTTGAACACTTTCCATTTTTCATGCAAGGAGATTGTCTATGACTAATACCACACGGTCCATGAACCATGTATGATGATACAACATCAAATAACTTTGGATACTTCATTGGATCAGACAATTCATCACAAATAACAGAGTCAATCATATCAGGATTATCCAACTTATCAGATTGATCCAACCACAATAATATATGTGCATGTGGTAACCCCTTTTTTGGAATTCAATTGTGTACATTCCTAGAAAAAATACAGCAATCATAAGATGTTGAATGTTATGCCTCCTATAGTAAATAATAATGAAATTAGGAACTTACCTGCAATAACTTTGCCAAAGAATTCTCCCTTCTTAAAATCAACCATCATTTGTTCTAACTTGATTTTAAATAGGCGGCATGTCAAATCCGGTCGATCATATGCATTTAACCCTTTCTCTACTAGACAACGTTGAAGCTCGGGCCATTTAGGATTACATGTCACAGTAAAAAACAAATCCGGATATCCAAAACGCTTACAAATAGTCATGGCATCTTGACAATTGTTAAACATGTATCTCCTACCACCAGTGAATGATGAGGGCAACACAATCCTTCCTCCAATTGAAGCAGGTCTCATATCACCTCGATCAACAGCTTCTTCAATGCCACTCAGAAAATCTTGCCTTATAGAAGCCTGGTTCAACCTCAAATATGACAGTCGCTGGGACTCAATCATTGAATAGCAATCAACAACAAATTGTTGAAATAATCTTCTGCTTTTTAAAATTATTGTGTCTTCAACCAATCTTTCTTGCAATCTAAAAGAAATAAATTCTCGAAGTGATATTCTTCGCCTCCTACCAATTCTTTGGGATACATTATCAGCATGGAATTCAATAATTTTCATATATCCATTCTCACCATATGGAAAAAGCAATGGATATTGCAAAGGTATATAAGATGTGTGAGTCTCATGTATTCTCTGAAATTGACCACCACGACTTCGAACAATAATATCCCTTCCACAGTCAGAACTATCAAAATCACCGACAATGAGTGCAGCAACTTCATCAACAGTTGGCATATTATAAGTACGGGGATCACCAGCACGACCACGAAACAACCTCAAAGAAACATCAACATCAGAATGCTATTGAATAGAATCCCTGACTCTCCTAAATGATTTCGCAAGGACATTAAATTCATCAATCATTGATATTAAATCTGTAACCAACTGAGCATCTATTCCAGAATCAGCTGCACCATCACTACATCAAATGATATTTGTTTATATTAACTGAGATTATATTTATAAAAGAATGTATAATAATTAAGTGTTCACCGATATTAACATTAAATTGACAATAAATAAGAAATAGCCTAACCTGAAACATCAAATCTTATTTTGAACTTCATTATGTGTGTCATAAATATAAAGTTGAGCAAACTTGGGTCTCTCTCCTTCCATTGACAATAAAGTACCAATCCGATGATAATTTTGACCACTTATAACAAATTGTGGTGGCCCACGACCATCATTTAAAGTAGTTTCAATCTTAGCTCCGATGGATGTAAAAGAAAACATACTATTGTATGATCTAATGTTGTCTAAAAAATGATTTCCTCTAGGATCAACACCATTAAACAAATCAGATAATAATTGAGGAGGTTTTTCCAATAATGGTAATGCTATTTTCCCTTTCATACAACACGTTGAAAAATCAGGAATGGCAGATTGGGAACATTTTTCAGATCTCTCCTCATACCAAAAAATGGCACCACAATACTTGCAAGTATACTTCATGTCTCCAACATCCATATATTCTACAAATTGAAAGAAATTTTTTAATGTATATCATTAATATAATTAAGTAATAGTAACACACCATATAATCTAAGTAATACCTTGCATTTCACACTCATAAAACATATCATTATTATTTTGATTTTCACCAATCTGATCATGATGATAACAATCATCTCCTGTGTATGAAAATGAAGCCTCCATCAGATAATAATACATCTCATTATAATGACAATGATAGAATTAACCACAACTTTCCAAACTGCAATTGGCATACAGATATAAAAAAATTTTAAAAAAATATTTATATATAATCAATATAAATGCATCAGTTGTTATATATAAATGCATCAGTTGTTATAAATGTAAAATATACCATATCATATTATTTATATTTTAATATAATAACAAAAAAATTAAAGTGTGATAAAAAAGAAGTAAAAAAGAAAATAGTATGAGCAGGAAGTTCTCCCGTGAACGATACCCGTGATCCATAAAAAAAATCACATTTGTAATGAAAAAGATTAATGGGATCAAATAATGAAAGAAAAAGTATATTAATATAATAACAAAAAATAGAAAATTAAAAGTGAGATAAATTGAAATTTTAATATAGATTAAATAGATAATTATAATAGATGAGTGATATAATAAATGAAAACATTAATGAATAAAATAAAAAGATAAATGATATAGTATACATAATTAATATTTGATTAAATCAATTTTCTAAAATTCTTAAAAACATTTAAATATATACTTCATATTTACCAAAAAGCTGTGGCTCAGTTGATAACGCAGGCTGAGATTGTGGGAAGAACTTCCGGGACCTTAAACCCACTAAACACAATCTTAGGGAGGGGTGGGGAGCCTTAACTATGACTAAGCCTCGAATAGGATTACCCCTGATAATAGGGTACACCTAAGGTGAAAGCAAAAAAAATATATACTTTATATTTAAATTTAACATTGTAATCATCACATCAAATATAAAAAGAATCAATTTCGAGTCATATATTTTTTGCATCAATCAATAGTTACAAACAAAATATTTTAAATAAATTTTATATTACCTGTAAAACAGTTCCAATAGGATTACCCCTAATAATAGGGTATACCTAAGGTGAAAGCAAACAAATATATACTTTATATTTAAATTTAATATTGTAATCATCACATCAAATATAAAAAAAATCAATTTCAAGTCATATATTTTTTGCATCAATCAATAGGTACAAACAAAATATTTTAAATAAATTTTATATTTGTTGTAAAACAGTTTTTAGGTGTTTTTTTCATAGCTATTAAATAAGTGTGACACAAATCATTATGTAAATAATATTTGATTAAATCAATTTTCTAAAATTTTTAAAAACATTTAAATATATACTTTATATTTACCAAAGAGTTGTGGCTCAGTTGATAACGCAGGCTGAGATTGTGGGAAGAACTTTCGGGACCTTAAACCCACTAAACACAATCTTAGGGAGGGGTGAGGAGTCTTAACTATGACTAAACCTCGAATAGGATTACCCCTGATAATAAGGTATACCTAAAGTGAAAGCAAAAAAATATATACTTTATATTTAAATTTAATATTGTAATCATCAAAATAATTTTTTAACACAAATAATTTTTAATCATCACATCAAATATAAAAAAAATCAATTTCAAGTCATATATTTTTTGCATCAATCAACAGTTACAAACAAAATATTTTAAATAAATTTTATATTTGCTGTAAAACAGTTCGAATAGGATTACCCCTGATAATAGGGTATACCCAAAGTGAAAGCAAACAAATATATACTTTATATTTAAATTTAATATTGTAATCATCACATCAAATATAAAAAGAATCAATTTCAAGTCATATATTTTTTGCATCAATCAATAGTTACAAACAAAATATTTTAAATAAATTTTATATTTGCGGTAAAACAGTTTTTAGGTATTTTTTTCATAGCTATTAAATAAGTGTGACACAAATCATTATGTAAATAATATTTGATTAAATCAATTTTCTAAAATTTTTAAAAATATTTAAATATATACTTTATATTTACCAAAGAGTTGTGGCTTAGTTGATAATGCAGGCTGAGTGTGTGTTTGATAAGGCTTATTTTTGGCTTTTCTTCTCCTTAAAAGGAGAAGCTATGCCAAACACTTTTATCTAAAAGCTCTTACATTTAAAAAGTTGCTTATTTTATAAAAAGAAAAGGAGCTTATTTAAAAGTAACTTTGTATAGCTTATGGTTAAAAACACGGAGCATTTTTCTACCGTTCCGCCTTCGAACCTCCGCGTATACATTTTTTTTTATTTTATTTTTCTTTCATCTTCCCGAACCTCTCTTCCAACCTTCAAACCTCTGCTTCTCTATCATAAGTGCAACAGTGTATTGAACATTGCCTCTCTCTGGATGCGACAGCAGCGCCAGCTACCGCCTCCAACACTCGCACTTCAGCATGCGAGATGAAAAAAGGAAAAGAAAGACGTACACCTCACACATGCTTCTCCTTTATGTTTGTTTTTTCTAAAAAATATTAGTTAATAATATATTATTGTAATTACATACACTTTTGTAATAATTTTAATTAAAAAATTATAAATATTTACAGGCTCTTTCATAATATGATTGTTTGTGAATTATTATTTATATAATAAAAATCCTAAAAAACTATTTTCTTTCTTATTGATATATTTTTTAAATAGTTCACTAATTAGAAATATTTATAATTTTATAATTGTATACTCTTTACATTAATTCTAAATAAAATGAAATATTATTTATAAAAAATTACCAAACAATTTTAAACTTAGAAGTAGCTTTTAAGTTTTAAAAAATTGGAATGGTCAAACAACTTTTACTTTATATTTTAAAGCTCTCATTTTTAACTTTAGCTTTAAAGTAACTTATAAGTCAGAAATAAGCTGGGTCAAATGAACCCTGAGATTGTGGGAAGAACTTTCGGGACCTTAAACCCACTAAACACAATCTCAGGGAGGGGTGAGGAGCCTTAACTATGACTAAGTCTCGAATAGGATTACCCCTGGTAATAAGGTATACCTAAAGTGAAAGCAAAAAAATATATACTTTATATTTAAATTTAATATTGTAATCGTCAAAATAATTTTTTAACATTTAAATCATTTTTAAGCTTTTAATTATTTTATATTTTTCATAAAAATACTTGCATGAGATTCTTGTTATTTTAATTTCACAGTATAGAAGGGGAAAATTAAAAATAAAAAACCATACATTGCACACATTATTACTAAAATATGTTTTATTAGGTAATAATTTTTTTAATAAATTACAATATAAAAAAGTCAAGAATATTTATAATATATTTATAACATGTTTTTAACTATACAATTTTTAGGTTTTTCCCATAGAAATTAAATAGGTGTGGCACAAATAATTATCTAAATAATATTTGATTAAATCAATTTTCTAAAATTTAAAAAACATTTAAATATAAAATTTATATTTAAATTTAATATTATAACCATTTAAATATTTTTTATCATTTAAATCATTTTAAAGCTTTTAATTATTTTATATTTTTCATAAAAGTACTTGCATGAGAATCTTGTTATTTTAATTTTACAGTTTAGAAAAGAAAAAGTAAAAATAAAAAATCATACATTGCATAAATTATTGTTAAAATATATTTTATTAGACAATAATTTTTAATAAATTACAAAATCTAAAAGTCAAGTATATTTATTATATGTTATTTTATTTTGTCCGCATCATGGACTATGTTATTAACCTCTTGTCATGGACCATGTTATTAACCTCACAATTCTAAATGCCACTCATGCAATCAAAGCTATCGGCCAAGAATGCCACTTAAAGGCCCACATGGTGCCAAAAAAATTAGAAGTTGAATGAACATTAATAAAAATACTTCCCCAATGTAATATTATAGATAGATATAAAAACTCAGTCCTCCCAGGGCACGTGTCACATACTCACACAATCCTTCCTATTTAAATAAATGTTTTCTTTTAAAAATTAATAAAAACTAATGATAAATTAAAAACTAATGATAAAAAAATATTCCTCTTTAAATAAACATGTTCTTTTAAAAGTTACGCATTCAATTTGAAAATTTTTCCACCATATCCTCTAACTGATCTATCTATCTACCTATACTACACATTGCATTTCAATTTTTTCTATTCGATTTGAAATTTTTTCCACCATATCCTCTAACTGCTATATCTATCTATCTATCTTTACTACACATTGATTTTCAATTTTTTGTTAAAAGCTACACATTCAATTTGAATTTTTTTCCACCATATCCTCTAACTGCTCTATCTATCTTCACTACACATTGCTTTTCATTTTTTTCTTTTTACGCAAAAAAATAACCCTCTTTAAATAAATATTTTCTTTTAAAAACTACACATTCAATTTTTCAATTTATTTCACCATATCCTCTACCTGATCTATCTACCTATACTACACATTGCATTTCAATTTTTTTTCTTTTCACGCTCTTTAAATTCTCTTATATTTAATAACATGAGTAAATATAAAAATTGATAAAAAAAACCCATCTTTAAATAAACGTTTTCTTTTAAAAGCTAAACATTCAATTTTTCAATTTATTCCACCATATCCTCTAATTGATTTATCTATCTATCTATCTAATCTATACTACACATTACTTTTCAATTTTTCTTTTATTCTACCCTATCATCTAACTGATTAGATTTGTTTCACTATATATAAAAGCATGTATACTTTATTCTGTTTAGTCTTACTCAGAAAGTCATTTTTTCTTCTTCAGAAAGTCACTATTTTTCTCCTCTGTTCTTAATCAGCTGCTCAGAAAGTCAAAATATTTATGTATTAGTTTTTTTATTTGATTCATCTAAGTATTTGTAAGTTACTAATATATTTTATGTTTTCTTTTCAGCAATCTTTATCTGTGACGGATGATTTTGATTCTGCCAAAATAGATTGTCTAACTCCATCTAAAAGATTGGCAGCCGATGAATTTGCAGCTCAGGAAATCAACGAGGGTCAATTTTCTACCACTAAATTCATCAAGCACATCAAAACTGAATGAAAAAAATGTTACAATGATTTCTATGTTGGATATTCATTGAGATACAATTACATATTTCCTTATGTGTTGTTGAACCTATCTTTATAATTTTGTTTTACATTATTGATTTAGTTATTACGTACGTACTTTTATTCATCTTGATATTTTATGTTATCTTTCCACTTTTTTGTTTGATACAACCAATATTTGAAGTATTACAATGAGTTATAATTCTTTAGGATTTCGATGTATAATTCAAAATTACTAACGCTTTCTTCCGGAAGAACCTAATACTATCTCTATTTTTCACGTTTTCTTATTTGAAAAAAAAGTTAAATAAATACATTTATACAATTTAAAATTAAATATTTATAAATTAACTTCATGAACTAAAAGAGAATAAATGAAGAAAAAAATTAAATATAATGTCTATAAAGATTCGTAAAAAAAACAACTTGATATTAATCTATTTATCAAATTAAAGTGTATATCAATATAATTTTATGTATTTTCAAGAGAGGCAATCCAATTTAATTTTAAATATTATTTGATGAAAATAAACATAAATTTTATAATTGAAATAGAATAACAATATTAAGTTATTTGAAACCTGAATTTTATTCTAAACTAACTTTATCATTATTTTTTAATTAATTAATTTCAAATGACTAATTTCAACATAATCCAACCGAAACGGTTTATAAAGATATTTTTTATAGAAAATTAATTAAAAATAAAAGTGACACTTAAAAAATAAAATAAAATAAAATTGATATACTAATTAATTGGGAAAGTGTCGTTGTACATATGTTCTATTATCGCGTGAGGTACAAACAGAAAAACACATCACGTTCAAGTTTGAATCATCTAAAATTTATAATTGAAATTGAATAACAATATTAAGTTATATAAAACTTGAATTTTATACTAAACTAATTTTATCATTATTTTTTAATTAATTTCAAATGACTAATTTCAACATAATCCAACTAAAACTGTTTCTAAAAACATTTTTTATAGAAAATTAAAAATAAAAGTGACACTTAAAAAATTTAAATAAAATTGATATACTAATTAATTGAGAAAGTTTTGTTGTGCATATGCTATATTATTGCATGAGGTACAAACAGAAAAACACATCTTATTCAACTTTGAATCATCTAAATTTTATAATTGAAATAGAATAATAATATTAAGTTATATGAAACTTAAATTTTATTCTAAACTAACTTTATCATTGTTTTTTAATTAATTTCAAATGAAAACGCAGTTCTCTTGGAAACACGTGTCACATTCTCACACAATCCTTCCTTTTTGAATAAACAGTTTCTTTTAAAAACTAATGATAAAAAATTTTCCTCTTTAAATAAACGTGTTCTTTTAAAAGCTACACATTCAATTTTTCAATTTTTTCCACCATATCATCTAACTGATCTATCTATCTTTACTACACATTGCTTTTCAATTTTTTCTTTTTACGCTCTTTAAATTTTCTCATCTATTTAATAACATAAATTAATATAAAAATTGATAAAAAAAATCCTCTTTTCTTTTAAAAACTACACATTCAATTTTTCAATTTATTCCACCATATCCTCTAATTGATCTATCTATCTATACTACACATTGCTTTTCAATTTTTTCTTTTATTCTACCATATCCTCTAACTGATTAGATTTGTTTTGCTATATTCTCACACAATTCTAGCTCTTTAAATTTCCTCTTCTATTTAATAACAGAAATTAATATAAAAATTGATAAAAAAAATCCCCTTTAAATATACGTTTTCTTTTAAAAGCTAATTTCTAGGGGTGGCAAAGTGGGTCAGCCCGCCCCGCTGTTGGCCCGCCAGGAAAAACGGGCCAGCATATACAACCCACCCGTTTTAAGGCGGGTTGGCGGCCCGGCCCGTCTGGCCCACCCAAAAAATTATAAAAAAAATAAATTTAAAATAAATATAATATATAATAAATTTGAATTTTAATAAAATTTAAAAAAATTATTTATACTTTTTCGTCTTTATATAACATTTTTCCTCAATATTTATAAAATTATTATAATTAAATATTAAATATAAATAAAAAAATCTAAAAAATTGGTAAAATTGGCGGGTCAGCTCGTCCCGCCCCACCTATTGGCCCGCCGGGTTGGGCGGGGTGGGCTGAGTGGGTTGGCGGGCTGGAGTTAACAAGTTTTGCACAATTAATTAGAGGTAACCGTTTTTTAAACGGATGTTGTAGGGTGCTAATACCTTCCCTACACATAAATGACTCCCGGACCCAAATCTGGTTTCGAAGACCATTTTCTTTTTAAAGGGTTTTTCCAAATGTTTTCTCTTAAAATAAACTTTGGTGGCGACTCCATTGAAACTTGGGACGAGAACCCGAGAATGGGAGTGCAATGGGCACCAGAATCTTCGATTGAGGGCGACAACAGTCGTGTGAGGCCCAAAAAATTGTATGAGAGAGATACCGAGATCCACAATGAAGAAGAAATGGGTTAGAGGGCCCATTGTAAGCATGCAACGGGCATAGGGGCCCGATGTTGAGAATGTAATAGGTAGATGGACCCAAGGATGGAGTTGCATTGGGTACGAGGAAATCAGACAAGGGTGTCCTAGGTACAAAAGCCCAAGAATGTGACCATAATGAACATAAGGGCCTGATAGTGTATAAGGACCCTAAAGTTGAAGCATGATGCGTTCAAGAACCTAAGGAAAGCAATGTGCCCCAGGAACTGAGATGCGTGGGTACAAGAACCCAGGAAATCCCAAATCACAATAGCATGAAGCATCAACTCTGCCAAAAAATAAATTCTTTTTTTCTTTGAATTAAAAAACACATCCAAAATCAATTTCCTCATTTTCCTTTATTTTCAAAAATTAAAAATCAATCTCTTTCAAAAACAAAATCAATATTTTTTCCAACGCGTTTTTAGAACTACGTGGCTTTGATTTCTCCATTGCACCTGGGGATACGTAGGAGCGGGAACCGGACTCGTCAAGCCAAAATAAATAAAAACATTTTTTCTCCAAATTCAATTCCATTTTCCTCTTTTTGTATTTATTCAAAAAATATAAAAACAACAAAAATATTTTTCATTTTCATAAAAAAAAGGGGTAAAATAAATATTTTAAAAGTTAACAAGTTTTGCACAATTAATTAAAGGTAACTGTTTTTTAAACGGATGTTGTAGGGTGCTAATACCTTCCCTAGACATAAATGACTCCCGGACCCAAATCTGGTTTCGAAGACCATTTTCTTTTTAAAGGGTTTTTCCAAATGTTTTCCCTTAAAATAAACTTTGGTGGCGACTCCATTGAAACTCAATTTTTTCCAATATGTTCGCCGACCCGTCGTGACCCCGGTTTCGACACTACTGTTTTCCGATGATTTTCACCCGAAAGATGTTTTGCGTGTATCTCCCTCTATCCAATGAATCCGGTCGTGAAATTTCGTGTGGTACTACCCTTGTATGTCAGGAGTGCCGGTTTCACAGAAATTCGAGTCTCGGGTGATTTTTAGTGAATTTTTTATTGCGGGGTGGTCGGCGAAGTCCTCAGTTTTGGCGGAAATTTGCTTTGGTCATATCTCCCTATGTCGATCGAATTCAACAGTGAAAATTCAAAGGCGACTGGCCCAGTCCGTCAGGAGCATTTTGGCCCAGTCCGATAATGAAGAATGTGGGGTAGAAGCAAGAATTACATAATAGAAAATGTATAAAACTTTTATGCAGAGTTTCGGTCCTTTCACGCATGGTCTCACTATCGCTTCTGAGTTCCTCTTGGCTATTTATAGAGTTGCTCATGAGATATAGTCGTTTATAGTCGTTAAGAATCCTTCTAACGACTTTTTGTACTTTTGTGTCAGGAATTTGATTACATCAGCACATTGTACTTGCTTCTGTCTTCATGCAAAATGCTTCTGTGTCTGACTAGATCTTTGCGTCTGAGCTTTTGTCTGCGTCTGACTTCTTTTATCTGTGTCTGACCTTGAATTGGCATTTGACTTGAGATATTACTTCAAACTTTTAGTTTTCTGACTTTATCTTTCTCATCCTTTTGAGTAGATTCTTCTTTTATGGATCTGAAGGCTTCAGTTCTTGTTTCGGAATTATGGTATTGACTTCATCATTTGGTTCTGATTCTTGACTTGCATTTTTTTGCGTCTTACTCTATTATTTTCGTTTAGTGCTAGATGAAGTGTGATTCTTAAGTCTTTATGTATCTGAAACAGGGTCAGATGATAAGTTGCACACTCAAGTAACATGGTCAGATGTAGATTGCAACTCAGAACGAAACTTGAATTTGTACTAAGTTAGAGGGGTTGTCAATCATTAAAACACTATGCATCTGAGGGTTTAACTTCGCAAAGAGACTATATTTTCTACATACTATATTCATTTAAGTAACTAGTATTATTACATATTGTTTTACTTGTTTATCTATGCTTCTAATATCGGCCAAGAAAATCACTTGAGCATAATATATTAGAAGTGATTGCAGAATTTTTGAAAATGTCACAATTCAACCACCTTCTTGTGACTGCAATATTTACTTCACAGAAGACACTTTGACGCCCAAGTCAATCCGAGTTAGAGTTATGGACTAGTGAATGCGTACATATCCCGTTGCTAACAGTGCATTTTATAGGCCTAAGGTGGCGTGTGGGTTTGGAGAGAGCTCTATTGGCAGTGACAGGTCGGGTGACCCGAACCGTCCCGATTTGGTCCTGTTGATTGGATTGAGCCTCAAAGTGAGGCAACCCAATCTCCCTCGTAGAATCTACCTCCAGAACAATCAGGAATAACAAACTGATATCAACTGCAAGCACAAAATACGTGAATAATAAAATCTTAATTGGAGAAGATTGGCAATATAGTGATTCACATATTCACCCCAAAAATGATTTGGCAATAACTTTGCAGCCTAAGCTACCAGCACATAGAAATAAAATTTGATTGGTCTATGAATGAATATCCAATATTATTATATGTTAACATAAAGTTATTTCATGAAGCATTAATTACTTTTTAAATCATATAAATTTTTTTAGATTAATGAAATTCAATATTTACATATTAAGTGGAGTAAAATTGATAACACTTCCATAAATTAAGTGGATCCCCACCACACATAAAGATTCTACATGAATTAAGCTTGCCAAAAGGCATCATATATATTGAAATCGAGTCGAGTCTCAGGTATAGGGCCATTCACACTTGTTATGTAGATTGATCATCGTTCTAAAAGTTCAAATGGATAAAATTGCGCTGAAAGAGAAGCAGAAAGTTTGAGGAGTGAACTATGACTACACAGAGAGTAAACTGAATACAGATATGTAACTGTCATATAAAATTTTGTTCATCAATTCACAGTGAAACCGTAGTGAGAAATCTCAACCATTTCTCATCCTTAGCAAACATAAACATCAAGGAATTGAAGGCACTCAATTTTTTGCTTCCATTTCAATATAATTTGGGGTATTAATTTTGCACGACAGAAAGCTCTTCAATCAAGGAAAACAGGAAACCATATTTAAACCATACTACATGTTGTTATGGAAATGTATACAATTTTTCAGTAACTAAATTCAAATTAGAAGATATAATTCTATACCGCGTTCAATCCTCTGTGTAGACAAAAAAACATATATGTACATCATATACTGCAGTGAGTTGATTGATCATTCTGCATTAACTTGAATACTTGATCAAAGCCAAAAGTGCAACATTGCCTGTTCATAGAAATTTGCTATCATTAATTCTTATTTTAAAGGTAAGAAAAAGCACAAATAATTAATGACTTTATCAAATTCAAAAGCCAGTCCCAACATATCCCATCCCCACATGTAAACTTGCACAAAATGTTAACTATGGTGTAGAGAGAGAGAATCATTAAACTTCACCTCTTGCAGAAGACCCAAAGACACATCATCCTTGGGGATGGTTTCTTTGGTTTCCAAGCTTCTCATTTCTGACTGTATTAATTTGAGTTGATTTTGTATGTCCTTCAATAACCTCAACTGCTCTTCACCATGCCTTGAACTAATTCTCTCCCTCTCAAGCCGGTCAATTCTCTGATGCAGCTTTTGAAATTCAGCCTGAGAATTGCAATCCACACCCATCCTTTCTTTTTTCTGGCCAATCATATCATAAGGACCAGGTATTCTAAGCATGCCCTTTATCTTGTCTGCATCATGCTTAACAGGTGACTCAACCATTCCCTCAGACAAAGAGTCTGGCTTTGTTAATCTGTTCTCCATTTCAGAATTCCATTTCTCAAGTCTTTTTTTCTCATTTTCACTGACTCCAGTTTGTGGGACTTCAAATACATCATGGACATTAACCAAGCAAGGAGGATTAGCAACTGCTTTTCTATCATGTGCACTTTCACCTGAATTAGTAGAGTGCAATCTTTCTGTTTGGTCACAAGTTATTAGTACCATCTTAGTGCTAGCCTGTGAAAATGACCTCTCTCTTGTACTACTCAAATTTGCACTCTTTTCTCCTTCAGTACAATCTGAAATCACCCTCACTTGTTCATCTAAAGTTTTTATCTGGTTCCAGTATGAATCAAGGGTCCCACTGCCACCTGCAAAGTCCACTGATTTTCTTGCCAAATCCAAGCTTTGTGGAGGAACTTCCTGCTCAGTGCTTTCCAAGACTACCTTAGGAATTACACCTGAAACTGGACTAGGTGATCTTTCCCTCTTTCTAGCAACTCTGAGGGAACTCTTAAACGAAATAGGGGGCATTGAATGCATTCTTCTTACATTGCTACATTGACCATTGTCTCCATTCTGTTGATCACTTGTATTCAACAAGAGATCATCCGGGAACTCAAACTCACTGGCATTAAGATCACACCCCAAGCTCAGAAGTTTGTGTTTATAAGCCTGCACTTGAAACTCAAGAGACGCAATTTCCATTTCCTTCTGATACACAAGATCTTCAAAAGCCTCAATTGAGGCTTCCGCATGGCCTATCTTCTCCTCTGCCATTCTCTTGTAATGACTCGCCTCCATCTTCACCGCAGCCTTCTCTCCTTGCAAACGCAGTATCATGTCAAGTGCTTCACTGGTTGCTGTAGCTGAGGCTTCTCTTTCCTCATCCAATTCAGCATACAGCTTCTGCAGAAGTTGCTGTTGTGCCCGAAGTGTCTCTTTCATGGCTGCTACATCACTTAAACTTTTAGTTCGAGCTATCACAGAACACATGCTGGTTGTGGTTTCTGTTTCTGCCATGCCACGCTTTGATTAAATGTCCAAATCCAATTGAAGGAATCACCAATCCCTGAACACACAACACAGAAAGAACTGTTCTATCACAATCAATCAACTTTCAAGTTAAGGGTGATTGGGAAGAAATTTTTTAATTTAAAATATAAAATGAACATAAAGTCACCAAAGCATGTGAGCAAAGTCAATAAATGAGGTGTTTGGGAGAGAGGGAAGCTAGTTTTGAAGTCCATGTGCAGTGTATCAGAAACGGAACGATGATAATTTTGGATATAAAAAAATTTGCAAAACTTGCCAAATTCCCACTCATCAATTAGTAAAGAGGAAGAAGGTGATCGCAAACAGAAAAGATGATCATTAACGAAGAATAAACCTGATAACAGAAAGCAATAACTTACCACTAAAGAATCTAAAATCAGAAATCCGCTTGCAATTTAGCACTTCAAGAAACGCCGATGTGGTCTATTGCAAAATCAAAGGTGTCGGGCCAGAAAGAAAAAGATGGGAAAACAAATATAAAAAAGAAAAAACATAGCTTTGCTTGCACATGACAGGGGAATGGAATGAACTAGAGGTGAAGAACACGCTTTTTTAAGCAAGGAAAAAGACTTAAGACCAAATCTAGTACTTAAGTACCTTCCCAAATGAGCGTGAATGGATCGAATAAGACAAACATGGAAATATCGCTCTGATGCTAATTTGGCTCAGAATCTGCACAAAGGGTCACTCTGTCTGCGTGTGCCAGAATTCAATGCGAAGGCTTAACGACTAAGAAGAAATAAAAAATGGAAGCTTTTTTATTTATGTATTGTACAGGATCAGCAGTGTCTCAGTTACACTTACGCGAGAAAGAGAACAGAGAGTGGGTTTCGGTTCCCAGTTACAGACAAAATCATGGTTCGTTAACGTTTTCGAACTTTGTTTTTTATTTTTTTGGTAAGAAGGACTGTCTTGGTCTTAATTAATGCTCACGTTCATTATTCCTTTTTATTTTTCTTATTTTTTAAGTCTCGGGCGGTGATTAATCATTTTCCCCCTCTTTGAGCGCGTCTTCTTTATCATTTTCTTTAATTTTTTTAAAAAAGAAAGTAAAGTTATTGATATTTAAACATATGGATCTCACTTGTTTTTTAATTGAATTATTTACCATGTTTAAATTATTTTTATTTTTCATTTATCTCATTTCATTAATGAAAAAATATTTAATTTGTCATTAATGTAACCATTTTTATAAGTTAAATTAAGTTTTTACATATAAAACGACTAGTATGATAGTTTTAGAGTTGACAATTGAGACGGTCCGATATAACGTTGGAAGTGTTTTTTCGGAGTGGGTTAAAAAATTTAGGAGTTTTTCATACTTCTAAAATAAAGACTTGAACCTTACATTTTTATGGGTAGTCCAGTGTCAAATTTTAAAATTTATACCAATTAATAACTTTTTTACAATGTGAAATTGATTAATCCAACTGTAAATCATGTATATTAAGCTTGTGTTTGGTAAAACTAGTTGAAAGCTTAAAGCCAACTAAAAGCTCGCTAAAAGCTTAAAACTAGCTGAAAGTTGAAAAATTGTTGAATGTGTTTGGTAAAACTAGTTGAAAATGGTAAAATGACATTTAAGGACAACATTAATTATTAAATAATGAAAATGGGGGTGGTTGAGGGCGAAACTTGTAATTAATTTTCAGCTAGTAGCTGAAAATTGGAGTTTTTTTTAAAAAAAACTACCCCAAGTAGCTTTTCAATAAAAGCTTGTAGCTACCCAAAAAAGTTACCTTCCCAAACACTGCTGAAATGGTTTCAGCTACTATTTTCAACTTTCAGCTAGCTGAAATGGCAAGCCAAACACACTCTAAATTTCAAATCATTTAAATATTTGTAGGCATGTTATTTAGCAGCGAACTTTTACTTCTATTTTAAAAACATTTCAAATCATATTAATTAGTTTCTGGTTTGCATGAAAATTTATAGACTTGATCTACTCCATAATATCTTTTAATTCAACGATTAGATTAATTAATTTTACATTTTACAAAAAGTTATTAATTTGTGTAAGTCTTGAAATTTGATTCCAGATGACAATTGATCCTTACTCTATATTATATTATATATATATATAGCCTCTGATGTTGAATGTAAGCAAAAACTAACTAACTCAAGTTAACTAGGAATATTAGTTAATCTCATTAATTTTTCTCAAACTCACATAAAAAATGAAAATGCGTTCCCTAAACTATCCTCGCTAGTATTTATTACAAAATGGATTATTGAAAATGAAATTTGAATTAAATAAGGGTATTTTGAGTATTTTATCATTTGATTATGTAGATTTTACTTATATTTTAGATCATCGAAATTAAAATTTGAGTTGCTTATATTCGAGATCATCAAGGTGAAATATATTATTAAAAATACTATTGAATGTTTAATGATAAATAAAAAATAAAATACATTTATGGATAAACCCTCAATTTAGTCCCTAAGCTTGTAATTTCTCTCCTTTTTAGTCCTTAAACTAAACTAATTGTATAAGTGGTACTCTAATTTTCATAGTATCTATCAAATTGGTCCAGTTAGAGATAATGTGAAAGTTGGAGGACTAATATGATGGATATTTAAAAGTTCGAGAATTACTTATGTAATTTGTTTAATTTTTTGACTAATGAGAAAAGGGGTAACAAATGCAAGGACAAATCAAGGGTCTACTCTACATTTAACTTTTATTTAATATTATTATTAAAATTTACTTTTTAGTCTCTTTAAGTAATTTCTTTTAAAAAGACAATTTAATATAAATTTTATTATTGATGAAATGTATAATATAAAAATATGACATCTATAACTTAAATAAATAATATGATGCATTTAATTTTTATTATTATTTTTTTCCGATAGCCCTTCAATTAATTCCTCCATCCCTCTTTGACCTTAACCCATAAAGAAAATGGGGGAGAATGCCAACACACAATTATCCTACATATATATATTTTGAAGCATCATGCCGACTATCATGGAAAAACATCACAATAGTCTTCAAGATTTTAGCAACTCCATGCCAAACTTTTGGTCACATCTAAGTGGGAAGGCATTGTGTTCTAAAATATAGTATTATGGATAAAATTTATTTATAATTTCATAAAGAATGATATCATACGTTGTATAAGAATGATTTTTTCAAATATTCTAATGTCATACCGGCCTAGAGAAAAATTTGTAAAAATATGTCTAACATTAAAGTATAATTATCAAAATAAAAAAATTGCATTGGTATTCAATGATATGTTATCACATCATTTAATAAATATGATATCTTAGGTAGTACTCCCTCCGGTCCTATTTATAAGAACCTTTTAACTACTTCACACGGATTAAGGAAGTTGGTTTATTTAGTTGATTACAATAAATTTGTCATGAATGTGTATCATATTTCCTAAACTATCCTTAAATTTATTGAGACCCATTACCTTTCTCTTTCTATTTAATTACTCAATTGTGTCATACTCTCTCTACTAATTAATTACTCACCCACCTCCACTATAGGGTATTTTTGTCAAATATAATGCATGAGACAATCTGAAAAAGTTTTTATAAAAAGGACCAAGACCCACCTCCAAACAGGTTCTTATAAATAGGACCGGAAGGAGTATTACTAAACTCATAAAATATCTTACTTAATTTTTTTTCTAAAAAAAAAACAAACACATGTTATTTATTTATAGGGAAATGCTAACAAGTGCCCTTAGGATACTTATTAAGGAACCAAATTATACGAAAGTTTACACTGGAGTGTGCATCATTTAATGTTACAGGTGTAATTAATACTTTGATTTCCAATAAAAAACTTATATTCATGGATAATTAACTAATGCCATTAAGACACTCACTAACACAAACCTTATTAATATTTGAAATTAAGAGTGACTGTGCTTTGTGGGTGGCCTTAATGCTATGTTTGGTGGGAGTAGGGAAATGGATAAAAGAGAAATGGGTAGGAGAGAAGTGAGAATTAGAGAGAAATAGAGGAGAGATAGAGATGATTTTAAGGTTGTTTGGTGTGAGTGGAATAGGTGAGAAATAAAAGAGAAATATAAAAGTGAGTTGTTTGGCGTGAGTGAAATAAGTAAGAAATAAAAGAGAAATGTAAAATTGAACTTGGGACACTGTCGAGAGAAAAGCAAGTCTTATTTCTCGGTTTTTCTCACCCTTTTTGGGGAGAATTCTTTCCAGCGTGGGCCCACACATTTTTAGCATTTCTCCCCTCTTCCATAGGTTCACCAAACACATCAACACATATTAATCCACCCTATTTTACTCCTCAAATTTCATTTCTACCCTATTTCACATTAACTAAACAAGGGCTAAATGTTGGGTGAAATAGGAAAGAGAGAAATTGGGTGAAGAGAAATAGAGAAAAAGTTAGGTTGTTTGGTAGTAGGGATGGCACCCCGCGCGGGGCGGGGCGGGGGATACCTCCCCGCTCCCCGTCCCCGCCTCCCCATTTTATCCCCGTCCCTGATCCCCACCTCGGGGTAATTTTCTCCCCCATCTTCATTCCCCAAATTCCTACGAGGACCCCATAATTATAAAAATAAATAAAAAATATAACATAACATAAAGAATAAAATAAGTAAAAATAATATAAAATAATTAGAAATTTAATTTTAAAATTTAAAATTAGGATAATATAAAATAAAAATTATATATATTATATCATAGTATATTATATATATCATATAAATAAAAAATTTATATATGTGTGTAGTGGGGCGGGGACCTCGCGGGGCGGGGAGCATGATCCTCGTCCCCATCCCCAAATCTGTCTCGGGGGGATTTTAGTCCCCGTCCCCATCCCCACGGGAAAAAATTCCCCATCCTCGGGGCCCCATATGGGATAGTCCCCGCGGGTATCCCCACTTGTAATACAAAATTGTCATCCCTATTTGGTAGGAAAGATATAGAGATGAAATAGGGTGGAGAGAAATTGTATTTTTGTTTGGTAGGAGAGAAATAGAAAAGAGAAATTGGATTATAATATATAAAGACCAAAATATCCCTAAAAAGTATTTTTGCATGATTTGTTTCACACTAAATTATGGGCATAATGGTCTAAATTTTTTTCCTCATTCTCTCTCCTACATGGCTTTCTTTCTTAGCTATTTCTCACCACTTTGGTGAAGAAATACAAAGCCATGGGTCCCACACTTTTTAGGGCCTGTTTGATTTGCATTTTCATTTCCTGTTTCCATTTTTTGTTTCCTGTTTTCTGAAATTTTACAAAGGAAAAACTGGAAATGCTGGAAACAAAAATTTGTTGTTTTCAGCATTTCCAGTTTCTCCTTTGTAAAAATTCAGAAAACAGGAAACAAAATGAAAACAGAAAAGGTTTCCTCAAACCAAACAGGCCCTTAGTTTCTCTTTTCTTTAATTTCTACTCTACCAAACACATTAACACATTTCTCTTCCCTCTATTTCTTCTCCATCCCCCTATTTCTTCACAACCAAACTCAGCATAAGAGAGAAAAAGAGACCCATAGTGTACTGTATCTCTTACTCTCTCATTCGGTAGAAATCTTGGAGAATCCTTGTTGAAGGAATTTGGATTCCTTGCAATTGAATTTACTGCAGTCAGTGAATCCGAACCGTCCGTTCGATCTCCATCGGACGGTCCGGATTCGCTGAATGCGTGAATGCAGGAAAAAATTGACTGGAGGGAATCCGGGTCCTTGTTGAAGGCACCGTTTCAGCGTTTCTATTGGCTACAATGTAAGATAACATGATCGCGCTTTGCCGACCACCTTGATTTAGAATACTTTATTACTTGGTCAAATTAAATATGTGGATGTCAACTCAACTCCCACACATGCAGACATGATCAAACACTGAACCTTCAACCTGCTTCTGCTACAAATACAATCTCAATATGGTGTCTTTCTATTTCTACGGGTCTTTCCACTGTCACGTGTTGGATCCTAATTTGACAAATGGATGATGATAAATAAATAAATCTTATGATGACATTTTGAAAAAGAAAAATAAGAAAAAAAAAAGCAATCCGTCAAAGTTTTCTTTGTGAATTGTGATAGTAATTGCTAATTGGGACTTTAATAGTTTACCACACGAAAAGCTGTAGAAATGAATTGCTAATTGGGACTTTAACAATTTACCAACACGAAAAGCTTGCTACGCAGTAGAAATAGAGTGTGTTTAGTAAAATTAACTGATAAAATAATTGATAATTAATAAGTACAACGACTTCTAATTGTAAATTCATTATTAGTTGATAAATTCTTAATTGATAAGATTGGAATTATAAGTTAGCTTATTGAATTGAAAGTGTTTGATGGAATTGGTTGATAAGTTAGACAATAAATATAAAATGACATAAAAAAAAAAGAACACAAATAGCAAAACGTATAAAAATATGACAGATAAAAATGAAAGAAAAATAAATAAGTTACAAGCTATAAATTAGCTAAAGTAGTTCATAGGTTATAAGCTAGAAGCTTGTGCCTTACCAAATCCTTTTATGTTAGTCAAACTCAAACCAGCTTATAAGATAGTAAAATAAGCTATAAACTCACTTATTAACCTTACCAAACAGTACACTTAAAATACCACACTCGAAAATAAAAAGGAAAAAAATAAAAAAAAGAGTGAATAAAAGATATGATAATTGATTTGTGTAAAAGATAAAAAAAGTTAAGTGTAATATAGAGTGTAGGAAAGTGAAGATAGAAAAATCAAAACCTCGGCCAAAATAATATCTAAATTGATTTATACTATGTTGTTTGTTGTTATTATATTATAAATTGAAAATTAAGACCATATTAATATAACAACTCGCAAGAATTATTTATTATTTATTTTAATATTTTTTATTTGGTTTCACATTATCACATTATTTTATTTTTTATAATAATTTAAGCAAATTTTTCGCTCCATTATCATCAATTCTATAAAAACTTTTAAATAGACACCACAATCTACTACACATTTATTATTTCCCCTATTTTCTTCTAATAACCCATAATAATGAATTACTTTATTTAAACATATGATATTTCAAAATAAAAATTTTGTTTATCACGTCATTGTACTCCAATAATTAATATTTTATTGAATGTTTCCATCTTATTTTTAAGGCTCCAATAGAAACTTTTCATTGAATATGCTCTAATATCAATACATAGTGTAGTACTCTTAGGGCCCGTTTGGTGCACATGATAGGATAGGATAAGAATGTTGGATAGTGACATGATAGGATAAGAGCAGGATAAACTCTTATCTTATCCTATGTTTGATGTACACAAGGATAAGAAGACATATATGATTATTTTATCCTATCTTACGTTTGAGATGGACATATTATGCTAGGATAGGATATAAAGAATATTAAAATGACAAAATTACCCCTTATTACAAATTTTTTTTTTTTGCTTTTCAGTAAGCACACATAAATAAAAATTTATTTTTTATTAAAAAACAATTAAATTTATTTTACAAAAAAATTGTTAAAAATATTAAAATTAATAACAAAATTACCACAAAAAATCATTATTATATAGAGAGAAAAGGAGAGAGAGGGGAGAGAGGGGAAAGAGAGAGAGGAGAGAGAGGGAAAAGGGAGAGAGGGAGGAAGAGAGAAAGAGAGAGGAGACAAAGAGGAGCAAGAGAGAGGGGGAAAGAGAGGGGAGGAGAGAGAAAGAGGGGGATAGAGGAAAGAGAGGAAAGATAGATAGAGAGAGGAGAGAGAAGGCTGAGAGAGAGGGAGGAGAGAGAAAGAGGGGAGAGAGGAGAAGAGAGGAAATATAGGAGAGAGAAAGAGAGGGTACAGGGAGGAAGAGAGGAAAGAGATAGGAGAGAGATAGGAGAGAGAAAGGGGGAGAGAGGAGAGAGAAAGAGGGGTGAGAGAGGAAAGAGATGGGAGAGAGATAGGATGGAGAAAGAGGGGGAGAGAGGAGAGAGATAGGAGAGAGAGGGAGAAGAGAGAAAGAGGGGGAGAGAGGAGAGAGAAAAGAGAGGAGAGAGGGAGGAGAGAGGAAAGAGATAGGCGAGAGAAAGAGGGGGAGAGATGAGAGAGAAAGAGGGGGGAGAGAGAAAAGAGATAGTGAGAGAAAGAGGGGGAGAGAGGAGAGATAGTGAGAGAAAGAGGGGGAGAGAGGAGAGATAGTGAGAGAAAGAGGGGGGGAGAGAGAGAAAAGAGATAGGGAGGAGAGAGAGGAAGAGAAAGAGAGGGAGAGAGGAGGAGAGGAGAGAGAAAGAGAGGATAAATGAGGAAGAAAATTTTTGATCTTATCCTATCCTATCACTCCTTAACCCAGCCCCCCTCAGGATAAGAATTACACTAGAAGGAAATGATAGGATAAGCAACATGATAAAGTTGTCATATCATATTGGTGCAACAAACACATGATAAGTGATAGGATATGATAAAGTTATCATATCCTGTCTCTTATCATGTGCACCAAACGGGCCCTTATTAGTTAGCTTTTCAGTTAATTACATAATTAGATCGTGATCGTTTATAAAATCAACGATACAGAAAAGTGAAGAGAATCTAGTCAAGAATTTCAACTACAAATTAAAGCGATAATTTAAAGCTTGTTTTATGCAAGTAATTTCAAAATTAAGGTGTTAAGGTTTGGAGGCCATCCCCATCCACCGTCCGTGAAAGTCAACATTATGGTTGAGAGTTTACTAGCTTTATAAGCAATTAAGACATGTTTAAGAACAAAGTAGAAAAATAAAATAAAGAAAAAGGAAAAAAGATTAAAAATAAGAAGTTATGCAATCAGTTTTATTACCTTTATTAAGATGTTTAAAATCCTCTATAGTCTTTTAAATTTGGGAGAACTTAAAATCCATGAATTATGTAAAAGAGAATATCTACCTTGATTTATTATTTATATTTTTCAAGCTATTGTAATTAAATACTCACTTAAAAATTTACAGATAAATATAACACATTATAAATAATTGTTGGCCCTTGGTTATATAGTTATAATTTACATTAAACACTCTTAGTTATTATTTATTTTTTAAATAAAATATATATGAAAATGTCCAGTTAATTCTTTTTTTTAAATACCAGTTAATTCATTAATATTGATAAAAAGAGGATTTAATTTGAAAGGATAAAATCATATTCTAATATTGATAAAATATGAAAAGCCCTCTAAGTACATTTCATTGGATACAATGAATGAGTTCCACATAGTTTTATTTTACCACCAACCATACGTTATGCCAATAAATCCTTTTTCTCATTCCAAAATAAGGAAGGAGCATATTTAGTTGGCCATAAATAAAAAAACAATGACTGGTATGGATCGACCAACTAACCTGCAAATTCTTCAGCAAGTTCGTAGAATGGGCATTGAAATCGCAGCGGCCTTCAACCATGTCCATTCCTCTTCAGACATCTGCTTTGTTTCTTGGATTCCTCCGAGTAACGATTCAATTGCTCTGAACTGCGATGGAAGTTCTTTTGGCAACTCGGGCAAGTCTGGGTTTGGAGGAGTTTTCCGTGGAGCACAAGGGAACTGGGTAATGGGTTTTTTTGGAAGCATTGGTGAATATGACAATACAAATGCAGAGTTACAAGCTATTTGGAATGGGTTAATGATCGCAAGAAATAATCAGTTCAATAATCTTTCTTGTTTTACAGATTCAACTCTAGCAATCTCATTGATTAAGACCGAGGATATCACATTTCATAGATATGCAGCTGTTATAAAAAACATCATAAATCTGCTCAAACTTATCCCTAATGTAACGATTACTCATATTCTAATAAGTGAAGTGAACTCTGTAGCGGATTACCTGGCCAAGAAAGGAGCTCAGTGTGCCTGCAATTTGACGATTCTGGATTCTCCTCTCCCAGACATTAAGCACCTTCTTCTCGATGATGCCCTTAGGGTCCAACATATGAGACTTTAATTACCTCCTCTCTCCTTTTCGTTTTTTCTTTTCTTTACTCTTTGTACCAAAAAAAAAGTGTTGAGATGAATAAGAAATGTTGCTTAAATTATAAAAAGTAAAAATGAATGATATGTATGGGTGAGATGTGTGTTTGGTAAGTCATTTTTATGTATTGGTTAAATTAGTAACTAAAACTATTTCAGCTGTATTTGGTAAGGTGATTTTTTTGGGTAGCCACTAGCTTTTCTTGAAAAACTACTCGAGGTAGCTTTTTAAAGAAAAGCTCTCATTTCAGCTACTAACTAAAAATTTATTACAAGTTTATCTCTCAAACCACCCTCACCCATCATTATTTAATAATAATTAACTATGTTCTTATATGTCATTTTACCATTTTCAACTAGTTTTACCAATCACTTTTAATCAAATAAGTTAGTTTTTCAGTTTTCATTTAGTTTTTCAGTAAATTTTTACCAAACATATTCTTAAGATCCGTGAATAGTGAAAAAATGAAGTGTTAGAATAGAGATGACAAATACTTACCCAATATCATTAAAAAATAACAAATGACGTAAGAAAGTTATGCAATTTTTACTTTTTTTTTTCTTTTGATTAGAAAATGCTAAAGAAACAAAGTTAGACTTTGCTTTTTTTAAATTAAAGTGGCTAAAGGCCTAAGGAAGGAGTTGAGGCATAATAAAAAAACAGTAGGTGAAATATATACATAAAAAATTCCATATCTACTTTGTAAAGAAAGGCTGAAGAGCATTAACAATTAAATATAAGCATAGGTGCTTAACAAGCATGTACCGATGGAGTGATTCTTTTAGATGTTTCAAATTAGCAAAGGTTCTTATGTAAGGATATATGCTTTGTTTGGGTCGCAATATCTATATCTATATATGAGTAATTGGGATTAAATGTGTGGTCATTTAGTTGACTTTTTAGAAGTGCTGAGATGAATAAAGATGTTGTTTAAATTATAAAAAGTAAAAATGAATGATGTATGGATGAGACATACTTAAGATATGTGAATAATGAAAAAAATGAAGTGTCGAAATGGAGATGACCAATACCTTATCTTGACCAATGTCATTAAAAAATAACACATGACATGTAAGAAATTAATGCAATTTTTACTTTTATTTCTTTTGCATTTGAAAATGCTAAAGAAAATAAAGTTAGACTTTTTTTTTCTTTTATTTGGCTTTATCTTTCCAACACCCCGTCGCGCCCAGTACTGGACATATACGAGTGGGGGCCCAATAAGGTTAGACTTTTATACCATATTAGATTTTGGACCGGGTATAACTCAATCTCAAAAGTTAGCTTGTAGGGTGATGATTGTCAATACTTATATACCTTTATTTGATTTTATCTCTACTCAATGTAGAACTCTACAATAAGAATGAGCGTCATGCAACCATATCATAGGAAATGAACAACATTACTCTACTCAGATTCAACAATATTTATGTATAGTCTTGGGATTTTGCAATTTGAAAGCAAAGTAGAATATCCCATAATTTAGCTTGCATGATGGATGTTGATTTTTTAGGGGAATGAGAGGGAAGTAGATGATTTATTGAAATTCTTTCCCCTTAATAATAGGTCCAAGTATAATATCCTATTATTTAGGGATGACAATGGGTAGGGTTTGGGTAGGGTACTACAGTACCCGTCCCCATACCTGCGTTTTAAAAAAATACCCGTATCCAGACCCATATTCGCGTGAGCAGTGTTTCTAATACCCGTATCCTTACCCGCTGGGTACTCAAGTACCCGTACCCGTACCCATTACCCGCACTTTTGTTAACTATAAGAAAATAAGTTATTAGAAAATAAAAATTAATTAAAAAGTAAATGAAAAATAATTCATAGATCATCCAAGTTTAACTTATAAAACAACTATCATATGTGGAAGTGGATGGGAGATTAAAATAATGGGAGGGAAATGGAAATTAGTTCATGTTTTGCTATTTTTAGTGTGTAGGACAAAATTATAACATTTAAATTAATTAAATTAGTATTATATATTAATGTTTTTTGGTGACTATAATATATATTAACACTAATTATTTTTTTAAAAAATATTAATTAACAATATAAACATATATATATTAAATTAATTATATGCATATAAATTACATTAATTATATATATATATATATATATTATATAAGTGCGGGTATGGATAGGGTAGGGGTACCATAGTACCCGTACCCGCACCCGTACCCATTAAAAAGCGCGGGTAATTATCCATACCCACACCTATACCCATTTGGTGGTAATTATCCTACCCATTGTGGGTAATTTTTACGGGTACCCCACTGAGTCTGGGTCCAATTGCCATCCCTACTATTATTGCACGATTTATTTGAGGGTAACAAATACATTTAACAACTACAACAACAATAATAACAATAATGATAAGAGGAGTGCTAGCAACACACTCCATGTAATTAGTTAAAATTCACATGGGTCCCACAAAAATATGTGGGTCTCACTCCCAATATGATGAGATCCATGTGACTTTTAACCAATCACAAGGAGTGTGTTGAGAAGAGTTTGTTGCTAACACTTTTCATAATGGATAATAATGGTCTTTCTAACCTATGCAACATTGCACGGGATGATAAATGAAAAAATAAAAATATTTTATTAAAAATTACAATTATCACAATATTCAATGTATCAATAATATTAAATGTTGTAATTTCTAATAAACAAATTCATTTTCAATTAATTATCCTGTGGAATGTTTCATATGCTAAAAAATCGTATTAATAATAATAAGGGTTAAATATGTTTTTGGTCCCTAAACTTTCACCCGAATTTGGTTTTGATCCCTAATTTTTTTTCGTTGTTTTTTGGTCCCTAATGTTTTCAAATCATTGAAATTAGTCCCTGTCGTCACCCTTATATTTAACAGAGTTGACGACAGAAACTAATTTTAATGATTTGAAAATGTTAGGGACCAAAAACAACGAAAAATAAAGATTAAGGACCAAATCCAGATTCGGGTTTGGTCCCTAAACTTTCACCCAAATTTGGTTTTGGTCCCTAAACTTTTAAAATCATTGAAATTAGTCCCTGTCGTCACCCCTATATTTAACAGAGTTGATGACATGGACTGATTTCAATGATTTGAAAACTTTAGAGACAAAAAATAACGAAAAAAAATTAGGGACCAAAACCAAATTCGGGTGAAAGTTTAGGGACCAAAATAATAATAATAAGAGAAAAATATGTTTTTCGTCCCTATAGTTTCGGTCAACTTTGGTCTTCGTTCTTGTACTTTAAATCATTTGTTTTTGTCCCTAAACTTTCTAAAACCCCCAATCTATGGTCTCTGGCCGTTAGTGAGATCTGTTAACCTGATGAGCTGGGTAACAAAAGTTATATGTTAGCCTCAATAGTGGGCTCCGAATAGATAACTCATCTAATTAATTTTTTATTAATTTTTTAATTATTAAAATAACCATAATTATGAAATTAGGTTTTTTATCGGGTAAAATTGCTCAGGTGAAAACCCTAATTTAGTAATTAGGGTTATTTTAATAATTAAAAATTAATAAAAAAAGTTACTTAGATGATCAATTAGTTATTTGAGACTCACTATTGAGACTGAAATGTAACTTTTGTTAGCTAGCTCATCAGGTTAACAAATCTCATTGACGGACAGATACCACGGTTTGGGGGTTTAGAAAGTTTAGAGACAAAAAACACAGGATTTAAAGTACAACTAAAGTTGACCGAAACTATAGGGAGGAAAAATATATTTTTCCCTAATGCTTAAATATGTTTTAGTCCCTATAAATATAGGTCATTTTGTGTTTAGTCCATGTAAAATTTTTTTGGTTTTTCATCCCTATAAAATTTTCCATTTGCCATTTTAGTCCCTTTCGTTAACTTTGAGCTTATGTGGCTAACGGAGTGCCACGTCATCCTGCCACATTTGATTTTTCTTTTAGTTTAATTTGTTTTTAGTCCCTATAAATATAGTCTTTTGTATTTAGTCCCTATAATTATTTTTTGTTTTTCATCTCAATATCATCCCCATCAAACATCACAGTGTCTTTTGTTCTTCTTCTAACTGGATTGTTACACTTGAAATTTTTGAACTCAACATGGTGAGTTTAAGGAAATAAATTCTTTATGTATTCAATTATTTGAAATCTATAATTTTAAATTTGTCCACATTTTCGTCAATTGTTCACTAGTGGCCAATTTTTTTTGTCCCCACGTGTCAAACATTTTATCTTAAGTTGATCCTCACCCTAATTAAATTCTTAATATAAATACTTAACAACGGACCAAATTCAATGTACTGCAAAATTAGGTATAATTGCTTCGTTTCATTTATAATTTTTTTGTACAAATATTAAAGTACAAAACATAAATATTAGACATAGAAAATGAAATATATTTACTAATTTAATTGAAAAAACTAAAATAGTAAAACGTTAACATATATTTATTTATTTATTATATATGATATTATAAACTATACTCCACTTAAATTATAATTCAGCACTTCATAAAAAAAAAATAACAATTAACAAATGAATAAATTTTAAAAAAGGACGAAACTAATATATTATAATATTCAAAGAAACTAATATGCATTAGGTATTAAAATCTTCATTTATACATTTTAATATATTTTCTTATTAACACAATACTCATTAAAATGTACACTAATTTTTTTTTCTTTTCATTATATAAATTAAATAATATTTTAACTACCTATATTAATTTAATTAATTTGAATACCAAGTCCATGCATCGCACGAGATCAATACTAGTTTCAATACACTTGAATTCATTGTATAAAATGAGAAAAACTTGTTATGACATTTTTTTTCTTTGCAATTCTTTTTTTATCCATGACAAAATTTTCACTTGATTTACAATTACAAACCTTTTTTTTGTTATCAGGACAAATTACATCAAGTTATAGGTCATCAATAGACATAAATCAAATGAGAATTTTGTTAGTCAATAGACAAAAAAAAGAATTGCAGAGAAAAAAAGGTCGTTACAAGTTTTTCTCACTTTATACAGTGAATTCAAGTTTATTGAAATTTCAAATAATTGAATACATAAAGAATTTATTTCCTTAAACCCACCATGAAGAGTTCAAAAATTCCAAGTGTAACAATGCAGTAGAAGAAGCAAAAGGACACTGTGATATTAGATGAGGATGAAATTGAGGTGAAAAACAAAAAAAAATCATAGGGACTAAAAACAAAAAGACCATATTTATAGGGACTAAAAACAAAATTAAGCTGGAAGAAAAATCACATGTGGCAGGATGACGTGACACTCCATTTGCCGCATAAGCATAAACTTAATGACAAGGACTAAAATGACAAACAAAAAATTTTATAGAGATGAAAAACCAAAAAAAAAAATTTAGAGAGATTAAAACAAAATAACCTATATTTATAGGGATTAAAAACATATTTAAGTATTTCCCTAATAATAATAATAATTGGAACGAAAATAAAATTTCAACGGAGCGAAGCGTGTTAATTTGGATCGGAGTAAATGCGAGAGAGCCCGTGAACAACCGATCAAGCCTGTTAGGTGAGGGACAGAGGGAGTGAGAACACTTCTTCGAAAATCTGTCACTGCAAAATTCCCCACTCCCCAGGTCAGAGGTAACAATCCCATTTTCGGCATCGTTTCCGAATTCAATTATTCTTAGATTTCTAATTCTCTTCCTGTCCGAAACTTGCTTCAAATCAATTTCCCCTAGGTAACCAAACTTCACTTTCCCCAAAATTTCTCTCATTATACTGAAACTTATACTAATCAACATTGCTATTTTTTTAAATTTTACTTACTATATTCTTTTTTTTTTCAATTCTATGGATTGCAGCACTCAAAAATTTCGTTACGAAGGATAAACACCCCAACCGTCATAAATGGTATGTGCATCACTTTCTGTGCTGTTTTCTTTGGAATTGTTGTTACCTGTGTTTGTTAATAAGAGTTTAAATGACTTGGGTGGGTGCAAACTGCAAATTGAAATAAGAACGTGTTTATGATGGTGGATGATACTGCTAAGTTCAAGCTATTGTGTCCTTGACTACTAGGTCTAGGTGCGTGTGCCAGAAACTAATTGGGGAGGGGCGACGGAATTTTGCAATGGAATTTGGCTTCTGATTGGAAGAGAAGAGTTGGTAGAGTTTGTTTAAGTAGGAATTAAAGGAAGATGTAAACCATAAGATTCAAGGGTGTGGATGAAATGGAGGAATGTTTTGGGTAATTGGGTGTTATTTGTAATATAAAAGTGACATTCAAATTTAGGGGAAAATTTTACCACATAGGTATAAGACCTGTAATGTCATATAAGACTAAATAAGTTTAATGTTGCATAGATGAGAATATTATGATAGAAGAGTGAATACACGAAATAAGATAGGATTATGAATTAAATGCATTAGAGAAAAAGTTGGGCTAGCACCTACTGTGGAAAATATGTTAAAACCTCGCCTTATGTGGGTGGAGAAGATCTATAGAAGTCTGGGTAAGAAGTGTGCATCAAATAGGGGTTAGTCCAATATATAGAGGTAAAAGGAGACAAGAAAAAGTAAAGGTCAAACCATTAAGGATGTTTTAGATTAAAATGCTTTGTCAACTCATTAGACATGTTTTATGATAGGATGATTGTATGATGCCTTTGTTTGATCCATGTAGGCAAGTGCACCAGTAGGAAACGGCTTTTGTTGTTGTTATTGTTGAGTTTTGTTTGAATTTCATTTTCTTAATGATGCAAGTTAAGTTATTTTGGTTAAATTGTGCTATATAGTAGTTATTTGGTTTGTATCTGAAAAAGGTTGTGCCTGTTTTCATTCAGATTTGTTATCAATTTCTAGACACACCTGCCTGGTGTGCATTAACGTTTCATGTTCAATTATAAACAAATACTGTGAGCTAGAATCAATGTTCAGTCCTATGTTAATGCTCATCTTACCCATAATATAGATGGAGTCTGTCCCCATGTTTTGCATTGAAATCCATTCTAGCAGCTCTAATTATGTTTAGGTATCTGTTATGCATTATCAGTGATTTGGAGTGATATTAATCTAAACAATCGTTTTATGACAGGATATGTACATTCGTGTTAAGCGTGTTAAGACAACATACTTCATCCGGTGCAAGCCATCTGATAAAATTCTGACATAAAGCAGAAGTTGCAAGAACTCGTTGATCAACCAGCTAATAATCAACGGTTAATTCTACCTGCTACAGGGGAAGTATTAGAGGACAATAAGACTCTGGCAGATCAAAAGGTACTATCACATCATGCTCATGTGATTAGTATGGTATGGTATTTTTTTTTAAATGTTAGCATTTAGGAAATATTCTTAATTTCTAACTAGCCTAAATATACATGTTCTAGATGTTGACAATTTCATATACCTTTTTCTTTTTACTGTCAGGTTGAAAATGATGCTGTTGTCGCACTGACCTTGAGGAAAGGTAAAGGGTATATCATTATCCCTTTCCTTGCTGCCTATTCAGTTTTGTTTCTTCCTCACTGGTTGTGTGCAGAGTCCTATTGTCTATCTTGTTCTTTGAAGGATCCTGCAGTTTTGATAATAGAATTAGAAGGTCATTCTGGATTTTTGTTGGATTAGTTTTGAATAATTACATTCCAGTGGGGAATTGCAATAATCAGGATCTGTTTAAGAAAGCCATAATGCTTTTGTAGTCCTCGGAATTTTGGGCCAAGTCTCAAGTATTTTCGGGGGTACCTTAGGAACTTCTTAGTATATTTTAGGGGTACAAAGAAACTGGAATTTTCTTTTGGCATGTATCGAAGATCCATAGGTGTTATTTATGAATTTTAATAACTTAATCATTTAGCTTTTTCCTGTACATATCTGTGATGCGGATAATTATTTGACATGGTTTGTCATTTAACCTAAAAGTCCCTTCCCCCGTCCACTCACACACACAAAAAGAAGTTCTTCCTAGCTTATTTTCGTATCATGTCATGTGTCTTGTGAATATCTTAATTCTGAAGTTGTTTTACACAATATTCCATTCCTATTTTTCACAGATACTGTACAACCAAGCCTTATCCCACAATTATAAATTTATTTGATGTTGTGAATTGTGACATCATAGTCCGTTACCTTTTTGGCTTTGGTGAGACTTCTTATTTGGCACTGGCTTCCCTTTTTATACTGTACAAGGGTGGGTCTGACCCCAATTATCAGTATAGATTCCTTATCTCCCCCTCCCCCCAATAGAATACTATTCAAATGCATTCTTGTAATGAACCTACCCACATTTTTTTATTATCCAGTCAAGTCCTGGTTCTGAATTATGATATCTTTTTTTTTTTTTACTTTTTCTCATTCTGAAAATGGTAGTCGCAGTATGTTCTTGTTAATTTTAGCAAAGGAACCTAGGTCTCAGTTTTTGCTGTACTGTTATCCCAGCTGAAAATAAGTGATTGTTATAGCCTTATAGGTAATTAGGACGCTATGATTGTTCACAATTGTGCCCACTATTCATTTATAACCTTAACAAAATCATTACTGTTGGACTCTACGACAGACGTCAAAGTCAAAACTTATCCCAAATGCCACCTAAAGATGTCATGTGTCTTCTATGGTATTTGCTGAGGTTAAGGAAACCAAAGGAGCCAAGACAGCAAGGATTAAAATAATTCTTTTCAATCCAAAAATAACTTTATGTTCAAATTTGATTTTGACAGTATAGATGATATGTCTCGTTGAGCTGCAGTTTTCAAGCGGTGGATGGTACTGAGATTCTGCATGGAACTGAAATTGTCTTGTTGAAGTAATGATTCACATATTGAGGAAATATCTTACATAGGTCAAGTGGTAACTGAAAGGAATAAAGCTAATTGATGAAATTCATGAGCTCTTCTGGATGGCTATTTTATTGATCTTTTTAACTGTTGACAAAAAAAAAGAGAGAAAAGACATGGATGTACTAGTCTTTCTTTGTATCTTTGAGATGATCCTGACAAGTATGCAACTGGCATTTATATGTATTTTGTATCCTCTTCTTCGTCCCCTCTCTCTTTAATTATTGCAGATATTCGTGGAACTTCATTTTGAGCATTACCTGTTGCCTTCACTATTACTTTTTGTTTTTTAGAAACAACAAAATGACAAGTTATCTACTTATTGCTTTCAGATGACAACGAGTTTGAGGAGGTCAACATTGTCCGACCAAATGATTTCTATCAGGCACGGGATGCAGATGGTACCAATGGTAAAGCCATACTTCAGCAAAGGCTGGCTTGCAGTAACTGGTAAATTGCTCATTGAATCATTATGAATAATCTTGTAACTGTTTTTTAAATAAAACTTCCATGTTATGGGCTAAACGTACTATCCTGTTAATTTAGCAGGTGCGTGGTTAAATTCATAATGGGTCAGGAAACATCTTCAAACGATTGGTCAATTGTAGGGTTGATGATGTACTTGTTTGTATAACACTAAAACTAATTCCTGGAAGACAATATGGCACTCTGACTGTGATGATTTTATCATGGTGAATCAAATTTGTGATTAGGTCTAGATTAGCCTTATACCAATGTTGCTAAAGGACTAATATTAGGTTCAGGTTATTTGGAATACATGAACCATTTACATAACATTAGCACAATTACAACTTACAAGTTTTGGCAAAAAAAAAAAAAATCAATATATGTTCGAATGGGTAATCACGCATTGAACATTATGACTTGCTTGTATATCTTATTGTTTTTAATCGAAAAATATTTATTGCTAGGAACTTCAAAATTGTACATTTTCATTTTTCTTTTTGAATGAAAAGCGACTTTTTTTTAAAAAAAAACAGCACATACACATACTTAGAGCTGGCAAAATAGGCTAGTCCGACCGGGCTGATCCGCAAAAATATAGGGTTTGTGCACTTATTTTAAAAATTTGAATAACTCTCGGACTTTTTAGCCCACCCCAATAAAGCCTGCTATCCGCAAAAGGCCGGGTAACCCCTAAAAATCGGGCTACCTACAAAAAGCACGCAAAAATGTAGGACTCGAGTACCTACTTTAGAAGCCCGAATAATTCTTGGGTTTTTTAGCACAGCTCGATAAAACTCGTTATCAATACCCGCATCTCATCGGATTGGGCCGGGTAGCCCAAATTGCCAGCTCTACATGTACTCACGCAAAAATATTAGCATGCCCCTAAGGAGGGGTTCTTTTGAGAGGCTAAAGCATCTCATATCTCATGACTACCCCTAAGGAGGGGTTCTTTTGAGAGGCTAAAGCATCTCATATCTCATGACTAAGGATTAAGTGTTTATTTGTTTTAAATCTTGAGCGGTGTAAAATTAATTTCACATAATTGATTTTGAATCAATTTTGTCCAACGTGTTTTGTAAAGTTGTGCATGACTAATTTTTAACCGTTGATTTTTAGAATTAATTCCACTCAACTGTAAATAAAATAAATATTAATATGATTGACATGCTTTGGATGGATTTTTTGCATTTTCTAATATGTTTATTGTTAATTTTTTAAGCACGAATTTGAGAATTTACTTTAAAATGATTTATAATTAGCTGAAGATAGTTCATGTTCTTAATTGTCATAATTCCTAGCTTATACAATCCAAACCAAAGAAGAAAATTGATATGTATTTATTAATTTTCTTGGTATATATGTTTTTTTTGTGTAAATAATAAGTATCCTCTATTACCAGGTGCAATTATGTTCTGGGCTTAGCCATAGTTAAGTCTCCTTACCCCTCCTAAAGATTTCATGTTATTGTAATGAGGTAATTGATTCTGATAAAAAGTTATTTCTTGCAAAAATAGTTGTCGACTAGAGTTAAAATACTTCATTGTGCCCTCTTTTACTTCCAATCATTATCATTATTTGGAATAAAATCATCTTCATTTTTTAGAAAGCAAGAAAGTAATTATAAATTAAGTTTTGCCTTTCCTTCCACAATTCAATGTCCGTTTGGTTTACAATTGAGTAGAATTGATTCAGGAAATGAATGGTTGAGATGAATGACACACGTTTTACAAAACACATTGGACGAAAGTGATTTAAAATCAATTCTATAAAACCATGGTTTTACACCATTGCAATGGTAAAACAAACAAAGACCAAAACGTTTTGGGTTTTATCCCGTTCATGATCAATGTAGTTACTTATCAATTTTGTCACTGAGTGTGTTTGGTAAAACTAGCTGAAAGCTTAAAACTAGTTGAAAGTTGAAAAGCTCGCTGAAAGCTTAAAACTAGCTAAAAGTTGAAAAGCTATTGAATGTGTTTGGTAAAACTAGTTGAAAATGGTAAAATGACATTTAAGGACAACATTAATTATTAAATAAATGTAAGTTAGGGTGATTAAGGGTTAAACTTGTAATTAATTTTTAGCTACTAGCTGAAATTTGGAGCTTTTTTAAAAAAACTACTCCAGGTAACTTTTAAGAAAAACTTGTAACTACCAAAAAAGCTACCAAAAAGCTGTCTTCCCAAACACAATTTTTTTTTGGTTTCAGCTACTATTTTCAACTTTCAGCTAGCTGAAATGGCTAGCCAAACATACTCTAAAGCTTAATTTTTAAATATTTTAGTTCCCCCTCAAGTTTAAACCATATATGTCATTCTCCGTCATTTAAATGAAGAAACAAAAATATTGAGAATTAAAAAGTTAAGAGATGAAATTGACAAAACTAATATACAAGAAACTAAATTAACAACGACCGCATATTTTTTCTAATTAAAAAAGGATTTTACTACTTTGAGTAGGATCTTTATATTTATGGGTGGTAAAGCTTTCCATTCATCGTAGATACTTGTACAAGGCTCCTGGACCACTAATTAAATTGGAATAACTCCTTATCATTTATTCTACATGCTATGAAACATCACCTGGTTTAGGTTCCCAGCCTTATCGAAACCCAAACCCAATAGAATCAAATGTATTGCTATTCACACCAACTTTTATTATCCATACCACCCTTTCTTTTATTTTGTGATTTTGCTAAATTCCCCCCTCTCCCTCTCTCCCTTTCTTCCTTCCCCTCTCCCTTCATCGTTGTTTTTTTTCAAACGCATCCCCTTTCATTTGTTTCACCAACATATCTCCCTTGCCGTTCATTTTTTTACTTGTGATTGTGCATCCCCTTCTTTTCATTTTTTTTTGGGTAAAATATGTTTTTGGTCCCTGTAAAATTAGCGAGTTTTGCTTTCAGTCCCTATAAATTTTTTTTTTTGTTAAAGCATCCTCCCAAAAATATTTTTTTGCAATTAATCCCTCCCCTTAATTTGCACGTGTGAGGTGTTGACGCGAGTGTCTACTATTAGTACTTCTGGCGGTTTAAAACCGCCAGAAATCACCTACCCCACTCCCTTCTTCTCCCCTCCCCCAACACCACCCTCACCTCACTCAAATTGCATACCGAGTGACTTTCATTCCATTTTCATATTTATCACATTGTCAATTAAACTGACATTATTGAACAAATAATATTTCTCCCAACATTATTACTCGACTCAAAAAGTCAAAGCTGCATTATGAATTTATTATGATCATAAGCCCCACATTGACTTATCTGCAATGAAAGATAAACCTTTTGTAAGGCAATGAGGCATTTGGTGCAACCAACATAGGAAGAGTTACGACAATTCTTCTCCAAGTCACGAACGGCAGCAGCAGGGGTAGCGTTGTGAGAACCAGACACGTTAAATGCAGTGGGACAACTAAGTACTAAGAGAGCTAATGTGGTGAAACCTAATTCCACAAAAACAGAGTATGACCTATGGCGTCACAGGGGCTGTAGAATGGACAAATATCGAGTTATCAACCAGAACTAGTTTTGTAGTTTGTACAAGGTTTCAACGTTACGTAGTTAGTGTTTGGTGATAAGGAGACAATAAGAAAATAAACTTCATGTTATATAAATGAAAAATGTTTTGATGGATGAATAATTACAAGATAAGATAAAAGATATAATCAATGGAGAGAAAGTTTGGTACTCTAGACTTCTGTAATGAAGGTCAATGGAGAGAAAGTTGTGTTTCACATAATTTTAGAGGAGGGAATGGAGTTGCAGTTTTTATTGCTTCTCACTCTGTTTTTGTGACAGCGCAGAGGGAATAGAGTTGCAAGGGTGGGGTGCGCTCAGTTGGTGGTATTGCTTGACTGCGAATGTCTTTATCTTAGGTGTAATGATTTTTTTGGTGCATGGGAATTCTGGATGGGAACGATAGCAGACTTACAGGGGAGGGTTGGGGAAATGGTGGGTGGTTTTAGTGGGACGGGGAAGAAGGGAGTGTGGTAGGTGATTTGTGGCGGTTTTAAATCGCCAGATGTATATTAATATGTGCCATGTCTACACCTCACACGTGCACATTTAGGGGAGGGACTAATTGCAAAACAAAAAAATTTAGGAGGATGCTTTAACAATTTTTTTATAGAGACTAAAAACAAAATTCGCTAATTTTGCAGGGACCAAAAACATATTTTACCCTTTTTTTTTCATATGTACTCTAGCTCTTTACCTCTCATTTTCCCATTAGGCTGTAGAAATTTTTGTATAAACGATTTAAACTTTTGTGCATTAAAAATTAAATTTTTGTGTTCCAGTACACAATTATTAAAATTGTATCAGAAATTGACCGATATGTAATTTTTGTATATTAGAAATTTAATTGACGATAGTCTATTTATGCACAACGAAACAAGTATTGATTAAGGGGTAAGTTAGGAAAATTGTCAAATTAAAAAAGGAAGGTGGAATAGTAAAAAAGATGTGTGAATAGTAAATCCCTAGAATCGCTGTTTTCAGGATTGAATTTGGCCCAAAACGCGCAAACCAAACCCATCTCACGCATGCCCTCTGTCTTGACTCTTGAGTGATGGATGAAGTGGACTCACTCTTATCCGAACCAATCACTCCACCATGCTCCTTCTCCTCTCTTCCTCTTCCTCTTCCTCTTCCTACTCGAAGCTCCACACTGCTTTCTGGTTTCGCGGTCCCAGTTATCGAGGCACAAATGTCCCTTATTCTGGCAGCCAAACACTCCTTAATAACATCAGGTGTGGAAAGAGAACCGGCAAACAGAGGTACCCGTCGGAGAAGAAAAAGCTAAAATCAAAGCACAAAGAGCTTTTGTCGGGTTCAGAGGACAAGAGCAAGTTTGACGGTACATGGAGGCTCTTCAAGCTCGCTGTTCCATTTGATCAAGACCCTGGCAAGGACTTTCTTGAAGTTTCCGATGGCCTCTTACAAGAAATCGCCAAAGTTCTCAAGTTCCCGGTAATTTGAAAAAAAGATATGAAGCCTTGTTCGTAATGACACGTTTGGTTCAGCTTAAATCGCTTGGGAAATATCTTTCAATTTCAATTTGTTTTCCAAAAGCTCTATCAACAATAAGTTAATTCAAACACTCACATGTTTGTCAGGTTGCTTCGCTGTTGCCGCGAGAAGCGTTTTCGGTCGTTAGGAAGTCTTTTGATGCTAGAAAGGTGTGTAATATATAAAATGTTCAATGAGAATTTTTCTGTTATCATTTCCTGCATTGACTTCTAACCATACATTAACTTTAATTGTAAAAATGTGATGCTGTTTTCACTTCGTTTTGCGTTTTCAAAAATATGCATACAGGAATTAATTAAGTCAGTGTAATCTTGGATTCTTATGTCACAAAATGAAATCAATGGGTTCATTGGTTTGTATTGTTCGATTATTTGGTTTTGACCTATAAGTATATGCGTGTCAAACAATAGAGGATGTAGAACATGGTTGCAAATGGCCATAGTGAAAACCTGCTTTGATACATATATAGATATCTTTGAAGAATGCTTGAAACTGTTCATCTGAATTTGTGTTGTTATAAGTGAAACATTGCTTTAAATTGCATTACAGTTTCTGTTATAGTTTCATTTGCTTCCTCTTATTTGTTTTGCTGATGGTTTTAGAAATTAAAAGAGCCCAAATTTGTGCATACTGTGGACATGGATGTCCAAAAACTCCTCAGCCTAGAGCCTCGTTCTTGGGACTTTATTTCTCGGCTGGAGCCTAAAGTTGGCCTTGTGGAGCATGTGCATGACAGAAGAGATTCTGGTGATCTGATTAGTATCACACGCAACTGTAAAGAAAATAAGGAAGCTGTAGTGAAAGGGGAAAATGGACATAGCATTTTATCAAGAGAGTTGTACCAGAACCAGACTACTAGAAAGCCAAAAATTGCTGTAGTGGGTAGTGGGCCTTCTGGCCTATTTGCTACTCTCATTCTTGCAGAGCTTGGTGCAGATGTTACGCTAATAGAAAGAGGTCAACCAGTTGAAAAGAGGGGGCGTGATATCGGTGCTCTTGTAGTTCGTCGAATTTTAGAATTGGAAAGTAACTTCTGCTTTGGGGAGGTTGTACTATGCATCTTGACTGTTTCTTTAAATGATGGTTTATTGTCTTAGTATAATAGAAGTTGCATTCATGATTGCATCATTCGTCACTTTTGAGTTTTGACTTAAAGGAGATTGTTTTTGGATACTTCTTACAAGGTCACCCACTTATTTCTTTTGTTTTAAGTTGTCAGGTTCTAACAATTATGCAAATTTATTCAAAAGTAAACACATGGGAGTATTCTTTGTCCCATTTGCGAAGCTTTGTTGCTCCAGTTTAAACTTTCTCCAGAACAGCCAATAGGCAAGAAACTTATTTATTATGAATTGTTATTAGAGTTAATGGAAATTATGTGCACCTTTTTTATGCTCATCTAGGATGCAAAATTTATACCTTTCTAAAAGTTTCTGAAATGCTTATGAAAATCATCACTGGGATGATTTAGTGAGTTACAGATAATTGGTCTGCTCAACTGTGAGTTTCTTGTGTTGCTTTTTGTTCAATAGTCTTTCTCCCATGTTAGTCTACTTGTTTATTTACTCTATCATTTATCAAGGACTTATGTGTAGCAGGGTGGTGCAGGTACCTGGAGTGATGGAAAGTTGGTAACTAGAATTGGACGCAATAGTGGCAGTGTTCTTGCGGTTAGTTTCCCTATGTTGTATTTATGAAATAGATTTGTGCATCCCATATATGTGTTCTGTTGGTCCTTTTTCTTGTAGACTTCTTCAGAAAATAGTGCTCAGGGAAAACTCTTGTACTTTTTTCTATGCCGAACTTATTTGTCTTACTGATTGGTTGACTTGATATCTTCATTTTAGGTTAGTAGGGAAAACTCTTGTACTTTTTTCTATGCTGAACTTATTTGTCTTACTGATTGGTTGACTTGATATCTTCATTTTAGGTCATGAGAACACTAGTGCAGTTTGGCGCTCCAAAACAGATATTGATTGATGGAAAGCCTCATTTAGGAACAGATAGGTTGGTTCCATTACTTCGCAACTTTAGGCGACATCTCGAAGATTTGGGTGTGAGTTCCAATAACTTTTTGTTTTGAAAATAAATTCATATGTCAATGTAATTTTCCTTCATGCAGTTGTCTTCATTTTGTCCAAATGAATTGCTATTTCTTTGTTCTAGGTCACCATAAAGTTTGGAACAAGAGTAGATGATCTAGTTATAAAAGATGGACATGTTCAGGGGGTTATGGTATCTGAATCAGCTGATAAATTACGTTTAAGGAGCCAGAAGATGGAATATGATGCAGTTATTCTGGCTGTTGGTCATTCTGCTCGTGACATGTATCAAATGCTTCTTACTCACAACGTGGAATTGGTACCAAAAGACTTTGCTGTGAGTTTATATAGACATCCTCTCTTAATCTTTATATCAATTTATTTAAACTGTGATGCTTATCCGTGTGCATATCCTTATGTAAGCTTTGTGTATCCCTAATAGAATTCAAGGAATTCATGTAGAAAGTGAAAGAAATGAAAAAGGTAGAAGAAAAGTTAGAGAGAAAATCGAGAATTGTAGAGAGAATTTGATTATGAATTTCTATTTCATTTCACAAAATGAATCTGATACATCATTTTAGTTTATATAGGGGAATAACTTCCAGAGGAAGTTTTACAATTTTGGAGGGAAATTCTGTTTGCTGAGTCAGCATACAGATTCTCTAGAATCTCCTATAACTGATTCCAGCCTGTCTTAACAGAAAGGAATCTTAACCAATCTCTAATTTTCTGATCCTAACATCTCAGCAAAAGGCTCCAGCGCATAACTGGGCCTAAATACAAACAATAACAGGCCCATCTAATTGATTGGGCTAGAAACAATACAACATAACAAATTAAATCAGGCCCAATGTTATTTATTGGGCTGATTATTCTTATATCCTAATACCCCCCCTCAAACTCAGGGGAGCTTGAGAAACGATCAAGAACCCTGAGTTTGTGTCTAAAAGACAAAAATTTGAGCTCAGGTAGTGGTTTGGTCAGAGTATCTGCAATTTGATCTTCAGCTGGAATATGAGAGACAATGAGATGCTTGGCCATGACCTTCTCACGCACAAAGAACAAATCTAACTCCATATGCTTAGTCCTGTTATGGAGAACAGGATTATGTGACAGGCTCACTGTGCTGAGATTATCACAATAAATAATAGGAGTAGAAAAAAGGCACATGTAACTCAGTAAGAAGAGTTTGAATCCATAAACCTTCTGCAGTAGTAGTAGCAAGACTATGATACTCTGCTTCAGTGCTTGACCTTGCAACAAGGGGTTGCTTCTTAGACCACCAAGAAACCAAGTTGGGGCCAAGATATATGCAAGAACCTGAAGTTGAACGCCTATCATCAGGATCTTCTCCCCAATCAGCATTACACATAGCAGTCAGTTGTAGAGGAGAAGAGGATTGAGAAGGTTGAAGAACCAGGCCATAAGAAGCTGTAGATTTGAGATACCTTAGTATGCGTTTCACAGCCTTCCAATGAGAAACCAAAGGATTGGACATGAATTGGCACACCTTATTGACTGAATAACTAAGGTCTGGTCTTGTAATGGTAGCATATTGTAAGGCACCAACAGTGGAGCGATAAAGAGATGGCTCTTCAAAATAGTCACTTCCAAACTTAGACAGCTTTAGTGAACTAGACATGGGAGTAGGCATTCCTTTAGCTGATTCCATATTAGTTTTGCTTAAGAGATCACAAACATATTTAGCTTGAGACAGAAGAATAGAACCATTGGGTAGTGTAACAACTTCAATACCCGAAAAATAATCCAAATTCCCTAACAGTTTAAGGGCAAAAGTTGAACTTAACTGCTGTAAAAGATGCTGAACAGCAGCATTTGAGGAACCTGTGACAATTATGTCATCAACATAGACCAAAACATAGGTTTGGTGTGTAGAAGTTGTCTGAATGAACAAGGATGGATCACACTTGCTTGCAGCAAAACCAAGAGTAAGAAGGGTTGATGATAGTTTTTCAAACCAAGCACGAGGTGCTTGTTTGAGACCATATAGTGCCTTGTTATGTTTACAAACAAGTGCAGAATCTGAAACCTCAAAGCCTTGGGGTTGAGTCATATAAACCTCTTCATCCAAATTTCCATTAAGAAATGCATTGTTAATATCAAGCTGTTGAATAGTCCAGCCATAAGTGACAGTCATGGAGAGTAATATTCTGACAGTTACTGGTTTGATAACAGGAGAAAAAGTTTCTGTGTAATCAAAACCGGGCCGTTGATGGAAACCTTTTGCAACTAACCTAGCTTTGTAACGATTAACAGTGCCATCTGGATTTTCCTTAACTCTAGAAACCCTTTTGCAGCCAATAGGAGACCTATCAGGAGGTAAAGGGACAAGAGACCAAGTGTTGTTAGCAATAAGAGCATCAAACTCAGCTTGCATTGCTGTAAGCCATTGGGGATGAGAAAGAGCCTGTTTTGCTGACTTTGGTTCCATATGAGTAAGAAGGAGAGTGGGTTGAAGTCTTGGTTTAAAAATTCCAGATTTGGACCTAGTTTGCATAGGATGAATTGATGAAGGATGAGGTTGAGTATTAGTTTGAGTGGAGAGTGGGTTAGGTGCAGCTGAAGGTGTTGGAGAATTTGATGGATGAGAGGGAGAAGATAAGGGAGAATATGTGGGGAATGTTGTGGGAAGATGATGAAGAAGAAGTTTCAATTGTTGACCTTGAAGGTGAAGGGGTAAAGGTAGGAATGGTCTTGAATGAGCATAAGGGAATTTGAATGGAGGGTAGTGGAGATGAATTAGTGGCAGGAAATGAGGAAACTGCAGGGGCTGTTGCAGAGGAGGATAATGGAAATCTGAACTCATTGGATAGTACATCTTTAGAGATATAAATTCTGCCCTCAGGAGAGAGACATTTATAGCCTTTATGCATAGGTGAGTATCCTAAGAAAGTGCATTCAGCAGATCTGAACTGAAACTTGTGCTGATTATAAGGTCTTAGTGAGGGAAAACATGCACAACCAAAGACTTTGAAAGCCTTGTAATCTGGTTGAGTTTTATACAACTTAGTGTAGGGAACCTCAAAATTTAAGGAAGCTGAGGGTAGTCTATTAACCAAATAGACAGTAGTAAGGAAAGCATGATCCCAAATTTCAGGGGCATATGTGCATGTGCAAGTAAAGTCAGTCCCATATAAACAATATGGCGATGTTTTCTCTCAACAGTTCCATTTTGGTGATGAGTGTGTGAACAAATAAGTCTATGAATGATGCCAAAATCTTGTAAATCGTAAAGGGGCAAAATTCTCCACCCCAATGAGATTGAACAACTTTGATTTTTAGGCTAAATTGATTTTCAACCATTTTCTTGTAGTGTAAAAACGTGGATAATGCTTCAGATTTATTGTGTAGAAGGTAAATCCATGTGTATCTTGTGTGTGCATCAACAAATGTAATATAGTAGCGAAAACCTCCATGAGAATTCATAGGTGCTGGTCCCCACAAATCAGTATATATCAAGTCTAGGGGTGAATCATAAACTGAGTTTGAAGAAGTCACTGGTAACCTATGAATTTTACCAAGACAGCAAGCTGTACAGAAGTCTTCAAGACTTTTATTTACAAATGAAATGTTACAGGACTCTAAAACCTTTCTAACTATAGAAGAATTGGCATGACCAAGTCTAAAATGCCATAAAGAGTAAGAGGAAATTAGAGGTTCTGTACTATTATTTACTGTATGACAATCTACTACATTATTTATTGAACTATTCCAAGAAGAAGAATTTCCAGAGGCTGCAGCCAGCAAGTGCAGGTTTGAGAACTTGTAAAGACCATCAGTTCCTAAGCTTCCTTGAAGGAGAATTTCATCAGTCCCCTGTGATTTCACAAAGCAATGTGTTGGATGAAATTCAAAATAGACACTGTTATCCCTTGCAAACTGACTAACACTCATCAAGTTGCGTGTAATATGTGGAACATGAAGAAGATTTGAAGAACTAATTTAGTGTGTGATTGGTGAGGTGAAGTGAAGTGTGTTGTGCCAACAGATTTGATAGGTACAACTTGTCCATTACCCATGTAGATTGAATGCACTCCATCAAGATCCACTCTATTATCCACTAGTTGTGAGTGAGGAGTGATGTGATGAGAAGCTCCTGAATCTGGAAACCAGTCTTGATTTGGAGGTTGTTGAGGTCTAGAAGCCTGAGTAGTGTGAGCACAGTAATTGTCTGAGCATGGATCTGCAGTTGTTCCAAAATGTGCTTGAGGAGGAGTGTAGTATTGTGGTCTTGGAGTAGAATTTCCAGCATTTGCAACAGAGGAATTGTAGTGATGAACAGGTTGAGGAATATATGGTGAAACGGCAGGAGAGGTTATTCCAGGTATATATGGAGTAACAGCAGTAGAATTTACTGCACTAGGTTCATAGAGAGGTGCTGACCGATTTTGATCACCAAAACTAGAACGAGGAACAAAAGGATGTTGACCAGTAGATGTATTAGGAAAATGACTGGTAAAATTTGCACTATTAGGAGTAGGATATCCTGGATTATTAAAGTTGAACCTGTAATAGCACACTTGAGCATCATGTCCATTCCTATTGCATATCACACAGTAGAGATAGGCTCTGTTGAGTGATGTAATATATACACATAAGTGTATTTACAAATATACATAGTGATAGGCCCAAGCCCATATCTATCATATGATATACTAACAATAACAATCTAACACTCCCCCTCAAGCTGGAGCATATAAATCATATGCACCAAGCTTGTTACATATATAATCAATCCTAGGACCCCTCAATGATTTGGTGAAGACATCTGCCAACTGATCATTGGAATTAACAAACTGAGTAGTAATGTCTCCAGATAAAATCTTTTCTCTGATGAAATGGCAATCTATCTCAATATGTTTGGTCCTCTCATGGAATACTGGATTAGAGGCAATGTGAAGGGCAGCTTGGTTATCACAAATGAGGGACATTTGTGTAACCTCCCCAAATCTCAGTTCTTCAAGTAACTGTTTGAGCCAAATAAGCTCACAAGTAGCTGAAGCCATAGCTCTATACTCTGCTTCTGCACTGGATCTCGCCACCACATTTTGCTTCTTGCTTTTCCAGGAAATCAAGTTGTCACCAATAAAGACACAATATCCAGAAGTGGATCTCCTATCAGTAGGAGAACCTGCCCAATCTGCATCTGAGTATCCCACAACTCGAGTATGTTTATTGTCTTCATATAACAAACCTTTTCCTGGGGCTCCTTTAATATATTTAGAATGCGAATGACTGCATCCCAATGACCAGCACAAGGAGAATTAAGAAACTGACTTACCACACTAACTGCAAAAGAGATGTCTGGACGAGTGACGGTGAGGTAGTTCAGTTTTCCAACCAGTCTCCTGTATCTCTCAGGATCTAAAAGTGGCTCCCCCTGACCTGGTAGAAGTTTAGCATTTGGATCCATAGGTGTGTCGACGGACTTGGAATTCATTAGCCCGGTCTCCTCTAAAATATCCAATGCATACTTTCTCTGGGAAATTACAATTCCATTCTTGGATTGTGCTACCTCAATCCCCAAGAAGTATCTCAGTCTGCCAAGGTCTTTAGTCTGAAAATGATGACAAAGGTGTTGTTTTATCTGTGAAATGCCATGGTGATCACTACCTGTAATGACAATGTCGTCAACATACACTACCAAGTAGATACACCCAGCAGCTGAATGGCGATAAAACACAGAATGGTCAGCCTCACTCCGAGTCATACCAAACTGCTGGACTACTGTACTGAATCTACCAAACCAAGCCCTGGGAGACTGCTTAAGACCGTATAAAGACTTACGGAGACGACACACTAAGCCTGAAGACTCCCCCTGAGCAACAAAACCAGGAGGTTGCTCCATATAAACTTCCTCCAACAAGTCACCATGAAGGAAGGCATTTTTGACATCTAACTGATAGAGGGGCCAATGACGAATAGCAGCCATGGCTAAAAATAATCTGACAGAAGCCATCTTGGCGACGGGAGAAAAAAGTGTCACCGTAGTCTAACCCGATATCTGAGTATAACCTTTGGCGACTAATCGAGCTTTGAGCCGATCAATTGTGCCATCAGGGCCAACTTTCACTGTGAAGATCCACCGACAACCAACAACAGATTTCCCATGAGGCAAAGGAACGAGATCCCAAGTACCACTGTTCTGAAGAGCACACATCTCATCAATCATAGCTTGTCTCCACCAGGGTGGGCTAAGGCATCACTGCAGTTTTAGGAATAGACACAGAGGGAAATTGGAAGAGAGACAAGTATAATGGGATGGGATAACCTGTGATAACTCAGAGTGACATAATGAGGTGAAGGATTACGAGTGGAGCGTATACCTTTACGAAGTGCAATAGGGAGATCAGACTCAGGAGGTGGGGCCGAAGGGGCCGGAGGACGGTGGGACCGGAGGAGACGGAGGAGTTGGCTCCGGAGGAGAGTCAATAGGTGGCCCGTCTGGAAGGCGTGGAGGTTGCCGACGATGATAAACCTGTAGAGGTGGCTGAGGTGGTGGATCTCCCTGCACAACGGGCATGTCCTGAGGGATCAAAGACAAAGGGGTGGTGGTGGATACTAATCAGACCCAGAGGTTAAGGAACTAGACTCAAAGTAGAGAGAAGACTCAAAAGAACGTGACATCAGCTGAAATGAGATATCTACGAAGAGAGTGTGAGAAACACTTATACCCCCTCTGAGACCGAGGGATACCTAGAAAGACACACTTATGAGACTTCGCAGACAATTTATCAAGACCAGGACTATGGTTGTGAACAAAGCACGTAGACCCGAAGACTCTAGGAGGTAAGGGGTGGAGAGGCTCATGAGGGAACAATATAGAGTTAGGGACCTGGTTGTTTAGGACAGAAGAGGGCATGCGATTGATGAGATAGCACGCGGTGAGAACAGCATCACCCCAAAATTGTTGAGGGACATGACCATGAAGTAAAAGGGTTCGAGTTGTTTCATGAGATGTCTATTCTTGCGCTCTGCAACCCCATTTTGTTGTGGGGTATATGCACAAGAGGTCTGATGAAGAATACCATGAGAAGCCATAAATGTTTGAAAAGAATGGGAGAGATATTCACGAGCATTATCACTGCGGAGAGCACGGATAGAAACACCAAATTGATTTTTCACTTCATTATAAAATGATTGAAAAATAGAAAACAACTCAGAACGATTTTTTCATTAAAAACAACCACGTACATCGAGAATAATCATCAATGAAAGTAACAAAATACTGAAACCCTAAAGTAGACCTAATACGACTCGGACCCCAAATATCAGAGTGAACTAAAGCAAAAGGAGACAAAGCTCTGTTATTGACACTCCTAGGAAATGGACTACGACTATGTTTTCCTAATTGACATGACTCACACGACAAAGTGGACAACTTAGACAGACTCGGTACTAGTTGTTGTAGCTTGGCAAGGCTAGGGTGACCCAACTGAGCATGGATGAGAAGGGGAGAATCCACCACCGAGCCAGCATGAGCAGAAGTACGAAGCTGATAAAGGCCATGAGACTCACATCCGGCGCCAATCATCCGTCCCGAACTCCGGTCCTGTAAGAAAACAGAGTCTTTAGTAAAAGAAATGACACAATCAAGAGTACGAGTGAGACGGCTAATGGATAATAAGTTAAATGGTGACCCAGGGACATAAAGGACATTATCAATGGAGAGAGAAGGAAGAGGGTGGACACTACCAACACCATGGGATGGGGCCTGGGAGCCATTAGCCAAGTCACAGACGGTAAGTAACCAGAAGTGGAAAGGGTAGAGAAAAGGGATTTATTACCAGTAATATGATCGGTGGCACCAGAATCAAGAACCCAAGGGCCAAGGGAGGTGGAGTGAGTGAGACCAGCAAAGGAATTACCCGTGTGCGCAACAGAAGCAGTGGAACCGGAGGCCTGACGATCCTCATACCATTTAAGGAAGTCGTTGAAGATAGCCGGCGGTCCTGGATGAGCAGAGGAAGTGGCATCAACATCAGAAGGCACAGAGGGAGCAACCTGGGCAACATTAGCAGACCGAGGAGGGCGACCATGCAATGCAAAACACCGATCAATAGTGTGGCCCAATTTGTGGCAATGATCACACCTGTGACGAGTCTTGCCTGGTTTGGCGAGAGCGGCTACGATCATCACGCTGGGATACTAAGGCAGAAGAGTCAACAGGGGTGATAGGAGAAGGTATGTCAATAGATGACTTGGGCGGCACACGCAACAACGTTGACCAAGTGGAGGTCAAAGTGGGCACAGTCGGAGATCCCAAAATCTGATCACGGACCAAAGAATACTCGTCTGGGAGCCCATACAATGCCATCAACATAAAGAAGTCTGGCGTTGCTCCAGTTCTTGGGCAGGAGTGGAAGCGGGGGGCAAGAGTTCATTGAAGTCATGTAAAAGACCATGAACTTTGCCCAAGTACTCAGCCATGGATCCATCAAGTCGTCTAGGGACAATGGTACTCAAGAGGTTGTGGCAAACACCATAGAGGCGCTGAGTATCATTGGTGTAAAGCACCCTTGCCTGCTCCCAAACCCCAGCACATGTCTCATGGGCGCGAAATATCTGCTTCAGGGTAGGATGAATAGTCGACTTAAGAACACTGCAAATCTGAGCATCAACTTTGGACCAGCGGGGGCGATCTTTTTCGTCGATGGAATCAGCCTTCTGAGTAAGATGATCAAGATATCCTGTCCCTTTAGCCAGAGTCGTATATCAGAGGCCCAGGTATCATAGTTACTTGCATCTAACTTGTCAATAGAGAGTGGGACATTGACATAGTTAGTAAAGATAGGAGTATCAGACTTAGTAGCAGCAGGAGTAGCCATGGGTCAACTGTAGGAGAGAGAAACAGCCACAGAGGAGAGAGAAAAACGTCCAAAAAAGGAAGAACCCGCGAGGACCAGACCTGAAACTCACAAACAAAGACCAGATCGGGGTAGAGGACACCGAGGCGAGTCTGGCGGCGGCGAGGGCAGCCGGAACGGCGGCCGGACGCGCCTCCACGCGCGGCTGACGGTGGCTGACGGTGGAGAAACGCTCCGGCGAAGAAACGGCGCGTGAGAGCGCGTCGCTGCTCCGATGGACACGATTCCGGCGGGCGTTGGACTCGGATTGACGGCGCGAGTCCGACGGTGGTGGCCCCGGTTGGATTCACGGGCGGGCGGGCGGCGGCGGCAGCGGCGGAAAAGAGAGAAAAGTGCCGGAAAAAATAACACGGCAACACGGGCAGACCGGAAACCGGAATGAGACACGGTTTCCGGAAAAAATTTGACACCAATGGACAGTGGGTCCACTGGGAAGGCACGGACTAGGGTTATCTCTCGTTAGGCTCTAGATACCATGTTGAGATGAAGAGAAAACGAGAGACATATGATAGAATCCGTGTGTCTAGAATACACAGCGGAAAATAATATATATACACATAAGTGTATTTACAAATATACATAGTGATAGGCCCAAGCCCATATCTATCATATGATATACTAACAATAACAATCTAACAGGCTCTATAATTGGATCTGCCTCCTCTGCCACGGAATCTTCCTCCTCTTCCTCTGCCTCTGAAAGGTGGACGAAAATTCTGTTGAGGAAAGTTGAATTGATTAGAGAAGGCTTGATTTGTTGGCTGTACAAAGTTGCTGTCAGATGACTAAATAGGTTGTGACTGAGGAGTTTGACTGTTGGAGATGAAACCAGGAGGATTCTTGTGTGCTATATTTGCAGAAAAAGAGTCTGGTACACCCTTCTTCAACTGCTCAAGTCTGGCTTCATGAGTTAGGAGCATTGATTCAACATCATCAACAGTATATGATTCAAGTTTGCTCACTAGATTTGTGACGAATGACTCAAAATCTTCAGATAGACCTTCCAGCATTAGATCTAAATATTCTTGACTAGTAACAGGAGATCCAATTGATGCTAGAGCATCTACTATAGTCTTAATTTTTAGCAAGTAATTTGCTACAGAATCTGTACCTTTCTTAATGCTTTTGAGTTCTTGTCTCAGTTGCCTAACCTTTGCTCTTGTCACTTTGTCAAAATAAGTGTGTATTTTGTCCCAAATCTGCCATGAATGAACACATCCAACTACTCGAGTAGTAAAGGACTCAGACAGTGAAGAAAGAAGCCATGAAACGAGTAATTTATCTTGCTGTTCCCACTTCTGGTAATCTTTGTTGATTCTGCCAAGTTCTTCATCATTTTGAGAAAGAAATTTTGGAGGAATTTGAGGATTCACAACAAACTTGTGAAGTTTGTGTGCAATAATTGCAGACTCTACTTGAAGCTTCCAAACTAAGAAATTCTTTTCATCTAACTTTGCTGAGATAGGTTGAGAGAAAATTACTGGATTGCTTCTTCTCTTTCGATGCTTTTGAGGAGGAGAGGGAGAGGATTCCGACGAACTTCTTCCTGAAGTGTTGCCGGAAGATCTGGATCTAGATCTTGAATTCGCCATTGCAGAAGGAAGGTGTGTACCAGAGCTCTTCTTCTAATACCATAATAGAATTCAAGGAATTCATGTAGAAAGTGAAAGAAATGAAAAGGTAGAAGAAACGTTAGAGAGAAAATCGAGAATTGTAGAGAGAATTTGATTCTGAATTTCTATTTCATTTCACAAAATGAATCTGATACATCATTTTAGTTTATATAGGGGAATAACTTCCAGAGGAAGTTTTACAATTTTGGAGGGAAATTCTGTTTGCTGAGTCAGCAAACAGATTCTATAGAATCTCCTATTCTAATTGATTCCAGCCTGTCTTAACAGAAAGGAATCTTAACCAATCTCTAATTTTCTGATCCTAACATCTCAGCAAAAGGCTCCAGCGTATAACTGGGCCTAAATACAAACAATAACAGGCCCATCTAATTGATTGGGCTAGAAACAATACAACAGAACAAATTAAATTAGGCCCAATGTTACTTATTGGGCTGATTTATTCTTATATCCTAATAATCCCTAACAATTCCAAATGATAGCACTATTACTTCTTCATAACCATCAAACATGGTGTAAAATTTATTCCTGATTTATGTGGATTTCTTTTGATAATCTAGTTGGTTCAGGTTTTTTCCACATTTAAGATTTGTTGTTAAGAATTTAATATTATTCACGTCAGTTCTTTGTTTGTTGCTTACATGTGGAAGGAGCTAGTTTTGACAAAGGATTGAAAATCTCAACTGACATTTTGCATTTCAGCATTGGTGCATATTGCTTGTTGTGGTATTCTAACTGTGAGCATTCTTGACATTACCAAAGGAATACCTGATGAATCCTTGGGTGGCTAGGAGGATGGCTTACTTTGTATTACCTTCTGGCTAGCCTATCAGCCTTATCACTTCTAATGAATAATTGTTGTGCTTTATTGCAGTGATTTATTTATTTATTTTCATAGAAAAATTGCAGTTGTTAAAATTAAATTCACCGTATTTTTCAATTTCCTTTTAATGGGTGTGGGATATTTAGCACAATGGTTGAGGCAGACTAGTCAATAGCGCGCTATAGCGGCGTAGCGGCCCCCTACCGCTATACAAAACCTCATAGTTTCCCGCTACACTGTAGCGGCCGTAGCAGCCGCTATAGCGGTATTGTTTGGGACTCAGGTATTGTTTGTGGGTCGGCCGCTATCTGCGATTGATAACTATGGGTTGAGGTACCACTAGGTTGGCCAAATTCTTCTTTACTTCATATAAAAAGAATTTTCGGTAAAAGAGTGCAAAGATAGAGGATAATGCACCCTGTTCTGGCCTGTTTGTGTTTTTGTATTTTTAGTGGAATAAAATGATCATATAATGTGATGTTTGCCTTGACATTTGTTCTTTTTTTTTTTTTGTCTTTTTTGCTTTTTCAATTGCAAACAGGTAGGGCTTCGGATTGAGCATCCTCAAGAACTAATAAACAGCATACAGGTTTGTATCTAGTCTAATTTGTTTCAGCACCCTTGTTTTTACTAAGCATATAAACTCTGCACAGGAAAATTCCTCCTTATCATTCATGTAATATAGGAATAGAGTCCCAAATATCGTTGCCACAAGGAGTAATTAGCAAGTACAAATAATGTCATGGATTATTTGATCAAATTGCCACTCTTTCTGACAGGGGAAAAATGGAATAATGAGGAAAAATGTCTATTTTCTTGAAAAAAAACCCCAGCTTTTCTATTTCAGAAATCCTTTTGGGGAAAATTGTTTTCCTGTTAACTCATCTTATAAATCGTTTATCCCAAAAACTTAAGTTGTTAGGTGAAATAATTTCCAACGCACCCACAAGATCCCTTTGGGCTTGAAGCATTGACACAGGTCCACCCAACCTCTTTTAAATCCCCAATCAATATTCGATTGATTGGTGTGAGAGAGGTTATCGACAAAAAAGATTTGTCACTTTGTTTCTTTTTGTCCAAGTTTGTTCTCTTTTTGTCTAGCTCACTTCTTCCTTTTTCCTTTGTGAGTTTTGGGAGTATCCCCATTCATAGGTCCAAGATCCACATCTATGAATTGAAAGGTCCAAATGATCCACTCTGTAATCAGTTGTTAGAATCAATAGGTCTTCAAATCGTTCATTTGAAAAAATTGGAAATCCTTCTTATTGGATGACCATGATATTTCCGCGATTAGCATATCTCACAATCTGGATGTTGAGGTTGACAAATGCTTTCTCAAGGAAAAACTGAAGAGTGGATTAATTTGCACACTCTGTGACTATGCAAGGTCTGCTTGCTTATATATTTATTGCAGGGTTGATTGGTCCAACATTGCATAACATTGTATCCAAGTTCGGAATGGAGAATTCTTATTCATCAGCTTGGGGGGGGGGGGACTATGGAAAACCACGGTCTAATACTGCTATCTATATTAGGAAATATTTTATATTCTGCAACAGATTCTCTTCCTAGGATTAGGAACATTTAATTGTAGATTCCAGTCAATTAGGAAATCCCAAAAAACATGGGATGGCATAGTGTATTTCCTTTTCTACCTAGCCTAACTTTGTAAACATCTAACATGTATTTATCAGAATTAAAATTGAAATATATTCTTCAATTTCTGAGAGTTTTCTGTTTACCATACATGCTGTTATCATATCATAGACTTTTATTTATTTGTCATGATTATGATGCATGTAAATTTATTCATTTCAATGTGTAGTATGCTGAATTGGCATCTGAAGTTTGTCATGGACGTGGTAAAGTTCCAGTGGCAGATTACAAAGTTGCCAATTATATTGACAAAGAGGATTTATATGAATCATCTGATTCAGGGGTGGCAAATCGCAGTTGCTACTCTTTCTGTATGTGTCCAGGTGGGCAGGTATGCATTCTCCTTTAACTTGCATGTCATATTAATCGGAACTAAAACTTTTTGCAGTGCTTATTCCATAAACATAAAGGTAAATGTCATGGTATAAAAATCTACTGATTGATTTGCAAAGGAGAGGGGGAAGGAGGTGCATTTGGTTACAGTGGAAGGATTAATAATAGCATTAAACTATTCTGTGTTTTAATTTGCCTTGGCCATTATGAGATGTAGTCAACTGGTAGTGAACTATGGAATATTGGAACTTATAGGTTGTTCTCACTAGTACAAATCCATCAGAAATGTGCATCAATGGAATGTCATTTTCTCGGCGAGCATCTAGGTGGGCAAATGCTGCACTTGTGGTGACAGTCACAATGAAGGATTTTGAAGCTTTGAATTTTTATGGTCCTCTTGCAGGGGTTGAATTTCAGGTAGGTCTTAATTCTTGTAACCTGAGTTTTGTGTCTTATGCTTTTAAATATTTAAACTAGATGTCCTTTATTTCATTCCCATTTTCATCTCTATAATTATCAGAATTCAGAAGCAAATTGTGAAGTCAAAATGTGGCGACTTCATTGTCCAGTTTTTTCATAATCAACCTAACTTTTGTTACCTAGACTCATATTTTAACTCTCTAATTATTAAATTATAGAATATGTAAATGTATATTCTGTTTCTCTGGCCTTTAAGCACAAGTGATGTACTCATGTAAGAAATGGACCAGTATTGCATCATAGAAATTTTGTTCAACTATATTGTCAGTGTTCTTGATGTATATAAAATAGACTTCTAAATGTTATAAATTTGACAGTATCTATGTTTTGTCTAATATTTCTATTATTTAGAGAGACATTGAACGAAGAGCTGCTATGATGGGAGGAGGAAATTTTATAGTGCCTGTCCAGACAGTTACAGACTTTCTCGAGGATAAGTTGTCAGGTAAAATTATCGACCATTACCCTTTATTTGTTACTCTCAGCTCTTAGATTAACTTGACTAGTTTGTGCCAGTTACATCTGTACCCCCTTCAAGTTATCGATTGGGTGTGAAGGCAGAAAATCTCCATCAGCTATTTCCAATTCATATAACTGAAGCTTTGAAGCATTCGCTTGTAGCATTTGACAAGGAGGTTTGCAGTTCCATCTCTTACAAATTAGTATTCCATAGTCTTCATAAAATTTTCCATCAAAATTACTAAGAACATTTATTTTTTAAATTCGAACTTCCGAACTTTTCAGTTACCAGGATTTATCTGCAACGAGGCTCTCCTTCATGGTGTAGAGGTAATAAAAAAATATTCTCTTTTTTTATTTGGTCTAATATCAATATGTTCCACTGTATTTATGTATTTACTAGAACCCCGTGTCGTATTCCCCAGTTCCTGGTTCAGTCTGCAGTTATAAACTAAAACTTCTTTATAAAGCAAGTGATTATCATGACTTTGCTTCTCAACTGTTATTCATTTTCCCTAAACAATGTTTTTTTGTTCCAGACTAGGACCAGTTCTCCGATTCAGATTCCCCGCAATATTGACTCTTATGAAAGCACTTCAGTAAAAAGACTATATCCAGTTGGTGAGGGAGCAGGTTATGCTGGTGGGATCATTAGTGCAGCAGTAGATGGAATGCATGCTGGTTTTGCTGTGGCAAAAGAATTCAGCTTATTTCATGGAGATGTTGAGTCTGTTCTGGGCAAGACTCAGAATGTTGGATTTGTCAAATACTAGGAGAAATCTAATTTTCTTCCGAGTTTTGCTGTTCTAGGTGTCAGCCCCAGGCGCACCAATATGTGATCTGCTACATTTGGTTATATAGACCAACTGTGTAGATAGTGGACGAGGTTCCATATCGTGGTTACACCACAGAATTTTTTAGGTATGTTATAATTCTTCTTTTATTCTTCTGTGTCCCTCCAGAGTTGTCAGCTTCAGCTTGTCATGGAAAAAGGCTGATGGTCGGTCCAAGGGGGAGGCCACTAAAGCAATTGCTTTAGGCGCCTCCCCTATTACAAGGCCTCAATTTTTTTTATAGATATATATCTTATATATTAAAATTAATAAAATCATTATATCAAATATAAAAGTATTACTAATTTTTAGTTGATAGATTGTAGTTAAAAATATATTTTTTTAATAAAATTAGTTTTCTTACTTCAACATAATTTTCTTTTGTTAAAAATAGACCCTCACTTTTTTTTGAAAAAATAGATATGTCATTTAAGGTCTTTTATCTTCTAGAAATAGGTCTACATCTTATAGCTTGCTTTAGGCCTACAGATATATTGGGCCGGCTGATAACCGATATATCTCCTTGTTATGTTTATGCAGCTAACAAGGTTGTCTTACAGACTGATGGGTTGAGACAGAAATGATGACTTTCAAAATTCATTCAGGTAGTTGTCTTTTCCAATGATCACGACATAAATTGAATGGCATACCAGATGCTCGCAAGCTGCTTGGAAGTTGAAACTTACTGCAAGGACATGTGAACCTTGCTGCAATTTTGGATGATCACAAGCTTGACAAAACATGTATGCAGCTACCCATGATATCTTGAAATAGAGAATGTAGCACTTAAAAGTATTTGGGGATGGTGATAACATTGAACTCCGGCTATATGTTCAAGTTTTCGGTAATGCTACATACACACTTTTGACTTTAAAATATAGAAATTAGAAAAGAAAACATGTTTTAAGTGTCAATGATTTAAGTCATTTAACAGGTCATACTGTGAACCTCTGATGTTTTCGGTCCAATACTGTGTTATCAAATTGGCCGTCGAACCAATTGACTTATGATTAAAAAATCTTGCAATTTTATATTTAGTTTAGTATATATAACATTGGTCTGTATTTGACGCCTATAGGGGAGTGAGCCTATAATGTTGAGGTGAAAGCATGGCAAATGTTTTTTAAAGAAAAATGTCATGAGATTTGTTATAGATAGTTTTTCGAGTAAAATATTTAAGGGTTAAATATATTTTTTATCTTTAAAAATCTAGTGAAAGTTGATTTTGGTTTCTTAATTTTTCTTTGATTTTAGTCTTTTCTTTTTAAAACCACGTGCAATCAAGCCATGAGATTTTTAAAGAAGATAGTGATGAATTAACAATATTAAGAGGAATAAATAGCAAACGAAAAAAAAACAATATTAAGAGGAATATTAGCAAGAAACTCTTTTTTATCTTTGGTCAAAAGAAACACTTTCTCTTATGTTATTAATTATTAAATATTGGCTAGTAATCCTCATTCACTGCTAAGATTAACTACAAAATGTACTTCCAACACTTTTTTACTTTGAATCCCTTCATATGCCATCAAGAATGGCTCGGTTAGTGCAATTTTTGGTTAAACATTTATTTAGCCAGCTACATGTTGCCCTTAATACCTGGAAACATAAAATGAAGACTGATAATAGCGTAAGTTTGAGTTTTTTATGTTGGACAGTGGACTACTAAATAACAATTATAAAATTGAAAACTCTAATTGCAAAATAATAAATTCTATATGAGTATAAAACTAATACTGGAAGAGTGGAAGGTTAGGGAGCCACTGTATATTGATTTGATACAACAACATGAAGGTCCATTATGAAGCGTGAGTTTTGTGGACACTGCACCTATAATGTTGAATTGATTAATTGATTGAAGGCATGACAGATTGGTTTATTGAATTGAAGTCATTGAACGTTGTTGACAATTAGTCAGTTACATCAACTGGAGGGTTACACAAAGAAAAAAGTTACATCAGCTGGATGGATTCTTAAAACTAACTGAATAAACTTTTTATTTCTCTAATCATGTCCTGTTGTGACAGATACGCATCAAAATCGTAACAAATTCAAATTGTCATGATGGTCAACTTTAACACTGAAGGGTGAGAGTGTAATATTAATTTTTGGGTGTTTTTTTTTTACAAATATTTACGGTGAGGGGATTGTGTCCCAACCTAAGTTAGGAAAGACCCCCGGCTCAAAGAAATTATGTCTTGTTCCACTTGACCAATCCCTTGAGGTTAATTTTTAGGTGTTCACCTCTCCTTTTAAGCATGTATACTTGAAGAGAAATATAAAAACATATTTATGTGTGTGTTTGATTTGACGTTGAAACGGGCCAAATTCAAGTTTGGATTTTCCAACGCGACTATTTCTAACGTTAACGTGAGTTTACACGTTTCAACGTTAAACCAAACATGATCTTACTCCCTTTCAATGTACCACTACATATTAGTAATTAACTGACCATTATGAAAATTTGAGATTTGTTAGATTCTACGAGCATTATTGAGGCCAATTTATTGTATAAATGGGGATCTATAAGTAAAACAAAATTAGAAATAGTAAGATTTGTATGCACAAAATGATACCAGATCTTTGATTGCAAAATAGTATTAATAAAATAAAACACCAACTTATTGTGTTTACATTAATTTCCCTTCCTTAATTGCGTCAGACAGGGTATCCAATGCTAAGGCAAGTATACTACGTCCAAAACAAAGAACAAAACCTGCGAGGAGTCAGAATCATGAAGTTTTCTATTTTGGAATGGACAAAAGCTTCACTCGGCTTCTGAAATTGTTGCACAATTTCTAAATAGTCAATATTCACATGGGTTTGCCACGAAACTAATGAATCATGATACATGTCTCAAAACAAATAAACAGATAATCTAAATTTCGAAAGGAGGTTAAGAAAAAACAATATTTTACAGAAACTGATATGTTGGAGAAATAGCAGGACATTCAATAGACTCGGCATATGCATGGTCTTTGAGTAATTATGATTGTGTTTCCGTATTCCTTCACATGATGAATACCCACTATGATGTTTATAAAAAAGTACCCAATTGCGCGAATTGAAAAAGAAAAAAAGCATAAGAATGATAAATCCTATTGCATTTAGTGTTGGATTAACCTAGATCATTACCTAGGGCTGCAGTAACCTTTTGTCTTTTTCCATTAATGAGATCAATTGACTCAATTCATAAATAATTGAAGCCCACTCATGTGGAAATTTTGAGTTCATCTTATAAACTTCATTAAGAATTTGAGATAAAATTAGTGATTACCAGTTTAAAAATTTTTATTTTTAAAAAATTTAAATTAAGTTTTTATAACTAATTGTGATTTTTAGCATTTTAAAAATCACAACAAAAAGATTTAGTTTTTAATTTTATGTTATAAAAACTTAATTTAATCTTTTTAAAAAAATAAAAACTGAAAACTCACATCCACTCCAAATAAGATTGAGTTTAAGTTTGGACATTTTATGATTTAATTATATCTTTTTCCTTAAGAAGCGACGTAAAAGAAGAGTTCAATTTCTTTCCTGGACTTGTCCAATAACTGGAAAGGATCTCTACTGATAAAAGAAAGGACAATAAGAAAATATTTATGGAATATATATAAATAAGCTTAAATAGTAGAATAGTTTCTAACATTTCCTGTGAATTTTCCTACTAACTAAAGTGATATATTAAAAAAATGATACTAAAAGAGTTATTTCTACCAAATAATGGTCGGTAGAAGTGAACGTGTAATCTGTAAGTTAGGAGTTTAAATCTTGTAATCACCACTCCTGCGAGGTGTTCACCTAGTCACATCTCGACTCAAGGGTTAAACCCACATATATATCTCTACGAGAATTACCGGTAAAAAAAAAGAAGAATTTGTTTCTAATAAGCAGGTTTAGATAGTCACTAATGATTAAAGATAAACAAATTATGTTCAAGGGATCCTCATTTTATGAATGATGTTGAGAATAAAAACTCATGTGAGCCTAATGATGTTGAACAGATACACAACAAATTAAACATGAGCTCAGATGACCGGAGATATACATGTGAATGTGAGTGATATGTTGACATCGTTAAGTGCGGTGATTATCACAAAATAAACCCAACAAAATTGCACGTGCCTCTAACTATCAAATACGATACTCATTGTTGCTATAATATGGAAAACATGGGCGATGAGACGTATTATTCATGAAGGGTACGTAATAAACATTCTTAGTTTATGAGGCACAAAAAAGGAAATCTCTAAATAAAAAAGGCTCAGAAAATATATAATTAAGGGGAGTAATTATAATTTATTATGTAAAATATATTACTTAAAATGATTGTTTTACAAGAAAGATTCAAATTTTGAAGACTTGGTAAAATTATAAATTGTTAAACTATAAATGTGATCACTACTAACTAGGGATCGTATTTTGAATCAATTGCTTGCTATAAAAATAATGTGTCACTAGACCGCTGTGAATATTTTATCTTAAATACTTACTAACATTAATTTTTTTAGAATTATCCTAAACTCAAACTAAATAAAAAATTGGGAAGATGGTATAACAATTAGTTTTCTCACTTCATATCTTTAATTTGACCAAAATATTACATACATTACTTTGAGACTTGAGCTTACTAGCATCACTACGACTAACTATTAACTTAGAGATTCTGATCCTAATCAATATAATGTGTTATTCCAAAGATGGAATCTTGTTCCTCATCAATTAGCAATATGTGCAATGAATTACATACAATAGAGTGCTACGGTTGTATCATTGATATGTATATTAATTTGAACACTAACTAAAAGAAAACAGCTATAGTAAAGTATGGGCCTTAAATTAAGGTTAGGCCCAGAGCATGCTTTTTCTATAATATATGTGCTTTAGGCTAAAAAGAAGTGCACAAATAGTGTAAAGAGTCAACGTATAGGAGAGGACGATCATTCCCTCCACAAACATCTGAGCAATGAGTGATCTTAATTTCCTAATACACAAACTGAAGAGTTTTCACTTTCCACTCCATTTGACTCTTTTTTTTTTGTTGACTAAAGTAAGCTTTAGTAGCTTCTTTTAAAATTGATTTGCGGATGATCAATTCTTACCAAAGACATTGATTGACAAGTAAAAATAGTAATAGCTAGCTTTATTAAGGGCTGAATTGGCCGAGGAAGGACAGTGAGTTTACCAATATTTTTAGCTTTAATTTAATTATTTCTCTTCAGCTAATATTATATAGATCAGGAAATTAAAGACAATTTATTAGTGTTAATTATCATTTGAGAACCTAATTAAGGTCAAAAGAAAGTTGTGGATCTTGATCTTGAACGAAAAATAACCAAAGGTTTTCATTATGCTTTTTTTTCTTATAAAAGCAACTTTTGATTATGTCTAGCATATGTTAAATGGTTAATTGAAGTCACGATCGAGAAAGTTTGGTTAGACAACACTTGAATAATTTGTGTGCTATTGGCTCCTTAATTAGACACTAATAAATTAATTAAGACTCATTCACGATATACAAGTGAAAATATAACGTGCATTATATTGATGTGTAGATCAAACATATAAATTAAATGTTACTTTATTTTTTTTGGTATTTATTTGCTTAATAATTCTGGAACGCATCGTTAATTCATATATATTGACTTAACTTAGGAAAATAATTAAATTTAGTTAATTTTGCGGTGTTAACAGACATCTGCCTAAATTTAATTAATTTCTCTAAGTTAAATATTACACTACAACACATTAAGCAAAATTGTAATTATTCGAGAAACATTGAAGTTCATATTCCCATAAAGAATTGTTAGGTACAGAAAATGATTATGTACAAACTTCATATAAGGAGTTATTTAGGGTTTGTTTATTTATACTGTTCTTATAAATTGTTTTATTTAAAAAAGCAAAATCCTGTTTTATTCCTATTTTTAAAATATAAATATTATTTTTCATATTAATTTAAAATTTTAATTTTAATTTTATAATAATGAAAAGATTTTATTGATAATTAAAAAAATTCGATCATTGACTAAATATAGTAGTTAAGAAGAAAAAATATTGAAAGATATGTTCAATGTAAAATAAGTCATATGATACATTGACAACCGGAAAAAATTAGAAAAATCCCCGTATAAATTATAATTTAAAATTAATATATTAAAATTGATATATATTTGATATAAAATTCGTAATTTAAAAATAAACAACATGCAAACCCCTCAAAAGCATGATTTTCAACATCCATATTTAGTTAATCCACTTCGCAAGTACAAGATTAATCCACAGTATTTGTATGTTGCAATTGTGTATGCACAAGTACTTGTACATATGCATACGTTCTTCATTCAGGGACCCGGATTCCTTGCAATCAGTTTTCCCTTGCATTATGTCGTCAACAAATCCAGATCATCCGATGTAGATCGGACGGTTCGGATTCACTGACTGCAGTGAAGTCAATTGTAAGGAATCAAATTCTTCATTCAGCCATGGCTCAGGCTGACCCTTAGCTCTTTGATTCAATATTTGAACAAACTTAAAGTTGATCAATTGAATACGAAAATCAAGCAGCCATTTGTCACAAACTTAAAGTTGATCAATTGAATACGAAAATCAAGCAGCCATTTGTCACGTTTAGGGCCTGTTTGGTTTACGAAAACATTTCATGTTCTCATTCCCTGTTTTCACTCTGTTTCCTGTTTTCTGAAATTTTGCAAAGGAAAAACTGGAAATGCTGGAAACAGCAAATTTTTGTTTCCAGCATTTCAAGTTTTTCCTTTGTAAAATTTCAGAAAACAGAAAATAAGAAATGGAAACAGGAAATGAAAATGCAAACCAAACACACCCTATTCACCTATTCTTCTATCCCAAATTTTGCGCAATATCCTAAAGACAATTCTCTTGAAGGGTCAACACAAAACATGACCACTTGTCTAACTCTGACCAGCTTCATATATATGATGTGGCGATAGAGATTGAACAATGACAAATAGGAAATGAATATGAGCTTCATACAAATTTTAAGAAACTATATGTTGAATTGGGTGGAAACTAGAATGATAAATGTAAGAGATATATGTAATTTATAGAACCAATAAATACAATAATTTATACCATATATGCTTTTTTTTAATATCTCCTTATTACATTACCTATCAAATCTCACAATATCTCTCTTAATGTTATATGGTATATTATATTTGTACAAATATCATTTTTCTGAATATAAATATAAATGTAAAAAGTGAATATGAATATTTTTGAAAATAAATAATAATATAAAAGTGGTTGAGGCATAGTGATCGAAGAGGTGGTGGACGCGGTTAAGTAACCCACTAGCTAGCGACCATAGCTTCCAATCAGAAGAATTATACAGTGAAAAGAAGGCACCGAATTATTCAAGTTATTTAGGAAATTTCCATTGATGTTTTCAAGCAAGAGCGAAAAGACAAATTAAATAACTCTACCAAGGAAATAGAATTTTTACTATCGTTGATAGTGACCCATATTGTTGTTGAAAGATCCACATAAAAATATATTATTTTTCTAACACTTAATTATTGAATTTATAATGTTGTATTGTAAATATTTTTATTAATTTATTCTTTCACGCTTCATTTGAATTCTTGTAATAATATTTTTTAAATGAATTAATTTACAGTTTACAATTACAAATATCTTTAAAAAACTTCTATAAGACTTGAACAATAGTTAAAGGAAAACTATATATCTTCTATTTTTGTTATGAAAAAAATTGTTGCATTGCTACTTATTCATTGAAATGTACAACTAGTTTGAGGGGGAGTAGTGCTTGAGGAATTTTGAGACAGAGACCATCAGAAGAATAAAGAAGAAATAAAAACTCAACATTGTTTGAACTTACTAGGTGTCCCTAATTGATTTACAAACACTAATAAAATTTGTTTAAGATGGTGGTTTTACAAAATCAAGTTTTAAGTTTCGACTCTTAGAAGAATCATCATTTTGTAGAGAGTTTAATCTGGTTAATTAACACTGAGAACAGTCAAAGGCTAATTATAAAATTTAAGGGTTCAAAATTAAATTTTGAGAGAATTATCGGTGTTCAAATGGACTGATTGATGCAAAGAAATCTGTATACATTGACCCAATATGGATAGGGGTGGCAAGGTCAGGCCGCTTGACCTACAACTTAGCCTAGATCAGGTCAGGTCAGGTCAGGCCAATTTATTAAATAGATTAGGTCAAGGCTTTTTCAAAAGCCTATAGCAAAATAGGTCATGATTCAGACCATCCAAAAAATCTTCGGAGTCTATCAGGCTAGTCTATTTAACTAAATATAAACAAAATATTAGTATTTTTATATTGTTATTATTATAAATATTTTTATTATATTGTCTTATAATTATATACTTATTAGTCAGTGTAAATATATAAGTATGTTGTCTTACTTAAAAAATTTGGATATGAGATGGATTATAAATAAATGGATTGATTTATTATCCCAATATATGGACATAAATAAATATGAATATAAAATGACAAATTACATGTTATGTCTATCATTATCAAAAACAAAGAGTTGGGAAATGAAATATACCTTAAAGGCATAATGTGTCAAGATATGTATGCATCATGTATTAGTAAAATTTCTTTTCATAAATTTGTAATATTTAATATCATTGTATATCGATGTACAACGAAAGCCAAGTTACCAATATAAATTCAATTTAATATATAATAAAAAATAAAAGAAAAGTAGTAGGTATAACATGATTGTACTACATCCTAAAAGTAAAGAACATCTACTTGATGTCAAGCCTTGATAGTTGTTGAAACAAATTACATGTTAGGGAAGTATTTTAATAAAGAAAAGTGTGTTTAAGGTTTTAATTATAATGAAAGTAATACCCAAAATAACTAAAAATCTTCTAATAATTTGTCTTTTTTACAATAATTTTATATATCAAGTTGAATTAAATAATTATTATATATATATATAGTTTCTAAAAAATTACTTATTCATGATCAATATTTTTTTCTTAAATTTAATTTTTACCATCTCTGTGTATTTATTTATTTACTTTTACATTATGCTTTTGACATTAAGATGGTTGCACTTGAATTAAACTAGTATAAAAGGTTAGCTAAATTAAAACAATTAATAGTATAAATAATAATTACTGCTTGAAGACTAAGACTAATTAAAAGTAGGTGGCGCGAAAATAACCGGCCCTACTTCTCCCTCCATTTTCAACCGAAACCGTTTTCTCATATTTCTATTTAATTATTATTTTATTTAGTAATTTTTTTTCTTATGAAAACTCTTTTTCGGGTATTACAAAATCACCGATATTTTCCCTCTTTTAATTGTCACCCTTTACCGTTCCCTCTCTCTGCTTCAAAATCACAAAAACAGCTCTCGCCGGAAAAACCAGTCTCCGACGACCGTCCGGTGACCGGTTTCCTCGTTCGACTCTGAATTCTCCCTTGGAGGATGAAGGAGTAACCTCTCATTTATTTAAGCTTCGAGTTTCGAAGTCGCTTAGGTGCGAAATTTCTCATAATTGAAAACATTAAGTTCCGGTTAATTTCCTTTTTTCCGATTTTGTTTTATTCAATTTTGTTCGATCTGGATCACTTCGTTTATTATCACATTGTGCGTGGATTACCTTCGCTTTCGGTGCTGATAAAGTTTTCTGCGGTTAATTTTGTTTTTCCTGTGGTTGATTTTTGATTTATATCCACAATAAGTTTAAATTCGAAATAAAGTTTGCTTAGTTTCTTGATTGAACGAAAGGATTTAGAAAAAGGTTCAATGAACTAGTAGTAGCGTTTTGTATTGTTTCTGTGAGATTCATTACATCAACAGTGAAACACTGAACGTGTTTTCAGTAAGAGGGACACGAACCTGTCCTTCCATCCAGACATCTGTCACGGATCCCTCTTCACAACCGTTTGTTTCTTTCTGAATTTTCCGGGAAAAGTTTTTCCGTTTTTCTTTTTATTCTCTCTCTTGGATTTCATCGACATTCGTTCATATGAATCTGCAAACCTAATTGGAGAGGTCAAAAACGAAATTACTATTCTATGCTTATTATTATAGTCATTATGTTATTTTATTTCATTTTTATATTTTTTGTTGTAAGAAACGATGTCTCTGAAGTCTGAATCGTTTGCTTGTTTTTTACCCCGTTAATTATATTTCTATTTGCGAATCATGTGTTAGTTTTATAGGGATGGACCACCATTACCTCCTGTGACTTCCAACCTTCGATTAAATTAAGAAAATTATAATAATTGTGCACGGCATACAAAACAAAAAACATAGTTTAGTGAAACTCATGAATAAACAGTTAATATTATACTATGGTAATAACTGGTAATTAGTAGTATCAATGATGTGGTAGTTCATCTTAGGAAAACCTACAATATTAATTTAAGTGAAGGAAGTGTTTGTTGCTTTAGGGAAAGAGAGTGCTGTCCAGTAGATAGTTTTGGTAATTCTCATTGAGTACCCTTTGATGAAAAGCGGTTGTTGAGAGAGAAGAAGAAATAGAAGATAGTGCGTTTTATGTGGAGTGAATCCATTGCCAGCACAGCACAGCACACACACCTCCTGAACATGGCACTCCCGTGAGAGAAACAAAAGAAGGGCAAATTTTTAAGCCTGTGCCTTACCCTACGCACTTCCTCTCTCTTATCCTACGCCATCCATTATCTAAGTTCACCCCCCAGTACCCCAATTTCCAAGGGGACCCTCCTTCCCCTGCACTTTGAATCCTTCGTTTTATTCAGTTAAACAACAACCGTCGTCTAATGATAATAAACATTAAATGCACGTCGAGACAGTTTCAGCGAGTTTTTCTCACCCATTACGCCAAATGTTGTTTGCCCTCTCTGTGTTCTTGTTGCCGTGTCCTGATCTGGTTGGATTTGGGCTTTATTTGATGAGAAAAACATACCCACTTGTGTTTATGGGGTGTGACTGTCAAATTCGTTCTCCAACAGATCTGAGTCTCTGTAAAGATGTGCGCTTTTTTTCCATTTGTTTTTACCCCTTTTCCTTTTTGATGGGCTTAATTCTATTTTTTTTTCCTTTTTCTTTCTTCTTTTCCTTTTGTATCTGACTCTTAAGCTGTGTGCATTTGTGACAGATTAACTGCACATAAAAGGATCTCCTTTCTAGATAATTTGGTGCTGTTCATTTATTCCGTTGAATGCGGGACACATGATTGCCAAGACTGCTGAATCTGGTTTTGTTTGATGAAAGTTTCTATCAATGTTGTCAAATTGGGATAGAGTGGATGGATGTATGTGAATCAGAGCAAGCATCACGGAAGCAAAAGGCTGTGGCCACCTCAAGAACACCTTTGGTTCTGGCGGAAAAGAACAATGCAGCCACAACCCGGCGCTCTCGAACTAGGGAAGTTAGTTCTCGGTACAAGTCACCTACTCCTCCTGCTTCCCCATCTGCTCGTCGTAGATGCCCTTCACCAACACCAAGCCTCACAAGAACAACACCTACTACATCCTCCCACTTGTTACCAAAGAGAGCTCAATCGGCAGAAAGGAAAAGGCCTTCAACCCCTCCTTCCCCACCACCACCAAGACCTTCTACACCTATCAAAGACTCATCTGTTGATGGGAAGCTGTCATCCAGAAGGATAGCAGGCAGCCGTTTGCCGGAAAGTCTATGGCCTTCCACAATGCGAAGTTTGAGTGTTTCTTTCCAGTCAGATAGCATTTCCATACCTGTTAGCAAGAAAGAGAAGCCAGTTACTAGTTGTTCTGATCGTACTCTGCGGCCGGCTTCAAATGTGGCACATAAGCAGGCTGAAACTCCAACCATAAGAAAGGCTACGCCAGAGAGAAAGAGGAGTCCCCTTAAAGGGAAGAATGCTTCTGATCAGTCTGAAAATTCTAAACCAGTTGATAGCTTGTCTTCTCGATTAATAGATCAGCACCGGTGGCCGAGTAGAATAGGTGGGAAGTTATCTTCTAGCGCATTAAACAGAAGTGTTGATTGTGCTGATATCAGAAAGTTGAACACTTCAGTTCCAGGAACTGGAGTTTCTTCACTGAGAAGATTGTCTTTATCAGAGGAAGCAAGTAAACCCTTGCAAAGGGCTTCTAGTGATACTGTGAGATTATTATCGCTTGTTGGAAGTGGCAGAAGAGGAAGTGAGGTGAAATCAGTTGATGACTCTTCGCTACACCTACACGAATTAAGACCTCACAAATCTTGTGCTGCAACTCCATCGGATAAAGCAGGATTAGCCATTGCTGGAGTCAGATCTCAGTCCTTGTCAGCTCCAGGATCACGTCTTCCCTCACCTAGCAGGACCTCAGTGCTCTCCTCTCCTAGTTCAAGAGGTGTCAGTCCATCTAGGTCAAGGCCATCAACTCCTCCTGGTAGAGGGGTTAGTCCATCTCGAATAAGACCCACTGATTCATCCATTCCGTCCAACAATTCAATTTCAGTGCTCAGCTTTATTGCTGATTTTAAAAAAGGGAAAAAGGGTGCAGCCTACATAGAAGATGCTCACCAGTTAAGACTTATTTACAACAGATACTTGCAATGGAGGTTCGCCAATGCGAGAGCTGAGGCTGTACTATACATCCAAAATGCAATTATGGAGGTAGCACACTATTTCTGACTATCTTTGGCAACCTTAGCAAACTCTTCTAATGTAGTCGTTCGGCTATGTATTTGATTGCATATATCAAACTTTTTGCCTAATTTGTTTTTACAATAACTTGTTCAATGGTGCAGAAAAATCTATATAATGTATGGATCACGACTTTGTCCCTCTGGGAGTCTGTTATTAGTAAGAGGATTAATCTTCAGCAGCTGAAGCTCGAGCTTAAGCTGAATTCTGTTTTGAATGATCAAGTAAGGTTTCTCTCGTTACTGGAATTTATTATTTATATGCAAGCTTTTATTGTTGAGGATACATTTTAGTTACTTTTTTCTTTTTCATTCCTTATAGGAGAATTTAACTTGAGATAGGCATTGACAAGTTTATAAGTGATGCATATATATACACAACAAGAACCAGGCCCTGTATATTGAAAAGTTGGTTTTCTTAGTTTCTGATTGTAGGTGGTTATGCATATTATAGTTTATTTTAAGTTATTTCTTAAAAAAATAAAAGCTTATTGGTTTCTGTTTGTTGAAGTTGGACTTTTGGAAGAAGGAATATGGACAGATAGAACATCTTGACATAGGTCTTAGGGGGAAAACATTTTTTTGATATAGATACTGGTATTTTGTGAAATCTTCTACAAAGTTAAGGTTCTAATTTCATTTGCTATTAGTGTGTGATACTATTTTCTTTCCTTCTTTAATTGTTTCAAATTTCAACTCTTAGTGATGCATTTTTTTGTAATGTGGGCCTTTTACAATGACTTAAGCAGATGACCTACCTTGATGATTGGGCTGTACTCGAAAGAGATCATGTTGATGCTCTATCTGGGGCAGTGGAAGACTTGGAGGCGGACACTCTTCGTCTTCCTGTAATTGGAGGAGCAACGGTGTGTATGGTGGTAGGGTAGGGTGTCTTTTTTATTTTATAACTGGAGATAACTGGAGAAGACACTGACTTCATTACTATGTTTACACTTTTACAGGCAGATATTGAGCATTTGAAGGTTGCTATCTGTCAAGCTGTTGACGTGATGCAAGCAATGGGATCTACAATCTGCTCTTTGCTCTCACGGGTGAACTGATTGTCCTCTACCAAATTTCTATAGTATATATTAACATTGATGAGGATAAATAACAAATTAAGGTTTTCAATAATTCACATCATCACCTATCCAGCCACTTTGTATGCCAATGTATTCACATCAAACTTGTCATTTTCACTAGCCACATGCTTATCTTTTTCTGACATTCTGATTTCCATGCTTTTTTTTTTCTAAAAACAATTAGATTGATTTGTAAAGGGCCTTCCATTCAATTTATTTATCTGTGTCATATCACATGGTCTATTCTTTGTTCTGACACCATGTTATTTTTGTGCATGATAGGTAGAGGGCATGAATCATTTAATTTCTGAAGTTGCTGTTGTAGCAGCCCAGGAAAAAGCCATGCTTGATGAATGTGAAATGCTACTGGCTTCAGTAGCAGCTACACAGGTGAGAATCATAATAAGTTGTTTAAGAACATGAACCCAGCAAATATCTCAAGCTTATATTGCCTATGAACATAAATTAGTAGGAAATAAATTCCACTTTCATGCAGTTATCACAGTGTACATTGAATAATTAAAATTTTATCTGCTTTGTGTTATATATTGTAAGGATTCAACTTTTAAGGTCAATCTGAATTTGAGAATCATACTAATGTACTCTAGATCTAGGTCATCGAGATCCTAAATCCTAAACCCTCGTTTGATTGTAAACTAGTGTCATTACCAGATTATGCTAATGTTTTCAATATATTAGCACCTTTCTTTTTGGCCAGTCTTTCTTTGATGGTGTCAGCAGGGTATTATAAGGATAGTGAGAATTCCTATTATGGAGTTTTACTGCCTCATTCATTCTTCATAGAAATAAACATGTCCTGTTTTCAGTCAAAAGCATTGATAATCTGTACATTAGACAACCATATCCCTAAATGGATAAACCCTCCAAAGGATAAAAGTGAAAGACAAAGACTGAATAGTAATGATGTAGGGTAAAATTTAGTGTATTGCTGAATCCAAGGTATACAAATATATATACTGAGTAATGACTCATGTGGATAAGACCAGATGTAAAAACTAAAAATACAGACAACAGCCTATATACAACTCAGATTATTCTAGATACAAGCAGATATTTACAGCAGACTATTCTAAGATCATGAGCTCAAGATGATTAACTCTATTCCCCTTCGATCCACTCAGCTTTATCTCATCTGATTCTGTCATGAAATTTAGGACAGGACAGGGATGTTTTTCTGTTTAGGAATGCTTACTGTGAAGTAGCCGATATGATTCCAATGTGAAATATCTAAAGTTCTTGAATGGACAGTTTGGTACTTTTTTATAACGACTGGCATCCTTTTAAAACGGACGTGACCAGTCCCACAAAGTAGGACAGTTTGAAAGGACATGTATGTCTGTGAAATTGTTCTTCAATTGATGCATAAATAGAATAGAATGCATTGCTTCAACATCTCCATCATCCTTATGTTAGTTTCTAATGAGTTTTGGCAAAAACAGGTAGAGGAAAGTAGCCTTCGGACACATCTAATGCAAATCAAGCAAGCTTTGGGGATAAGAAAGTAGCCAATTTCGGAAATTTAAATACGCACGAACCTGACCTGCAGCCATAACAAATAATAACTTATATCTTGCTGCTTCAGCCATAGTATCGATATCTAATATCTTTCAGGTTCTTTACCATTGTAAATTTTCGAATAGGTTTTTTTCCTGTTAAATATGCTGAAATCGATATTGTTTTATTACCCATATTTTTTCTTTCTGCTTCTTCTTTTTCCCCATTAATAGAGGCAGGAGGCTTCTACTTGTAATTTTGTACCAAGCAAAGGAAAAGAAAATGTAAAGCAATGGAGCAAAATATTGACAGTGACACTCATCCTAATTTACACCTTGCTTTTATCATACTTACTAATGACATTGTGATTTTGACAGAAGTTTCTCAGTATGGCTAAGGTTATATATATAGATAGACTTATTGCAAGTAATCTGAATAATATTGTTAAGAGAAACAGAATGACTATATTCAAATTAATTTTGGATTATTATTCACAACTCAAATATGAAAAAGATACATAAGATATACCCACAAAGCCCGGCAACGTTGAATTTGCTCTGCATAATACCCCGTGATTCTTATATCATTAACAAATTAGAAACATAGAAAACATGTTTTGAAGCTTTTGCTCGCGGTTTTACACCCATGAAAAGATAACAATTTCCATTAGCACTTCCAGTAACATAAAACCCCAATGAAACGAATAAGAGGGAAAAGCAAAGAAAAGAAAAAAAAAACAAATGAAAAAGAATTTGCTGCATTAAAGAGCTTTTGCAAGGAATAGGTCAGTTGATACTAGAGTGGAAGATTGTTGAAAATAAAAGATATGAAGAAGTGTGTCATTCACCAATATATGATTAGGGAAAATTAATGTGTGATCTCTTTTATATGATTCCATATCGAATAAAATTTTTCTCTGGGCATACTTTACATTTGAAGGACCCATCATTTTGAAACTTATTGTATGTGAAATGCTGAGAAATTATGTTAAGTTGTATACAAAATTATGTAAGAATATATACTTGCATGCTTATATGTCTAGCAATGTATCATGAGAAATGTTATTTGTAGATTGAAAATGTATAATAACTTATAATATAATGAAAAAGAAAGAGAAAGAGAGATAAGTGTGTGATGGGATTGAGAAGGATAGAGAGAAAAAATGTCTTGCTAAATTGTTGTATGATTTGGCTGTATGGATAATTATTCTATGCAACATATATGGTTAATACATACTTAGTGCAAATATGTGTAATATTTATTTTTTGGTCCAAATAAAGTATGTGTAATAAAAATTTGAGTAAATAATCATTTTTGTCTGTGAAAGTGTAGCGTCGGTCACTTTAGTCCCTAAAGATAGAAACTCATTATTAAGTCCTTGAAACAGTTTATCGTCTGTCACTTTAGTCCCTATGTCATCCTCACTTACTTAACAATGTTAATTTTGTTGATATGGCACGTTAAGTGCCAACTAGGTTGCTTATGTGACCTACCTTAAGCACCCACTTTCTCTCCAAGGGCTAAAATGAAGTATTTACTCCATCTCCAGGGACTAAAATGAATAAAATTGAAGAAATAGTTTTTATTATAGAGATATTTAAAATTTAACATTTTTAAACTTTTAAAATTATTTAATTAATAGAAAAATTTGTCAAAACAATTTATGTCATATATTATTTTTTACATTCATTTATATTTTGTTCTAATTTTGAAATTAGGTTAAAAGTTATCCCATGCATGTTTAAAATATTTGAAACTAGATTTACATTTTAATGAAATATAAAAAAAATTAAAAATTATTAAAAATTAATTTAATTGATAAAAATTATTTGAATGGTAAAAAAATAAATTAAAATAAATGTTAAAGGAGAGTATTATTTTGTACCAAAATAAAAGGATGTGTATAAAAATGTCTATAGTATAGAAATTAATAAGAAAAGAGGAGTATAAATATTTTTATAAAAAGTATATGTAAATGAAATTAGCGCTTATATTAGAAAAGGTCATGTATCATGTTGGTTTACAATTGAAGAAAAAAAATTATATAAATGAAAGTTTAGAAAATCTAAATAAAGAAAGAAATATAACAAACCTCTAGCTATATTGTTTTACCTTGAAACTAGAAAACCTTAAATAAGTTATCTTAAACTAAAAAACAATTCATTTTTGCAACCAAAGAAATTAAATCCATACACTATGAACTCCATATATAGTTTTAGCTTTCCTTACACAAGATGGTTGAAACAAATTAACTATTCTTCTTCCAATAAAGTATCACAAATTAGGTATTTCTCTTGTTCTGTGTGTTTTATAAATTCCAACATCAATCACCTATTCACGGAAGAAATAACATTAAAAACAAAATTAGAAACAAGGAATATGGCCTCAAAAACTAGAAGTTCTACCATTCAAGTGTCTCTCATAGTAGCTTTTCTCATCGCCAATGTTGTTTTATCTGATGATAGTGTACCAATTCCTGCTGACAAGTCCCAATTGGAAACTTGGTTTAAAAGCAACATGGCGCCTTTAGGTCAAAGAAAAAACAGCTTGGACCCTGCACTTGTGGCTGCAGAGGACGATGCTAAGGTTGTGAAGGTCATGCAAGATGGCTCTGGGGATTTCAAGACCATCACTGATGCCATCGATAACATACCTAATGGGAACACCAAGCGTGTGATTGTGTATATTGGTGGTGCAAATTATAATGAGAAAATCAAAATTGAAAGGACAAAACCTTTTGTCACCTTGTATGGGGAACCAGAGAACATGCCAAACTTGACGTATGGGGGCACTGCACAACAATATGGCACTGTTGACAGTGCAACTTTGATTGTCGAATCAGATTACTTTGTGGCCGCCAACATCATAATCTCGGTTTGTATACTATCTACCATAAAAATCTCATCAATTAAAAATAAAATCCAAATGTTATATAATTTAAGTTTGGCCTTTTTCTTATGATTATTTGCGTTTTATGCTATGAATTTGATGGCATAGAATTCTGCACCAAGACCTGATGGAAAAAGGCAAGGAGCTCAAGCGGTTGCATTGAGGATTTCTGGTGACAAAGCAACATTTTATAATTGCAAGCTACTTGGATTCCAAGACACTGTTTGTGATGATAAGAATAGACATTTTTTCAAAAATTGCTTAATTCAAGGCACAGTGGATTTTATTTTTGGAAGTGGGAAGTCACTATATTTGGTAATTATAATTTCGCGAACTGCAATATTTGTATATTTTAAAGTGGAAAGTGTTTCAATGAACTTTTGATATATTAAAAGAATTAATGTGATTGTAACAAGTATTGTGGATTTTTTTTTATGTTGCAGAACACTGAATTGAGAGCGCTTAGCGATAGTGGGATGACTGTGATAGTGGCACAAGCAAGAAAAAGTGAGACAGAGGATAATGTCTACTCATTTGTGCATTGCAGTATTACTGGAACTGGAACTGGCACTTTCTTGGGTAGAGCGTGGATGTCTCATTCCAAAGTGATATTTGCTTACACAACTATGAGCAGTATTGTGAATCCAGCAGGGTGGAGTAACAACAGACACCCTGAATATGACAGGTAACTTGCTAATTCAATTTTGTATGAGTAATGACTCTTTTACAACTTAGAATTTATAACTACATAATGAACATATATAAAGCTCCATGAATTACATATGAATGTATATTTAAGTTGCACAATCCATATAAATAGCAATTTTTTTATCCAACATTTCACATTGTTATATAGTAATAGAGAAATTCAATACCAATGCATGAACTTAAAGTGCTTAAGATGTGATATTGTCCACAGTACTATGTATTTTGGAGAGTACCAGAATGAAGGACCGGGTGCAGATCCCAAAGTGCGTGCCTCTTTCACAAAGCAACTAAGTGATGCAAAGGTCAAATCTTTCATAACTCTTGAAATGATTGAAGGCTCTAAATGGTTACTTCCTCCTCCAACTCCCAAAGTCTAATTAATTATCACATTCTTCTATATGATCTAAAGAATGGCCATGGACCCATGTTTGAGTGAGCGGTGAGATGGGAAAAGAAAAATCCTATTAAACACTCAAGTACTTAAGTTGTTGATGTTTCTTGTAATTTCTTGTCGTAGTTTTAATGTTACAATATTAAATTAGGTCATTGTAATAAAGTTTAGATTGTGAAATACATATGTGATGCATTTCAGGCATTCGAACACATTGTCATAACATGCTTTAAAGGAATAATAAAAAGCTTATGATTTTAGGTACCTTTAAAATACGAAACGATCAATATATATATATATATATATATATATAATCCATAATGTATTGTTTTTTATTTGATGTAAAATAAAATAATTAAATTGTAATGGGAATATTTTATTCATATATAATTGACAATAGATGCATAAATTTTTATAATAAATACTATAAGTTTAAATTGAAATAAAAAATCTTACATGAAATTCACCTTAAAATAATAATAAAATAAGAGGAGGAAGTTCTTATTGAAACTCGTGAAGCTTGTGAAGACTAATTGTAACTTATGGAGAAGATAAATGCATTTGACTTTTTTGATTCATTCTATTTTTTTTCCAGCTAGAAATTCTTCTACAGAAGTGCGTCTAAATTGCCCCATTATAATGTTGAAGATTATAAAAATGAGTAAAGAAATTAACCATGACTCTAAAAAAGGAGGTGAATGCAGATTTCTAAAATGTGGCGTGATGCAAAATCAAATGATTTCATGAATTAGGGAAAAAGAATTAGATGTATAAAATAATTATGAGGGTAATTACAAAATTTGTATTTGGGTTTTATCAAGCAAACGTTTTCATGGAAAAATCCCAGCACAAAGAATAGCTATTGTGTTCGATTTTCTTATACACATAATGAAAATGGGAATTCTATTACATATATTTCAAATTGTTCTCCTCTATGGAGTTACTATCCACACAACTTGTTCTGGACCGACTTTAGGCTTGGCTGGCACCGACGTCGGAAAGCCAAATTCCGACTACAAGACAAGATGGAGGTGATGACTAAAATCGACCTCGACCAACCGAGGTCTGACTTGGTGTAATTAAAGTATGCACCCTAATCTCAGGGTCTCAATATTTAAAAGCATATCTGATTGTTAAGCTCCTATCCGAGGACAGCTTAAATCTCAGACCGTGGAAGCCGGTAAACACCTAGCGCGTGGCATGCATCTCGGACGGGCGCGTGGAGACTTCGGATAATTCTGTTACAACATATAACAGCTTTCCCTACCAATATTTGCCTATATAAACCTTGCTCCGGAAATAACCAAGTACGCTTTCATTCACATTACTGAAACGTTGTCGAAATATACACTTACTTAGTTAGTTCAGTGTCAAAGTCCCTGCAGGTACACCACCGTCGTCCTCCTCCGTGGAACCACCGTAGAAGCTCGTCGAAAATCACCTTTGCAGAATTCAACATAGACACAACCATCATAAGAAAATAAGGTATTACCAAAGGCCAAAAGTTATCGATAACGATTAAATATCATCGGTAATTTGTCATTATCGACATTAAATTAACGACCATGTGGTTTTAAAAAATTTGTAGAAGAGAAAATAACCAAAGTTGTAAAAACTAGACCAGACTAGTCGGTCTAATTAGTTGGACCAAAAACCGGGCCCATGGTCTGGTCAAGTATTTTTGGGTCGTTTTTGTGCTTGAACTGATATTGAACTAGTTGAACCGATGTGAACAAATCAAGAATCGGTCAAATAAAGTAGTCAACCCGATTTGTTGTTGAGACTTGAGAATTGTAAAAATTCTTGAAATTGCTTCAATGAGGTTTGAACACGACAACGTGAAAGCATCACCTGCACAGCTACGCTCCAACCACTAAACTAATGTAGCTTCTTAGTAAAGTTACTATCAATTTTATTATATATACTATATTGTTTGTCTAGCCATAAATTCAACATATAAAATCACAACTCTTAAAACTGCTCAACCAAGTTTAGCCAATGAAAGGTGCACATTAAAACCATTGCACCACTACCATTAACTACTACTAACATACCTATTTTAATACACACACACACACACATCTATTTATTTTATAAATACATATATTTTATTAATATGTTTTCGGTTTAACGCAGTTCAACTAGTGACTCACTGGTTGAACCATTAACCCAATACCTTGACTGAGTTGATGACCAGTTCAAGTTTTATAACACTAGTAATAACTAGTGATAGCTAGGACTTCGATAATGGTGTAGCATAGTGTTACGACATAACTGGCAGTCAAATTATAGGTAATGTTGCCAACAGTCTTGCCATCAATAATAAAATTACAAATTATCGACAACCTGATACTAATAGTAATGAATAACTTAATTTTAAAAATATTTTTTCTACTTTTGTTTTTTTATTAATTAATAACCATAATTTTTATTTACTTTGTTTTATTTTTTAGATGTTAGGTTAATTTTTTAAATTTTAATAAAACAATTATAAATTGACAGTGACACTCATCCTAATTTACACCTTGCTTTTATCATACTTACTAATGACATTGTGATTTTGACAAAAGTTTCTCAGTATGGCTAAGGTTATATATATAGATAGGCTTATTGCAAGTGATCTGAATAATATTGTTAAGAGGAACAAAATGACTATATTTAGATTAATTTTGGATTATTATTCACAACTCAAATATGAAAAAGATACATAAGATATACCCACAAAGCCCGACAACGTTGAATTTGCTCTGCACAATACCCCGTGATTCTTATATCATTAACAAATTAGAAACATAGAAAACATGTTTTGAAGCTTTTGCTCGCGGTTTTACACCCATGAAAAGATAACAATTTCCATTAGCACTTCCAGTAACATCAAAACCCCAATGAAACGAATAAGAGGGAAAAGCAAAGATAAGAAAAAAAAACAAGTGAAAAAGAATTCGCTGCATTAAAGAGCTTTTGCAAGGAACAAGTCAGTTGATACTAGAGTGGAAGATTGTTGAAAATAAAAGATATGAAGAAGTGTGCCATTCACCAATATATGATTAGGAAAAATTAATGGCTGATCTCTTTTATATGATTCCATATCGAATAAAATTTTTCTCTGGGCATACTTTACATTTGAAGGACACATCATTTTGAAACTTATTGTATGTGAAATGCTGAGAAATTATGTTAAGTTGTATGCAAAATTATGTAAGAATATATACTTGCATGCTTATATGTCTAGCAATGTATCATGAGAAATTTTATTTGTAGATTGAAAATGTATAATAACTTATAATATAATGAAAAAGAAAGAGAAAGAGAGATAAGTGTGTGATGGGATTGAGAAGGATAGAGAGAAAAAATGTCTTGCTAAATTGTTGTATGATTTGGTTGTATGGATAATTATTCTATGTAACATATATGGTTAATACATACTTAGTGCAAATATGTGTAATATTTATTTTTTGGTCCAAATAAAGTATGAGTAATAAAAAATTGAGTAAATAATCATTTTTGTCTGTGAAAGTGTAGGCGTCCGTCACTTTAGTTCCTAAAAATAGAAAACTCATTATTAAGTCTTTGAAACTGTTTATCGTCTGTCGCTTTAGTCCCTATGCCATCCTCACTTACTTAACAATGTTAATTTTGTTGATATGGCACGTTAAGTGCCAACTGGGTTGCTTATGTGACCTACCTTAAGCACCCACTTTCTCTCCAAGGGCTAAAATGAAGTATTTACTCCATCTCCAGGACTAAAATGAATAAAATTGAAGAAATAGCTTTTATTATAGAGATATTTAAAATTTAAAATTTTTAAACTCTTAATACTATTTAATTAATAGAAAACTTTGTCAAAACAATTTATGTCATATATTATTTTTTACATTCATTTATATTTTGTTCTAATTTTGAAATTAGGTTAAAAGTTATCCCATGCATGTTTAAAATATTTGAAACTAGATTTACATTTTAATGAAATATAAAAAAATTAAAACTTATTAAAAATTAATTTAATTGATAAAAATTATTTGAATGGTAAAAAAATAAAATAAAATAAATATTAAAGGAGGGTATTTATTTTGTACCAAAATAAAAGGATGTGTATAAAAATGTCTATAGTATAGAAATTAATAAGAAAAGAGGAATATAAATATTTTTATAAAAAGTATATGTAAATGAAATTAGCGCTTATATTAGAAAAGGTCAATGTATCATGTTGGTTTACAGTTGAAGAAAAAAATTATATAAATGAAAGTTTAGAAAATCTAAATAAAGAAAGAAATATAACAAACCTCTAGTTATATTGTTTTACCTTGAAACTAGAAAACCTTAAATAAGTTATCTTAAACTAAAAAACAATTCATTTTTGCAACCAAAGAAATTAAATCCATACACTATGAACTCCATATATAGTTTTAGCTTTCCTTACACAAGATGGTTGAAACAAATTAACTATTCTTCTTCCAATAAAGTATCACAAATTACGTATTTCTCTTGTTCTGTGTGTTTTATAAATTCCAACATCAATCACCTATTCACGGAAGAAATAACATTAAAAACAAAATTAGAAACAAGGAATATGGCCTCAAAAACTAGAAGTTCTACCATTCAAGTGTCTCTCATAGTAGCTTTTCTCATCGCCAATGTTGTTTTATCTGATGATAGTGTACCAATTCCTGCTGACAAGTCCCAATTGGAAACTTGGTTTAAAAGCAACGTGGCGCCTTTAGGTCAAAGAAAAAACAGCTTGGACCCTGCACTTGTGGCTGCAGAGGACGATGCTAAGGTTGTGAAGGTCATGCAAGATGGCTCTGGGGATTTCAAGACCATCACTGATGCCATTGATAACATACCTAATGGGAACACCAAGCGTGTGATTGTGTATATTGGTGGTGCAAATTATAATGAGAAAATCAAAATTGAAAGGACAAAACCTTTTGTCACCTTGTATGGGGAACCAGAGAACATGCCAAACTTGACGTATGGGGGCACTGCACAACAATATGGCACTGTTGACAGTGCAACTCTGATTGTCGAATCAGATTACTTTGTGGCCGCCAACATCATAATCTCGGTTTGTATACTATCTACCATAAAAATCTCATCAATTAAAAATAAAATCCAAATGTTATATAATTTAAGTTTGGCCTTTTTCTTATGATTATTTGCGTTTTATGCTATGAATTTGATGGCATAGAATTCTGCACCAAGACCTGATGGAAAAAGGCAAGGAGCTCAAGCGGTTGCATTGAGGATTTCTGGTGACAAAGCAACATTTTATAATTGCAAGCTACTTGGATTCCAAGACACTGTTTGTGATGATAAGAATAGACATCTTTTCAAAAATTGCTTAATTCAAGGCACAGTGGATTTTATTTTTGGAAGTGGGAAGTCACTATATTTGGTAATTATAATTTCGCGAACTGCAATATTTGTATATTTCAAAGTGGAAAGGGTTTCAATGAACTTTTGATATATTGAAAGAATTAATGTGATTGTAACAAGTATTGTGGATTTTTTTTTATGTTGCAGAACACTGAATTGAGAGCGCTTAGCAATAGTGGGATGACTGTGATAGTGGCACAAGCAAGAAAAAGTGAGACAGAGGATAATGTCTACTCATTTGTGCATTGCAGTATTACTGGAACTGGAACTGGCACTTTCTTGGGTAGAGCGTGGATGTCTCATTCCAAAGTGATATTTGCTTACACAACTATGAGCAGTATTGTGAATCCAGCAGGGTGGAGTAACAACAGACACCCTGAATATGACAGGTAACTTGCTAATTCAATTTTGTATGAGTAATGGCTCTTTTACAACTTAGAATTTATAACTACATAATGAACATATATAAAGCTCCATGAATTACATAGAATGTATATTTAAGTTGCACAATCCATATAAATAGCAATCCTTTTATCCAACATTTCACATTGTTATATAGTAATAGAGAAATTCAATACCAATGCATGAACTTAAAGTGCTTAAGATGTGATATTGTCCACAGTACTATGTATTTTGGAGAGTACCAGAATGAAGGACCGGGTGCAGATCCCAAAGTGCGTGCCTCTTTCACAAAGCAACTAAGTGATGCAAAGGTCAAATCTTTCATAACTCTTGAAATGATTGAAGGCTCTAAATGGTTACTTCCTCCTCCAACTCCCAAAGTCTAATTAATTATCAAATTCTTCTATATGATCTAAAGAATGGCCATGGACCCATGTTTGAGTGAGTGGTGAGATGGGAAAAGAAAAATCCTATTAAACACTCAAGTACTTAAGTTGTTGATGTTTCTTGTAATTTCTTGTCGTAGTTTTAATGTTACAATATTAAATTAGGTCATTGTAATAAAGTTTAGATTGTGAAATACATATGTGATGCATTTCAGGCATTCGAACACATTGTCATAACATGCTTTAAAGGAATAATAAAAAGCTTATGATTTTAGGTACCTATAAAATACGAAACGATCAATATATATATATAATCCATATTGTATTGTATTTTATTTGATGTAAAATAAAATAATTAAATTGTAATGGGAATATTTTATTCATATATAATTGACAATAGATGTATAAATTTTTATAATAAATACTATAAGTTTAAATTGAAATAAATAATCTTACATGAAATTCACCTTAAAATAATAATAAAATAAGAGGAGGAAGTTCTTATTGAAACTCGTGAAGCTTGTGAAGACTAATTGTAACTTATGGAGAAGTTAAATGCATTTGACTTTTTGATTCATTCTATTTTTTTTCCAGCTAGAAATTCTTCTACAGAAGTGCGTCTAAATTGCCCCATTATAATGTTGAAGATTATAAAAATGAGTAAAGAAATTAACCATGACTCTAAAAAAGGAGGTGAATGCAGATTTCTAAAATGCGGCGTGATGCAAAATCAAATGATTTCATGAATTAGGGAAAAAGAATTAGATGTATAAAATAATTATGGGGGTAATTACAAAATTTGTATTTGGGTTTTATCAAGCAAACTTTTTCATGGAAAAATCCCAGCACAAAGAATAGCTATTGTGTTCGATTTTCTTATACACATAATAAAAATGGGAATTCTATTACATATATTTCAAATTGTTCTCCTCTATGGAGTTACTATCCACACAACTTGTTCTGGACCGACTTTAGGCTTGGCCGGTACCGACGTCGGAAAGCCAAATTCCGACTACAAGACAAGATGAAGGTGATGACTAAAATCAACCTCGACCAACTGAGGTCTGACTTGGTGTAATTGAAGTATGCACCCTAATCTTAGAGACTCAATATTTAAAAGCATATCTGATTATTAAGCTCCTATCCGAGGACAGCTTAAATCTCAGACCGTGGAAGCCGGTCAATACCTAGCGCGTGGCATGCACCTCGGACGGGCGCGTGGAGACTTCGGATAATTCTGTTACAACATATAACGGCTTTCCCCACCAATATTTGCCTATATAAACCTTGCTCTGGAAATAAACCAAGGACGCTTTCATTCACATTAATGAAACATTGTCGAAATATACACTTACTTAGTTACTTGAGTGTCGGAGTCCCTGCAGGTACACCACCGTCGTGCTCCTCCGTGGAACCGCCGTAGAAGCTCGTCGAAAATCACCTTTGCAGAATTCAACATAGACACAACCATCATAAGAAAATAAGGTATTGCCAAAGGCCAAAAGTTATCGATAACGATTAAATATCATCGGTAATTTGTCATTATCGACATTAAATTAACGACCATGTGGTTTTAAAAAATTTGTAGAAGGGAAAATAACCAATGTTGTAAAAACTAGACCAGACTAGTCGGTCTAATTAGTTGGACCAAAAATCGGGCCCATGGTCTGGTCAAGTATTTTTGGGTCGTTTTTGTGCTTGAACTGATATTGAACCAGTTGAACCGGTGTGAACAAGTCAAGAATCGGTCAAATAAAGTAGTCAACCCGATTTGTTGTTGAGACTTGATAATTGTAAAAATTCTTGAAATTGCTTCAGTGAGGTTTGAACACGACAACGTGAAAGCATCACCTGCACAGCTATGCTCCAACCACTAAACTAATGTAGCTTCTTAGTAAAGTTACTATCAATTTTATTATATATACTATATTGTTTGTCTAGCCATAAATTCAACATATAAAATCACAACTCTTAAAACTGCTCAACCAAGTTTAGCCAATGAAAGGTGCACATTAAAACCATTGCACCACTACCATTAACTACTACTAACATACCTATTTTAATACACACACACACACATCTATTTATTTTATAAATACATATATTTTATTAATATGTTTTCGGTTTAACGCAGTTCAACTAGTGACTCACTGGTTGAACCATTAACCCAATACCTTGACTGAGTTGATGATCGGTTCAAGTTTTATAACACTAGTAATAACTAGTGATAGCTAGGACTTCGATAATGGTGTAGCATAGTGTTAGGACATAACTGGCAGTCAAATTATAGGTAATATTACCAACAGTCTTGCCATCAATAATAAAATTGCAAATTATCGACAACCTGATACTATCGGTAATGAATAACTTAATTTTAAAAATATTTTTTCTACTTTTGTTTTTTTATTAATTAATAACCATAATTTTTATTTACTTTGTTTTATTTTTTAGATGTTAGGTTAATTTTTTAAATTTTAATAAAATAATTATAATTAGACACATAAATTAAATAAGTAAATAATTACACATTAAAATCATTAAATTCCAAATGTAAATGTACATAAAAATATCTAATATGTACATATACAAAATAAAATATCTAAAAACTAAAAAAATCAATGCTCTTCACAATCATTTGTAATATATAAGTTGTTATCTCCATCTTCCCCATCATCCTCGTCGCCCTTCTCTTTATCATCTTTGTCATTATTTTCTTCCTCCTCATCGTTGCAATCATCATCATTATCACTATCATCATTATCAACCTATCGAACCAAGTCTAGAGCAACATGATCAACTTGTTAGTACTTGTTTTGGTCAACATGTAACCCTGTCAATTGTTAAACTTTTGTTAATTATTAGCATAACATGTGACATTTAATCATCCTAATAAGACAACCCATCATTAGGCTTGCCAATTTCCATGTGTCCTCATCATTTTGTTTTTATTGCTACACACCAATCACATTTGTCCATTTGAATTTATGGTCGACACATAATACACATGTCTAACTTTATGTGGAATAATGAACAAATTATAATAATGATATCGGCTAATCATCTTGATTTCCAGAATTAATGTTACACTGTGGATGAACTCTTGTGCCTTTGTTTGTGATCCACTTTTCAAAAGTAAGTCAACCCTTGCCCTTTATAGGTTGATATGGCGGGGGAGGGCATGTCAGGGTACATTGGCTCGTTTTGTCACCTTAACCAAACATGCACTTTAGAACCAAAATTAGTTTTGATTCAACGCAATTAGATATCAAAATTTTGACCAAAGGAATAACTTGATGCACAATATATAAATGTATCCAAACATGCGATGGAGGATAAATTGTTTATCGCACAATGTGGCCAAAAAAGTTATTCTGACCAAAGGAGAACACCTCTAAATATAGAAAGGGAGTATGTTTTTCTAAATGTTAATACATTGGTCAAGTCTAAAGCATTGAAATAATTAGAGTAGTTGCTTATTATATTTTCTTTCCATGTGCTTTAGATGAAATCATTTAATTTTGTAATTTACCTACCGGTTTTTTTAGTACCTACAAACTTTAAGCAATAAGATATTAGATATGATATATGTGAAATATGCTTTCAGATATGATGCACTTAGTTTTGATTCAACGCAATTAGATATCAAAATTTTGACCAAAGGAATAGTGTGATGCTACAGTATATAAATGTAACCAAACATGCGATGGAGGATAAATTGTTTATCGTACAATGTGACCAAAAAAGTTATTCTGACCAAAGGAGAACACCTCTGAATATAGAAAGGGAGCATGTTTTTTTTTTCTAAATGTTAATACATTGGTCAAATCTAAAGCATTGAATTAATTAGAGTAGTTGCTTATTAGATTTTTTTGCATGTACTTTAGATGAAATCATCTAATTTTGTAATTGACCTGCCGGTTTTTTTAATACCTACAAACTTTAAGCAATAAGATATTAGATATGATATATGTGAAATAGACTTTTAAATATGAAGCACTTACTAACAAAACTCCATTCTTAGATTTACTTCTACGGTGATATTATTCTAGAAATAAAGACTTGTGCAAAAGGATTAGTATGTTTCGTCCTTTTTTACTAAGGAAATTCATGTAAATTACATTGCTTCGTGGGCTTATTACATGGGCTAATATTCATGTAACTCACCCAAACCTTAGCTTGGCTAGTTACATGGTCAAAACACAACTATTCACATCATGAGAACACTATACTATACGATCAACAATTATTATTGCTTACTTAATCTCTAAAGTAAATAACGTCTTAGAGGAGTTAAATCCACTCATCACATTCCAATTCTTGGGTGTAAAGAAATTAGGTTAAATTAACCAATAGATCCCTATAGTTTCTTTAAAATTTTAATTAGGTCTCTGTAATTTAAAATGATTTAAGAGAGTCTTTATAATTTTTATTTTTTTAATTAAATTCCTAAAAGCTAACTCTAATAAACTCTGTTAAATTTTTCCTACCTCACATGTATGACTGGATGACGATTAGGATTATTCCGTGGTGAGTCTGGTGACAGCTAGCTAAACCTCTTTCACCTGGACGCATCAAATGGGATACAATATTTCATGGTGAAACCACATGAGCAGGAAGCAAGAAAAATCAAGGGAAATGGATTTTCTAAGTACCACTTTCAGTTTGCGCGACAATAGAAAAAGGGAAGATCCATTGCAGTACCAAATGAGCCCTATGATGGTTATTAAGCGATTCCCCGATGTGAGATCCATTACACTATAAGGGCCTGTTTGGTGCACAGGATAAGAGACATGATATGATAATTTTATCTTATCCTGTCACTTATCATGTGTTTGTTGCACACAACATGATATGATAACTTTATCCTGTTGTTTATCATATCCTATCCTTCTAATGTAATTCTTATCCTGAGGGGGGAGCTGAGTTAGGGAGTGATATGATAGGATAAGATAAAATAAAAAAATTCTTCCTTATTTATCCTCTCTTTCTCTCTCTCCTCCTCTTTCTCTCTCCTCCCTCTCCCATCTCTCTCCTCTCATTTATCCTCTCTTTCTCTCTCCTATCTCCCCCTCTTTCTCTCTCCTATCTCTTCCCTCTCTCCTCTCTCCCATCTCTTTCCTCTCTCTTCCCTCTATCTCCTCTTTATCCCCCTCTTTCTCTCTCCTCCCTTTCTCTCCTATCTCTTTCCCCTCTCCTCTCTCCCCCTCTTTCTCTCTCCTCCCTCTCTCTCCTATCTTTCTCCGCTCTCTCTCTTTCCTTTTTCTCTCCTCCCTCCCTCTCTTTCCTCTCTCCCTCCTTTCTCTCTCCCTTTCCCCTCTCTCTATAATAACGACTTTTTTATGGTAATTTTGATATTAATTTTAATATTTTTAACAATTTTATTTTTTGTTAAATAGATTTAAATATTTTTTAATAAAAAATAAATTTTTATTTATGTGTGCTTGCTAAAAAGCAAAAAATAATTTAAATTTGTAATAAGGGTAATTTTGTCATTTTAATATTCTTTATATCTTATCCTACCATAATTTGTCCATCTCAAACGTAGGATAGGATAAAATAATCATATTTGTCTTCTTATCCTGATGTACATCAAACATAGGATAAGATAAGAGCTTATCCTGCTTTTATCCTATCATGTCACTATCCAACTCTCCTATCCTATCCTATCATATCATGTACTATAATGTGCATCAAACAGGCCGTAAGGGTTGATGTTCAATGTTTGCTTTCTTATTGTATTCAATGTTTGCTTCCAAAGAAACTACTGATGTTGATTTTGGGTAATAACTAATAAAGTGGCCGATTGATGTTCAATTCCTAACTATTTTTTTCATTTAACCACATGTATCCTCCATAGGAGGCAATTCTATTAGAGCCGAGGACATCCACAACATGGTGGGGCTAGCTTTCCCAGCGGAGATTTTTCTATCCACAAAACTCCAACCCGAGACCTTGCTTAAGGGGAAACAAACATGTACCACTTGAACCAACCCTATCGGTCAATTCCTAACCATTTGACTATGTCATTACTTTTTTGTTCCAAAAAAATTAAATTCTGTATGATTTGTTTTTGCTGCGGGAAATAAGGTGGAGAAATTTTGTAATTTCTATAACATTACAGTGAACAAAAAACTGCTATTTTTGGTGATAGCAATGCCTTGGCTCCCAAGATGCAGAGTAAAGAATTAGGGATTTAGATATGAGTATAAAAAATGTGGAAGAAAAAAGTTTGTTGCCCGTCAATATATACATGCCATGTTACTGATTAATTTAACCAAGAAATTATTATCCAAAAACTTGTATGCCATTTATCAAACACCTGGACTGCGTACGCGCATGCAGATGGTGTGAACCAGGTAGCCGGAACTAATCAACAAGGCACGCACTCTGATCAAGATCATCCTCAAATCTGATATCTTGCCCTTTTCAAAGAGGAAAGGAGATGGAATTATGGTCAATAGATTGGTACGGGATTCAGCTTTCAGCTGAGCAACATGCATGCATAGTGGACATTACTACGATATGCTCTGGACCCTCTATTGACCCTCCACCAGATAAGTATGTAGCATTTCAACACATCACTTGTTACGTAGGAATCTTTAGTTAAACTTAATGATATATGGATTTAATTAGTATACACGGTCAATGCAACGAAATTTTACACACATATCCAATGGTGTTTTAAGGATAATGGATCCTCTCATGATACAACTTCAAATGAACAAAATATGTGAGACCTTATTAAAAGTTGTTGATATTTATGAAGAGAGATAGACAAAAAAAAAAGAAAAGAATTTTATATGACAAAGTCATGTGGAATTTTAACCTAAGAGAATCTATTTCAGTTCCTCATATTTTCCTTTCTCTTTTATAAGAAATTCAAGTAACACACTTTTTTAATTAATACAGTTGTTATTGATATTCTTCTAAAAATAAATTTAGTTCCTGGTATATAGATCACCTTTTAAAGAGTGTGTTGTCCTTTTAAAGAATACCCCAATATCAAAGAGTTAAAGAGTGCGTTACTAACATTATTTTTTTTCTTGTGCTAGATTCAGTTGTCTTCTCTAGTTTTCAGTGAGTCTAACAACCGTATGTAATATTTGGATCTTCAGATGATATGCAGTCAAAAAATTCATAAGTCACACTTCTGTTCCTACTAACAAAATTAAGTACATTGCTCTGAGCTTTCTCCTTTCATTTAATGAAAAAGAAAAGAAAATGACATGTTGAATGGCGTCTCACAAAAATTTTTACTCTCACACTATTCATTTGGGTGCCTCTAGGCTCATGGAGCTGGTTTCATATTTGTAAAGAAATTACATGCATCTTCAGGTAAAAATGGATTCAGCAACTGATTCCACATTGCTTGACATCAGGCCCCTTAGTTTTCAACACGAAAGGGTCAACTCTTACCCAAACCAAGGAGAAGATAGAAGCCAAAAGGACAGACCATATGACAATAAGAGTTGGTGTTCTGTTCTGCCTACCCATCAGACCTTTAAGGAATGGGTACAAGTGAGCAATAACCCATAAAGAAAAGAAGAGCTTCCCAAGCAGTGCTCCCCAAGAATGTTCACCACTGTTTATGGCATCTGTGAACCCAGCTACAATACCAATGAGGTTGATTATTATGATTGTGGTTGGAGGTATTAGTAATGCAGTCCATCTAATGGTGTACAATTCACAAAACTCCACATCATCTGGTGCCTTTGATACAACACTGAAGTTTGCATTAAATTTACCCAGGGCTCCCATTAGGCCTTGTAGAATGGAAAAGAGGTTTGCAGACACACTGCCAATGACCCAAAATTGCTGATTTCTCCACCATTCCTCAAGGCTAACTCCACTCCATCTCAATTCAAGAATAGCAGATGCAAAGATTGAGATGAAGAGGGCAGTGAAGATTAGACTTGCAAAAGTTCCCACCTGAACAATGGTTCTATCAGTGAAATTGATCTCAGGAAACTTTAATGGCAAGCAAGAAGAACAGGAATTAGATTTATGTTTCTATACTCATTTAATCCAGCATGCTCATTTTTAAGTGTAACTGACAAACTTGCATGTTAGAGGTTCATGATTATCCAATGTTATATCATTTGTCTTTTTTATAAAGCTAAAACAATGATAATAAATAGATAGTTAGAAGGAAATTTGTTACCGATGGTGTGATGAATTTATCAGTGAGCAAGCAGATGGCAGGAACAAGGCAATACATGAGGAGGGGAATTGAGCTGAAAGGGTAGACAGTGCTGTTAATATAGGCAATCCTCTGGAGCCCCTTGAGTCTTCCTTCATTGAATCCATACCATAGTGGGCAATGGCGGCTGAATAGAATCTCAAGTGATCCTACTGCCCATCTAAGCACCTGGTTAAGTCTTTCTGTAAGGTTGATAGGAGCTGTACCCCTGAATGCAGGTCTCTTTGGCATGCAGTATACAGATCTCCAACCACGAGTGTGCATCTTGAAACTTGTCAGAATATCTGTTGCTATAGATCCATAGCTCAAACCCACCTGTGGATGTGGCAAAAGTGATTAAGATTCAAGAATGTTTCAGCTGTATATTAGTTATAGGGAAATGCTAACGAGACACTGGTTAAGGAACCAAAATTAGAAAGTTTTTATTGGATTGTGCAACATTTAATACTATAAATGCAATCAATGACGTGATTTCCAATAAAAGAAACTTAATCCAAGTTTTGTCCCTTCTATAATACCTCGTATCCCCAAAGAGTTCTGTCTTCGTATCTGCTACTCATGACATGAATGGCTTCTTTGAGCAGGGCTTCCTGAGTTGAAGAAGAATCAGCACCACCCTCTTCTGTTAATGAAGAATTCATGAAAAGTGTAGACTTTCCAAATTTACTTTCATCATTCATCTGTGACTTCAAAAGCTCCATGTCTTCATCTGTTGCTGCTGAAAAAATAAAAGAAAAGAAAAGCAGATGTTGAGATGGAAGGGAAATAGAAAAGATTGTTTGTGTTTTTGTTAGATTATGGAAATTGTGAAGGATTGCAGTCACCTGTTAGACTTGCATCTTCTCCATTTTCATCCTGTTTTGAGTGCACTTGTACTATTCGTGGGCGTTTTGAAGCCTTTGGAGGATCAAAGCCATATAAAGCTTTCCTTCTGAAGATACATCCTGAACCAACAAAAGCAGGTCCCTGAATTCCATCTAGGCACCTCAAGTTAATCTGCAGAAAAACAAACAGAAAGGGTACCACATCAAATTCCACACTCACAATGAAGGGGACAAAATGAATTTTGAAAAACAACAGAGATATTTCAGTGCTAAAACTGTTGCACTGCACTTACATCAAATAAAACAGTGTTTTGTTGGCATAACGATCATGCCTATCAAGGCTGTCAAATCTTAGAGGAAACTGGACAAAGCCAATGCTATTCCCTAGTTGTATATCCATAAAGAAACACATAGCTTCTCTAACAATTTTGCTGTTATTCACATAATGATTGCAGTCCAAGTTCAGGACAAAAGGAGCATTGCTTAGCACTGCTGATACACGAAGCTGGAAATTCAGGAAGAAAAATCTTACTTTAACTTCATGAGGATGTGAAAATATAATCTGAAAGATGAGGTAAAGTGCTTGAAATGTTTACCAAGGCATTGATTGCACCAGCTTTGCTGTGGTGTTGAAATGCAGGCCTTTTCTCTCGAGACATGTAGACAAGACAAGGAAGGTCATTACCTTCATGGCCTCCATTATGACCAAGAAGGATTTGTATCATACCTGGATGATCTTTTGTATTGTTCCCTGGCCATGGTGTCTCATCTTTCATAGTCCATCCTTCTAGGGGAACTCTCAGGGATTTAGCCACAAGTGCATTTATCCTCACCTTAAATTCTTCATATTCTCTCTGTCAATGTCAAGTAAGTACCAAGAAGCAGTGAAACTTTGTTCTTCACAATTGCAGTAGTATAATAAAGGAATTAAGAGGATTAAGACTAACCTTCATAGTACGACGTTCTTTTACATATGTGGACTGAAGCTTATCCTTCAGAAAATCTATCTTCTCAGAAAAGTACTTCTCTGGGGCTCTAGGTTCTGCATTGAATTTTTTGCAGAAAGGTACCCACTTTTGAGCAAATTCAGCAGTTTCTTGAAGAGCTTCAAAGGTGAGCATGGAAGCTCCATCATCAGAAACGTAGCATGAGATCTTGTGAGCTGGATAATCCAAGGCCAAGATTGAAAGAACAGTATTGGCTGTAACTAGAGGGGGTTCCTTGATTGGATCTATTGTTGTGACAAAGATATCTATTGGAGAAAGCATATTGGGTTTGTTTTCCGGTTCAAACCTGCATTACAAGTCCTAGACATTTAGTTTACTAATTCAGATTTCAGTTCTCACAAGAAGTAGAATCAACCATATCAATATTATTCCATTCTTTAGTTTAGGCCTACCAGTGGCAGTGAGTAAAGGGAATAAGACATGAACATTGTGTAATGTGTTGTTACTTGTTAGTGACTCAATTATTATAATATCCCAAGATACTTTTGTAATGTTGATTACTTGGTACCAACTCTTGCTCTTGGAAAATAAAAAATTAGCTACAGAGAAATTTAGACACCTGATTGAAAGACGATCAAGGTATGTCTCACGATTGATGGGAAACCATTTGGGAAGCTGATCAACTAGCCATGACAATGCAAGCCAGATTTCACACATTACAGATATGAACCAGAGTCCAATTGCATCAGGTACTGGGTGGAAGATTCTGTACTGAATGAAGAGTATTAGGAGGAGGAGCCGAGCCACAACCATCATTCTATAAGGACTGAGTTTGCCTGAAGGGATTGGTACTTTCCTTGAGAGTGGCTGTCTAGTTTCATCTTTCCTGCATCATTTTATATATGACACCATACAAAGCATTGATTAGTTTAGGATTTTTCTTGATTTCAGGACACATGGTTATTAAAATAGTATCACAAGGTTCCTAAATTGGGAAGGGTGTCATGGTGCATACATGCCCTTTTCAGGATCAACTGAGGCATCAGTTTCAGGGCACAGATTGCCTTGGGACAACTTCCAGTCATCTGTTTTCTCCTTGCCATCCACTTTTGCACCACCTGCTTCAAGAAGACATGCTAATTATAATAAGCAGGTGTTATTACTTCATTTTCTTTCTCTTTTCTTTTGTTGTAGTAAGAAGAAAAAGTTACTGCTTCCTCATGAATAGATCCATAATCTCAAATTACAAATCAAGGGAAACATAGCCAATTAATTATATGGTTTAGTTCATAAGCTTTAGCTTAGAAGGTCACTGCATATTCCATTGTATCCTTATCCAGTGAAAGGAAAAAAGATAATGGGAAATGTAGCTAATCCCATCAACTGATAAAGGAGAATAAAGGGAAAGACCAAAACATACCAGGTTCTCCAATGCTGTGAGAAGATGTGGGAAGCTCCCCATTCACCTGCATTTTGCATACAAATAATTTAAACTACTATAGAAAGGATTAAAGCAATAGTTCAGTCAAAATAAAATTGAAAATCTTAAAGGTAAAAGTATTAATTCTATACATTAAATGCTTGCAGAATTATGTTTTCTTTTATCAAACACAGACTGACCTTTGTTGATTTATCATTATCATGATCATCTCCATGGTTTATCTTCCCTTGCAGCATCTCCTCATACTTAAGCTTGTACTTTTCCTTTTCCATTTTAAATTCATGTTCAATATCATCTACATCATCTTCATCTTCATCTCCCTCCACTCTTGGGCTTCCTGTGGACAGAAGAAATAACAATCAAAGATAAAAGTTACAGAATAGAAATAGAAACACACACACACACATTCATTCTCTTCCATCCAATATATTATATTCATTATAAAGTTGCTTGATTGATTTCCAATTACCTTTGATACGCTTGTATCTTGTATGGCACTGAGGGCAAACTTGAGTCCCTTCCCTTCTTTCATACTCATAGCATGGCCTGCACACTGGGAAACCACACTCTTCACAAGCTACAAATAAGTCTCCATCCACTGTAAGTCCCACAGAATCACCACATATCTCACAAAGCTGACCATCTAAGTTCTTCACAGGCTTAGGCTGCCAAAAAAAAAAAATAGGAATATGTTATTCAAACATATAGAAATTGTTACCAAATTATAATACAAAGAACTTGTCCTTCTCATTTCTCTATGGTTTACCTCCTCATGTCCTTGGATGATCACAAGATCATTGCTGTTATTAGACCCTGCAAAAAGTCCAGTCTTAGCTTCCATGGTGAGTGAGGAATGGAAGCAGTGCAAGTATGGATGAGTGAGGTTGGAGTTTACATATATAACTCCTCTGATGAATTAAGGTAAAGCATAGAAGTGCATGTTTTTCATGTGTCCACATAAGGGAACTATTGATGGTTGTGGGGTTACTATTGACTTGAAGAGTTGAAGTTATACTGCAACTAATTATGTTGAAACCAGTGTAGAGTTTGCAAGCTTAATGCAGAGACAACATCTTTCAGAAGAGGGCATGTTTCTGTGTGAAAGTTCTCACCTTGTAGGTGGAATAAGCATCTCACGTTTCAGTTTCATAATGTTTATACAACAACTATAGAAACTGGACATTCTTCCTAAGATGCTTGACATGTTATACCCATTAGTGGTGACCCTTATGCTCAAGGTCAGATCCAAGTTGCTGCATAGTATGAAACTCAATCTTTTTCCTCCTCACACAAAATTGACACGTTACACAGCACCACAAAAATGACAATAAAGAGAAAGAAGGATAGGATGTCACCACCTTGTTTCTTCACTAAAAAGATATTACTCTCACCTTTTTTACATTCAATTAACATCATAGTTAGGGTGAGTTAAGCCATTTATTTGTTGAATTTGACATGATAGCAATGATAATTAGATTCTGCTTGAAGATATGCATATGAACCTAACTTCAGAATTTTTCATGTCTTACCATATAAGGAAACATAGGACTAAAGTCTAAAGTATAAATTTTATTCTCCTATATTATATATCTCCTCTTCTTCCTTTATATTATGCACATGACTAAAAATACTGACCTTAAATGATTGGATTCGAACAAGTTGGTTTATGAGCAAAGCAAAAACCAGATCATCGGATACAATGTATTGATCAAGTAAGTTCCTTAGTCCGCTGCTTTTTAGTGTGATACCGGAGGAAGAATCGCATTTCAGAACTACTGAATTATTTAGGACTTATTATGTTATTTTTACAAATTTTATATTTTTTCTTATATACACTTTAAAGATTTTTTGTTATTTTCAAAAAAATTATCTTTAATGAGTTTTATATTTTCAGAAAATTATTCCCCCGGTCCATTTTACTACACATTTCTTATAAATATTTGTGGTCCTTTTTATTAGGTACTTTACGATTTCAATGCAACATTCATTATCATTTTCCTTATTTGTGTTTATTAATTTTAATGTCTTTTCAACTATTAAATTGTAGTGAAATTAGTTAATGATATTAAATAAGGGTAAAATTAGAAAGTTAAACTATTTTTAAAACTCCTAGAAAATATAAACATATCAAAGCTATTAATATATACTTAATAGGAAGATTTTGATAGGTTTGGAAAGCTTGGGAAGAGAAAGGTAGATATATGATTACAATTCATAATAGATAATCATTTCCAAATAAAAAGATAATGAACAACTATAAAATCTAATAAATCTAATGTAAAAGGCTATCAACTATGTAGTACTACATAAATCACTTTATCACTTTTTTAAATTTTTTAAGATTGTAACAGTTAAAAATATAAAAAATAAATATTAAAGCTATTAATACTTAATAGGAAGATTTGAATAGGTTTGGAAAGCTTGGAAGATGAGAAAACAGAGGTAGAGATGTGTTATAATTCATAATATATATAGATAATCATTCCAAAAAAGATAATATACAACAATAAAAGCTAATAAATCTAATGTAAAAGGTATCAATTATGTAACAATTATATAGTACTACGTAAATCACTTTATCATTTTTAAAGATTGTAACAACTAAAAATATAATAAAAAATATTAAAGCTATTAATAGTATATAAGAAGAGTTGAATAGGTTTGGAAAGCTTGGAAGATGAGAAGAAGAAGGTGAAGATATAGTTACAATTCAAAATTGATAGAATATATAATTGAAAGGTTAGTAAATTTTAGCAATTGACAACTCAAATTTTCTCTGATGTGGCGAAAATTGAAATATTTGGCATAAAAGGAGGTGAGGTGACGATGTCCGAGCTCGCGACTCAGCTTTAATATATTATAATAGATAATGAGTCAGGAGACACCGGGTGTCAAACTTGTAGAATTACACCTCTTAATAACTTTTTGTGAAATGTAAATTTGACCAATCTAACTGAGAGGTGTAACTCTACAAGTTTGACACCCGATGTCAACGGATCCTCACTCATAGATAATAGATATATGTTGTAGAAGAATGCATTGGGTAAAATTGGCTAATTGGGTTGTGAGTAAATTTTTTATAAGTAGCATTCAAAACAGGTCATGAATTAATATTTATTCACAATATTATGGATAGTTTTTCACGTGTAGTCTGAAATGTTATGGATTCGTCTCCTTTATATGAATATTAAAATATTATATTATTATCTCATAATTTTATCAACTAATTTGAAATCATTTCCAAATAAAAAGATAACTTATAACTATAAAAGCTAATAAATCTAACGTAAAATGCTATCAACTATATAAAAATTATATAGTACTACATAAATCATTTTCTCAATTTCGAAGATTGTAACAGTTAAAAATATATTAAAACTATTAATACTTAATAGGAAGATTTGGATATGTTTGGAAAGCTTGGAAGATGAGAAGACAAAGGTAAAGATATGGTTAAAATTCATAATAGATAGAATACATAGAGCCCGTTTGGTTTATAGTTGGGTAAAATTGATTTGCGTAAAATTAATTTTGGTAGAATTGATTTTGGTAGAATTGATTTTCTGTTTGGCTACCTAATTGTAGGGTTGACAGAAATTGATTTTGTTTGGATGAGATAAAGTAAAATCACTTTTGGATATAAAATTACTAAAATGGGTTTACTATTTATTTTATTAGATAAATAGAAGTGGATAAATAGGGGTATATGCGTAAAAGAATCAAACGTATTGTGCCAAAATCGATCAGCAAACCACTTCCGTGAAACCATGTTTATGAATACCCAAAATTGGTTTACTGTTCATCCCCAAATTACCCAAACAAATTGCCAAAAGCTGAAACCACGTTTTGATTGGTCAAAACGTGGTTGTGAGAAACCAGAATCATATCCAAACAGGCTATAACTGAAAGGTGAATGAATTTTAGCAAGTGACAACTCAAATTTTCTCTAATATTTTTTTTCGGTGTACAAGGAAAGCAATGAGGTTTGAACCTAAAACCTAATGTTAAACTACCCAAACCCCCTACCACTAGGCCGACCCTAGTGGGTAAATTTTCTCTAATGTGACAAAAATAGAAATACTTAGCACAAAAGGAGGTGAGATGGCGGCATTTGACCTCACGGATCAGTTTTAATATATTATAGGGTTCGAACCCCCACTCCTCGCTGGGCGAGGTAAAATATAAGTACCTCTGTAAATGCTTTTCGAGCCCGGAGGCATTCCCTGCCTTGGACTGGGGCACAATCCCCTCACCCTAAATTTTAGTTCCACCAAAAAAAAGATAGGTAGGTAGATATTTTAGTCTAAATATTTTTGCTTTCTTCTTTCAACCTCTCTTTCTGGTTTACAGAATTTTCTTCCTTATACTGTTTTTATGTATGCTTTTGAACTTTACACATACACCAAGATTCCAGTGAATCAACAGACTAATCTTGCAATGAAGAGATTACACGGTAATTTTGATGTATTTTACAATCCTTGGGCAGTTTGAGTCAAAACATATATGGTACCAAAATGTCATTGAGAACATTTACAAAAATGAGAACACTCATTTATACTACACAAAATTTTCACTCCTTCCTTATTCATCCTTGTCCATCCATCGCTCTCTACTTTGTTGGTTTGTGCTTCATACTATAAAATAAAAAATGTACATGCATCTTCTAAAGATGTCCATCAAAGAATACTATATGAAAACCAGTCTTCTAGCAGTTGATTCCACACATCTTGGTATCAGGTCCCTTAGTCTTTAGAACAAATGGATCAATTCTCACCCAAAGTAAGGAGAAAATAGAAGCCAATAGCACTGACCAAATCACAACAATAGTGGGAGTGCGGTTTTGCCTACCCATCAAACCTTTAAGGAATGGATACAGATGTACAATCACCCAAAAGGAAAAGAAGAGTTTTCCAAACAGTGGTCCCCATGATTGGTAGCCATTGTTTATGGCATCTGAGATTCCAGCAACAACACCAACCATGTTGATGATTAAGATAGTAGTTGGAGGAATTAGGAGTGTAGTCCACTTAAAGGTATATAATTCTCCAAAATCCTCATCATCTGCTGCCTTTGATGTAACAGTGAAGTTGGTGTCAATTCCAGCCAGAACCTTGAGAAGACCTTGTATAACTGCAAACAGATGTGCTGAGACACCACCAATGACCCAGAACTGCTCATTTCTCCACCATTCCTCAATGCTCACTCCACTCCATTTCAACTCAAGAATACCAGTTGCAATGATTGAAGAGAAAAGAGCAACAAAGTACAAACCAGCAAAAGTGCTTATCTGAATCACAACAAGCAAACAAAGAAAAAAAAAATTGCATTATCAGCAAAGAGGTTTGGTATGCAATCTTGAAACAAGATTGAGAGCCTGTTTGGGTGGAACTTCTACAGAAGTACTTCTAGGTGAAAAAAATAGCATGAATCAAAGAGATCGAATGCATTTAACTTCTCCATAAGTTAAAATTAGTCTTTGTAGACCACCTCCTCCAAAAGCTCTCCCATTTAACTTATCTAAAAATAACTAATTTTAACTTATGGAGAAGTTAAATGCATTTGACCTATGTGATTCATGCTATTTTTTTCACCTAGAAGAACTTTTGTAGAAGTTCCACCCAAACAGGTAGCTTTTTTAGCATATTAGATTAATGGATCAAAAGTAATGATGATTAGCATTCACATCATATTTTGTGTCATGTATAACTCAGTTGCTAACTAACACAAAGTAAAAGATCAAAATTGTTACCGGTGGCATGATGAATTTGTCAGTGAGCAAGCAAACTGCAGGAAGAACACAGTAGGCAACTAGAGGTATGGAGGTGAAAGGGTAGACAGTTGTGTTAGCATAGGCAAATCTCTCAAGCCACTTTAGCTTCTTTTCCTTGTAGCCATACCATAAAGGGCAATGGTTACTGAAAAAGATCTCAATGGAACCAAGGGCCCAACGAAGAACTTGGTTGAGTCGATCTGACAAGTTGATAGGAGCTGTACCCTTGAATGCAGGTCTCTTTGGCATGCAGTAAATGGACCTCCAACCCCGGCAGTGCATCTTAAAACCTGTCAGAATATCTTCTGTGATAGATCCATAAATCCAACCAACCTGCACATTTGAAAAGCAAAAGCATGGATAAGGAAATTGTCTTAATTAGAACAAATAAGATATTAAGGTCTCATAAGGCAGTAGGTGGTGTTGTTGTTGTTATACATACCTCAAGTCCCCATTCAGTTTTATCTTCATATCCACAGCTAATTACATGAATGGCTTCTTTAAGCAGGGCTGCTGGACTTGAGGAAGGAGGTACACCACCCTCTTCCATCAAGGTAGAAGTCACAAAAACAGATGACTGCCCAAATTTCTTCTCAAAATTCATCTGGGACATTAGCAGCTCTTTGTCATCATCCATCCCTATTGAGTCAATTGACAAAAGGTTAGTTAGAGTAGGTAAAAGGAAATCAATTTGGATAAAACTTATGCAGAAGTACTTCTAGGTGAAAAAAATAGAATGAATCAAAGAGGTCAAATACGTTTAACTTCTCCTTAAGTTGAAATTAGTCTTTGTAACTCACCTACTCCAAAAGCTCTCCCATTTAACTTCTCTATAAGTAACTAATTTCAATTTATAGAAAAGTTAAATTTATTTGACCTCTTTGATTCATTGTATTTTATCTCTTAGAAGTTCTCCTGTATAAGTGTATCCAAACCGGGCCTAAGACTAATGATCAGAACACAAAATGAGAACCTTTTAGGCTTGCAGCCTCTCCATTTGCATCACTCTTTGCATGCTTATTCTTCCTGCGGCTTCCAAAACAAGGGCAGCAATCACAGCTTACCATTTTTGGACGTTTGGGACCCTTAGGAGGATTATAGCCATACAAAGCTTGCCTCCTAAAAACACATCCTGTCCCCACATATACAGGACCCTGAATACCATCTAGACCCTTCATGTTAATCTGCAAAAAGGCAGTGGTAAAAAGGAAGTAATCAAATATTCTTCTTAGACTGTTAAAGAAAGTATTGTTGCTGAGTTTTTTTGCAGTGACTTACATCAAAGAAAACTGTGTTTCTGTTGGCATAACGATCATGAGTATCAATACCATCAAATCTCTGAGGAAACTGGACATAGCAGACTTTCTTCCCAGTTTGAGGATCCATCAAAAAGCACATGGCTTCTCGGGCTGCCTTGCTGTTATTGACATAGTGATCACAATCCAAGTTCAGCATGAAAGGAGCATTTGTGAGAACAGCAGAGATCCGAACCTGGAAATCAAATAGTTTTGATTCATAAAGGTGAATTAACAATAACATTAATCACACATGATGATTCAAGTAACAAAAGATGTTCTAAAACTCTATACCAGAGCATTCATAGCACCAGCTTTCTTGTGATGTTGAAAACCAGGCCTTTTCTCTCTGGAAACATAAACAAGGCGAGGAAGCTGGTTTCCTTCAGTATCAAGACCACCATTGTTGCCAAGAAAAACTTGAATCATCCCTGGATGATCCTTAGTGTTGTTCCCTGGCCATGGTGTCCCATCTTGCATGATCCACCCTCCTGGAGGAACTTTCTGTGCTTTTGCAACAAGTGCATTGATCCTAACCTTAAACTCTTCATATTCTCTCTGTCAAACACCAAATTGACAGTGAGTCCTTGTGCTAAATTGATATAAAGTTTTGAAATTTACAAACATTTTGGTATACTTATTACAAACCTTCATAGCTCTACGTTCCTTAACAAAGGTGGGTTGCACTTTGTCCTTTAGGTAGTCAATCTTCTCACTGAAGTACATCTCAGGTGCACGAGGTTCAATAGAAAATTTCTTACAAAATGGTACCCATTTCCTAGCAAACTCTGCAGTTTCTGACAGGGATTCAAATGTACACATTGAAGCACCATCATCAGAAATGTAGCATGATATCTTATCAACTGGGTAATCCATGGCCAAGATTGAAAGAACAGTGTTTGCTGTAACTAGAGGTGGTTCCTTCATGGGATCCACAGTACTAACAAAGACATCTACAGGAGCAAGCATGTTAGGTTCACCTTCACGCTCATACCTGAAAAACAACATTTTGGTCAGCAATGTAAGTTTCAATATTGAGATCTCAACATCATCAACAAAATGGCCCTACAAAACCCATTTTATAAATTTCATAAACCCAATTTTCTATAGACTGTAATGAATCAAAGCTAATCAATTGGAGTACCCTTTATTGGCCTTCTTTTACAAAAGTAAGAAGCTTATCAGAACTAATATCAAATGATGCAAAAAAAAGGTGTCTTTTTCCTTTGATATAGATTTTGAAAGGTTAAAGGATGTTGGCTAAAAGCTTTAGCCCAGTTTGGATGCAACTTCTGCAGAATAACTTCTAGATGAAAAATAATAGAATGAATGAAAGAGGTCAAATGAATTTAACTTCTCAAGTTGAAATTAGTCTTTATACTTATAGTCCACCTTTTCCAAAAGTTATCCCAATTAACTTCTCAATAAGTAACTAATTTCAATTTATGGAGAAGTTAAATTCATTTAACCTCTTTCATTTATTCTATTATTTTTCACCTAAAAGTTTTTGTGCAGAAGTTGCATATGGGCTTTAATAGAGTATGCAGAATGATTTAACATAACTTTTTAGGTTGTTTTAATGGGGAAAGAAATGGAATAAAAAGTGTCTTTCCCTTATGTTTTTTGTCTCCCTAGTAATTAAGTCCATAACCCTTCAACACAGATTTGTGCTTTTGCAGGGAATTGTGCAACATTTACCTGATGGAAAGACGATCAAGGTAGGTCTCTCTATCAATGGGAAACCATTTAGGAAACTGATCAAGAATCCATGAAAAAGCAAACCAGATTTCACATATAATAGAGGTTAGCCATAGCCCCAGTGCATCATGTACTGGGTTCAAAATTCGGTATCTAAGGAACATAGCAAGAATAACAAGCCGTGCCACAATCACCATCCTATATGGATTGATTTTGCTAGATGCTATTGGTACTTTCCTTGACAGTGGCTGTCTTGCTTCATCTAGCCTGCAACAATTTGCATTTACATTTAAATATTGACCAAAAAAACATCAGTGCTATTTTCATTATATATAGTTATAATTATCAATAACTGCATGATATTGATATATATAGTTTCCTAATTGCAATAAGCATACATGGTTGCATCTGGATCTTCATCAGGTTCAGGTCCCAAATTGCCTTGCTGTAATTTCCAGTCATCCATTCTATCTTTCCATCCATCCTCTTTCTTTTCATCCCATATTGCACTTCCTGCATTAGTCACCAAAACACACTAAGAAAATATTCCAAGGTTGTGTTCATGTGCCAAAGGTTTAAGGATGGAAAACTAGACTTGATCTTACCAGGTTCAGACACAGGATATGGATGCACTCGTTTATGCAATGAAGAAGATAACATCTGCTCCCCATAACCATGAGATCCTATTGGGAACTCCCCACTTACCTGCATGCATGAATGAGTTAAAAGTTTTCTAGAATAGAGTATAAATGGACTGAAAATGGTGGTGAATCTTACAGGTCTAGAACGACCACCAGAAATTACAGGTGGGAACTGAGCATTCTCATCATCTTCAGGACCTCTTCCATAGCTCATCTTCCCATGAAGCATGGCTTCTGCAACATGAGCATGCTTGTTCTTTTGGTCCTCAATATTGAATTCATGCTCAATATCATCCACGTCCTCTTCATCATCATCTCCCTCCACTCGCGGGCTCCCTTACCACAATTAGAACATCATAATGAACAAACATAGATCATATCAGTTTCCCTCCTTATCTACCATTTCAGTTCAACCAATTTAATATCAGAAAAATTTTAGTGATAACATTAGTACAACTATATTTAACTAGATATAGTTAAATATCAGTTTCTCATCTAGTTGCATACAACTTAGCCCCCTTTGCTTTGACGTTTTGATTTTAAATCATTTCTGTTCAACGTGCATAACTCATCTCAACCATTGATTTCTATAATCAATATTACTCAATTGTAAACTATACAGACACTTAATAGAAGGAGAAATTTCTTAAATGTATGGTTTTTTTATTGAGGAGACAAGAAATGAGACATGTAAATGAGGCTAATGCATGCCTAGAAAGGAAACAAGGCTAAGAAATATGGTTGCTTTGCTTACCTTTGAGGCGCTTGTATCTGGTCTTGCACTGTGGACAATTCTGGCTTCCTTCTCTTCTTTCATACTCATAACATGGCCGGCACACTGGAAAACCACACTCATTGCAAGCCACAAACAAGTCTCCATCCACAGTGAGTCCTACACCATCACCACAAATCTCACACACCTGTCCATCCAAGTTCTTCAAAGGCTTGGGCTGCAAAAAAGCCACATAATAGTTTGTTATTGTTATAATCTAAACAAACACAAAGAAGAAAAGCCTTTGACAGTGCTCTTTTGTTCAAGCTAGTAGCTTTCACCTTTCATTGTTAGTGTTACTACTAAATTGCATTACCTCTTCATGGCCATGAATGACCACAAGTTCATTGCGTTTGTGTGATCCAGCGACCAGTCCAGCGCTGGCTTCCATATCTTGGTAGTGACTTGGTGAATAGGACAATGGGGTGACAGAACAGAACACAACACAAAGGTTGTAGTGGTGAGGTTTGAGATGAAAGGTTTGTGTTTATGAAGGAAGATTGGTGTTGTTGAATGGCCTTGTGTTGTGTCCCTCACCTAATGTGTCCACATAAGGGTGCTGTTGTTGGTTGCAGGGTCCCCATTGCCCTAAAGCTAAGCTTGGTTAATTTTTCAACCACCTTGGCTTTGAAGCCTTCTTCAATAGCTACTTTGGTGTGTATCTTGCGCTTCCTTCTTTCCTTTCTTTTTCAATCTTCCAAGAATTTACAAGGCTCCATATACTTATTTTGATCACATTCTTGCACACTGTTGTTTTGGTTGTTCATAAATCATAGTACAAGTTTAATTACTAGTGGGTAAGATGTGCCAGAGAACCAAATCAGCCTAATATTGAAAGCTTGGTTGATGTGAAAGGATTGTTTATTAGTATGGATCAAATTGAGTTTCTGCTTTGATGTTTGGTTAGTTAAAGAAGAAGCTATTTAAAGGATTTAAGCAAACTAACCAAATGACAATAATTAAAGGTGGAGGTCAACAAGGTAACACTGCAGAGGGTCATAATAACTTGTTTTCTAGAGATTAATATACTTATATGGTCAAACGTTTTTTCTTAATGTGGGATGAATGGAATTCGTATTTATCTGTATAAGTAGATGTAGATTTGCTTAGGCAAGTAAATAATTAAAAGAGTAACCCCTACACTCATCACTATATTAGTTTTTTTAAAAGTTTTGTCATAAAATGAGTTTTCAAAGACATAAATTGTCATCATACTTTACTTTGTCCTTATAAAGAATTAAAATACGGCACAAAAAGAATGGATTTTGTGATAAATTAAATTTTTAGAGACAAATTTGATGATAATTATTTTAATAACTAATGTGGTATTTACTGCAATCGCTATTATGGTATTTTTGAGAGATTAATGAGTGATCAAATTTATTTTACCTTTTTGACAAAATGATCAAAATATTTTTGATAACTAATATAGTGATTAGTCTCCGAGAATATAGAATGTATCATACCAAAACAATTTGACCTTTTAAATAATAAAAATAGACAATTAATATGTTTTACTTTTTACCGATCCCCCACTCTTTGTCATTAGACAAAAAAGAGTGATTTTTCTGTTTTCATAATGATAATACTATAAATAAATTATTTTATTTATAAGAACATAATTCTTAAAAAAAATATTTTATAAAATTAAAAGATAAAACAAAATCGAACACACCATAGATCATTAATTTTGCGTTACGTGTTTGCAAGACATTTATCTACATCTAACTGCTCCTGGTGATTGCATACCTAACTATTTATAACTATAAATTCAAGTTTCAAATACAAGTATATACAGAATGTTTAGGCTCTCATGAGATTGGCCACAATTAATTGGATTTCCACAAATGTTATAACTTATAAGAACATATAAAAATTAGTACACAATTACATATACGCCATTGTCCATCGCATATAAGAATCGAGCTTTCCATAGACTCACTTTATCAGAAAGACTAATATTAGATTCTTAATAATACCGTTTCCATAGACTCACTTTATCATAAATAAATAACTGAGATTTTTTTTAGGCATAATGCTACTTTCAAAGCTATCTGTTTTAGCTTTTTTTTTTTTTCTTTTACTAGAAAGTACGTATGCAACACATGAATGTTATAAAAGGTTAGGAATGAAAATAAAATAAATTAAATCATGATCCGAACAAGAATAGGTGCCCTCAACAAGAAAGGTTCCCCATCACAGCTATAAAAATGCACGAATTTTGACTGGTCGATCCTTCATTGCTGCTGTCAAATTACACAATCGTTCGTAGGTAGAAGTAGAACCCACAAAGAAACAAAAAAGAAAAGGACTTTTAATAAAAAATACTATGGTACATATATCGTGTTGCTTTCAGGAGACTACGTTCTATGCAAGTAAGCATTCTTGGAACGTAAGCACTTCAAAACTAAGCTACCTTCAAATCGTTAGGTACGTAAGTTGCAGCTTCTACATCTTGCGATAGTGTAGTCACTCCGACTACGATATCAACCACGCATGTTCACCAGAAAATGCATATGTTGTTGGGGCAGCATACTTCTTGAAGAGAAGGTATGAGGCCTCACACTAGTCACCCAATTTGATGTGCATTGGATTGAAGTAGTAGTAAACATTACTATCAACTTCAATAATATAATAATTATTATAGCCAACTTCAATGAAAGATAGTGTGTGTTGGTTTAGTGTTGAAACTGGTCAAACTCAAGTTTGGATTTCCTAATGCAATTATTTCTAGCGTTAGAAACGTGAGTTTACGTTAAACCAATCACGCACATAGTGTGTTTGGTTTCCATCAAAACCATGTTTTAAATGTAGATTCACGCCAACACTAGTTAGTATGTGTTTGGTTTACTCCAAAATCCACGTTTAAAACGTGATTTTGGGCTAAATCAAACACACTATTTGAAATGTGGTTTTTGTAGAACCGTTTTACTTGGAACCCTTTTAATCTCCTCTGTTTGCAAGCTGCACAACACCCAAGTGTGATTCAGAACAGAAATTCAAAATCATTCATATTATGAAAAGTTTACCATGATTGCTAAAACAGAAATCAGTATGTGAATTGTCTTATGATCAAGTTCTCCAGACTCCGGAGCTTAATAACAACAATATTACTCGATTATCATAAAGGCAATTGGCATCACATACCTCCCCAACATCATTCTGGAAACGTTTCATAAGCTCGATGACAATATTCCTGAATTCATTTTCACGGCCTTTAAGGTTTACTATGACCTTAACCTGCAGGAATTGATGAAAAAGATGTCGAGACAATAATACCAAAATAGTTTTTGTTCTGTGTATAATATGCTGCCTAACTACAAAATTCATGTAACCTTGTCACTATCTCTCAAAAACTTGTGCAGCTTTCAACCTTACAGAATAATCATGTTGTATCTGTTAATAAAAGTTTAAAGAATTAGTAAAACAAGAACAATCACATCACATGTGACAACACAAATAAGTGTGCCTATCTAAACCTTAAAACTAACCCCAGCTCATCTAAAATAAGAAGATTGGCTGAAGTTTGCATTGGAATTAAAAAAAAAAAAATCTTTGGAAAGCTTTCCTATTAATATCCTCAGAGGACTAATTCTAAACCTATCAAAGTCATCTTTGGTGGAATTAGCTTGCACTTTGATTATTCATTATCTATAATCAACTGGTCTAAGTTTCTCAAATCTCGTTTGGGGGATCTTTGGGCATATACAGAGGCCAAATTCCTTTGAGGTTGACATCAATTATTCTCTAATTGTCTTCCCAAGCTCGTCCAATTTCAGCATAATTCATGAGGCAAATAACTGGTTCATGTGGCAAAGGCAAGGTCAACTTCCTATTTTTTCATTTGATGTGTGATTGCTATTTGGTCCATGCTGCACTCATTCGTATACTCTGCACTCATGTCAGAAGTATAGATATTGCTTCCAAGTACTGAAGAAACTGAGTTGAAACTCGAAATACTTAGGTTTTTAACATCAATAGCTAACTATCACTTTACTTAAGATTGCAATACTTATCTAATCTAACTGCATTCTTTCCCTGACTATTTCTTAACAGTATCCCATGAATGAACCACCGGAAAGAAAGTCATGGAACTTGACGGTTTATGTCCTACTATTCAAGTATAAACCACTGAAAAGGAGATCAAATAGCACAAAATCCAGCACGTGCATAAATAAGGTAGTATTACGCAACCACGCCTTCAGGATACAAAATCAGATTATACAAGTCAAGTTCAGCATCTTCAGCCATTTGAAGGGCCTGAGTCTTGGACACTACTCCAGTCTACGTAATCAGAAAAGTATTGTTAGAAGTAGGCATCTGCATCGGTCGGATTAGCGCCAAACGTACTTTATCTCGGCCATTTTCGTCTATTTATTGGGTCGGTTTGATCGGGTGACGGGTGGTTCGGGTAACGGTCCTGAACGGGTGGGTTAGGTCGGTTTATAGGCCTTTTTTTGTTTACGATTTCTTTTTTTATTGGGCCATGTTCTTTTTGTTTTGTAAATTATAGCATATTGGGCCTTAAATAATGCATTTAGCCAACAATTTTTTTCCTAGATTAGTCCAAACTTAAAAAATTACGTTTCGCAAACTAACATTATTAATAAAATTTAAACAGTACCAACATGTACCATCAAGTGTTCTAGAATTTAGCTAGCAATATTTATAAGTATGACATACAGATATTACAAAGAGTTTATCATCATCATATATAACACTATTTTAATTGTCTTCTCAGCTTGAGAACCCAATAGCCTTCTTTGTCAATCCTTCTAAGTCATTATAATCACCTTTCAATGTTGGGCAGGGGGCATGTTCTGTCCAAGAAAAATGTGACAATTTTATATAGAAATTAGAGTTTTGAAATTATAAATCATATAATAAAATAATATGCACTTTGTAATTGATCAATAGCAATAGTTAATCTTATAGAGAAGAAAGAAAAGGTTGTGTGAGTTACATGCACTTTGGAGTTAAGAGTGTGGACTAATAATAATTCTCAAATGAAGACAATTTTGCAACATTAGTCAGTCATGGATACACACATCATCAGAGAAAACAAGAAATAAATTTAGAAGACAAAATGTGCAGGGCACCAATATACTGTTTTGCCAATATAAATTAATGCATGCTTAACTCAATACTTACAAAGAAGATTTTGGTTTTATTCAACTCCCTTTTGATTTTTCAACAACTAATTAGCCTATACAGGAACCTGAATATTTGAGAACAAAATAACATGCATCAGAATCAGATACTTTCCATCATGTACATATTATGAAAGTTTTTATATTACATACAGTTTTGTCTGTTGCAACCCAGAATGTCCTAGGGATTGAAATTCCTGCCCCACCACCCATGGTAATGCCATTTAGAAGAACCACTTGCATGAAGTTTTACTGCATAACTAACTAGTAAACATGAACATTGATTTTACATCCTCTAATTATTTGCTTGCAGCCAATATGATGTGCACAGAATTCTAATATTCTACCATATATAAACAATGCACAAAAAATAGCTAATAATAACTACAACTTACCCAAAATGAATTCACCCAGTTTGCACCCTAAGCAAAAAATAGTTTACTAATAACCCAAAAAGTATTATGCCAAACAGATTGAGTTCCATGACTCCAAAAAGCAAAAGGTGGTGCAACTAAAAAATAAAAACAACTCAATTAGTAGATGTTTAGAATAAAGAAAATAAACTATATATATAATAAAATGATATATTAGTTTTTAGGGAAAATATGGTTAACTAAAAAATATGGCCAATATTTAGATTTTTCTTTGTAATAACAATATTTTGAATTTGATTTAAAATAAAATAATATCAAAATCCAAAATTTTTCATTGGAGGCAATCTTTCTTGAGTTTGGTAGGACTTTTATGAACAGTAAAGCTATCCCTTCGACTCTCGAAGTATTTAATGGAGCTACATATCTATGACTCAAGTCGAAACTATTGGTTAAGTTGAAACAACCCCAACAACTTTTCCTTACGCTCGGTGGTTATGTAGAATTGATTTAAATTTAAAGATAATAGCATTTGTTATAATTTAAATAAAATTGTATTTGATTTTAATTTGAAGACAATAACTTATTTATATTAATAATTAAAAATATTTTAAATTTAAAATAATTACGGGATTTTAGGATAATGAGTTGTTTTTTAGGAGTCTAACCCTTTGTTTGGTTCTAGGGAGTTTGGGGGGAGAGAGTTGGTTAAGAGAGACATTGTGGAGAGTTTGTGTATCCACCTTGTTTGGTATAGAGGGGGGAGAGAGTTAGGGGGTTTGTTTTATGTGGGCCCTACAAAAAAACATTTCTCCTCATTGATGAAGAGATTTAGGGGGAGAAGGGGGTTGTTTTATGAAATGTCTATTTTACCCCTAATTCCTTTTACAATTAATTGTTGTTTTTCCCAATTATTTTTATTTTAAGGGTGGTTTAGTCTTTTCATCTTTTTACACATCTCTCTCCCTCTCATTTCTCCATAACCAAACAACTATCATAGTAAATTTCTCTTCCATCTCTCTCCTATTTCTTTAATATCAAACAATCTCTATTTCTACTCTATTTTCTACTATTTCTCTCTTTCTTATCTCTCTCTTTCATATTTATTTCTTCCCTATTTTTCTCCTTAAACCAAACAAAGCGTAAGAGACATTAACAAATATTAGAAGAATTTTGGCATTTTGTAAAAATGTGTAAATAATTGAGAAAGCGGAGAGTGAATATATCTAATTTAGTATTGAGATATCAAATTGTTTTTGACGCTGAGATATCAAATTTATAATATAGAAGAATAGAAGATTATATTGATAACTATATAGAAGTTAAATAAAGTAATGAAAATTTATATGGAAACTAAAAACTCATTTAACTAATATATTTATATATTCATTTAACTAACCAATAATAGCTACACATAGTAAAAAGAAAATGCGATTCAATAAAAACTTTATAGCTACACATATTAATTAATAAAAGGTTAATTAAAAGTTATAAAATTAGATAAAAGCCAATAATTAGTTGAACCGAAAAATTAATTGATTTGATTGAAAATATTTGATAAAATTAATTAAAAATTATAAAATGCATATAAAAATATTATAAATTATTAAATAATAATAAATGGAAGTTAGTAAAATATGAAATTATAATAAATGTTTAGCTGACAGTTAAAAAATGAGTTTTTTTTAACAAAATTACTTCAAATAATTTAAAAAAACTAATAAAAAACTAATGATTACCTAAATACTACCTTACATAATGTTTAAAAATAAAAAATTACACTAGTGAGGGAGCGGAAAATAAAAAGATTACCTCAATTTATTTATATATATTGGGCGGGGCTGTTGGGTTTGGGAATTTTTCTATTAAAAATTTAAAATTAATTAATTGAGGGAAGGAAAATAGGGATTGCAATTTGCAACAGTGTTTCAAAGAAGGGTTTTTTTTCTCTTTCCCTGTCGCCCGCACCGTCTTTCGTTGTTTCTCTTCTTTTCTTGTCTCCTTCTCTTCTCTTCTCTTCTCTTCTCACTTCCCAGAAGAGAGAGAAATATCCACCAACACAACACACACCCTTCAATCTCTCTCTCACAGTGATATGCAGCAAGGTGATCCAACGGTCCTGAGCTTGAGGCCTGGTGGTGGACGTGGCGGCGGAAGCAGGCTTCTCGGTCACTCCTCATCATCTTCATCCTCTACTTCTCACTCTGATCTTCCTCTGTTGCGTCCCCATGGCGCTTCTCTTTCTTCTTTCTCTCTCAAGGTCTTTTCTCTTTCCTCCTTTTAGATCTGTATTTTCCTCTTAAATCTCCACCCTTTCGCTTATGTATTTGTTTCTTTTTCATGTTTTTATTATTGCTATTTATTCTTTACTTTTTGTTTTTCACTTAGGTCTGACAATTATTTAACTTTGTTTTATTTGGATCTCATTACCCGTATCAACATGATAAGCTCGAGTCGTTTATTTAAAAAAATCATTTTTTTTTGAAGTGTAAGGGTTTACGCTCAAGATTGAATCACACTTGAGATTTACATGATGGTTTTTTTGTCCAATGAGTTTTTTAGTACGATTTTATTTGATTGGGTACAAAAGCATTGGGAGAACCCATAACAAGAACCAAAACAGTGAGAGAACCAACAAAGACTTTGAGATGAGGGAGAAAGGTGTATTTCTCATTGTTATTGTGTTTGTTTGTTCACTGTTTGATGGGTAGGAATGGAAGTTAAGATCCATAAGACAAAGGAGAAACCTGAAGTTGAATGTCCTGATTCTTGGTGGGTGCACTCAGCTATGTGTACCTGCTGTAAATATGGACAGAAAGCAATATGTAGGCTTTAGGTGGGCTTGATTAAGTTTTAGATTGCCCATAAAGGACCCACATACATTGGTACTCATTTGCCTGTGGAGCTAGTGTTGGGTGGTTGTTATAAGTCTCTGCCTTCTTATTGTGAAGGCATTGCTTCTGAAGACAGTTTGTCAGAGTGGCCTTTAGCTACCTGACATACTAAATGATTCTACTGACATCAGCAGTATATTTGTTACCAATGATTTTGTTGAAAAGTGGAACAATTATATCCATACAAATCTTACTATACGGATTGGTTTACTTTTGGGTTTCTTCATATACAGTTCATGCTTAATGATTTTTATCATCATCATTCATAAAGGACTTGACTGGGAAACAATTGAACGAGATTGTTTTGGCAATGTTTGTGAACACAACTTAGTTTATAGAAGTTTGATTAATTTATTTATTATTTTTCTAATATTGCGTGTTATCCTACCCATCAACCTCACTTGTCTTGTCCTTTTGTGAGGTATATATATGTTTGCATGGTTATTGTTTAAGTTTGGACTATGTAAAGAGATTTGTATCTTAGTACTTCTGGTTTTGTAGACTGGAGATTCACGGTTTGAAGGTCGTGAGCGTGTGCGATATACCAGAGAACAGCTTTTACAGCTTAGAGAGGTAATTGTTATTTGCTTTTGTTGTTTAAATATTGTTTTAATTCTCTATATTCTTTACGAAGCAGCAAAATTTTTATGTTTTATTTTAAGGCACATCCTTCTGCTGTATTTTCCTTATTGATTTCAAGCTTTAATGCTTTATACTAATCACATCTATCTGCTGCTATATTCCAAGTAATATCCAAAAAATATGGTGTGGAATCAACACTTGTGACCGCTACTGGTTTTTTCTAATTTTATTTTCTGTAGATTTCCTTGTGTGTCCTCTTATGCTTTTTAGATTTAAATGAAGGCTGTCTGTATTTTTTTGGAAGTTATGGTCCATTAGAAGGCAATCTGTGTTGCTGCCTGAGCCTCCAGATAACTCTCTCAGTTTCATTCATTTTTCTCCCTCTTGTTCCTCCTTTCTATAGAAAACTACTTCAGAAATAGTATAGCTCAGTGTTTGTTTGTAACTAACATAAACATCTAAACTGATATTTAAATTTTAACAGTTATCTGACTGTTGAGCCTTTTTCTCTTATAGGCTGTCGAGGTCCCTGACGATATTCTAAAGATTAAACAAGACATAGAAGCTGAACTTTTCGGTGAAGATCAAAGTTGGGGCCGTGCTGAAAGCAATGTAACTATCTTTTCTGTCTTCTAATTATATTCTAAAATTTGCTAAGAACCATAAATCCTCTTTATCTCATTCGGTATGTTGATTATTGAAGTTGATTCAGGTTGATTGATTTTATGGAAGAATATACTTGTTTGTATCATATGAATAGAATACTTATCAATAATTCAAATGTCATACTCATACATATGCTGATATATTAATTCTTTTGGTTGGTGCAATTAAACCTTATCTGTTTTGTCAATTTATCTGTATTCATTTTCCCAATATTTTCTATAACAATGTTTACATTATCTTCTGCAGCCTCCACATCAATTACAAAATCGATATTCTGAGCCAGATAACCGTGACTGGCGTGGTCGTTCTGGACAACTTCCTCCTAATCCAGATGAGAGGTCTTGGGAAAACCTCAGAGATAACAGGGAGCTTGGTAATAGATTTGACTCTAGAAACCAGGATGCTAGTCAGGTTAATCGCCAAGATCAACTTAATTCTCAGTTTGCAAGGGCACAGATTTCTTCTAATCAAGGGGTAATAAGCATTGGCAGAAATTAATTATACTGGTTTTTTAGTTGATGTGTTGTGAATTTAGATTCAATGTTAGTGTGAAACTCTGTACTGTCAGTAAACAAGAAAGTGCCACATTTTGCAGTAATTAAGTTCTTTTTTAAGAGTAAAAGTATTTAAATCTGTTGCATCATATGGTTCCAGGATACAATGGATCAAACTTATATTCCATATGTTATGTTATCTTCAAAGTTCTGAACATCTTTTTGGTCCTTTCTAAACCTGTTTGATGTGGATTTAGTTATGTGAAAATTTTCCAAAAGAATATAGTTACATTTATTGTTCCTTGATGTATCTATTTGTTATCCAAAAAATTGTTTGTTACATGTACCCAGATGTATCCACAACTAAGGTCTACACTTTTTTTCCCTAAGTTTTCATGTATGGCCACCCTGGCTTGCTATGCACATCTTAATAAAATTGGACATGTGATGTAATCATCATCACTTAAATTTCTAACTCAATTGTTGGGAATTTTATCTTAGTAATTAAAATTTTCTGGCTTTCCTTGTGTTTCTTTATTTGGTGTTTATCAGTGTAGCTTCATGTCCTTTTTATCCATGTATCAATGGCCATTTTCGATTTACTATTGATTTTTTTCTTTTTTTTTGCATTGGATTTTGTAGGTTTACTTTGGTATGAAGAACTAAATTGTGTGTTGTAGTTGTAGTATTTACAGTTATCAAAATTTTATTTTTTATGCTGCTCTGCAGTTAAAGTAAGGGAATTGATTTTAATTAGTAATTACATGATTGTTATGTGATATTCTTTTGAAGTCTGTCCCATTCCTCCTGAGACTAGTAAGTGATGATGTGATGATGACTAAGTTTTGTTTGGCATTATTAGGATTACTTGATGACGCAATTTAAAGTAATTGTCATACACTTGTACATATATAAGAAGTTTAGTAAATTGCATATATTATTCTTCATTGCTTACCTATTAAATTTGGCCTGATAGTTTTTTAATATCCTTTTACAATCTACTATTTTTTTTATTTATTCAGGGAGGATCTGTGCCTACTCTAGCCAAGGCTGAAGTTCCATGGTCAGCTAGAAGGGGAAGCCTCTCTGAGAAGGATCGCGTCCTGAAGACTGTAAAAGGGTAATGGTTTTTAAATACCTGTGACATTAGATGGTGGTGACCTTTTAGCTGTACTATGTGGTAGGTTTTTGGGTTGTCATGTATACCAGAATCTTAACATTTGTACTTGTACTCTAATTGTTATGTAGTTGCCCTGATTGTGTTAACAAGTAGGTATAACCAGGCTTCAATCATGAACATTTTTAGGAATTGAATCATATTATTAATTACTAAACATTAAAAATAACCAATGAATCAATATTTTTTACAAGTGATTTTTGTACTTCTTTTTGCTGTATATATTAATGAACTAGTACTGATTTTTTTCAAAGCTTTTCTCACGTTACTCTGTTAAGGGCCTTTTGGAATTGTATGTTCCTGCTATTTCTGTTGAATTGGATGGCTTCCACTATTTATATGCTGTTGTCTTATTTTACGCAGCATACTAAATAAGTTGACTCCTGAGAAGTTTGATCTCTTGAAGGGTCAATTAATCGATTCTGGCATTACATCAGCTGACATCTTGAAGGTCACTTTTCAATGGCTGTTGTCAATCTTTTATGTTCACATCCTTGTTCTAAATTGACTTGCTTTGCTTTGTGAATGCAGGGGTGTCATTTCACTTATATTTGATAAGGCTGTTCTAGAACCAAACATTTTGCCCCATGTATGCTCAGCTGTGCTCTGATCTTAATGAGAAGCTTCCTCCATTCCCATCTGAAGAACCTGGTGGGAAAGAAATCACTTTTAAGAGAGTACTCTTGAATATTTGCCAGGAGGCTTTTGAAGGTGCTTACAATATGAGGGAGGAAATAAAACAGATGACTGCCCCTGAGCAGGAGATGGAGCGTACAGACAAGGAAAGACTGATCAAGCTTCGCACCCTTGGAAATATCCGTTTAATTGGTGAGCTTTTGAAGCAGAAGATGGTTCCTGAAAAGATTGTCCATCACATTGTTCAGGTTCATACAGGAACCGAGACTTTACTGTAATAATATAAATTTGTGTTTCTTTGTAAGTATCCACTTAACTGCTTGATTGTAACTTGGAAACAGGAGCTTTTAGGACCCCCAGACAGCAAGGCTTGTCCAGTTGAGGAAAATGTTGAAGCCATTTGTCAGTTTTTCAATACTATTGGTAAGCAGCTTGATGAAAGTCCAAAATCGCGGCGAATAAATGATATGTATTTTAGCCGTTTGAAAGAACTATGCACAAACCCCCAACTTGTACCACGGCTCAGGTTCATGCTTCGGGATGTTCTAGATTTGCGTGCAAATAACTGGGTTCCTAGACGCGAAGAGGTAACTTTATACATATTTTATCCTGTGATATGGTTATGCTAGCTAATGTTAAGTGCACTTGTTATATTGATCAAGTTCTAATGTTGACTCATGTAGATGAAAGCCAAAACCATCACTGAAATTCATTCAGAGGCAGAAAAAAATCTTGGATTGCGCCCAGGTGCTACTGCTAATATTAGAAATGCCCGTGGAGGTGTTCAAGGAAATGTCGGCCCAGGGGGCTTCCCCATTGCTCGACCAGGTACAGGGGGTTTGATGCCTGGAATGCCAGGGACAGGAAGATGCCTGGGATGCCTGGAATTGATAATGATAACTGGGAGATTCCTAGGACTAGATCTATGCCAAGAGGAGACTTGTCAAATAATCAAGCTTCAGGACGCAGCAACTCTTCTTTTCCTTCCAAGCCCACAACCTTGAATTCAAAATTTCTTCCTCAAGGTAGTGTTGGTATTATAAGTGGAAGAAGTAGTGCCCTTGTTCATGGAGGTGGTCCAGTTTCTGCTCGCCCATCAAACTTTGGTTCAGGTATTGAGGCTACACCTCAATTCTCTTCACCTGCTAAACCAGTTTCTGCTGTGTCCTCAGAGAAGCCACAGGCTCCAGCTGTAAAATTGAATCTTGATGATCTTCACCGCAAAACCGTCTCTCTTCTGGAAGAATATTTCAGTGTTCGGATTTTGGAAGAGGCATTACAATGTGTGGAGGAATTAAAATCTCCAGCTTACCACCCTGAGTTTGTTAAGGAAGCCATTTCTCTTGCACTTGATAAAAGCCCACCATGTGTTGAACCCGTTGCCAATCTACTTGAGTATCTCTTTATTAAGAAGATTCTTACAGCCAGAGACATAGGGACTGGCTGTTTGTTATTTGGTTCTTTGCTGGATGACATTGGCATAGATTTACCTAAAGCACCAAGTAATTTTGGTGAGATAATTGGGAAACTAATTTTGGCTGGAGGGTTGGATTTTAAGGTGATGGCAGAGATTCTCAAGAAAGTGGATGATGACCTGTTTCAGAGAGCAATATTTGACAGTGCAGTACGAGTAATTAGATCTGCCTCTGGGCAAGCTGTATTGGAATCACAAATATCTGATATTGAGGCCTGCCAGAGTCTGCTCAAGTGAATCAAAATGACTATTGCATGAGAGTACTGATTTCTGAAACTGGATCAACCTCTGCCTTCTTTGCAGCTTCCAAATTTTCACACACTTTTGGAGTAATAGCATTTTGTATGAAAGGATGTATGAAGTGATGATTCCTGTGTCAGCTATTTTTACTTAGCTGTATAATTTTTCTTTTTTTTTTTTTTTACAATTTTGAGGTCGTAGAGGTGTTTATTGAGGGAAAAGCCAAACCATAAAGCTATGGATTTTGTTCTCCTGTTGGCTAATCATGTGCCAAGTTTATTCGAAAGAGTGGCCCATTAGGGGTCCAAATGTTTTTGTATTTCATTAGTTTCAGTTTTACTTAATTTTGTTAACAGAGTATTTGTTTTAGTGGTCAGTCATAAATATCATCATTGCTTCTCCCTTTATATTTTAGTTCTAGGATTTATGTTGCTAGATATTGAGCTTCACCTTGCCTTGATTTTGCTCTTACTCTTGCTTCTTGTTGGACTATGGACATTTTCTGGAATGTTATGAAAGGCCTACTAGAAAAAAAGAATACTTATGTGAATTGTATTATGCCTGTTAATTTGACACATGTTACAACAAAATCAACAATTATTAACTTTCTATTCGATGAAAAAGTTGTTTTTATGGAACATTAATCTTGTACTTGCTAATGAGTTTTAACCAACCTTACAATGCAAGAGGGGTAGCAAAGGAATATAGATGGGGGCATATACATATATTAGGACCAGATATCATGTAAATGAACATCCGATGTAATGAAAATTATAGTTTTGAAAGACAAAAATGAAATATTTAATCTTGCTTTTATAACTTAATTATTAGGTAAGTCACTAAGATTGGTGCAAGATTACTTTCAAACCTTTCGGTTACATAATTAGCCCACTTCTGCTCCTTAGTTTTGCGTTGCGTTGTCTTTCTCCTTTTTCCCATATTTTTAAATATTGGATAACATTTTGTCGTATTCCTGCTATTTCAATTGTTAGGTAAAATCTATTTTCATATATATTTAGTTAGAAGATTTTTTTTAATAGTTCAATATTTAATTATTATTTTAAAAGATGATATGTTATTTTAAATTAACTTAATTTAAATATTTTTATTTGTTTTATATTTTGTTTTATTTATTTAAATTTTAAAAAAATTATACAATAATAATATAGTACTCATTTGGTTACCACTTGAGTAAGAATGGAAATGCCGAATCAATTTCACAAAATTTGTTTTAAATCACTTCTATCCAAAATATTTCATAAGTATATAATTCATTTTCAACTAAGATTTCTTTTTTTGGTACTTGACCAGGGTATCAATCGCCGATGGCATAGTGACTAATCCCCTCGCTGGTTTGTAGGCACCTCGATGGGTTGGGACAGCTGGCCCTGGATTTTAAAGGAGCTGCATGCCCAAGGCGGGATTCGAACCCCCGACCCCTCCGCTGAACCAACCCCCGGGGTTTTTTTCAACTACGATTTGAGTACAAGAGAGAAGCTACAGCCTACATGTGAGTAGAAAAAATATTAAGGATTTGAAGTGGCCACGGCAACAAGTGTTCATTATATGATGATAAAGCTCTCAATTTTATTGCTGTGTAGGGACCCAGTCCAGCCACTCAAATGATAAAGGAAACTCCACTTCACCACTGGTATTGACATTGTTGGTGCTGGCTTAATTTGCTTACTCAACACTCAATTGGCACAAAGCAAAGCAGATATGACCCTGCAGACAAGATGCTTGTTATGTGCCTTTGTGCTCACTCTCCTATTGATGTCCCATTTGTTGCCAACTTCAGCTGAGGAGGGTCATGAGAATGTACAAAAAAGTGGAGTTCTTAGCCATAGACCTGAACTAATTGTGCACAAGATGCTATTGGAAGACCATAGGCACAGCCTTAGCCTCTTCCTTCACAACAGAAAGCTTGGAGTTTATACAAGAAAAGGGGGGATACCAATTCGTGCCCGTGGAAAAAGATCTTCAGCTACCCGGAGTCAATATCTGTATCCAGTGCTACCTCAATTTTTGTCATATCCCTTTTTCTTGGTTTGTTCCTGATCTAGTAGTGCTCATAATATGAGCTCATCATTAATTAATTCTGCATTAATTTGTGTTTGGTATTGTGGTTTATAATTATGGATGGATGGATTGATTGATTGGTCTGTTTGAAGATTGTCTTGGATGGTTTGAGAATGGATTGTCACTTGTGAGTAAAGCCTTCCCTCCAGTCCTTGTAATTGGTGAGTGATTTTGTTGTTAATAATAAGGGTTACTTTAAGTTTTGATGCTTTGACAAACATATATTGGCTCATATGAAAATATTACAAAATTGAAGGGGCAAAGTTCTCTTTGTTTATATATATCTAAACTGATTAATAAGAATATCTCCACTCTGATCTAGCAAACCAAGCTGATCAATGATTGAAAGGGATATTGAGAATATTCTTCATTTTTCTTATAGTCCTTTTCTTATTTTCTATGTGATTTAACTTCTTGCCATATCATTCTTGATGCATAAATTAACTCAAAACACCTCTTATTATTAAAAAAAACAATAAATTCAAGAGACTCCTTCGGGCTTCGGCTAAGAGAAAAATTTTCATGTAAAATAATTTTTTTTTAATGAGTAAGAATTTAGTTATATAATTTAAGGATTTAATAAATATATACGATTAGAGTATACAAATATTAAATGATGTGTTGTCATATCATTTAATTCATATGACACCTCAATGTTATTAAATTTAATAAACTATGTGGTAACTTAACATTAAATACAAGTGGTAAAATTTTTACACTAACAATATATATTAATTAAACTCATAATTAATATACAAACATGTAATTTTATTGGAAGAGACAATGATTAGAGGTGGAAATAAACCAGATTGCTCTTCGGGGATCTATAGCTTAGTCTATATCAGACTTAGTTCAAGTTAGGCTAATTTATTAAATAGATCGGTCAAAATTTTTTTAAAGGTCTATTTAGCTAAACAAGTTGGGTTTCAGGCCATCTAAAAAGCTTTTTTAAGCCTATCAAACCGATTTATCTAAGTTAACATAAATAATATAATATTTTTTATATTCTTATTAACTTATTTAGTATATCAATATGTTATTTTACATAAAAAAATTTGAGACTATAAGTCCATTTAAATATATGCTTATGACATAATCAAATACCTTATTATAAAACATGTTTTAAATTTAAACAAGCTTTTAGGTCAAGTCAAGCTTTTAAATAGGTCATACCAAACCTTAAATTCAAGAAATAGGCCGGACTTAAACGTTGGAAAGTCTTACTTGACCTAATCTATTTCCATCTCTAAATAATAACACTTAATTGAAAATAAAAAATGAAATAAAAAAATTAATATATTTTGTTATAACAAATCCGAATCTTCATTTTTGAAATCGAAATAACTTTTTCACAAGTTTTTCCTCTCATGTAATCATGTATTTTTCCGTTTTGTGTTCTTCTTAACTTCTATATAAAATCAAATAAATATTTTAGTTATCTTTAGACAAGAGGTTTTTTACTTAACATATCAATTAATCCTTAAACTTTTTTACTCAACATTAGACATATGGCTAGCAAACTTTGCGCATATGGCTCCTCCTGGAATTCATTTGTATCATACTCCTCCGGTGAATATTTGTTTAGATCTTTTTTCTAATGTTATTGGGAGGTCTATCCCCAGGTTAATTTTTTTTTATAATTCTGGCTTTTTGGCCTCCTTTAATTAAAAAAACATTAGACATAATGTGATATTTATAAATCATTAATAAAACAACATTATATTAATTAAATCATTTTTTGAATTAAAAATTTCAAATGTTTGCATTCTTATATTTTAATTTAACTTTTATTAATTAAATCAATTTCCTCTTAAATATTTCTTTATATTTTTACTTTGATCTATATTTAAAAAACTTGTACAATACAAGAAATATTTACTAGTCGCACATAAAAATGTATAATGGAGGACTTTGCCGTTGATTATCATGAAAAAAATGTACAATTGAGTATATCACCTTGTTGACTAATGTCATCTCTATTGGGTCAATATATATAATTTTAAAATTTATATATTAATCAACGTTTTATTAGTGTTTGCAACTGAATCTTAGAATTAAATCAAATAGATTAACTAATAACTAAAAATGGACGAAGGGTTTACAAAGAGGAGGTAGGAGAAAGGAGAAAGGTGAAGACTCAAATCTATAATATATTATATCTATCTATATATTTATTATAATATATAAAAATTAAAGTGTAAAGCATGGCACGACCATATCAATTTTTTTTAATAATGGTTTATATTTTCAAGTAACTATTTTAAAAATTATAATCTTGATTAAGTAATTGAATGATTATTTATGATTTAATCCATATCATTTAGAATGCTTCAAAGTTTAAATAGACATTAATATTTAAGACAACATTTTAGCAAATAAATAAATAATTGCTAAATATAGAAAATCAACTTAAAAGTATACTCTTCAATATATTTATTTATTTGCACAATGTGCATGTTTACATCTAGTATAATATAAAGATCAAAATCTGAAATCTCCATGACAAGTGGTGCACTAAAAGCTACATATTTGCTGAGGATTCAACTGCAAATGACGTCCACCATCAATTGCCTTTTATTTTATACAAGAATATAAAAACAAACTAAAATTTTGCAGTGGTTGATTTAGAACTCCCCAAACTATAGACTATATATATATATATCTTGTTCTAAGAGCTTGGTTTCAGTGTGTTTCCAATGTCAATCACAAATCTATATTTTACATCGGCTCTAAGGAGACGCTCCATTGCTGTGTTGACATAATCAATAGGAATGACTTCAATGTCAGGTTTTACATTATGTTCTGCTGCAAAGTCAATCATCTCTTGTGTCTCCTTCATCCCCCCAATGTTACTGCCAGCTACTATCTTTCTCCCTGTCAATGATGTAAAATACTACTTGTTTTAATTTTCATGTGTATGTATCTACATTTTGCACTAAAACATCTGTTATGAAGCTTGAAATTTCACATGCATGTACCTTGTTAGCAGTATCATAATTATCACTTAGACATAAGTACAAAACTTGTGGAAATATTTACACATGCTTACCCATAAGTAAAGGAAATACTGGCAACTCCAGAGGCTTCTCTGGTGCTCCCACCATTACAAGCTTTCCATGAGACTTCAACAAACCAAGCAGAGGTAACAGAGGATGATTAGCAGAAACTGTGTCAATAATACCATCCATAGTGCCCATTGCAGCCTACAAAGTTAAATGAAGAAAATTTTTTAATTGATTATGATTCATTCATTGTCAAATTTTGAGATTATGCGTCAGTTTGGATATACTTCTGTAGAAGAACTTCTAAGTGAAAAAAATAAAATCAATAAAAAAAGTCAAGAGTCAAGTGAATTTAATTTTTTTATAAGTTGAAATTAGTCTTTATAGCCCACTTTCTTCAAAAGCTCTCTCATTTAACTTCTTCATAAGTAACTAATTTCAACTTAGGAAGAAGTTAAATTCATTTAACATCTTTGATTCATTCTTTTTTTTTTTGGAAGTTATTCTGCATAAGCGTATCCAAATATATGTAGAGCTTGTTTGGGTGGAACTTCTACAGAAGTACTTCTAGATGAAAAAAATAACATGAATCAAATAGGTCAAATGCATTTAACTTATCCATAAGTTAAAATTAGTCTTCCACCTCCTCCAAAAGCTCTCCCATTTAACTTCTCTAAAAATAACTAATTTTAACTTATGAAGAAGTTAAATGCATTTGACATCTTTGATTCATGTTATTTTTTTACCTAGAAGTACTTTTGCAGAAGTTCCACCCAAACAGGCTCGTATTCATTATTAAAATGACTTGTACCTGCATTTGATCTTGGTCACGGCTTATTAGAAAGGAGTCAGCTCCAAGGTGTTCAATTGCTTCCTTCTGTTTGTTGGGTGATGTACTAATAACTGTCACATTAGCCCCAAAAGCTTTGGCAAACTTGACAGCCACATGGCCTAACCCACCAAGACCAACCACACCCACATGGAGACCAGGCTTGTCAAGTCCAAAATATCTAAGAGGGCTATACACTGTGATCCCAGCACAAAGAAGAGGTGCAGCAGCATCAAGAGGCATGTTATCAGGAATTTGAACCACAAAGTGCTCATCTGCTACCATAGAGTCAGAGTAGCCTCCATAGGTGGTGGTGCCATCAATGTATTTGGTACTATAAGTGTGAGTAAATTGTGGGCAGTAATTCTCAAGATTATCAACACACTTTTGACATGTGCGGCAAGAAGCAATCATGCATCCCACACCTACTCTGTCCCCAATTTTGAACTTTGTACTTTGCTTCCCACCTCTGTCACTACACCAACAATCTCATGCCTGTATTTCTTACACCAATTAGAATCAACTCAAATTGAATTTATATATACACAACATTATTATTGAGATATATTGATCAATTTTTAATTAACAAGTTAGTAATAAACCATATGATTGGTTTGTTTGTTCTGCTCCACATAGAGATTTTTCAAAAAAAAAACAAACAAAATGAGCATAAGAGAACAAGCATACCCTGGGACTAGTGGATAGGTGGAAATGCCCCATTCATTCTTCACCATGTGGAGATCTGAGTGGCATATCCCACAGTACAACACTTTGAATGCCACATCTTTCTCACCCGTTTCCCTGAAATAAAAATTGATGCACTAAAAGGTAAATGAAGTAGCTAGCAAATATTTTCAATACATCCCATCCAATTCTTTGTATCAGAAATGTATTGGTGAATAACAAAAAATAAAATAAAATGGTGTAACGGATAATTAAATGAATGTGTATTATTGAATATGTATGAACCTTCTGGAGAAATTGAAAGGGGAGAGAAAACCAGAAGTATCTCTTGCTGCCCATCCGAAGGCCTTGTTTGGATGCTCAACTTCATATTGTGTTGCCATCTCAATCTGTTTTATTAAAGGAAAGGAATTCAATAGTTAGTATTGAGGAATATGAGCTCTGGAGTGGAGCTATTTATAAGTGCTGTGACTGTGAGGTTCGTTTGAAATGTACGTGACGTGTTTGGTGACGTTTTTGATGTCTTTGACATATTTGGTGACGTATTTGTTGCACTCAAAAGTTGACTTAATTATTTGGTGATGAAGTACTGCATGTACATGTCTTTGCTTGTCTACAATCTTTAGCCATTACAAGGAATTCATGTCCATAACTTGTATGGGCATTATATGACCGCCATGATGACTGCTACAATTTTTTTTAAGAGTAAATTGGCAAATCAATCCGGACATTTTTAGGGTAACGTAATTTAGTCTCTGAAAAATAGAAAACTCTAATGTAGTCTTGACTTTTTACTTTTTCTTTCACTATAGTCTAACTGTATGTTTTGCATTAATTTTTGTATGATGTGTTACGTTTAGTGACACTCTGTCATACTGTTTGTCATTAAAGTGTCCACAATGACAAAAAATGATGTAGTTTTATCAAATTTATAGCTTGAAAGGCTTCAACTCCAACAATCGTGTGCTTCCATATTCCCCGTTTTTCTCTCACATCAGAATTATTATAAAAATGCAATTTTTTTATAAAAAAATAAATTTAAATTCTCTGAATTACCTATCCATCTCTTTGTTTCTTAAATATCTTTCTTTTTTAGTAAATATTTTTAAGTTTTAACATATTTTAAAATTTTACTTGAATTTAAGAGTTTCGCTATTCGCAGGGCAATTTCACCACATGTCTAGGCCAACCTCAATTAGATCCCTCGTATGTCGTAAATGAATTAATATAATTAAGGCAAGAAACTCAAACTAACTAATAACAACAACCCTTATCCTAATTAAAGTGCAAGTTTAGATCCATGGCTCAATACCAAGTCAAAGGAGAAACATACGAGAAATCAAATCGTGTGGTTGTGTCAAATTGACATTGAAAAAATTAAAAACTACCACTATTTTGACCATAAAGTTCTCACAATTTTGTTCTAGTATTATTATTATATATATGAAGAGAACTTCATTAGTACATTATGCTTTCACGCAACACTTAGTAGAAATCGCATCACAGGTATATATGTCATCGACAAGATGCATGCTCTGTGCCTCCCTTATCACTCTCTTCTTGTTGTTATCCCATTGGTTACCAACTTCAGCCGATGAGGGACATGAAGGAGCCTTGAAGAAACAAAATACTGAGCTTTCTAGCCAACAATTTCAACACCTAGAGAAGAGGCTAGTGGCAGATGACAACCTCTTCCAGCGCAATAGAAAGCTTGAAATTTCAATAAAGAAGGATAAGAAGAAAAAGAAAAAGAAGAAGAAGAAAAAGAAGCATGGGAAATCGTCAGCGACCCACACTGGAATGTCCATATCCCAAGCCAGCTCTATCTTTTGCACTTCCCTTTTAATTGGTTTCATCCTAATATAATCTAAGTACATTCATATCTCATAATTATCATTGGTTTCATCCTAATATAATCCCTTTATGGTTTCATATATGTGGAGCATTGTGTTCCTTGCCCTTCTCTAGTTGTTGTAGTTGGTGATGTAGTGAGTATACTATTGATTTTTTAATTATTCAATCAAGCTATTTATGAGTTCATTGGAGCCCTGTGTTCCTTCCCTCCTCAAGTTGTAGATTGTAATTAGAGTCGAAATTAACACATAATGATATATAATGAAATTTAAAGATTGTAAAACTTAGCTCTAGTTCCTTGTCTCTGAGTGAAATTTCTCAAATGTGACAATCAACATATAATTAGAAAATTTGAATGACAATCACATTTGAAAAATGCACTCGGAGAAAAGAAACTAGAGTTAAGTTTTACCATATTTATGTTGTTTCGGGGTTAAATATATATGCTATTTATTGAGAGATGTAGAAATTGTATATCTTTATTTTCTAGATGGGCATATATATCACTTAAATTAAAGCGTTGAATTTGGTATAGACGGTGTCAACTAGTTGTCAAGGAATATTGATAAATAACCAACTTAAAACTAAACATTTCTACGTTCATATTTAATCACAATTCACAAAGAAGATAATACAACAAGTGAGAATTCAATTTGTTCACTATGGAACATCATTAGAAAAATGATTATTAATGAAGGAAAACATTGGTTATGAACTAATTAGATCTAATAGAAATATAGGTTTGATGCAATTAATAAGAGCCGGAACTTTCAATTCTCCATAATGTTACTAAGAACTTGTCATTCTATACACAAAACCATTTTAGGGACTAAAGTGAATGATTCTTAATATTATATGGGCTAATTTGAATCCAACGTCAGAAATCATTTAACACTGTCAACCATTTTGGACTAAAGTGAATGACAAAGATAAATGTCAGGATTAACAGAGATGTTTTGAAATCTCAGAAACAAAAATGCATGATGCTAATAAAGTCAAGTACTGATATTGGGTTTTCTCAATTTTTCTAAATTCATTCACGGCCGGACTAAGTTCTAACCCTTACCTTGGAGAATAATTTTTTCTTAAAATTAGATTATATCTCTGTATTTTCTACTAAGATTCTCCATTTAGCTACCTTTACGCTTTTTTCATCTCACCAAAGCATTTTTTATAGATGCATAATTAGGAGGTTTAAAGGTAATGGCAAATACCATTATATGCATAAATATATTTTAATTATTCTTTGTAATTGTCTATACATAGAATGATGAAATTATTTGTTTTGATAAAAAGTTTTTGTAATTATAAATAACTAATAAAATCCTAAAGCAGATATAATTACAAGATAAAGAACATGTAAAATCGTAGAGATGGCAACTCAAGAAATGAGTTTATTTGGCAAAAAAGTTATAGAAGATGACAATTAATGTGGCAATTGCCATTGCTCACGCTTAATGCATGACTATAGGCAACAAGCCACATTAGACCGGTTGGGATCCTCATGAGAGATACATATATCTCATATGTGGGGCCATGCATGGGAATGAAGAGAAATTGGGCTCACATTATACCATAAGCTTGGTGGTATTTACACTTGACTATAATAGTTGATTGATTCCACTATCAGTATTCTCATTTGAATTTTGAAAATCATTAATTGATTTTATTGATTTAACTATTTATTTGGTTTATTGTTGAATAAAATTAATTTTAAAATTAGTGATTAAAAATGAGTAATACACGTTTTTTTAACATGTTGGATGAAAATGATTTAAAATCAATTATATGAAACTAATTTTATATTGTATGTAATTGATAACGAAAGAAACACTAAATTAAGTCCATTTTAATCGATTTAATAAAAATCATTAATCAAATTTCGCCCAAATATTTCTATTTACATCATTTGATTGGTTTGAGTTCTTATTTTCTCTAGAACTTTTGTAGCTAATCTAACTCATTTCTATATTAGGCACATTATTTAGCTCAACCCAATAATTTTGCGGAGTTAATGGTGATATATATATATATGGTTTCGTCTAGAAACATTTTTTAAATTGGATAAAAACAAGAGAAATTATATTCGTACAACCAAGAGAGATAAAGAGAAAAAAGAGAAAAAAGAGAGAGAAATGTGAGATGTGATAGGTGATATGATGGAAAGAGATAGAAAGAAAAAATGTGTTGTATGAGTTGTCGTATAATTTGTGTTGTATAGATTTGTTATCTCTGAAAACAAAGTTTTAATACAATGATAAAATTTGAACCATATAACATATCCATTCTTGTAGGAAATCATACTCACCACAAAATAATACGAATCTTGCTTGCCATCTGCTTAACCCATGCAAAAGACAAAGAACATGTTCTTTTCTCTCTCTTTTTATTACAAGAACATGTTCTTTTCTTATTTGGGTTACAATAACAAATTCTTTTTTCTGAAAAGCTCTCTCTTCATTTACTTTATGTAACCACATTATATTCCATTATAAACAATGCCGTATTAATTGATTCAAGAGAAGATGATACCTTCGACAATAACAGACTAATTAGACAGAGCATGTGCATTGCACAAACACCCTCCTGCTAGGAATCTCATTCAAAGTGGCCAAAACCAGGCATTTTGGTAATTTTGAATTCACTAGAACCATCTTTACTCTATAAATTTTCTACTAATTCAAGTGCCTCTCCAGTCTCCACAAGCATCTTTACTTTCCTTACCCATTCAATAGTTGCTTCACACAAGTTGAAAGTATGATCAAAAAATTACTTTTATGGTTCTTTTTGTTGATCTACATCCTCACTATTTCAGCTTATGGGAGCACATCCACAACAGAAATTGAAGGTTCTAGGACTTCCAAGCAACAAAAAGAGCCTAAATGTAACAAATTTTTGAGTTTTTCATCTGATTTCTTGTATCATAGTCACATTCTAATTGATCAAAGTTATGACTATTTAGATCATTGATAATTTCTTCTGGGGCATGCAGACATTTATGGTATGATCATTGAATCAAGCAAACCAAGCACTCAAAGAACAAATCTAGGATTGTTGCATACTGTCCAACATACAAAGATGTCACAGAAAGCAAAGACAGTTACTGGTGGAGCCACTACAGTAAAGGGTCCACATAAGGAAGGTAAGAGTAGTGCAAGCACCTATTCAATCAAATCTTCATCCTTGTTCATGGCTGCACTGAGAAATCTCATTCCTGGAATGCTTCTTGTTGTGGTTGGTCGCTTCTTTTGAACTCCTACACTTATTACAGGAAAGAAACTACCTTAAACTAGTTAGTGATGTTTATGTGATGTGTCAGCAAGCAACCTACTTTTCATTAGTATCATACACACAGTTGCTTGTGCTCTTCTTAGCTTATGTATTATATAGCTATATCAGAGAACTGCGTTTATAACCTTTCCTTTTGGTAAGAAATTTTCCTTTTGAAAGCCTTGTGTTGGCTTAATTTAGTTGGTAATGTTTGTAGGGTTTGTGGGAATATCATCCTAGTCAATGAAACCTATAATAAGTGTTGTGATTTAATGCTTGATTTGCAATTGTGAGAAGCTAAAGAAAATCAAGTTGTATCTTGCTATTAAGAAAAATGAAACTACACTCTCTTTTTATGAATTAAATATGTAACTTTCTCAATGGCTACATCGTTTCAATGTATCAAGACATCTCATTCATTAAGAACGATAAGAGACAGCTTGCTAGTAATCTGAATAAGAAACGGTGTCTTAAAGCTCAAACTTCAAAATCACAAATCACCTCAATAACATTAACAGATAAGGATCCATTTGTTGTGGGTTAATTGCAAAGTATGAAACTTGAGCCTCACTTTGGAAGTATTAAATTAAGATGTGATTAATGTGAAGTTTTTGGGATGCAGCTTGAAAGGCTCATATCACACCATTCATGATCAATTTAATGTTCTAGCACTTTTGGTTAGAGGGTACTAAAAATTGGAGAAAGGATATAAGAATCTAAATATAAATTCATGGGACAATTTACTATCTGAAAGACAGACCTTGGGGTGTGAAGATTTGAATTTGTAATTTCTTTAAAGTTTGCCAAATTGGAACTAGTTAATAATGCATATACAGCAAATCCCAGTTCAGGAATTGAAGTTTGAAACCCTGTTCTCACTTCTCAGTTGATCACCTCTAGATGACATTGGCAACAATAACAACAACTAAAGTCTTTTCCCACTAGAGTAGGCTACATGAATCAAACAATGTCATAATATCCTATCATAAATCATGCCTAATGATAGATGATGTACATTTAAATTCCTCTGATCACCTTTGGATGGAAATTAATGAAAAATCAAAGCATAAATAATTTCAGCATTCACATCAGAAATCCAATCAGAACACTGAAAAGCACAAAATGGTACATGAATATGCCTTATTATCTTGGTTTCCCTAAGCAAGGTGGATATTATAATCTAGAGCCATCATGAAATCAGATTCCACCTGATATTATTCTCTTTCCATTACTGGTTGTGAAGCCAAAATTCACTGCCACCTTTCAGATGCTCCATTCATCTTAGTGAAATCAGATTTCATGCTCTTTTTACAGCATGTGATACAATATTATGATTTTAGTGCAGCCTTTTGCATTTGTTTTAGCTTATTTTACTGAAATTTGACATAAAAATCCTGACACCATTGTTATATCAGTTATTCTTGCTGCACTACATCAGAGAGAACACTGATTATACCCATTATTATTGTTGATAGTGGATGACCTGTGTTTTAAATTTTCCACATTAGATAAGTTTTCCATATTAAAAATCTGTGTGTTCATTGATTTATTCTCTGTTACAGCACCAGCTTTATTTTTGTTTGGTTTCTGATAGGTTTGCACAATGGCACAATATCCTACATTCTCAAGAGCCATAAGAAGTCTGAAAGTGCATTCAGTCCTGCCAAATTGTCATTCAAATGCTATTTTCAGACCTGTAATATAGGTTAGACTTTGAAAAAGTCTAACATATTCATTCGTATAACACTAAAAGCATGTTTGGTTTAGTGTTGCAACGTGATAAACTCACGTTTCTAACACTAGAAATAGTTGCGTTGGAGAATCTCTTTGGTCGGTTTTAACGTCAAACCAAACACATACTAACTAATGAGATTAAGAAAGAATTTCGGATCATCTAAAATTTCAAGTAAAATTTCCTGTAGTTATGCATATGATCAACTATGAAATTAATAATCTATATCAGCATCACTTGTAGGCTTCTAGTTCTATCATCACCAGATCTATATCCATATCTATGATAAGATAAATAACAATATTTTTGTTTTTGTTTTTAGAGTATGATAATATATAGCCATGCAAAACCAACAATGAATTGAAAGATAATTGTTTGTCCCTAACATGAATACTTTCTCAGCTAACATGCTACAATTAAGATATATAAGTAGGGAAGTCGATCTAGTCTCAAAAAGGAATACATGAGTCCATTCTAGTCTTAAGAGTTTGATACATGACATGACAGACATCACCAACAAACAGATCATTAGGCCATGAAAAAAGTGGCATGAGGCTAAGCAGAATAGAGGGGACGCCTGTATTCATCAAAATACTGATCTCGATCAATGAAGACAATAGCATAGAGAGCATAGATTATTCCTGGAATATACCCCAGCATTGTCAGCAGCAAGCAGATGATGAATTCAATCTGCAATCATCCAATCACACTCTCTGTTATTCTCTTCCAATTTAAATAAGTGTACAAAATTCTAATCCATTTGCTATAATAACTAAAGTCATGTTTACACAACAAATGCTTAGTAATACACTGGTTAATTAAGGAACAAAAAGTTTAAAACTTTTATTGAATTAAAGAGTACAGAGGATGTATTATTAATATCAAAAGTGATGAACTAGTGTTATAAATTAAGGATTATAAAATTAAAAAAAAATATTTAACAAAATAATCATTTAATGTATGAAGAACTTTAACAAGATTTATTTTTTAATCGTCCTAATTAATCACAAAGTCTTTATCTTTAGTATTTTCCTTGTATGGGAAAGCTAAAATTAATTTGATGCACAAAAATTGCAAGAACCAGATCAAAAGCAGAAAAAGATTATGGAAAGAGAATAGATCTTGGGATTTTTAAAAATTGAATGATATCATAAAATGGGCCCTTTATATTTCAAAGATAACTTGTAGACAAAGGTGGGTATTATAATTAGAGTGTATAATGATTATTAATAACATAATGTTGATAGGGTGAATGGTGTGTAATAACTAATAAAGAGCAATAGGATACGTACACTGCAGCAACCATGGCGTAAGCAAACACCCAATGGAGGGAGTAAGACGGCAATCATGATCTCACAGCATATTTCACAGCGAGTGGGCATTTTTCAATCACAAAATTGGATCGATCTGGTTTCAGCCTTAATTGGCTGCGCTTCTGGGACTAATACTTTAATGTTTGAGAACTGATTTGGTGAATCAAACATAGGACGGTTATGTGTCATTTTATAGCTATGTAGTACGTTGAATTGATCGCCACTCGACCCCATCATCACGGAACTACCAACGTGTAATTTATTTTATTTTATAACAATGACATTTGTGCAAAGTGGTTGAATTTTGATGTTTGCTTTTAGAAGCAATTGTTGACATTCCTCAGTGCTTATTATGTGGGGCCAAAACTATTATCAATCGTGTTAAGTGCTCACACATATTTACATATTTACGTTTGAAATGTGATTTTGAGGTAAGGCAATATGTTGAACCCCAATATAAACAAACATACATTCAATTCAATGTATATAATCAATTCAATGTATATAATTTTAAGAGGCAAAACGGTTTAAGGTTTAAAATTTTGATAGAATTAGCATTTGAAGGAATGGGTATTAAATAATTTGAATGATATTTTTAAAGTAAGTTTGATTATAAATTTCAAAAATTGATAAAGTAGGAGAAATTTAAATCTACAATTTTATATAAGGTATCCAAATCTCTCACCACTAACTGAATCCTTTGATCAACCTAGTTTGATAAGTTGTAAAAGTAGAGAATAGGATTGCTGAATAGCTTGAGGAAAAATACCTCACCAGCTGCATATTTATATACATGATTTACACTCACTAATAAAGGAAACATAGGAAATATAATCTGTACAAAATAAGGAAACATAGACCTATACAGAAATAAGGAAATACAGCTATACAAATCAACACTTAATGTAGAATCCTAGTTTCCTTAAATACATTTATTCTATTCTAATTTCCCTAAATAGGAGATATTCTCTAACACTCCCCCTCAAGCTGGAGCATACAAATCATATGCACCAAGCTTGCCACAAAGAAATTGTATTCGAGGACCTCGAAGGGACTTTGTCAAAATATCTGCTAGTTGGTCATTAGAGTTAACAAACTCAATGACAACTTCCTTGAAAAGAACCTTTTCCCTGATAAAGTGACAGTCAATCTCTATATGCTTTGTTCTTTCATGAAAGACTGGGTTGGACGCAATGTGGAGTGCAGCTTAGTTATCACAATATAACTTCATCTCGTTGACGTTACCAAACTTCAACTCCCTAAGCAACTGTTTTACCCAGATGAGTTCACAAGTAACCAATGCCATAGCACGATATTCAGCCTCAGCACTTGATCGAGCAACAACTTGTTGTTTCTTACTCTTCCAAGATATGAGATTTCCACCTACAAAGACACAATAACCTGAAGTGGAGCGTCTATCAATGGGAGAACCAGCCCAGTCTGCATCTGAATATCCGACAACATGAGTGTTTCCTTTGTCTTCATAAACCAACCCTTGACCAGGAGCATTTTTAATGTATCTCAGAATTCGAGTCACTGCATTCCAGTGATCAACACAAGGGGATTGCATGAACTGACTTAGTACACTGACTGCAAAAGAGATATCTGGTCTGGTTATAGTAAGATAGTTTAGTTTCCCAATTACCTTTCTATACCTGCCAGGATCTGGATAGAGCTCCCCTGATCTGGTAACAACTTGCTATTTGGATCCATGGGGGTGTCAACAGGCTTACAATTTATCATTCCTGTTTCCTCCAATATATCTAAAGCATACTTCCTTGTGAAACTGTAATACCACTTCTAGATTGAGCAACCTCCAAACCAAGAAAGTAATTTAGTTTACCCAAATCTTTGGTTTGAAAATGATCAAACAAATGCTTCTTTAACCGAGATATTCCCTCATGATCATCACCTGTAATGACTATATCATCCACATAAACCACGAGATAAATACACCTACCAACTGAATTATGTTGATAAAACACTGAATGATCAACTTCACTGCGAGTCATACCAAACCTTTGTACCATTGTGCTAAACTTCCCGAACCAAGCTCGGGGAGACTGTTTCAGACCATAAAGAGATCTTTTCAACTTACACACCAAGCCAGACTCCCCCTGAGCAACAAACCCAGGTGATTGCTCCATATAGATTTCTTCTGCAAGGTCTCCATGAAGGAATGCATTCTTGATGTCAAGTTGAAGTAACGGCCAATGGCGAATGGCTGCCATGGCAAGAAGAAGGCGAACAGAAGCCATCTTAGCGACGGGAGAGAATGTGTCGCTATAATCAAGGCCATATGTTTGAGTGTATCCCTTAGCAACCAAGCGAGCTTTAAGACGATCAATACAACCATTCGAATCAACTTTCACAGCATATACCCATCTGCATCCTACAACTTTCTTCCCCGGAGGAAGGTGAACGAGATCCCATGTGCCACTATGCTCAAGAGCAGTCATTTCATCAATCATAGCTTGCCTCCATCCCGAATGAGAAAGTGCCTCACTGTCACTCTTAGGAATAGAAACAGAGGACAAAGAAGATACAAAGGCAAAATATGATGGTGATAAACGATGAAAACTGAGAAAGTTGTAGATGGGATGAGGATTTCGAGTGGAACGAGTACCTTTCCGAAGAGCAATGGGAGGACTTGATTGGGAGGACTTTGGCAGGGTCGTGATAGGAGAAGCCGTTGGAGGTGGACATGAATCACTAGGATCTTCTATTATGTCTTCTGTTGGTGGAAGAACTTGTTGTGTTCTTCGTCGATATGTGATGATAGGGTGCTGCGAAGTACCAGACTGAGTCTCTCCGGGCTGGATAGAACCAGGTGAAGAAACCTGCAAAGGAGACAGAGGCGGACCAAATAGGGAATTGGTAATACATAAGAGATTGTATTAGACTCAACGGAAGAGGTGAAGTATGGTGTTTCTTCAAAGAACGTTACATCTGCAGAAATATACCAACGATGTGAGGAAGGACAATAACACCGATACCCTTTTTGTAGCCTGGAATAGCCGACAAAGACACATTTGATAGCACGAGGAGACAATTTGTCTGTACCTGGAGAGAGGTTATGAACAAAACAAGTACAACCAAACACACGAGGAGGGACAACATATAGAGACTTTGTAGGAAATAATAATTTGTGAGGTACTTGGTTATTAATAACAGAAGAAGGCATACGATTAATTAGATAACAAGCTGTTAAAACAGCATCCCCCAAAAATGTAGAGGCATATTTGTATGTAATAACAAAGTTATGGCAGTCTCAATAAGATGACGATTTTTTCTTTCAGCTACACCATTTTGTTGAGGTGTGTGGGGACATGTAGACTGATGTAGAATACCATGAGATGACATAAATGATGAAAATTCATGGGAAAAATATTCTTTGGCATTGTCACTCCTTAAGATCTTAATTGATTTTCCAAATTGATTTTGTATTTCAATATAGAATGACTTGAAGATAGAAAATAATTCAGACCGTTCTTTCATCAAAAACAACCAAGTAAACTTAGAAAAGTCATCTATAAAGGTGACAAAATACCTGAATCCTAATGAATTAGAGACACGACTTGGACCCCATATATCAGAATGAATAACAGCAAAAGGTTCTATTTGATTCTGAACCTGACTAGGAAAGGAAGAACGGGTATGTTTCCCGAGTTGACATGACTCACAATTTAGGGACTTCAATTTTGCAAGACATGGAACCATTAGTTGAAGTTTTTGCAGACTGGGATGACCTAGACGTTGATGAAGAAGGTGGGGAGACTCAGTAGCAGCACATACTGTTGGAGACGTGGTCTTCAAATAGTAGAGTCCTTGTGATTCATGTCCTACACCAATCGTTTTCCCCGTACCGCGATCCTGAATAATGAAAGAATCAGAATCAAAGGTGATTGAGCAATTAAGTGAATGAGTGAGTTGACTCAAGGAAATCAAATTAAAGGGACATCTAGGCATGAATATGACATATTTTAATGAGATAGATTCAGTGGGAGAAACATGACCAATGCCTTGGACTGGTACTTTAGAACCGTTAGCAAGAGTAATAGAGCGAGAAATCTTAAATAAAGGAGAAGAAAATAGTGACCGATTACCAGACACATGGTCGGAAGCACCAGAATCAATAACCCAAGATGTCGGATTATGATTGGTATGAGATATACAAACTGTAGGATTACCGGTATGAGCAATTGTAGTTGTGGCTGACTGATTTTGTTTGGCTGCCTTCCACTGCATATACTCCTGGATTTCAGCTTTGGACAAAAAAAAATAGGTTGCTTTCCTGTCACAACTTCAGAAAAGGATGTGGATAATGCCATTATAGCGACTGCAAAGAAGACCGACGGACTGAGATCTGGCTTTTGGGGTATTTGACCCCCAAAACGGACAGAGAAGGCCTGGACGAAGCTGACGGGACCGGCGGCGGAGCAAACGGAGGCCTGGAAGGCGGCGCGTGGCTTACACGCGCCGACAAGGACAGCGGACGGTGGCGGCGCGTGAGGGCGCGTGCGGAAGCGGATGGCGGCGCTGTTTTCGGGGATGAACAGATCGGCACCTTCTGTGTCCGTTTCTGACGTTGCGGTTGCCGGATGGTGACTGCAGGTGGCCGGACGGTGACTGTAGGTGGCCGGACGGTGACTGCAGGTGGCCGGACGGTGCTGGACAGTGTTGGACGGTGGTCGGACCGTTGCTGGACGTCAGGACTGTGAGAGAGGGACAGGGACAGCGGACAGCGAACTAGGATTCTGACTTTTATCAGGCCCACAGGAAGTAAGCTCTTGATACCATGTAAAAGTAGAGAATAGGATTGCTGAATAGCTTGAGGAAAAATACCTCACCAGCTGCATATTTATATACATGATTTACACTCACTAATAAAGGAAACATAGGAAATATAATCTGTACAAAATAAGGAAACATAGACCTATACAGAAATAAGGAAATACAGCTATACAAATCAACACTTAATGTAGAATCCTAATTTCCTTAAATACATTTATTCTATTCTAATTTCCCTAAATAGGAGATATTGTCTAACATAAGTCAAGTGAATATTAGGCTGATGTGTGAGAGGTTGAAATTCAGCATATCTTCCGAGAAGCAAATCTGTTAGCAGATGGGATGGGCTCTGCAAATCAAGAAGGGGTTATTTTCTGGAGTGCTCCCCAACCAGATTTTCTCCAATGATAAAATAGGATAGGGGGTTGTTTTTCTGTTGCTTTCTTCTCTCCTATGTAACCAAAAAAAACAAACTCAATCCCATTATTAACTTATGATATAAAGTTGTAACAAAAAAAAACATATGATATAAAAGTAGGATTACTTTTAAATTATAAATATACATATCTATGTTTAACAATTTCGTAGGTCACACACACAAAATTAATTTATTCACCTTCAAGTTACAATTTTCTCTTAAAAATCGATTAATAAAAAAAATTACCCTAGAACACCATGTTACTTAAGTACAACCCAATTCTACCAAAAACAAACTTCAAAATATGCAATGACAATTCGATGTAAAAGCTATAAAAAATTATCTATAATTGGTAGAGTTTTTATCCATCAAATCCGTTTTTATCAAATCAGAGCATATACCCAACCCTACTTAAACTCAGCATAATATTTGCTTTCCTTTGTAACAAAAAAAAACTCAGCATAATATGTTTGTTATATTTTATAACTAAGATTTGAATTCTTTTGAATAATTTTGTAATCAAGTTAAATGGTTTTATTTATAATTAAGATTTGAATGATCTTTGAATATTTTTTCAACTATATATTCATCTTTCATTGTTGACGTTAATATTATAATAGCATTTTATTTAATTGGTTCGTAAAAATTATAAAAGACTACATTGAAATTAACTGAATTGTAAGTAACAGATATACTGATATAATCTATCGGGTAAGCGTGCAAATATTGAAGTTGTTATCTATAAGTTCAAGTATAGATATTTTTTTGAAAAGTAGGTATGGAGGTGAGTATTATGTTACCCTTACTTATTGTCATCCTTAGAAAAGCATATTGTCATGTCATTAGATATACCAGCATTATCACTTTAATTTTTGAGAATTTTTATTATTAATCCAGTCCTTCAATTATTTAAAGTTTTATCTATTAATTTTTATTTTAAAAATAAATAATAAAATAACAAAACCTTAATTAAAGACTAATTTAATAATATATTTCTATGATAAAAATTAAATATATAAAATTTATAAAAGGATTATATTAATATCAAACATTTTTAAATGGCCAAAACAATAACATTTAATATTATCTAAAAAATGAAATTAATTCTAAAAATATATTATAGATATTTTTTCAAAAGTGAAAAATAGGAATTGGTCTTTTTTTAAAGACTCGTCCATTCTCAATCTTAACATAATATAGAGAATGGATGGTAAAAGAGAAAACTCATGACTTCAAACAACAATAATAACAGAACAGAAACAATTGTACATGGTAAAATTAAGGAAAGTAACTACAGATAGGGAGCAAAATACTAAGGAGCTCCATACTAGGCTAATATTGCTTAGAATAGACCAAAGAGTTCATACATATTATTCTATGTCTTCTAAACCTCGACTTAAGAACTGGTCAAGTAACTCTGATTTCTAAGCAACTTCTTCAAAACATTACAAACTCATTTATCTTTATTTTCTCCCGGCCTAGGCCAATGTTAGCATGGACAAATTTATCAAACTTCCCTACATGATTTCTCCGGGCAATTTTAGGATAGACCCTCTAGGTTTGGGTCTATTGTAGACCTCAACACTTTATTACTATAAAAAGTAAATTTAAATTAATAAAATATATTATTAAATATTTTAATATTAAATTTATGCTATTTTTCGTAAATTAAAGTCTCCTGTAGACCCAAAAAATAGGGTTCTGTCTTAAAATTCCCCTTTCCCCTCCATCTGACTAACAACTAAACTGAGACATAAAAAAAAAGTATAAAAAAAAAGTAAAAAATGACACGAGATCAAAACGAATAACAAATGAGCACTCATATGTTTACAGGTTGATTTTTGGAGGAGAAATAAGGAAAGTTCACGGATTATTGGAAGTCTTTCCCTACCTTGTGTTGTGTATGAGAGTGGTTTTTCTTACATGATTTATAGAACCTTCGCCCTCCCTCCCTTTCCCCTCCAACTCTTTCCTTTCCCTTCCCTCCAAACCCGCAAACACACCCTAAGACACCCAATCAATTGATACCTCTGAAAGAGAAAGAGTACAAGCCTAGGGATTAAAACAACTTGGTCAATTTTTTGCAATGCAGAAGACAAATTAAAACAACTCACATGTGATGATAATTTCTAGTAAGAAATTCCCATTTCATCTATATATATTGAACATATACTGCTATATTTTTATCTATACATTAAGAAAATAAAATCTGCTAACATATTATCAAGTCAGATTATACATTCCAAAAGAGCAGGAATTTTGCCTAATGTACTAGTTCTTCTTCAAACCCTCAAAGCCACCTGATCTTGCCATGAGATCTTCCTCTTCCCTGTCCTATTTGCTCCATTCCCAACGTTTCTACAAACTGACAGCTTGATGTCATTGTGCTGTTCTTCATTCACACCTCTTTGTGTAATTCTCTTTGGTTCTTCAATCCTCATAGGTTCAATATTACCCAGCAACTCCTCCTCTTCTCTCTGCATGTGATGACACCAAAATAGATTAAAACCATAAGCCTAATAGAATGAAACATAAACAATGACTAATCATGTAAAAAAAGCATGTGTAATCATTTACCGAAATCTGGTTCAAGTCAAAAAATGGAGTAATGCTCTTCTTTGTGGCTTCTTTCCCACTGCGAATCCTATCTTTGTGATTCAAGTCAAGGGCTGGAGCAGAACTGAGAAAAGAAGGATCTTTTCTACTAAGACTCCTAGCATTCTGGTTCAAATCAAACATATGAGCAGGCTTTGCAATGTGATTCTCTCAACCCCATTGGAAATCCTTTCATTTGAATTGAAATGAGGAACAGCAGGGGGCCGCAAAGTAGAATTCTTTCTATTGTGCTTATGGCCTTTTGACTTTGAGATAAGGGTGGCTTGGACTTTAAGCTTTTGTGGCTGTGAAATGTCTTGCTTTGGTTGAGGCTTTGGAGAAGGATTTTTTAACAAGTATCTGTAACGTTGCCTCAAAAATCTGCAGTTGCAAGAGTGATAATTCTAAGGAAAAGCTCCCTATGAATAAAAGAAACAACAACAGCAGACTATAGAAACTATTGAGAATCAAAGGCATCATGATATACTTTACCTAACTTCAGCTGACAATATCATCTTTTTCTGCTTTGCAGCCTGCAATTTCATTCTCATGGCATTTGTTTCCTGAACATATTCAAACTATTAATACAAATTTCCCAACTCATGGATATGCCAAAAGGAAAGAAAGTGAGAAAAAACCCCTACAACAACTAAAACAAGATTAGCAAAAGAAGAACAAGCAAGAAAGCAAAAGAAAATCTTTTAAGAAAACTTGGATCCTCCGCAAAGTGGGTCCAATAAATGGAGACTTAACAATTAACCATCTATATAATTCATAACATCAGGATTTTAAGAAATTCAAAAGTCCTAAAAAGGATCATATGAAACAAGAAAATAAAGCCAATTAGCTTCAAGACACAGAGGACGGCATTGTGTGAATCACAGGCTCCAAAAGAAAAGGTTAAAAGAAAACTAGAACATGAACACAGTGATATGTAACGATTTTCCTGTTTGTTACAGCATTCAAATTTCAAAAGAATGGATTTTGGAGTCCAAAAATTGTGTTTGGTGTTCGTAGGGAGAGGTAACCAAAACTAAGAAATTCTAAAACTAAGAACGGTTGGAAAAAGAGGGATATATAGGAAATATCCATAAGAATGAACAACAATTCACATGATCCGAACATAAGCATAGGTTTTATTGAAACAAAATATCAAAATCAAAAACCAAGAACACAACATAAGATCCCTGAATTGTCTTTCCCAACAACAGACGCAAAGAAATCAAAGGGAACATAGATCTATCGAATTCAATAAAAAAAATTCAAACTTTATGAAAAAACTAGGAAAAGGGTTACCTCCTGCAGGTCTTCATAATCCTGCAAAAGACTCTGATGCCTCAACCTAGCCCTCTGATCCTCATACACAGGATAAGGCGGAGACTCCACAGGGACAACCCCTTTCATCTTCTTCATCATATCAGAGAATAACAGAGCAACCCTCAAGCAAAAGCAGATAGGGAAGAAGAAGAAGAAGGGTTAGGTGAGAGAAGGGGAAGAGGAAAAGATGCAGAGAAGAAGAAGGAATGAATGAAATAAAGGGTAGAGGAGGTGGAGAGAGATAAAAGAGGTAAGAGGGAAGAGGCAGAGAAGGTTCTGGCTTTCCTGTTTTCTCTGTGAAACTCTGACCAAGACAAAGAAGCCCACATAACTCGGTGAAAAATATTGTTCTTTTGAAAGACAGTGATGAAGATGGGATCTTTTGGGGTCTTGCAGAAGGGTAATTCAGGGAACATAATTTAGTGATAGAGAAAGAGAAGGAAAGAGGGTGGGTATAGTTGGAAGACATTTGAAGCCATCTAGCTAACTTCCCTTTCTTTTTTGCGTTTCCCATTCTTTCTTTCTTTCTTTCCTTTTTTGTTTTTCTTCTACAATACATAAATTTTGGTCCAGCTGGGCCATTGACAAGAGAGAAACAAAGAGGGTTCGGTGTGCTGTGTTGGGTAGTTTCCATGTTTCTTCTCTCATTGTATTTTGGTTTTAGCCTCTGTGTAGAGAGAGAAATTGGGAGTGGTTTAAGAGAGAGAGAGAAACAGAATTGAATTCAAGTATGCTGTTGTTATTGGTGGCACCTTTATTTTATTTTTAGGCCCATAAACGACACAGAGATGACTTTCGTTTCGTTTCACATTATAATTGCTATGAAGGGTCAATTGATGCATTTACATGCATACCCTTTTCTCAGTTTTCTTTGATGCAAAGAAAGATGCTATTTTGTTGCCTTTTTAACCCTTTGTCCTGGGTGGAGAAATCCCAATGTGTCTTTTTCATGATGAATTTGGATAAAGTAAAGAAAAAAGATCCTAAATTGGCTTCAAGGGAGAGAGAAACCCATTTTGCCAATTCCACCATAATTTTGTGTGCATGATCCGGAAAAAGAGGATATACAGTATGCATTAGTGTCCTGATATTCCTCCCACCCTTTCTTCTTCTTTTTTTTTTATTATTTAAAGGGTGGATTTGGGATTTCTCATTTCAGTCATCAAAATCAATTGAATGGAACGGATGAATCACTATCTTTATATTTAATGCTGCCTCCATCTTGGTGAATGGAATTAGAAAGAAAACCACCAGCATCCCTATTTTCAGGGCTTTGTGCGTGACACCAGCCTACTATGCTGCCTAATAGTCACTACTACTATTGAGTGATTGAAAGTTCCATTGCCCTTCATTTCTTTATTGTTGATGTAGCCACAGGTTTTGAAGAAATTCCTGGCTAAACAACACGTCATTTAGAAAAATTAATGCTAATTAGATGAGGATTGAGGAGTGATATTCAAGGAAAGAAAAAAACTTTATCAATTTGCTGATTTAATTTATTTCCAACTAACGCATAGTTTTGCCATTTTCTTACAACCATGTAGTAGGGGGAATCTGGTTAATGTCTCCCACATCATGTGATTAGTAAGTACTAGTGGCACAAAACGTGAATGAAAAATAAGAAATCAAAACAAATGGAGAAATTTCTATCAAAGTGAGGATTCTGATTTGTGAACAGAAAACAGCAGTTAGAAAGGCTCCTGCTGGTTGCTGTTGCCATCGGAGTTTGGTGTGTGCATCACTGTTCATCTGTAATTATATTCTGTCACACGCTTTTTTCATTCATATGAGTGTGTGTAAGAAAGACTCTAATTATTTTATAATTGAATTTCTTTCAACCTTAAACCCTAATAAAAGTAACAAAGAGAAATATACTTTTTAGAACCTTTTCAATTAGAATGATTTTAAAAATCATACCGGCCGATTTAACTATGAACCGGATTAGTGACTGGTCAATTTAATCCCAAAATACTGATACTCTTTAAATTCGGTGAAAAATCAATGTTCGAATACCGGTTGAACTGGTTTATTTCTAAAAAAAAATCCATTTTTATTTAATATAAGATCTTTTTTAGACAAATAAATATGTATTTAAAAATAAATTTAATTAATATACATTGTTTGTGTAAAGAACTTTTACACAGACATTCAATGGTGTGTCATCACATCATTTAATGAATGTGACATTTCATGTGTTATTAAATTTAATAAATGATGTGACAGCACATCATTGGATGTTTGTGTTACACTGACTGTGTATATATATATATATATATTAAACTCTATTTATACTAATTTACAACTTTATATATCTTAATTTCTTACATTTTGTATTATTTTATTAAATAAATTTATATAATATTAAAAAATATATATTTAATTTATATCGGTTCGACCACAATTTTAACCCTTGAACATGAACTAGTGTCTCTGTCGGTTTAATTACCTGTCCGATATTTAAAACATTTCCCAACTAGAAAACAAGGGGGTATAAGTCTTTTTACATTGCATTGTACAACCATTAAGATGTGTATTGTCAACTTATTATGTATGTAACATGTCATAACTCATTTTAAATCTCACATTTATTGTTCCTCCTTTTGAAATCACATCTTTCTTTTATCTTGTGCTCATTATCATCCTAAAATCTATTAATCTTTCAAAATATCATTTAAATCTATTAAATAGAGAAAAGAATAATGAAGAGTGATTCATGTGAGGACCTTGAGACTCGTTTTAGAGCTTATGGACTCATTGTATTGCAATCATTACAGCGTTATGTGCAGGATTTTCTTGTGATTTTCAAACGGACCATAATTCAAGTGTGATATGATTATGGCTACGGTTGCATCACGTGATGCAATCTACTATTTGAAACCATGGGTACGAGTGCCTACATAAAAAGTAAGGTTTTCAATGCAATCGAATCAGTTTATTCCACCAACTTCACATGGGACAGACCAGATATATATATATATATATGTGAAATTTACTAATGAGTGGTTGGTTCAAGTGGTACATATTTGATTACTCTTAAGTAAGAACTCTTGCATGTGGAAAAAAAAACCCTAATCTCATTACAATGTGGATGTTCCTAACTTGAGTAGAGTTGTTTTAAGAAATCAAGAGCTATATTAACTTTGAAAAAACTTATTAAATATTTCTCTAAAAAATGTGCTTATTTGCAAAAGTTTGAAATAGAATGTAATTAATTTAGAATATAATTTTAGAAAAAGTCGTAGTAAATCGTAATTAAATAAGTTTAGTTAAGAAACCAAGTAACGCAAAGGAGTTTATAAATAGAAAAGATAACATAACAATTTTATAGTAGATACATTACAACCTTCATCCAATCCTTAGCAACCACCAAAATTTTCATTAACCAATATTGTTTGAATCACAATCTCTTTAGACTATAATTAAGCATAGTTGGTAAGTATGTAAATGAGTGTTATATCCCTCCCTCTTTCTCTCATTTCTCTCTCACTAACTTCTCCCTCTTTACTCCTTTTCCCTGCTCTCTAGGATAGTTTTTGGCTACCATAACACTGTCCCTCCTCCCCCGGTGGGGTTTTTAGCCCCACCACCTCTGGCATCATTCTAAATCTCTCTCTCATTATTGTTAACAAAAGTTAATGCTCAAATTTAAACAATATGCTATGACTTTTAAGGATGTAAATTTGTAAATTAAAAAGTTGAGAGTAAAAGTTGAATAGTATGCACTATAATAAGAATTGAAAACAATGAGTTTTATATGAATTTAGTAAATATGTAATACTGAAAGATGAAAGATGTCAATAGTTGAATTATTACTTCTAGCTTGCCAATAATAAGAATGATAACATTTGCATGTTGGTTGTTTGTTGGATATGCATTTTGGATAAATTTACAAGATTGTTGTTAGTTATATGTTATTGATATTTGTTACAAATGCACCATTTTATGATATTTTAGTGTATATATATGGGAAATGTCATGGTGTAAGTGTTATGTTGCCAATATTTTTCCTAAACACTTGACTTTTACTATATTTGGTTTATTGTATGTGTGTTGCATTGCATTCGTATCATTTGAAGCTTATAAAGGGAGTTGGAATATTTATTCATATTTTGAGGTGTGCATGTAATTTTAAATGTTTTTAGAACATTAAATTATTGAATCTTTTATTTCATCAAATTTACTTTTGAAATTTTGGCATGAACATATTGTATGCAATTTTTAAATCAAGATTTGAAAAAAAGAATTTAAATACATTGGATTTTGAAGTATAGCAAGGTACTAATAATCCAAACAACAAACTTTCCAAGATCCCTATATGAGTGATTTAGGAAACCAATCTATATCCATCACCATGGAAAAAGCTTGTAAGAGAAAAAATAGATAACAAATAAAAGAAGAATCTTGTAAGAGAAACTTATGAAAACTTTACAAAACAAAAAAAAATGTATGTTTTCATTGTACACCTTCCTTCTTAAATATAACCATGGCTACAACACAAAAAACACTATCCTATTTAAGTTGTAATTAATATTCTTCCTCTAAAATTTAGTTAGGGCCTAATTTTTTTTTTAATTTAGGCTTAAGATGAAAAGTCATGTTAAAAGAGTTGAGACACCTTTCTAATCCCCAACAACAAACTTCTAAGCCCAATAATCATATCTAAACAATGTTATTTCAAATTATGGTATTTAGAGAAGTCATTGCCTTATGTCTAAGCTTCCAAATAGCATCAAGCCCATACTAGTAAGACCTTTTGTGACTTACTTGCATACGAGAGTTACTTTTAGCACCCCCATTTTGTTATTTACACCCCCACACCCACCTTTTTTGAATAATTTTTCGAAACTACCCTCCTACACCCCACGGCCACCACAGTCACCTCCACCCCTACTATCACTCCATTTAATTTTTTATCTTTTCAAAATTAAAAAAACACTTCCAAAAAATCAAATGATAAAAAAGGCTTTCACAAATTAATTTTCAAAAATACATATATTTTTTTACAAATTTTCAACTTCTGGAAAAAAGTTGATTTTGATTTAGATTTAACTCCCCTTGCACACTACTCAATTTCTCTTGATAGGATATTACTATGGCTTTTACTAGCAATTTAATTTAACTCTTAAGTTCTATCCAAGTTAGAGAGGTTTGTCTTAGTTTTCCTACAAGATAGGATTCATAAATTTTATATTATATATGTCTGTGTATGGTTAAATTATATTTTATATTGCATAAATTTTAAAATAAAAAAGCAACTAAGACAAAATTGAGTCAAAATCTTTAAAACATGGCTAAACTAAGTACAAAAAAATCTAAGAGACCAAATACAATGGCTAACCAGCATATAAAACTTATATATTTATCAATGATCTTGAATAGAAAAAAAATGATATCCAACCACTTCCACCAATCTTCACTTAATCATGCTGTACTATTAGGAAGACTTGGTGACAATGGTTAAATAATATGAATAGAAAATATGATCATATAGACGTCATAATCAATTGCAATAAGGTTAAATTGTGAATCGAGTAAGTAAATTTTACAATTTTTAAAAGTCATAATATATGGATTATTGATGACTAAGTTCATTTATCAACTTTATACAACATTCTTACAATAGCACAATACCAATGGATAAAAAAAGTTTGTGTTCGTATACATGAAATAATTTCAAAATAGTTCAAGGTATATCTAAGTGAGAAAATCAATTTTTGTAGTTTTGGATAAACACCTTCATATATAAATTACTAAATTTGTGAATGAATTCACCTTCTTCTTCTATGTGTTTTATGTGTAGGTTCATAGTAAGGCAAATAAGGTGAGGGACACAATTATAAAAAAATTAGCTTGGGATTCCTTTCTCAAGGGCTAAGGCTTTACACAAGTATTTATATTTTATACCCCAATCATGAAGAAACATGATTCCTTATTGTTCCTAGAAATAAAAAAATAATCCTATTACCTAACTCCAATAACTGTCTAAGAGAAAAGATGTAACACTATATTTTATTTGAACTAAAAGAAAAACATAATATTTTTAAAAAATTTAAGGGGCCATTTACTTTTCAAAAGACGTTTTATATCTATATTTCATATTTTTTTAGTTTTAACTATATCAGTTTGTTTTTTTTTTCATTTTATTTCTTATTTTTATATTTTTGTAAAAAAAAATTAGAAACTAATATAAAGATATTTTCACTATTTTCAGTACATAACTTTAAAAATAAAAAAATAAAATAAAACAGTGTATTATTTTTATAACTAAAATTGAGAATAACAAAAAAAAAAACTAAAATCAAGGATAATGTTATAATTAAAACTAAAAAATAAAAATATTTTCTCAAATTAAACTATCGCTAAATTTCTAGTTGATTGAACAATTATAGAGAAAAAACAAGGATTTTTTTTTAAAAAAAATTAAAGAAACTAAAATTTATTTTTAATGGATACGAAAATAAAATTATTTTATCAAAATTTACATCTAATTTCAAAATTTTCTCAATCATTTTTAATTTATTATTTTCTTTGATCACACTCAATAAAAAAAGATATATTGAAATGTCTCTCGTATTCTCTATTAATCATTTTCTTTACTTAGCCAAAAAAAGGTATATGTGATGGTATGAGCTATAAAAAATTGTTTTTGAATTAACCGAAAAAAATACCGTAGAAACTAGAATTAAATAAAATAATATTAAGTTTAATTATTTAAATGGTTCAAAATAAAATCAAAATTTGAATATAAATACAAATTTTTTTTCTTAAATTGGTAAGCAAAATAAAATATTTTATTATTATATTTTATAAATGATATAATATATAAACACGACCTTCGTACCCGACCAGTCCCAAAATCACGTAAAGGCAAGGCACCACCGATTCCCCACCCTTTCCTTCCAATAAATTATTGAAGGAAAAAAATATCATCTTTATCCAAGAATAGCAACAATAAATACTCTCACCTCACCTCATCCTTTCACTTACCCTTCAAATATCAAACTTGAAATTTTCTACTTCCCTGTGCGTGGAAGCCAATGGCGTCCACCGTCTCTTTGTCAAACGCAATCGGACTCACTGACTTGAAGAAGCATACCCTTTCTTCATCTTCTCTCTGTAAGTCTCCCTCTCCATTCATTTTCATTTGGGTGCTCACTAAGTCAATCAAATTAGGAACTTTCAATGTTCCTTCAATTTACTGTTAAAGAAAGGATATGCTTGGGTTTTGGGGTTGTGAATTAGCTTGTGTAAATTGTGCCCTTTTCTTTTCTTACTCATGTTTAATGAATTTTTGTTTTTATTAATTTTCTTGGAGTGTTGTTTGTGTGGATGGGGTGTGATGGACAATGGGGGCAGTTTAAGTCTTTTCTTGCTCCCAAGAAAGTCCTCTTTTTGTTTGATTTTGTTCAAGAATGGAGTTTTCTTGAACTTATGTAAATTGATCAGAGGTTTATTAGTGTTTGAGACTTGAGAGCTTAATGGGGATTTTTATTCAAGGTGTTATTTTCTCAATCATAACACAGAACGACATGATAAAAAATTGAGCTTCAGCTTCCTGTTTAAAAGTTTGCTTACTTTAGTAATTTAGCTTTGAATTTGAACATGATAAGTGACAAGATTGAGAGCCAGGTTATGTTAAGGTGAATCCATATATGCTTTTGATTGACATGTTTGAATTGTTATCCAAAAGTATCTCATCATTGGCCATTATTATATAGGTAAACTAAACTCCAGTTCAAATATAGTAGACATGAAGATATTATCACGGTGTGGTTGTCGAAAAGGTGGACATGGCCAAAGATATTTCCGAGTATATGGCCTATTTGGAGGCAAAAAAGATAATGATAAAAGTGATGACGCACCTTCTAAGGTTAGCTAAGTTAGCTTTCTCTTGAGTCAATGTTATGTGTACACTCACATCACAGGATCACGAATTTTCTTTCGTATCCATCTTTCTCATCTGCTTACATATGTTATTAACATATACAAGATAATGGTTAATGAACATAATTGCGCTCTTTCAAATCTTTATTTGACCAAAACATTATAGTCTACAATGTATAGACAACCATTTTGGTGCTGTGCACCTGTGACCATGTGTCCTACATGGACTCTTGTATGATACTCTTTGATGACATGTAAAATTTGAAAAAACAAAATTTTTGTTTGTTATACTTGTACCTGTACATTACTAGTTGCACCTGACTTTAAACCTTCCAGTACCCTCTCCATTTGATGCCTATTTCTCAATTGAGAATTTCCTTTTATGTTATTGCTAAGTACAACATTCACCTTCAAAATGAGTCTTTAAAATAATTGCAATAAGGTATGATATTCCACCTTCCTTTTTTCAAATCACTCTTTGAAATGTGATTACTTGAGTAAATTGGATTAGACTGATGGCCAGTGACTTAAAAGCAAGAGTGTAGTCTGAAATAATTAGTACTTCTTATTTGTCATAGAACTTTTTAAATTATCCACTAATGCTAAGCATAACATTGCAAACTTACCAAGTCAAGATGAGTCCTCAAAATGAGACTACTCAATATATATAATTAGACTGATTTCCCAAGACTATAATGTTTCCAATACTACATTAGGGTTTCCTAAGACCCTATTGTTTCCAAGACTGAGAATATATATAACTTGCATAGATAGATTTCCATCCCTTCTGAGTAATAATCCTCTGCCAGATGTATCTTTAAGGTATTGTAGAATTCTGACCATTGCATGCAAGTATCCTACCTTCAGGCATGAATTAACAGACAATATTAACAACATATGCTAGATCTGGTTTAATTTGTGCCATACATATCAATTTACCTACTAACCTCTAATATTGAGCTTTATCAACCTTGGGAGTTGGGACTTTCTTCATCATTTCCATTATGTGTTTTTGCTCAATGGCTGTAGCCTTATGAATTATAATCCATGATCCTTGTCTCCTTAAGAAGGTCAAGAACATATTTCCTATGAGAAATAAAGATGCCTTGTTTGGAATAAGCAACTTCAATCTCAAGGAAGTAATTTAGGGGCTGTTTGGTTTATGAAAATGTTTTCATTTTTCATTTTCAAAAAGTTATTTTCATTTTCAAATTTTCTTAAACTGGAAATATGTTTGTTTCATTTATTTTCAGTCGGTTGCTATTCCCATTTTTCATTTCACTTTTCCTTAGTACATGAGATATTCCTCACCTGTGCTGCTTCTTCTTATTGATCTTCTGAGATTTGGGTCAGCCAAAGGGAAGGAAAATTCAATAACTCTCCTACTGGGGTTGTGCAAAGAAGAAGGTGAGCTTGTGGCAAGGCATCTCTTGGCAAATCCACGGAGTATTCCTTCTCTTCAAAGCTTGGCTGCTGATGGGTCTTTGAGAACTCGAAGAAAAAAAGCAGAGAGAGAAGGAGGGAGGGAGGGAGAGAAGAGGGTGGAAGAGGAAAAGGAAGCCACTGTGGCCTCCCCGTCACAGCGCATTGTCGCCGTCACAGAGCCTTGCCGCCGTCACAGAGTCTTGCCGCCGTCATAGCACCTTGCCGCTGCTCCGCTCTGCGCCGCCGTCGTCCCTCCCCCTTGCACCGTCGTCGAGCGACTGCGACCATGCACGACCTTGCCTTCCCTCTCTTGGGTCTTTTTGCCTCTACCTCCATGACAAGGAGACAAGATGAAGATGGACATTAGCTTCCACTTTCCACTTTGTATGTTCATTGAAATATCAAAAATGCCACCGCTCATTTTCTGAAAACACTGGAAACGTCTTTTTGTTGTTTCCAAAATTTTCAAATTGTTTTCTAAAATTGAAAATGAAAACATTTGAACAAACGCATTTCCTTTACCATTTCCCGTTTCTCTCGAAAATGAAAATAGGAAACGGTGAAATCAAACAGGCCCTTAGCCTTTACTGGTTGAAAAACCAATAAATGATTTTATTAGGGACAATATTAACAACATATGCTAGATCTGGTATTCTGGTTTAATATGTGCCATACATATCAATTTACCTACTAACCTCTAATATTGAGCTTTATCAACCTTGGGAGTTGGGACTTTCTTCATCATTTCCATTATGTGTTTTTGCTCAATGGCTGTAGCCTTATGAATTATAATCCATGATCCTTGTCTCCTTAAGAAGGTCAAGAACATATTTCCTATGAGAAATAAAGATGCCGTGTTTGGAATAAGCAACTTCAATCTCAAGGAAGTAATTTATCCTTTCAAGTTCTATCATTTCAAACTCAGCTGTGGGTTTTTGCTTTAGCAGTTGTTTCTTAACTAAGTTATCACCTGATATAATAATGTCATCAACATATATAAGTAGAATAATGAGTTTACCTTATTGTGAATCTTCCGAGTTCTGACCATACAAGGGAGGTTTCTTCAATTCATAAGCCTTTGTTAAACACCTTGTTTCTTCCACTTGGGGAATCATATCTTGGTAGAATCTCCATATAAACCTGCTTTTCCTAGTCTTAATGACAGAAGACATTTTTAATATCAAACTAATGCAATTCCACCGTCAATGAGTAATGAGAGAATAAGGCTTTATGACGTTAAGTTTTTCCTGATAGTTAATTGCATAAGTTTGAGGGTATTATTTTGCAACTAATCTTGCTTAATAGCGGTCCTGTTTTCCATTAGTTCAATATTTTGAGGTATATATCCATTTGCACCTCATTGACCTTTTGTCAGCTGATCAAATTTCCATGTTTTGTTATTCTCTAATGGACTCATCTCATCATTCTTGGCATAAGCCCGATTCTTATTTTTCAATACTTTTTGTACTGTTGTTGGGATTCTGATAGTATTAAAAGCTGAAATGAAGCTCATGTTGTAAAGAAGGGTTTTTAGAGATACAATGAGAAATAAAATATTGGGTACAAAACCTTTTTCCCTTTCTCAAGAATCAAGATAATGGGTGAGTCTTGTTGGTCAGGATCACAATTTTTTGAAGGTGTTGATATCCTACATAGGCTAGGTATATAGCGATACTCCTTGTAATGACTTGGCAATCTTCCTCCTATGCCACTCAGAACCTGGTCCTTCCCAAAGAGTTCAATACAATTCTCCTTGGTATGACCAGATTCCTTTACTAAGTACATCAATACTTTTCTAGGATTGGAAGAAGAGGAGGAGTTTAGTAGACTTGCTCATGATTAAGGTTGACCCAATAGTGGTTTTTTCATCAAGTATGACATACAGTTTCTCTTTGCCCAAAACCTGAATCCGAATATGGTCATACTCAAATTTTACACCAAAGAGGAATTTCAATATCTGATCCCCCTCAACTAAGCTAGCCAAAGTGTAAGCATCCTGCTGCACTCCATTATGAGATTTTGGTATTGGTTGAACATGATCCACAACACTTAAAGAATTCCACATTGGTGTTGGATATATGAAAAATATCTTGCAATATCTAAATTGTATTCTAGATTCAGAGTAATTTAGTTTAACTAAGATTATCCCTAGAGATTGGTTTCCATCCATATTTCCTTAAATATCTCCCTATTTAATTAGGACTAGGAGTGGCATGATGCAGCATGACCATCACTATCCCCTTTCTGGTATCTGAATTGTATCTTAGAGTAATTTAGGGTAACTTAGATAGTTAGATTATCCTCTAAGATTGGTTTCCATATGTTATTATATATCATGATTTGTTTCCCTATTTAATTAGGACTAAGCGTCTAGTATTGGTACAAATAGGGATTAGTATTTTATCTTTTGTAATATCACCCAACATATTATCTCGTATCAAGTAAATATCAATTTCAGTCGGTAACCCAAAGGGTTTCCTGCTTGGTAGAAAATACTTTGTTTCTAACTCATAGTGAGTGGCTATGTCCCGCTTCATAGAGTAGGTTCGGCACAGGTTATCTCAAATTTCTCTGGCAGTAAGGAGAAACATACAGTTTTGCTAATCTCAGGATTCATAGAGTTCTAAAGGCACATCATGATAAGAGAATCCTCAACATCGGACACCTCAAATTTTGAGTTTTACCCTCCAACCAAATGCACCACATTACTTAGATTGCATGTTAACATAACAATTTAGGCTCTTTACTTCTACCAAACCATTAAAGCTAGTCACCAAAATTTGGTCCAAGGACCCAGGGCATGTCCAACATTCAACAAATGGCTGAATCGTGAATCCCACATGTCATAATGTTCTTGGTCAAAGGGTTAAAACACCAAATCATGTGGCTTTTTATAGCTGTTATGAATTTTTAAATGATTTTTTACTTTTAGTCAAGGGTTGGTATTTACATATCTCATTCTCACAATATAGGATGTACCAAAGCTTTCTGTAGATTGTTGGTAGGTTGTGTCTATTTTGCTAAATGAGTGTGATATTCATAATTGGATTTTATTTAATTGTGGAATCATTTTAGGCAGGAATTCTTGGAAACATGCAAAATCTCTATGAGACTGTGAAGAAGGCACAAATGGTTGTCCAAGTTGAAGCAGTGAAGGTGCAGAAAGAACTTGCAGCGTATGGCTCTCATTAAACAATTATAGCTTTTCCTCTGGTTTTCCCGAGTTATACAAGTTGTTCTGAATGAGTTATTTGTCTTGTTCTATTATACAGAGCAGAGTTTGATGGTTATTGTGAGGGTGAGTTGGTAAAGGTATGATTTTTGCTTCTCTCTCGCTCTTCTCTACGGATGTGAATATGTATATCAATATATGATCATTACCCTTTTATGTTTTTCCCAGCTGAATTGGCTAGTCCTTGATTTTTCCTTTAGTTTTCCTTTTAAAATCTAAAAGAGATAGCTTTATTTGTATGATCTTATGAATATATTATACTCTATACATTTGATGGGGTTTTTCAAGGAATCATGTCACAGTTTAGTGGTACTTAATGTAAAAATGTTTTATAACTCCTTTGGTTTTATAGGTTATTCATCATCATGATTTGTTGAGTTACAATATCAATATATTACTTGGTAAGTTTGGTTTTGTTTGTTAACTTACTTTTAATAAAGTATATTTTTTAGGTAACGCTGTCTGGAAACCAGCAACCCATACGAACAGAAATTACTGAGGCAGCTATGGAGTTGGGACCAGAAGTGAGTAAATAATTCAAGTAATCTTGTGATTATACATACGTGTTTCTATCAGATTATATATTGATAGCTTACAAACAACTATTAGGTGAAAAAGGATTGGATGTTTAAATAAAATAGTGAACACATATTCCAAGATACCAAATACAAATTCAATTATTTTTCTGTCCTACCATCAGATGATAATGGAATAAAGTTAAACACCATGTCAAGATCCTTTCATTTATTTTAGTTTTCTTCCTTGAATGTCAAGAATAATGTTATGGTTTGGAACTAAGCTTTCCCATTTGGAATTTGGAATGAGAAACCAAAATTTGGAATTTTGATAGTAGGACCAATATGAAAGCACAACTAAGCTTTACCATTTGTCTCAAGCAGAAGTTGACTTGCCTAGATCACTAAGCTATGGGAGTGAACTATGAATGTGATAGAAATCTGGAAATCACTAATGTTATTTATCTAACACTTTGAGATCAGCTCCGCACAATGGAGGATACCCTTACCCTCTGCAAAACACACGGAAACAGTAGGAAAATAAATGAAAAACACAATGAAGATACTCACAGACTGCAGTGAGCAGCCCCTTACCCAGGCCAAGGCCACCAAACTTGACCCAGAATCTTGTTATGCTTCTCTATGACCAAACTATTTAGAAGAATTTGGATTTAGATGCTCTGTCATTTCAATTGATTTCTGATAGGATATTATAGCATTGTTTGATCCATATAGGTAACCCCACCAAGTGGGAAAATACTTTGGTGGTTGTTGTCATCTCTATGACCTCTACACCTTCTCCTTTATCAATCAGTTCTATCACTTCAAAATACTCCATTGATCCATTCACATGCTTCCTGCTGTCTGTTTTGTTATATTCCTCTTTCCACACTAAGGGTGTGTTTGGGAGAGAAAAAAAAGGGAGGAAGGAGGGGGAAGACCTTGTAAGTTAGTGGATGAGAGAGCTATACGCACAAACATAGGGGAGGGATGGGCTTCCTTTAAACCTTCTCTTTTCCTTTCTTCCCCTTCATATTTCAACTCACAAACATACCCTAATGGAATCCTGTATTGCAATATATCCTAATGTTATCAGCCACCTGTCTTATTCTCTCTTAATTGTAATTCCCTCATTTCCCCTTATACCATCTTTCTTCATTCTTGCATACACAGACAGGTCCTGTATCCTGATTGAGCCCATCAAAATGATAAATGTGGTTTCATGTATTCATAGCAGATAGCTGATAACATCTATAAATCAAACTTCCTTGAATGCCAAAGATAAACTATTTATTATTAAACATCTTCATGTCGCAGAAGCTTTCACTTTTAATCACTGAGGCTTACAAGGATGCACACCAGAGGAGTGTCCAGGTAAAATTCTCTATTTTCAAGAGGAATAAAATTTCATTTGATTTTATGGTTATTGAATTGAGAAAACATGATATTGCTTTTGTCATTAGGCCATGAAGGAAAGGATGAGCGATCTTGCACAGAGCTTAGGAATGCCCCCAGGGCTTAGTTAAGTGATGAATATCTTTTATTATAGACTATGACATGGGCCTCAATTTTGCATACAAAACATGGCAGATAGGCTTCTTAATTTATTTACTATAACTGTGATCTGTGAATTTGCAATCTTGATTATTCAGAAATGTAAGACTAGAGTTATTTGAAATGGTGGTGGATCTTCATTTTCCCACCTCTCATCCTTGCCCTATTTATTTATTTATTTATTTTTAAATGGTCAAAATTCAGCATTACAATGTATAATGGATGGTTGAAGAACAACTTTTGTTTTGTTGATTTTACCTTGACGTGCGGCATTAGAAATTTAGAATTCAATATATTGTAAAAGATAAGGACTATTTAGTTTGAGAAAATATTTTTTATCTTTATTAATAATGACAAAAATCATACTGTTTTTTTGTTTTGTTTTGTTTTTAATGATTTGTATAGAAAATGGAAAAAGAAACATTTTTAGTGAAATCCTTAAAAATAAGAAATGAAGTGACAATAATGTGATATTTTATAATTATTAATAAAAGTAAATAAAGGGAAAAGTGCAACTTTACACTTCTATAAGTAAGTATCTTTAACTTTAATGTTGTCTTAATTAGTCTTTAGATTCCAACTTTTATTACAATAGTTTTTTTTATTAATTTAGATCCACTCATTGACAGTGAATAAATCTTTAAATGGTATGGAATTTAAAATAGAAACTTTGAATTAGTAGTTTAGAGATGATAAGGAATTAAGATTTTTTAATTTCAAATTAAGATCTATTATAATAATAGATGAAGCTTAAGTATCAATCGGGAATAATTTAAAGTTAGGAAGTGCCTATTTGTAAAAAATATAAAGCTTGTGGGGATTTTATACATTTTTCCTAAAATTAAAATAGTATTATAAAAATTATATTTATTGTTCTTGTAGTTTTTCTTTTCCTCCAATCAAATTTTCATTTCTCTATTTAAGCAAATGTCGTCAAAATAATGTTGTCTTTCTTGTTATGTAAAAAATCTCCATACTCGTTACCTAATTGCTAAATTAGATGAAATACTAGTTATAGGTACTTAATTAGAAAATAATATAATTAAGTCATGTGATTGTGAATAAAGATTTTTGATGAAATAATGTTTACTCTCTTGCCCTGTTAAAAATTGTCATTCACATCACCCAATTTATTAGCAGTTGGGTGAAATGCTTTAAGAAGAATCACACTTGCTTAATTAAAAAAACTAAGAGGATTTAATTGGAGCAAAAAACAATTTACAGAACTAAACTAACCAATTTATGAAATTACAGGGAAAATGCAATTAAACTAAAATAGTAATAAAAACAAGTCTTCTGTAGTGGTTTTGTAGATATATGGATGACTTACAGACATATTTGCAAGAAAACAACATTGGGAAATATGTATTATGAAATTATGTTGGTCATAAGGCGCCTAGACCCTAGATAGATATATTTTACACAGAAATATTTAAAAACTAACAATTTTGTTAGTTTCTTCTGCTCATCCACTATTGAGCCATACAACATACATACTGTTTACAAATCAAACTGACTAATATGAATAAATAATAGCTGTTTTTTTATCCAGGCTACTGCCTCCACCCACCAATTTCATGGGATTATGGACACCAATTGAATTGAATTGGATAGAAGATGACAAGTTAAATTTCAACAACATATAACATGTCAAGATTTTGGTAGTTGTTTCCCTGCCAAAAATGACCTGAAAAGTATGTAAGCTCGTTTTGGCTGAAATAATGGAACTTCATGCCCAGCCCCTCTTACAGTTGCAAATGTTAATCCATCATACACCTCTGTCCATCCTCCTACCTGTATAAACCCAAATGTTAATGTATGTAAATGTTTGATTTGACGTTAAAAAGTAATTAAGTGTGTGTTTGGTTTACCCCAAAACTACGTTCTAAATATGAACTTGGATAAACGCTACTGGGACTTCTGCCCAGATTTTCCAGCGTAAACCAAATACACCATAAATCTAAGTTGAGATCTCTCAACACAACTATTTGTAGTGTTAATCGTTGCAAACCTATATTCTAACACTAAACCAAACATTGTTTTCTATTTAACATGAGTGTGCTGAGACTTGGCAAAAATACCTGTTCCCCTGAGTACCATGGGTACCAACGAGTTTTGATGGTGAGGTTGAGATGGTTGAGAGAAAACCTTGTAGCAGTTACTGGAACTACCGAATCTGTGTCTCCACTGCATTGTAATTTATAACAAAATCAATGGTATTTCATTTTAACTGTACTGAGTTCAGAGTGTCTCCATAATTATCCAAGGAACTATTTCCAAATAAGGTTTTGGATGCTTTTCATCTCAACTCAAGTGCTTGGTATGTGAAATAGAATTTGGTTTATCTAAAATAAAAAATGAATCACTGATTGAAAAATTAATAAAAACAAACTACATGATTAAACTGTGAAGATATTAAAAGTTTAAAACCAGACATGCTATATATATAATTATAACACAAATGAGTTCTTTTATGAATTACACAAGTTGAGTCAGCTTTTTATCATATAAGGATGTGGTGGGACCATACATGGGGATTGTTGAATAAAAATCATTATCCAATTAGAGAAAGACAAGAGAGCAAGTATGAAGTATTTGTGTATTAAAACATACTCTCTTTTTTTTTTTCTAATTATAATTTTACACTTATTATTTTTTTAAGTTCACCTGTCATCCTACAGTAATCAAACTTGAGTGAAATAGAAACCAATTAATAGTTGCAATATCATAAATAAGAACAGTTCACAGAAATAAACCAGTTAACCTCTCATTTTACCTCTTTTTTTTTTTAATTTCTGGTTTATTCAATTTTTAACTTTTTAATCAATATTTTCAATTTTTATTACATTAAATTGGTATATAAATTATTAAACTATACCTGAAAACCCAGATTCTCAAACCCGCTGCAATTAACTCTTTGTAAATGGGCAATATAGAAACTTCAGAATCCTGCCAATGTTTATTGAGCACACCACTGTTCAACCAACCAAAAAAAAAATCCATTAAATGATTTCCCATTTAGTTAAGAAATCTAGATGAATTGAACCTTGATTTTAATTTGTTAAAGCATAATCTATTTTTGTTAATATTGTATAACACATATAGTAAGAAAAACAGCAAACCTGCAAGCAGTCCATTTGTAAGGAATGTTTGTAACATTTGCATGCATTGCTTTCTGCACATCATGGCGATTATAATATTTCTCTGCATAATCTTCAGTACAAGGATCATACCCAGCAATCCTATGTAACATTGTACTCTTGAACCTAACATGCCTTAGAGTATCATTGTGTGGTGTTGTGCATGCAGGGGTATAGATACTGTACTGATCAATGTTCCCAAATTCATGGTTCACAGCATAACTCACAGCATCATCACATTTTTTAGTTGTTTTTCTTTCAGTGAAATTACAATATTTGAGGATAGATTTGTATGATTGATCAGATATCATAGAGTGGCTCCACCAATATGTAACGGTTCCCACCCCATCATAGTAGTCATCAGTCACAGCATTTCCCACCTGTAGTTTTCAAGTTGTTACATGTCACATGTTCTATTCAAAATTAAAATTAAAAATATGGTAATAATAGAGTAGAGAGTCATAAGAATTGACTTACAATGAACCCTTTAAGATTAAGGATATGGGGATTTTGTTTATTATAATCATGGATTTTCTTAGCCAATTGGGGGACATAGTGCCCTAAATAGAAGATAATAGAATAGGATGTTAGCTTCTAGGGCAGTGTGAAAATTAATTAGGATAAAAATAAATTTGCAAGTTGGTTGGTATTGGTGTTGTTGCTAGCTAGCTAGCTTATGTACCTACCTGCATAGCTCTCCCCTGCAATGTAAAATTCCCTATATTTATATTGTGGAAATCTTTCCATCCATCTAAGTAGAAAAGTCAGAGCATCCTGAGCTGTTTTACAAAATTGGAAATTTCATATTAGTTATGAAAATGGATGGTGACAATTTAACAAACTTTCAACAGCTCATCAAATTGCTACCTGTCCTTTTGTCCCCAGAAGTTTTGAGGTCAGAACTGGTATTTGTGTATGAGAAACCAACTCCAGCAGGTGATTCAAGAAAGAGGATATTTGCTTCTGAAGACCAATTAAAAAAAATCAGATATTGTTTTTCTAGAAAATATGTAGGACCATGGTGAAAAATGAAATAGAAAATTAAAAATCACTGTTATTTTGATGAATTACCTTTATTCCATGCATAGTTGTTAAGGTACAGAGAAGAGCCAGTTTTGTTTATACGGAATGGTCCAATTTCCTCTGATGCCCCGTATGCCACTGATGAGCAACCAGGCCCTGTACCAACACATACCAACAACAAATTTTATTCATACTATGGTGATAATTAGTTTTAATTTTATATTAATATATGCACAACAGATTCATTTCTTTCATAAATTTAGTACACTACATGGATTAGGCCAATATATCATTGACTATTATAATTAATAATGCATGAATTTTTTTTGTGTTAACCACATGTATTCATTGTTACTAGTGGCAATCCTGTTCGAGACTTAATTACGGTTAAGACTTTTCACCCCTCCCTAAAAGTGTGTTTACTATTTAGTGGGGATTGGAGAGGGGAAAATTTTATTACTTAATACACCTAACTTGAATGTATTAAAATTCTGGTAAATTTCATACATAATAATATATTTATTATTTAATTCATATGCACTTGTAGTTTTAAATTATCTTTTAAACTTAAATATGCCACATATAAAGTTTATCATAAGCCCCAGCTTGTAGTATAGCTTGTTTGGTAACAAATTAAATGCAAACTTTAAGGCATGTTAAAGTTACCACAAATTTTTAGTGTGTCTAGTTTATCCCAAAATCACCTTTCAAACGTGATGCAGATCAATGTTACTCTTAATAGTGTTTGTCGAGATGTTTTGTCGTAAACCAAACACGCAGTTTATTGTTGTTAGAAACAAGGTAGTAATAGATATGAGAATTATGCAGCGGATCCTTTTGAACATGTGACTGTGAACATGTTGCAGCTAGCATGATTTTCTTGAATTTGACCTCACGTCACAAACTTTTTGGTTGGTTCTGTTTGAGTTTCATCATGGCTGTGATACAGAGATATATATGTGAAGTGATAGAGACTTGAAACTTTGAGGATCACGGAATGTGAATAGCCCCACAGTGGCATGATGCAGCATGAGCATCACTATCCCCTTTCCGGTATCTGAATACGCGTGCTTAGGGGAAGCAAATGAGACAAAAAGAGAAAGAAAGTGAGAATAGGGAATATGAGCATCTTTGTGGTTGTGGAGGGACAGAGTGGAAAAAGTTTATTCACTTTGCATTGCTCTTTGTTCTGTTTCTTTCCCCCACAAAGAGTGAATGAATGAACAAAAAGAACTTGAATGAGAAAAGTTAGTAAGAAAGCTTTTCCTTTTGTTGGCTTCTGAAGGAAAAAGGGGCTTCTTTACTTGTCCCAAACAGGGAATAGAAGGAATAAAGCTTTAAAAAGATACAGACAGAGGACCCATGTGGAGTTCCCTAGTTAGTTTTGTTCTTTATTAATTCTTTATTTTATCAAATTTTCACCTTCTCCTTATGAAGGAGAACTAGACTGCAACTACTACTGCTACATTTCACAACAGCCAGTTGTTCTCAATTTCTTCCTCATATCAGAATCAGTGATTGTGAGTTTGTGACCCTAGCGTATCTTAGCAGGAAACAGTACACCTTAACTCAAGTGCGCCCAAGGTGTTAACAGGCCAATCTTGATAGGGTTGGTTGGGGCACTTGGCAACCATGTGGATATATACCCCAGCTGTTGTCTGTCTGTTTGGTTTACATTTGAGTAGAATTGATTCTAGAAATGAATGGTTGAGATGAATGATACACACTTTACGGAGTACGTTATACGAAAGTGATTTAAAATCAATTTTACAGAACCATGATTTTGTTTAATCAAACTTTAAAACAAACATGCTAATAATTTCAAACTAGTATCATGTTTGTATCTCACTATTCAAATTTACTTAATTGACCATGTTTGTTTTCTATCAATAATTTACCATACCCAATATCAATATAAGTAAGTGTTGAGGTTCCTCTTGATTGAGGTTGGCCATTTAATGTAGGATAGATTTAGAATTGATTCTAAAACTCAAAAATTAAAATGAATAATTAATTATGTAAAATCATGATTTTACTGTGTTGGAAGCCCCAAACCAAACATTGCTTAGTGGATATCAAGGCGTGTAATGGTGCAACAGTTTCTAAAGAGAAGGAAGAAAGGCCATTAATTCTCTGATCAACATGCATGAGAATTGATATGGTATTTATAACCATTTTACTTCACATTTATCACATAGATCTTTTGCATGTGTGGTGGTGGTGTTTCCAAGTCATGCTTTATATGTAAGGAACATGAACTGGAAAATAAATTATACTATGCTGAATATCATTTCTCTTTGGTCATATTACATACTTTGAACAAAATCACAGATCATAAAGATCAAAAAATATATTTATATAATTCCTCACTTGTACTCAATTTTTCAATGATGACGTACTTATGGCTATTTTATAATTAAATTTATTAATTTAATTGGTATACACCGTTAGTGTGAAGAAATTTTACACAGACATCCAATGATGTGTTGCCACATCAATTTAATGAATATGACACCCATGTGTTATTAAATTCAATACATGGATGTGACAGCATATGTCTATGTATATATATTAAACTCTAAATTTATTATCGTGGCAAAGTTTTCTTGGAAAGAATAGTTTTATTTTAATATTGATTATTATACACGAGAAATCCATGGGTTATTTAAATTAAAACTTTACAATATATATATTTTCTATCAAACCAAGTAACTAACGTCTTTAATGAGTAATAATTCGCTTTAAAAGTTATTATAACTATATATATTAGAATTTCTTTTTTTAGAATACTACTCCTAGTTTTTTATTTTCACTTATAATATCACTTTGTTTTTAAACTTTTTTAGAAAATCGTGAAAATAGTAAAATGTTACTTTCAATATCTTATATACAAAGTTTTAAAAATAAAAATAAGATAAAAACAATATGATTATTAATAAAACAAAAAAAATTTTAAAAAATTTTTAAAAACTAAACCAACTTTTCTTAAGTTCCCATGCAAATATTTTTATTGGAAAATGATCATTATACACTTCTATGAGTTGTATACACTGTTGAAGATGAAAGATAAGAATAGAAGAGATAAAAATAAGAAATGTAGTTGGTGATGTGGTAAAAAGAAAAGGAGAGATAGAAAAAGAATGAAGAACTTTCCAAAGCAATTGATTTTTGTTTTTTCTTTGTAAAATACTACCACTATGTCAAGTCTACATCTTCTACTTTCCCCCTGTTCTTGTGGTGGGAAGAGCAGTACCCTCCTGCTCCTTTGACAATTATTCAACTGCTAGTGTGCATGGACTCAGAAATTTAATTTTACATTTGCAAAGTTTCAGACTGTTTAAGAAAGGAACATAATTTTCAAAACTCTTGAACACAACTAAAATATTTCAATTAAGGATTGCTTATAGCTTCATTCATTAGGCTCTACAGACATGTTTGATCCATTCTGTCTAAACCATATTTTTCTCTTTGCAGTGAAAAATGGACACAAAACAGTGCATAAAAACATAGCCCAAAAAAGAATAAATGAGCTAATTAATAGAACTGAAGGTGGAAAGTGTGAGGAATCAAAGCTTGCTATTTAAAGACATGAAATTAATCAAATTAAACTAACCTCCATTGAGCCAGAGAACAAGAGGTTTATTCTCAGGGGAAGTGGTGGCTTCAGTGAACCAGTAGAAGAGTGCTCTGCCATGTTGCTCATTGACAGTGACATAACCAGAGAATTGAGAAAATGTCACTGGTGGCTGCCCTGGTAGAGCTGAGATTCGATCTAGCTCTTGCTCCTTTGGCACACCAAGGATGCATGAAAATAATGAAAAGATTACTAAGAACAAGAAGAATAGATCATAATGGAATATTGGCATCATTGCACCCTTTATATCCATGATCATAAAATAATTATCTTTCTTTCTATTGCTCTCTTTTAGAGAGAAAGAAAAAGAGAGAGAGAGGAGAGTTGAGTAGGGGTGGAATTATATGTAAGACAGGTTAGGTTATATTATATATCTATGAATGGAGATAGATATTATTTATTTAACTAGTTGGAATTAATGAGGATGTCAATGTTGTGTTGTGTAATTGTGTTACTTAATTACTACACACAACAGTCTGCAAGTTGGTCATTCGTGTGGAGTGTGGACCTTCTCTCTCTTATTAGCATGTTTGGTTTGGCGTTCAACAATGTAACACCGGTTTCACAAAATTAATTTTAAATCACTTTCGTTCAATATATTTCGTAAAACGTGTATTATTTATCTAAATTATTAATTTCTAGAATTAATTCTACTCATCTGTAAACCAAACGGACACTGTGAAATAGAGAGAAAGAGAGAGATGGTCCTACCTACAAGGCAATTGAAACTTGGATCAGATAGCCGTTGAGAACTCAGAAAGCTACATCATAAATGCATCACACAGGGGACCCATACTATGCATTACTCTTTCTGTCCCTCTCCTCTCTTTCTCTCAATATCTCTCTCAAATCAGTCACTCACAATTCAAGTTGTTCAAAATAAAATGGCTAGCTATTACTTTTATGCATACATTTGAAAATCTTATTATTACAAGAAGGACTGTATGTATATATATAAGGTTGTGTGCTCAGATCAGAGTCTCTTAAATGCATTAGTCTTTGAATCTAGGCAAAATACATCATTAATTTTGTTGATATATACATGTAATGGAGTATGTTGAGAGTCTTTTCACTCAAAGAGGACCATTAATTTGGAAGCATATGCTAGATCTATCCATCTATTGATTTTAGCCGGCTGGTCTTATAGTTGACTCAAATAATAAAAAGAACACTAAAAACTATAGAATCCTTAAATATATATATACATGATCCTTCAATAATATGGTTATCATCATTGTTTGGTCAAACTAATGGTCGGTGATGTATATGCATATATTAAATTTAATTTCATGTTGACTTACTTTTCAATCAATCAATAAAACTTGCATTTCCAGGTACTGTAAACGTGAGGTAGCTTAGCTATTATGCTATATGGTGTTAGGTTTAGGCACATTCAGCTTCAACCTTCCTTAAGCCAGCTGCTAGCTTAATTATATATGTTATATATTTTGAATCAATTTTCTATATGGTTTTATATATATATACTCCCCCACCTCTTTTGTGGTCCTAATAAGGAGGAAGCATAGCGTGACGTGGGGTTGCATTTTTTGTGATCTTTAATGCGCAGAGGGTTTTGATTCCTTGACATATAAGACATATGGTTGGAAGAGTCCCCCGACCATTTGAGGGCTCACAAAAAAAAAGCTTGTCCTTATTATCCCCTTTTTTTTTGTATGAGTTAAAACCGCACAGGTTGATTGATGAACATAAATAGTGCATAATTAGAGACTCAATTGTTTGAAATGAGGATGTGTATTTGTAAATACACCCTAACACTTAGATTAGTAAGAATTTTAGCATAATGAGGGTAAGGTAGAACATGCATGACATACAATAAAATATTAGATGGCTAACAAAATAAAAAACTAGCAAGACGTGTTCTTATCTAAGAGTAAATATACAAAGCTCAACTATTCAACTAACATGCAAGCTATACTATTCATTGACATACTTTCAACCAATAAATCAATTCAAATTTTACAACAAAAACTTTTGGCATTGCGACTGATTTGTTCACATTGCATAACTACTTGCTTGATTTATTAATTATGTTGACATATATGTTGAATAGCTAGTTAGCACACCATAATATAATGAAATCATAACACAACACAAAGGAAAGAAAACTTTTAACTCAAGGTTAATTAAAAGTAATTTGGATGATTATTCAAGGATTAGTCCACCAACCAATATCATATACTCATATAATATAATAGGGAGAAAAAGCTACTATGTAATATAAGATGCACCTCACCATTATTCATTCTTTGTTGCAGGGGAATTAGTACAGTTAATTAGACAGATATATACTAGAAAATCAGCACAAACACTCGTTTTATAATTTCGATTTTTACCATTAGTTAAAATTTAAATAATTAATTGGTTCAAACCTTCAATTGATATTAATAAGAAATAGAAAATATATAAAAATATGAATAAACATAATCCAAATTAGCAAGTTCCCTTCTAATCGCGCGGTACCTGTTTTTCCTCAATTTGGTAATCCCTATACGCCATAAAGTGTACAAAAGTAATTAATAGATTCGAAGGACATGACCCTATATGTCACATAACTTTATATGTTTGACCAATTGGTTTTTATTTTTTTTAATTTGATTAATGGTAATTTCATCCATGTGGGTGAGTACAGAGTGTTTGGTATTACCTCCTCAACCCAAACAAATTAAAGAGGATATATATAGAGTGTTCCAGCGGCTACGGCACTACCTAATTTAACTTATTTACATTCTTTTTAGTATTAAATATTGCAATGATACTGAAAATAAGGATCCTATGCTCATGCATCTCTATCTTTAATTCTCTCTATTTATTAAGAGAAACAGCCATATTGTCCATTTATACAAAGCATATATTATAACTTGTGCACATTTTCTCATATGAGTTTTCGGGCATTAATTAATTAATTACATGCTGGAATCAAAATTGTGGGGCACACATTTTTGTTGTTAGTTGCTATGCACTTTAAGATTTTCGACTTGCTCTTTGGATTGTCGTATAAGATAGCTTTAAGCATATGCTTCTATTGGGTTTTAACTAACACTGATATGTTTTGTGTATGTTTATAAGTGGGGGAGGGGATCTACCAATACAAAACAAAAATTAGTCAATGTCTTTTATGAGAAAAGTGGTCACTAATACGTGGTCCTTTTGAATTATTACGTTTGACTAGTTACTTAAAAGGTTATATGCATGTATATTGTGTCTCTTGATAATTAATTGTGATTAGTTAATGAGAACCTTTGAACAGGGGAACCTGGTACAATCTGTGACTTGTATCGGTCGATAGGATCAATAACAACAAAAGTATAATTTATCTTGCCTGTGTCTATCATTAATTATATATAATCTGATGATTGATAAGGAAAGCAAGGATGTGACTTTCTACTGAATCAATTATTTATATCAAGAACTTAATTAAGAATCATCTAATTTATATATACAAAAGTCAAAATCTGAAGTGGCTTATGTTTGGTTATCTGGTTGCTGTCCTTGTGAAAAGTGAACGGTTTCATAAGGAAAATGTGAGAAAGACAATGAGTGAAGGAAAAATGATTCTCATTACCTTCAGAGATTTACAGAAAGATATTTATATACAAAAGATCAAAAAAGGAAAAGGCGGGAAAAGGAAAACTAACACTAACTGAATCTAACAAACTCTAACGGTTAATAACAGAAAATTAACTACTATAGTTAAAGGTTAATTTAAAATATACATCAGCTAACACCCCCCCAAGCTGGAATGTATGTCAATCATTCCAAGTTTGGAAATGATAGTCTCAAAAGGTCCAGGACTGAGAGGCTTGGTTAGGACATCAGCAAGTTGATGAGCACTAGAGATGGGAAGTAAGTGAATAAGACCTTGTTGTAGCTTTTCCCTCACAATGTGGCAATCAAGTTCAATGTGCTTGGTTCTTTCATGAAAAACCGGATTTGAGGCAATGTGGGGAGCAGATTGATTATCACAATATAGGGAAATGGGAGTGGAATTTTGGAGACCAAGGTCATGAAGAAGAAAAGAGAGCCATTGAGCTTCACAGGTGCATTGAGCTAGAGCTCTATATTCTGCTTCAGCAGAAGACTTAGACATTGTAGCATGTTTCTTACTTTTCCAAGAGATGAGAGCAAGGCCAAGAAAGAAAGAAAAACCTGTGACAGGTCTCCTTGTGTCTGGGCATGAAGCCCAGTCTGAATCACTATACCCTTTGAGTTGAAGATTGGAAGAGGAAGGAAAGAAGAGTCCTTGACCAGGGGCACCCTTGATGTATTTTAGAATCCTCAAAGCGGCCTGATAGTGAATATCAGTTGGTTTATCCATGAATTGACTCAAATGAGCAACAACAAAGCTAATATCAACTCTGGTGTTGGTTAAGTAAATGAGCCTGCCCAGTAATCTTCTATAAACTGTTGGATCAGAAAGAGGAGTGCCTAGATCCTTGTGAAGTTTGGATGATTGATCCATGGGAGATCTACATGGCTTGGCAGCAAGTAAACCAGCATCTGCAATGAGATCCAGTGCATATTTCCTTTGATACAAAGCAATGCCTGAAGAGGTTCGAGCTACTTCTAGACCCAAGAAGTGTTTCAATTTTCCTAAGTCCTTAATAGTGAATTTCTGATCCAGCAAGTGTTTGATAAAAGAAATTTATGATTCATTATTGCCTGCTAAAAGTAAATCATCAACATAGACCAAGATGGCAGTAAAGGATTCACCAGAATTTTTGACAAATAAGTTGTAATCAGCCTTGGATTGGTGGTAACCAGAAGCAAGTAAAACAGAAGTGAGTTTGGCATTCCATTGTCTGCTGGCCTGTTTAAGACCATAAAGGGACTTGACCAATTTGCAAACAAAATGAGACTGGTGGGAGGGAGGAACAAGACCAGGAGGAGGAGCCATATAGACTTCCTCAGGTAAATCACCGTGTAAAAAGGTTGTGTTGACATCTAACTGATGAAGATGCCAATTCTTGGCAGCTGCCACAGCTAATAAAGTTCTTACTGTAGTCATTTTAACAACTGGGTTGAAAGTCTCCAAGTAATCCAAACCTTCTGTCTGAGTGTACCCCTTTGCAACAAGCCTAGCTTTATGTCTCTCAATAGTGCCATCTGCATTGAATTTGAGTTTAAATACCCATTTACAACCTACTGTTTTCTTTCCTGCAGGCAGGGGGTAAGAGTCCATGTGTGATTCTTCTCAAGGGCAGCAAGTTCTGCATTGACAGCATCTTTCCAGCAAGTATCTTGAATAGCTTCATGGTAGGTTTGAGGTTCAATAGTAGAGGAAATGGATAGGGAAAAGGCTCTATGAGAAGGTGATAAATTGGTGTAAGAGACAGAGTTATGGATAGAATATAAAGGTTGAGAGGTAGGCATAATGGTGTCTGTGGTCAAAAGGGTGTGATGATAATCAGCAAGGTAAGATGGAAGTCTTTTAATGCGACTGGATTTTCTGGTAGCTGGAGGAGATGAAGGTGTGGGTTGAGGAGAGTCGTTTTGGATAGGTATTGTAGTAGGTTGGGGACAATCAGGTGGTAAAGGGGAATCTGTGTATAGAGGGTCTTGAGGTTGAGGTAGAGGAATAGGATGAGACTCAATAGTATCTGTAGATTGTGTAGGTAAGAAGGGGAAAATGTTTTCAAAAAATTCCACATGTCTGCTGATAAAAGTTTCTCTGTTGTGTAGATCATACAGAATATATCCCTTCACTAGGGGTTTAAGTCCAAGAAAGACACATCGCCTGCTTCTAGAATCAAATTTCTTTATGCTGCCTTTAAGAGTGGTGGCATAAGCCAAACAACCAAACACTTTAATGCTGCTAATATCAGGGAGAACATGATGCAAAACTTCATAAGGAGACTTGTCAGATAAAAAATTGGTTGGTTGTCTATTTATAAGAAAAATTGCATAGCTCACAGCATAATTCCAAAATGACTTAGGTAAATTGGATTGCATGACCAGGGCCCTAGCAACTGTCATTATATACTGGTGTTTTCTCTCAACAATACCATTCTGTTGTGGAGTCTCCACACATGAATTCTGATGCAATATACCTTTTGAGAGGTAAAAATCCTTCAAAATGAATTTTGGTCCATTATCAGATCTCACACATTTGATTTTCTTGCTAAATTGAGTTTCAACCATTGTTGCAAAAGAGCACAAGTGACTAGCTACTTCAGATTTGTTTTTCATAAAATATAACCAAGTATGCATGGATTTTTCATCAACAACAGTAAGAAAGTATCTGTGCCCAAAAATAGAGGGAGGAGAGGTAGGTCCCCATATATCAACATGTATTAGATCAAAAGTATCAACACTTTGTGTCACACTGTGAGAAAAGGGCAATTGCTTTTGTTTTGCTATATAGCAAACATTACAAGGAGTTTTATTCTTCTTAAAATCAATGAAAGGAAAAATATGTTTCATAGCTAACAATTTTTCATGAGCCAAGTGGCCTAATCTTATGTGCCACAAATCATTCTCATAAGAATGAAAATTATTAACAGAATGCAAGAAAAGACAGACTTTAGGTTTCCAATCCAGAACATAAAGTCTCATCTTGTGTCTAGTTGCACCAATCATCTTCATAGATTGGGAGTCCTGGATATCACACAAATCACCAGAAAAGATTAGTTTGCACACTAACTGCCTTATTAATCTTGACACAGAAACAAGATTAAAACTGAACCCTGGTATGTATAGAACATTAGTTAGAAATAAGTCTTCTGAGAAGAAAATGGACCCACACAAATCTGTTGTAACACTTTTGCCATCTGGTAAATGAATTTTCACTGGTTTGACCTTTCTCAAACATTGAAAAAGCTTAATAGAGTGAAAAATATGGTATGTAGCTCCCGAATCCAAGATCCAAATATTGTTGTTAATATTGTTAGAGATGGTGCATGCAACACCTGAGTTGTGATCAGAGGTAGATGTGGTGATATGATTTGTTGTGTGATGAGGTTGTTGTTGAGTCAGCATGCTTAGGAGAGCCTTGTGTTGTTCAGGTGTGAAACCAAGAGATTCTTCATGTTTCTCTCTTTTGGAAATATCACTGGAACTTTCATCATATACTGGATCATCTTCACTATAGTCTTCACTGTAGCAATTGTGAGCTCCACCTCCTTTCTTAAAATGAGGGGGATATCTGTGCTTTTTGTAACAGGTATCAACAGTGTGACCAAGTTTATTACAGTAGGAACAAACCTTGCCATCACCTCTTCCTCCTCTGATAAATCTGCCACCTCTTCCTCCTCTACTTGGAGGTCTCCCTCTAAATTCAGTATGATCCGTGACAGCCAAGGCTTTACTAGCATCAATAACATAATTGAATTGTCTTTCTTGTTGAATCAACAAAGAAAACACTTTAGTGATATCAGGCAAAGGTTCCATAAGCATAATATGTGACCTGACAGAGGAGTACTGTTCATTTAAGCCTTTTAGAAACCTGATTACATAGTCATTCTCCCTATATGACTTCATAATAGGTATCAAATCACAACTACAAGTTATTGTGCATTTGCAGGAAGGTATTGGACGAAAATTATCCATTTCTTGCCAAAGAGATTTCAATTGAGTGTAATAGGCAGTAATTGTTAACTCTCCTTGTTTAAGCATATAGGTAGCTTCTTGCAAATCACTAACTCTAAACACATCACCTTGATAATACCTATTTTGAAGATCCTTCCAGATTTCTTGTGCATTATCCATCCACAAAACGCTTTCTGTAATTTCTGGCTCCAGAGAATGGATCAGCCAAGACAGTATCATCGTGTTGCACCTATCCCAGGCTGCGAACATTGCATCTGTTTTTGCAGGCTTCACAATAGTTCCATCAATAAATTGCTCCTTGTTCTTTGATTTCAACGCCATGAACATAGCTCTCGACCACGGATGATAATTTTCACCATTCAATTTGATCGAAACAAGAACAGATCCAGGACTCTCATTAGCATGCATGAAATAAGGACTTGCAGGATCAATGCCGGAATTCGCCATTGTCACCGAAGCGATTCAAGAAATCAAGAAAAGAAAAAGGATGACGACGAAGATCGAGAAATTCACAATACAACGAGAATCAAACAAAAGCTTCACAAACGAAGATACAGAATCAAAGAGATGAAGATACGAAGCAACTTAGAGCTTCATCAGAGTAGCACAACAGAGCTCCCCGAAGGAAGCTCTGATACCATGTGAAAAGTGAACGGTTTCATCAGAAGGAAAATGTGAGAAAGACAGAGAGTGGAGGAAAAATGATTCTCATTACCTTCAGAGATTTACAGAAAGATATTTATATACAAAAGATCAAAAATGGAAAAGGCGGGAAAAGGAAAACTAACACTAACTGAATCTAACAAACTCTAATAGTTAATAACAGAAAATTAACTACTATAGTTAAAGGTTAATTTAAAATATACATCAGCTAACAGTCCTGTTGAGATTTTTGAAACTAAAATTAACACCTATGGTTTAAAACCTATATATACTTTTGCATATTATATATGTTCAGTGTTATCAAAATTTATGGTAACTCCGGTTTTAAAAGAAGAGATATATAGTTGTCTTATATATGAAATATAAAATAAGAGAGCTAAATTAATTAATATTTAGATTTAAAGTGGATATTTCAGTAGATTTTACAAGACTTAACAAATGTGAACATAATTTAATTATTCTAAGATTTTTTTATCATTATATTTTTTTTCTTTTGTTTTGTTTTATAACTTGCATAGAAAGTCCTAGTTTTCACGTTTTCTAGTTCCTACTCAGAGTCAGGGTCGGCCCAACCCCAAAGCCAGTAAGACCGTCAGTTTAGGCCCCCAAAAAATACTCTTTATTTTAGGTCCCAAAAAAATTATTTATTATTATTATTTTAAAAAATAAAAAATTATTATTTAGTAAACAATATTAAATTATAAGGAGTAAATTTTTTTTTTTGAAAAATGCCTCATTTTATTAGGGCTTTCTCTTCTCATAAATAATAATTATTAATAGATTCTAAACATTATTCTCATTATCTACTTTATGTCTTTTTTTTTACTTTTTTCTTCGGTATGTGTTATACTGTTATTGACTTTAAATTATTTTTATTTATTTAAAAAGGCCCCGTGATAAAATTCGCTTTATGCTTAAAGAAACGTTGGGTTGGGTTGCCGTCTGAGTAAGTCTACAAAATACTAAATAGAAGACTAAATCATATATATACTGTTGGAATTTTATCAATTACCAAATAATAGACAACATACATTGTGTTAGATTACCACAAGATTCTTGAGTTTTAAAATATACCTGGATCCATTGATGGTGACCGGAGGTTGCAGCGGAACAGCTTTTGGTGTAATGATCTTCCTCAGCCAAATCACCGAATTCCACAAATGGGACTTGATATTACTCTTTCTGATGGGGAGACAGAGAGACCATTCTGATTTGGCGTATTGGGGATCATGACCAACTTTACGATTATAAACCTGTCAGGGTTCCCATTAACCCCTAACGGGCCTAATCCGGTTTCCACTTATTTGAGCCCATATCGATTTTTCTTATTGGCAGTCTAAAGGCTCACTAAAATTAGATCACTTTTATTGAGCCAACTAATTGTAAATAGCTAATATAAATGCTACAAATAATATATATTGCCCATATTAATTATTAGAAATAAAATTTCTAACAATCTCCCACTTGGGCTTAATATTCATTTAAGCATTTATATCACAAAATTCTTTAGGCGCACAACCGCATGCTATTTACTTTTAGACTACCCTTAAACAATCTGGTACATCTCATACAACAACAGGGAACCACTGCAGCTTTCATCATAACCCAATGTGACTAAACCACAATGATCACCACAATTGTATGTATTCAATGACATAGATCAAATATGGATAAGTGGCATGGAAATTACATGCAATGTGATCTTAGTCATGTCTATTTCCAATTGGTCCAAACATTATTCTTTATAGAGATCAATTCAAAACGCAATATAATTATTGCACAAAACAAGATAGAGCAGAATGACAAACATCAACTTATTCTTTAGAAAATAAGAAAAACAATCAGAACATATAGTATAAATGGGACTCCCACTTAAACTAAGGTATTATCAGGAATTACACTCATGTGAGCAATATGCTCATGAAAAACTCTAGGCACTAAACCCTTAGTAAGTGGATCAGCTAGCATAAAGTTAGTCCATATATGTTCTATGGAAATTTGCTTATTCTGAACTCTTTCCTTAACAACCAGAAACTTGATATTAATGAATTTTGACTTGGTTGTACTCATATTGTTATTGGAATAAAGAACTGCTGAGTTATTGTCACAATAGATTTTCAATGGCCTTTCAATGCCATCGACCACACGTAAATTAGTGACAAAATTTCGCAGCCATATCCCATGGTTGGACGCCTCAAAACAAGCAATGAACTCCGCAGCCATGGTTGAAGAAGCTATAATAGTCTGTTTAACAGACTTCCAAGAGATAGCTCCTCCAGCCAACATAAAGATGTATCCTGACGTGGAGCGTTTCCTGTCTTGACACCCAGCAAAATCAGAGTCAGAGTACCCAATGATCTCTAAACTGTCAGAATTCTGATAAGTGAGCATATACACTTTTGTTCTCTTCATATAGCGCATTACACGCTTTACTACCTTCCAATGCTGCATCTCAGGATTACTTAAGTATCTGCCCAAAACTCCCACCACAAATGCAATATCGGGACGAGTACAAACTTGAGCGTACATCAGACTTCCCACAGCCGAAGCATAGGGAATCTTTTGCATCTAATTTCTTTCAAGGTCATTATTAGGGCACTGTTTGAGGCTAAATTTGTCTCCCTTGGCTATAGGGGTATCTCCTGGTTTACTATCTTTCATGTCGAATCTATCTAAAACTTAGCAAGCAGTATATCATCGACATATAACACCAAGAATATATATTTACTCCCACTGAACTTATGATAAACACAATCATCAACAATATTTGCCTCAAAACCATATGAGGTAATAACTTGATGAAACTTGTGATACCATTGACGGGAAGCTTGTTTGAGACCATAGATGGATTTCTTTAGTTTGCATACCATAGACTTTGAGTCACCAGACACAAAATTTTCTGGTTGCATCATATAAATCGTTTCTTCAATGTCACCATTTAGAAACGCAGTCTTAACATCCATCTGATGGAGCTCTAAATCATAATGAGCTACCAGTGCCATTATTATTCTAAAAGAATCCTTTGAAGAAACCGGAGAAAAGGTTTCTTTGTAATCAATGCCTCCCTTTTGAGTGAAGCCTTTAGCAACTAAACGAGCCTTATATCTCTCGATATTACCTTTTGAATCCCTCTTGGTTTTAAATATCCATTTACAACCAATAGGTTTCACACCTTCAGGTAATTCAACGAGATCCCAGACATCATTGTCATGCATAGACTTCATCTCATCCTTCACGACATCAATCCAGTTGAGAATTAGAATTGCGCATAGCTTGACAGAAGCTGATTGGATCATCCTATGTTAAACCTATGCCATCCTCATGTTCTTGGAGAAACACAATATAATCATCTGGAATTGCACTTCTCCTTTCTCTAGTGGATCTCCTTAATGGCACTTCTTGAGGTTGTTGAGCTTGCTCTATGGGTATTTGAGGGAGAACCTTATTGTTGTCTTGTGCTGGGACAATGTCAGGAATAACTCCATCATTGTCATCTATTATTGGGGTAGTTACTGGAATAGTAATAGGCATGAGGACTTGATCACTGTCAATGACAGGTTCCTCCTCAAAGACAACATTCCTTATGTTCTCTTCCTTCCCAAACTCAACATCCTCAAGGAATCTCGCATTCTCCGTCTCAAAGAATGATCTAGTAGTGGGATTGTAAAATTTATATCCCCGAGAGCGTTCAGGATAGCCAACGAAATAACAGCTAACAGTCCTTGATTCCAGCTTGCTTTCATGCGGCCTATAAGGACGCGCCTCAGCTGGACAACCCCAAATGTGTAAATGCTTAATGCTTGGCCTTTTACCAGTCCATAGTTGATAAGGAGTTTTGTTAACTGCTTTACTTGGTACCCTGTTTAGGATGTAAACTGCAGTCTTAAGCGCTTCTCCCCACAATGACTCTGGCAAGGAAGAATGACTAATCATACTTCTCACCATATCCTTAAGAGTCCTGTTTCTACGTTCTGTAACACCTTCATGCTTGGTTTCCCAGGCATAGTATACTGAGGAACGATGCCACATTCTTGTAGGAAAAGCGCGAAAGGCCCTGGACGTTGTTCACCTGATCCATCATATCTGCCATAATATTCACCTCCACGGTCAGATTTGACGGCCTTAATTTTCTTTCCAAGTTGAAGCTCAACTTCAGCTTTAAAAGTTTTGAAAACGTCTAGGGATCGGGACTTCTCATGAATTAAAAATAGGTAACCGTACCTTGAATAATCATCTATGAACGTAATGAAATACTGTTGTCCATTCCAAGATGCCGTAGGGAATGGTCCACAGATATCCGTGTGAATTAACTCCAAAACGTCCTTAGCCCTTTCGGCACCTAATTTTCTAGAGTTTGTTTGTTTACCCTTAATACACTCAACGCATACCTCAAAGTCCGACAAGTCTAAGGGTCCAAGAATCTCATCCGGCACAAGCCTCTGAATTCTCTGTTTAGAGATATGGCCTAAACGCTTATGCCATAAGGTGGTTGAGTTCTCATTTAATTTACATTTTGTACCACGAGAATCAATGTGAAGATTTTCTTTATTGGAACTAACTACATCTAGCAAGTTTAGATTATCAATTAAAGAACCAGAACCAACAACATTTGAATTTTGATAGAGACTAAATTGATTATTTCCAAATGAACAAGAAAAACCAAATTTGTCCAAACTAGAAATAGAAATTAAATTCCGCCTAAAAGACGGTACAACAAAAGTCTCAAATAAATCCAAATGAAATCCAGTTTTTAACTGTAATCTAAATGTTCCAATAGCCTCTACTGTGACCTTGTTGCCATCACCCACATAGATAAATCTTTCATTATCACTTGGCGGTCGGCTCCAAAGGCAACCCTGCATAGATACACTAATGTGAGTAGTAGCACCAGAATCCACCCACCATGTATCATGTGGTACAAAAGCTAAATTAACTTTAGAACAAACAAAAGAGAGAAAATTACCTTTCTTTACACGCCAGGAGGCGTACTTGGAACACTCTTTCTTCATGTGTCCAGGCTTCTTGCAGAAGAAGCAGGTAGGTGTCTTCTCATTTTTTTTTAACTTTCTTTTGCTGAGAAGTCCTTTCTGCAGCATCCTTATTGCTCTTTCTCTTTCTATTCTGAGAGTTTGAGGCCAAATGAGCACTTTCAGTCCTCTCTCTTTGTTGCCTTTCCTCCTCTTGCACACAGTGAGAAATAAGTTCATTCAAGGTCCATTTATCCTTTTGAGTATTATAACTCACCTTGAACTGCTCAAAGTGTGCAGGAAGGGAAATCAAAACTAAGTGCACGAGCAAGTCATCAGACAGCTCTAACTTTAGTGCTTTTAGTTTTGACGCGAGATTAGACATCTCCATAATGTACTCTCTTATGTTTCCTTTGCCTTTGTATCTCATAGAGATAAACTTGGCAAGCAAATTGCTTGCATCAGCCTTCTCATTACTAGAGAAATACTTCTCAACAGCATCAAGAAAATCTCTAGCGCTTTGACTCTCAGAAATAGAGCCTCGAAAAGCTTCTGGAACAGATCGCTTCATGATCATCAGACACATTCGGTTTAAGCGTTCCCACTTTTCAACCTTATCCTCCTCCGGCTTCTCCGGAGTTGGAGTAGGTTTCTCAGCCCGAAGTGCTAGATGAAGATCCATGCAGCCAAGAATTATCTCGACTGCTTCCTTCCAGACCTTAAAGTTTGTCCCATTTAGCATGGGGATACAATTAATTTGAGCAGATAAGTTAACAACACTAGCAACAGCAACTGTAAGAGAATATTGATACAATTAATAATATGTTCATAAAAAAATGCAGATAATTTACATGATAGACCCATCACAAGATATCGAGCACAACATTAATTTTTAGTCTTTGGACATACAAATTAATTTGTAAGTGGTACTCTCAATGCAACGATCAAATATTGACAATTAATTCTGTCAAATAATAGTCTTTCTTTGGACCGACTGTTATTCACATGAATATAACTTTATAATTGTCACATATTTATCATCACAGGTATGTTATTATTTGGCCAAATTGTGTCTTCCTTTGGGATGAGCACAAATTGCATAAATAATCACATACTAACATCTATTATAATTTTAATTAAACTAATTTCTATAACAGTGATTGCTTTGGCAATATATTACATCAATTAATCCAATTAAAATTTACTAGACAAATTAATTAATAAAGAGGGTCTATAATCTGTCAAAAATTTACACTCAAATTTGATAGGAAAATTCGTGTAAAATGCATAAACGCCCAATATTTAATTATATCAATTCAAGTATGAGCACAATAACAAGTATTGAGGCAGTGATTCACCGGTTAATTTAAAACCATCAGGTCACGGGTTAAGCGCCCCCTTCACGTTTTTTTTTAAAGAAAAAAAAAACTTTGGATTGAAACAAAACGTGATAACATATCAACATCAGGATTCAAACTTAGATTACCAGAGACAATAAACGGACAAGTCATTCATAAATGACATTTATCATGACTTTAAATCATAATAACTATAGTTCCCAGAAAATCAAGAGAAAAAAAAATGTAAACTGAAATGAACAGACCTACCTGCAAGCCGCCATTAACAGATCTCCATGGAATTGGAAAACATGATGCAGAGGCCATTACAAAGATAATTACCACAATTTTGAAAACAATTTCCCCTCAAAGAATCTTTGGTCCATATAGGGAGAAAATAAAATAATTAAAAAAAAACTCAGATTTTCACACACTGTATAATGATTTCTAGATGCCTCTGTGTCAAAACTGGTCAATTTCACACGGTTCAATGTACTAAAGAAAATAAAGGCAACAATCGTAACAAAAAAAAATCAAAATATGCAATTGTTGGAATATAATGCAATTCCAATAATCAAGACCGTACAACTAAAAAGAAATCAACATTCAGAACTTAACCATATGCACGTACAGTACACTATAGTATATATGGTTTATTAGCTTCAAAAAACAGGATTTAGAACCCATCATCCTTATATATATTAATTGATCAACATGAAAAATAATCGATACCATTCACAAACAAGAATCTGAATAATCTAACACTAATGTTTGCTCTGATACCACTTGTTGGAATTTTATCAATTACCAAATAATAGACAACATACATTGTGTTAGATTACCACAAGATTCTTGAGTTTTAAAATATACCTGGATCCATTGATGGTGACCGGAGGTTGCAGCGAAACAACTTTTGGTGTAATGATCTTCCTCAGCCAAATCACCGAATTCCACAAATGGGACTTGATATTCCTCTTTTCTGATGGAGAGATAGAGAGACTATTCTAATTTGGCGTATTGGGGACCATGACCAACTTTATGATTATAAACCTGTCAGGGTTCCCATTAACCCCTAACGGGCCTAATCAGGTTTCCACTTATTTGAGCCCATATCGATTTTTCTTATTGGCAGTCTAAAGATCAAGTGGCAGATCTAATGGAGGATAATGAAAGGAGGTGGAACACAACAAAAATCAGAGAACTGTTTCCCCACCATGTGGCTGCAAAAATCATACAAACTCCCATTAGCTGGTCCCTACCCCATGATTCCCTCACCTGGCCTCACAGCTCTACAGGTCAATATACTGTCAAGTCTGGTTACCACATAGCCTCTCAGGAAGTTTACCCACCATCACATCCCTCTACCTCCCATGTATACCCTAAAGAATTTTGGGATACCCTTTGGCACCTAAATGCAGCACAAAAGATCAAATTCTTCCTGTGGAAAGCTTGTTCTAATGCTTTAGCAGTTTCAAGAAATCTCCATAAAAGGAAGATATCCCCAAACCCATCCGGTATCCTATGTGGGGAGCAAACAGAGTTAGTGGAACATGCACTGCTCCAGTACCCTTAGGTTGGCCCTGCATGGTTTGGATCCCATCTACAGTGGAGTCCATCCTCAGACAATACAAATAGATTTGACAATTGGCTATGGGAAAAATTTCAAACTCTAAAGAAAGGTAAGGCCTCTCACAATCCACACTTGACATACCTAGCCTTTCTACTGTGGAATATTTGGAAGCACCGCAACAATGCAGTCTTCAGAGAAAAAAGCATTCAACCTCTAGAAGTTATCTACCAAACCAACCTGCAGGTTGAAGAGTGGTCAAGTAGTAACAGTATTCAAATCAATCCACCAACACAGACAACAACATGCCAAATTTACCAGTGGAGACCCCCAAGAGGGGATGCCCTAAAATGCAATTCGAATGCAAGTTGGTCTACACATGGCAATCATGCAGCACTAGGGGTGGTGGTTCGAGATAGTAATGGTTACCTGCTTAGTGGCATGTCAAAAAGGATTCTTGCTCCTTCCCCTATGGTTGCAGAGGCCCTGGCTCTGAGAGAGGCTATGCTCCTTGCTTCAAACCTGCAATGGCCCAAGTGTTTGTTTGAGTCAGATAACCTTTCCTTAATCAAAGCATGTAGACAAGAAATTCAGATTGGGGAAATAAAGGGTATAATCCGAGATATTATAGCCCTAAAACCTAACTTTCAACACTGTGGTTTTCTATGGACGAACAGGAAGGGAAACGAAGTCGCTCACCTTGTTGCTACCTCTACTCTCCATGGCTCCATCCCTCCTAATTGGGTAGTCAATCCACACCCGGCACTTAGAGGCCTGCTACAACAAGAAGCGCTGCAAGCCAATTATCTTCCTCCCTGAAGACTCCACGTCTTCCTCGGACTTTTACCTTCCTCTGTGAAGCTCTGCTTCCTTTGCTGCGTGTTTTTAGGGTTCGAGTGACATCTTAGATCTAGTCTATCTTTGCTAGATTCTCTACAGGCTTCAGTTTGTCTTATGTTGTATATGCTTTGACTGATTTGCCTCTGTACTTGTTGGTCTGAGGCCCAGTTCTTTTAATGAAGTGCTTCGTTGAACAAAAAAAACCTCACTAAAATTAGATCACTTTTATTGAGCCAAATTAATTGTAAATAGCTAATATAAATGCTACAAATAATATATATTTCCCATATTAATTATTAGAAATAAAATTTCTAACATATACATTTAAAATTATTAATTATATAAATTAGATATTTATTTTTATTATTTTTCTGTGCCAATCATGTTCTTAGTTAAGAGGAAGAAAAGTTGAACACTTAACCCATCGTATACTATAGCATTTTAAATATGTTGTTGGTGTTTAGGGGTGGGAATAGGTCAGCCGGCCTGTCAGGGGCCTACGGCCTGGCTCGTTTATTAAAAAGGCCAGGCCAAGGCTTGTTAAAAGGCCTGTTTGGTTAAATAGGCCAGGCTTCAGGCCTATGAAAAAGCCTATTAAGCTTAACAGGCCGGCCTGTTTAATATAATAATACATAATATATTAAATTAATTATATAAATAACTATAAATATAATTAAAAAATTTATAATATAGTAAAAAATTAGAATATATTAAATTAATTATATAAAAAAACTGCTTAAAAGGCCTGCTGGCCTGCATAGGCTTATAGGTCTGTTGGCCTGTTTGTAGGCCTTGTTATAAAACAGGCTTCTAAACAGGCTTACAGGCCAGGCCAGACTTTTTCGCAGGCCAGGCCAAGGCCTTACAAAAAAACCTGTAACAGGTAACAGGCCAGGCTCAGGCTTAAGATTTAGGAGTCAGGCCAGGCTCAGGCCTGCCAAAGCCTGGCCTGGCCTATTTCCACCCCTATTGGTGTTCATTCTCATATATGATTTTTTAAACCTACAACTACAATTAGTGATTTTAATGATTTTAAGATAATCTTGCAAATTCCAATAAAGAAAACATAAATAGAGACATAAATCTACAATATTAATAAATGGCTTACGAAACACATGTTCAGAAACCAAAAAATTGCTTTAGTATACATTTATCTGTAAACCAAATGAAAAAATTGGATTATGGACACACATGTCTGAAAGTCATTTTTTATTCAAGAAATGACATCGAGATGCAATTGCTCGTAAACCAAACAAAAAAATTGATTTACAAATAAACATGTCTGGAAGTCTTTTTTTTTTCGGAAAAATGGCTTTCATACAAGGGTGGGAGAAGAGGGGAAGAGGGAGGGGTTGCAATGAGTGGAGGTGGTGGTGGCTTGGGGGTGGGGTTGGAAATAGGTGAAGGAGAATGAGAAGGGAAGAGGAAGAGGTGGGGTAGTTATGGAAATATTGTTATAAAAAATGTGAGGTGGGAATAGCAAAAATGGGGGTGTAAAAAGTACTGATCTTATCCAACAAAAGATATAAAGTTCAATAGTATTGGGCTTTACATGAATGACTCATACAATATTGAGTCAAAGTGGGCTTGTCCAGATAATTTTTTTAAGATTTTGTCATATTCTTTATATTTATGAGTATGTGTGTATGTGTGTTTGATTTATTGTTTTAATATATAGTGCACTATTTTAATGCTCTTTATTTAGCGTCCTACACGTTATGTAAGTATTGTTGGACATTTTACAATCAAATGATATTTCAACAAAAAAAAAGAGTATGATATTTACAAGGCCATGACTTTCTTCAACAATAATAAAAAACCGGCATGTTTGTTATAATTTTAAAAATTGTTTTTTATTTTTAAAAAACAACAAATTATAAGATTTGTTTGACAGATATTTTTTTAAAACGGTTTTAAAAGGTGTGATTATTTTTTGTTTTTAAAAACTAAAATTCTGAAACAACTCTGACGTGTTTTGGAAAATTGTTCTTTAGCTTTCTATTTTTATGATAGAAATATTTGTAAATAGAAAAACTGGAAAACTTGTTTAACAAACAATTTTTAAAATAGTTTTAAAAATGTTGTAAATAAATAAATTCATTTATAAAAAATGGGTTTTAAAAATATTTTTATAAAATAGTTTTCAAAAACTAAAAAAAGAAAATTGAATCAAACAAACCCAAAAAATAGTTATTAAAAACTGTTTTATAAAACGGTTTTCAAAAACTAAAAAATAAAACCGAATCAAACACCCTCTTACTTTCCCTTCCATCTCCTTTTCCACTTTATTTTTCTTCATATCTCTCTTTTTTTCCATGAAATCATGCATTAAACTTTTATATGTGGATTCGACCTCAGAAGAGTGTATCCAACATTTCCCAATTTTTTATATGAAATTCAAAATGGTCATATATGCAATAAGTTTTTATTGACACCACTTTTATAGGAATTTCTATTTTATGTGAGAGAAACTGTCAAAGTAGACTCTTATGAAATGAAAATTCTATTAATATCATTTTTATTAAAAAAATTATATCTATGTATAGAGAAAGAAATTATCTAGGTGAGTTGGTTGAATATTTTCTATTTTTTTTTCAGATTTTAATACTAATCGTTAGAAGGCCATTACTTTTTCATATAACATTGAAATTTGTCATGCAAACTTATATGTATTGAAAAAAAAATGTTCAAATTGACTTAGTTGAACATTTTGATATACAAATATTTGCAATGTGATAACTTTCTCTTATGACATATTGAAAATGATGGGTTGTGTAGGATTTTTTATCCCTACAAATTTGATAAATTGTTGTTTTAGTTCTCATATAAAGTTTATTTACTTTTAGTCTCGATATTTAACAAAAAATGTATTTCTAACCCCGAATGTAAATATATTTTAATATTGATCTCTACATAAATCTTTTTAGGTTCACTAAAGTAGTCCTTTTCAAATTAGCCAATATAATGGTTTAATACATTGTAATGTATATACTTCACGATTGTTTAGCACTTTTGTCATGGAAAACAAGTAGATGAGTTATCAGGATTCCTTCTGAAACTGTAATATATTCTAATATTTTGAGAATGAAAAATAAATTATGAAATATGAAACGTGTGTTGATACAATAAAAAATAATAAAAATGCAAATTTAAGAACTATCAAGTATTTAAAGTTGAAAAACACAGACAAAAACACGCACACGCACACACACAAAATTCAAAGTGATAAAAATAATTTGTATGATTATTACAATTTTTTTATTTACTTTGTAAATTCAAAGTGAATAAGTAAAAACTTGATTCCAACAATTACCATTGTAACAATCACTCCAAAATTTAATATTACTTAAAATTATTTAAATTGCAATCATAGAATAAATCAAATAATTTATCATTTCATGTACCAATGGATAGAGGTGGTAAAAGGGGGTCAACCCGCCTCGACCTACCTTCAACGGGGTGGAGCGGGTAGGCTCGCCAAAAAAAAGTAGGTTGCAAACATGTAAAAAACTCGCCTGTTGATTGAAACTTGTGATTCAAAAGGATAGCAATCGTTTGCCGGAAAAGTCTATGGCCTTCCGCAATGCAAAACTTGAGGTTTCTTTCTAGTCATATACCATTTCCATATGTGTTACCAAGAAAGAGAAGCCAATTACCAGTGTTTCTGATCGTATTATGCGACTGTTTTGGATGAATATCAAAATGGGCCAGGCCCAGAAGCTAATGTTTGAATTTGGTCTAAGGGGACAATGTGTGAATCAAGAGAGACAGAATTAGACCCCTTTTGTATTACTTGTTGAAGAAGGTACGGTGCAGAAGGCTGTTGCGCCAATATCAGGAGCGCAGATACGAGGGAGCGCGGTGCGCCATGCAGATAACAGAGAAGCTCTTTCACAAAAAAGAAAATATACTAGCAAATACCTTTAAGCAATACGTGATAATGGTAAAAAGGCAACGATGTGCTTTTAGTACAACCAATCAAAACAAATGAGAAAAGGGGAATTCCTGGCTGCTAGTGTAGGATAGCGAAGTATCTCGAGGCGGCATCTTAGGAAAAGGGGCGCATACTCTAGGGATATATATGTGTACACTCCCAGGTAGAAAACACACAACAATTCATCAAAAGAAACACCTCTCTGTATACGAACTCAAGAATTCTAGTATTAATTATTCAAAATTAGACTGAAACAGCGGCCGATCGACTTCAAATGTGGCACATAAGCAGGCTGAAACTCCAACCATAAGAAAGCCTACACCAGAGAGAAAGAGGAGTCCCCTTAAAGGGAAGAATGCTTCTGATTAGTCTGGAAGAAATAAACTCTTGGGGTATTTGTAATCCACTGAATGTTCATATGGGAAAGTTATTATGGTTTTGTTAACGTTTGTAGTAGTTAGATTTTGTGGACAAGATATTACCAATCCAAAATTTAATATTACTTAAAATTATTTAAATTGAATCATGGAATAAATCAAATCATCTATCATTTCATGTACCAACGGATAAAAGCGGCAAAATGGGTCTACCCGCCTCAACCCGCATTCAACAGGCGTGGGGCGGGTCGACCCCCAATGAAAGTAGGTTACAAACCTGTAAAGTACTTACATTGTGTGGTGAAGTGCTTGGATTTTTTTTATGCCGGACATGGTTATCATTGTTTTTAAAGGATCCTTTATGTGTGTTAATTACTTTGTCCGTGGGGAAGCTATGAATTGATGTATTTTTTCCATTTTTATAAGACACTGACAATTGTAAATATATTTCAGCACTGATTTCTACATAAATTTTTTTAGGTTTACTTAAAATAGTCTTTTTCAATTTAACCAATATAATGGTTTAATACATTATAACGTATATACTTCACAGTTTAACACTTTTGTCAAGGTAAAGCAAGCGGGTGAGTTATTAGGATTCCTTCTAAAACTATAGTATATTGTAATATTTTGAGAATGAAAAAGAAATTATGAAATCTGAAACATATGTTGATATAATAAAGAATAATAGAAATCCAGATATAAGAACTTTCAAGTATCTAAAGCTAAAAAAGCTTAGACAATTACACACACACATATACAAAATTTAAAGTGATAAAAAATAATTTGTATGATTGTTACAATTGTTTTTTATTTACTTTGTAAATCCAAAGTGAATAAGTAAAAAATTGATTCCAGCAATTACAATTGTAACCATCAATCCAAACTTAATATTACTTAAAATTATTTAAATTGAAATCATGAAATAAATCAAATCATTCATCATTTCATGTACCAACGAATAAAAGTGGCAAAACAGGCTAACTCTTCCCGATCCGTCTTCAAACCCGCCCTGATCCGCCTTCAAAATAGTTTAGGATTCCTTCTAAAACTATAGTATATTGTAATATTTTGAGAATGAAAAAGAAATTATGAAATCTGAAACATATGTTGATACAACAAAGAATAATAGAAATCCAGATATAAGAACTTTCAAGTATCTAAAGCTAAAAAAGCTTAGACAATTACAAACACATATATACAAAATTTAAAGTGATAAAAAATAATTTGTATGATTGTTACAATTGTTTTTTATTTACTTTGTAAATCCAAAGTGAATAAGTAAAAAATTGATTCCAACAATTACAATTGTAACCATCAATCCAATCTTTAATATTACTTAAAATTATCTAAATAGCAATCATGAAATAAATCAAATCATTTATCACTTCATGTACCAAAGAATAGAAGTGGAAAAAAGGGCCAACCCGCCCTGATCTGCCTTCAACGGGGGGCAGGGCGGACTGACTCGCTAAAGAAAGTAGGTCACAAAATTCAACCCACCCGCCAGAAAAAAATAAAAAACTGGTGGATTGGGCGGGTTTACAAGTAATGGGTTGGACGAGAATAACCCCCATATATAAGTAAAATAGCTCATCTTTAGTCTCCCATTTTTTGCTCTTTACTAATAGTTACTGATATTTACAAGAGTATGGTTAATTATGTGGACTTATAGAGAACTTATCAAGGATGCTAGAGCAGTTACTTATATCTACAAGAGGAGGGTTAATCTTTTGGACTTATAAAGAACTTGGGAACACCCTCAAAGATTCACCTATTGATAACCTTGATTGTTCTTGTCTTTTGGAGGAGCTATCTGGTTCAGTATCATGCAATTATGATGCCCTAGGTGCTTCCTACACCCTCAAGTGGACCTCCCATAATGAGCTTGGCCTTGTTTATGGCTGTGTATCAACGGATAGGGGTGGAAAAACGGGTCAACCCGCCCCGAGCCTACCTTCAACACGCCTTAAACGGGGTGGGGCAGGTTGACCCGCCTTATAATTTTTATTGATTAATTATATCCACATGAAAATTTTTATCATTGGAATCAAAAATTAAAAATCTATAATTGGAAATAAATATTTTATGTGAAAGTGAGAAAATGTTTACTATTAAATCTGCATATGATTTCCTAACAGAGGCTACTGATGGAATGAAAAAGCCCCTCTTTAATAGGATTTGGACTTGGTAGGGGCCTCAAAGAATTCGTCCATTATTATGGAAAATAGCTTCCTTTGCTATTTTTACCAATGTTCAAAGAAAGAGCAGACATTTAACGACTGTTGATTTATGTACATTGTGTAACATAGAACCAAAAACATCTCTACACTTATTTAGAGACATATCTCTACACTTATTTAGAGACTGTACTGAAGTTAAGAGTCTGTGGTGGAAAGTCATTACCTTTCAGGAGCAGCCCATATTTTTTCAATCTCAGAATCTTCATCCGTGGCTCATGGAAAACCTGCAACAGGGATCGAAATCTTCATATACCCATACCGAAGCAATCTCTGCTTTTTGGATGTACCCTGAAGGCAATTTGGATGGATTGAAATGACATTTTATTCAATAATGTTAGGGTTTCCACTGAGGTTCTCCTAAATCAGATCTTAGGGAAGGTACAAGCAGTGTTGGAATCTATTCAATCAAACAAGAATATTTCTAGTAGAAATCAGGGATCAAAATCTTACCTCCTTCGTTGGTATCTCCCTTCCTGGGAATTGGAAGAAGATAAACACTGATGGGGCTTTTTGTTCAGCTCGTTGTGTGGCGTCTTGTGGATAGGGGATTCGCGACGAATGGAGAGCATTTGTTACGAAGTTCAACGCAAATCTGGGTAACATGCCAATCCTTGAAGCTGAGTTGTGGGGTTTGATTCGGGGAGCTAGACTTGCAAAGTGAAGAGAGTTTACTCGAGTAATCTTCGAATCGGACTCACAACTAGCCGTGAAGATGACAAAGGAGGGTTCTTGCTCTACTCACCCTAGCTCTTGATTAGTCAATCAAATTTTGGAATTGACGAAAGTCTTCGATGGTGTGGTTTGGCAACATACTCTCAGAGAAGCAAACACTCTCGCAGACAACTTTGCTAAGGCTGGGTTGGAGCTTTCTTGTGATTTTAGGGTTTTTGAGTCTTTGCTTAATTTTGTTATTGTTCCTTTTCTGTTTGATGTCTTTGGCTCTTGGTATGAGAGGGGAGGTTAGGTGATTTGTGTTTTTTTTTCTATTTTCGTTGGTCTTTTTGACACGTTTCATCATAAAAAAAATTAAATGTACATTTTAATTAAGTTTTTAATATAAATTTATGTTGATTATAAATATTTTACTTATGTTATGTAGTTTTTAGTTATAAAAACATAAAAAAATAATTAAAGAAATAAATGACTTTTAAAAATTGAACTATATCTTTATCGATAGAAATTTTCTTTTTAATTTTCTCATTATATTTGTTTACACATCACGAGGAGTTAAATATTTATATTAAATTTATTAATATTTAATTATTAATATAATATATAATATATATGTTACAAGAGGTAAATATGTAATTCATTTAGGACGGAAATTTTACAGAAGATGTATATTTTAATATTTAAATTTAAATTATTGGAGTATTTTGGTTAACCACATGTAATCCCTATTATCAGGGAAACTACTTATAACATATAGAAATAAAAACTTTGCATGAAAACATATTAGTATGTAAATCATAAAAGCAAATATATATAGAAACATAATAATTTAAGAATAAAAATATAATACATGGGGATGACCATTATACATGAAAATAATCATGGGTGTTCATATTCAATCAAATCCATGCAAACTGCAAAAGCTGAATCGAAAAGACTGATTAAACCGAAAACCAAAAAAATTGAAAAACCACAAAAACGAAATTTTTATTGGATTGGATTGATTTTCGGATCCTATGTTGGAAACCGATCTGATCCAATCTAAAACATATATTATTTTACTTATAAAATAATCATATATTTATATTTGTATACATACATACATACATACATACATATATATTTATGAAATTACTTATACTAACATATTTTTTTATGATTTTATTATCTAATGTCACGTTAATATCTTTATAAATATATTGATTTTAAACTAGTTTTAAATTGATTTTATGTCTCATGTTCTTTTTTTTTCAATATAATCATATATTTATATTAATAAATATAAGTTCTAACAAAAAATATTTACTATTATTTCATAATTTTATCACTTTTATTTAATAATTATTATCTCTTTTAAAAAAAATTAAAAATCGATTCAATCCAATCTAATTTAAATCACATCATATTGGAGCGGATTTGAAAAATAAACAAAACCGATCGAATGATAAAATGATAAAACCACAATGGTTGGATCAAAAGATATTTTTTTTACCTTAAAATTGATGAAAACCGAACCCCAAACACCCCAAAAATAGTGCTACTCAACTTATAATATTTTTATATTCATATCTTTTTCTCACTAAACCTTATTATATTTTTTACTATTTTTAAAGTATATTTTTATTCTCATCATTATCATGTTTTGTTTTATAATCATGTTAATTATTTTATTTTTATTAATTTCATGTCTTTGAATAAGTATATTTTTGATATATTATTTATTTAAGCATTATATATCTAATATTGTAAATATTTATATCATATATTTTTAATATATTATTATATTGTTTGTATAGTAATATATTTTACATATGTTATTATGATTTTTTTATAGTAATTTATTTTATAGCTTTTATTTTTTATTCACATCACTTGCGTGATAACACTTTATCGCATTAGGTCATGTTTAGGGTGGTCGCGAGTTTTTAATTTTTAATTTTTAAAAATTTTAAATTAAGCTTTTACAATTCAAAATCCGAAAATCACTTTTTTTGGTTTTCAAAATGTTAGATTTTGAAAATCACAAAAATAAATTTTCAATTTTTAATTTTAAATTATAAAAACTTAATTAAAAATTTAAAAAAACTAAAAGCTGAAAATTGTCAACCAACACAAATGCCCCTTAGTTTGTGAAACACAAAGGACGCGCGTCTTTATTAATAGCCAAAAATCCAAAAAACAAATGGATCTATCACTTTGGCCTCTCTAATCTAAACATGCGTATGCTTTTCATTCCCAATTTCGCATCCCATATAAAAGCATTAAACCTACATTACCAACCTCATTTTCACTTTTTTTTTTTTTTGCCTCCACTTTTTGTAATTTTCTTTCATTCCTTTTCGTAGCAGGGGTTTCTCAGCACCAACAAACTAACAGGTACCTTTCCCTTGCCGCGATGATTTTCCTTTTTCCCTCAATATCTCTTAGAATTCCAACATCCTTTTTCTTGCTTCAATTGAATTTATGGTTTCCGATTTATTAATCCTATGATTATGTTTAGTGGGTGTTAGATTCTATGTTTTCCGAATCTGAAAATTTCCAAAACATTATCATTCGTTTCCTCTTATTAATTTTCGTTATTGTTGATAACAGGATAATTTCACGTTATCAAGGATGTTAGAGCAGTTACTGATATTTACCAGAGGAGGGTTAATCCTCTGGACTTGTAAAGAACTTGGGAACGCCCTCAAAGGTTCACCTATTGATACCTTGATCCGTTCCTGTCTGTTGGAGGAGCGATCTGGTGCAGCATCATACAATTATGATGCCCCAGGTGCTTCCTACACCCTCAAGTGGACCTTCCACAATGAGCTTGGCCTTGTGTTTGTGGCTGTGTACCAACGGATCCTTCATCTGTTGTATGTGGAGGATCTGCTTGCTATGGTGAAGCGTGAGTTTGTGCAGGTTTATGATTCAAAAAGGACTGCATATCCTGAATTTGATGAGACTTTTAGGCAGTTGAAGATGGAAGCCCTGGCTAGAGCCGAAGATTTGAAGAGGTCGAATCCTGTGGTGGGGAATGTCAAGAAGCAGGGGCAGGGGAATGAGACTGGATTTGAAGGAGGGGGTAAGAAGAAGAGTGATGGTGCTACAAAGAATGATGGCGGTGGGGATGGTGACAATAACAAGGGTCGTAATTTGGAGAATGGTCACTCCAATGGAAATTTTGTTGTCACTAAAGATACTAACCTGAATAGTAATGTGAATGGAAGTTCTGATGTTGGGGCTTTTGATGTAAATAGGCTCCAGAAGCTTAGGACAAAAGGTGTAAAAAAGACAGAAACTGCTGCCAAGGCCTCCAAGGCAGAGCTAAACAAGAAAGTGACAAAGAAAAATAGAGTTTGGGATGATGCTGTACCTCCTGAGACAAAACTGGACTTTACTGATCATGCAGGTGAGGATGGGGACAGGAACATAGATTTTGTGGCTAAAGATCAAGGTGAAAGTATGATGGATAAAGAAGAGATTGTTAGCAGTGAAAGTGAGGATGAGGAAGATGACAATGCTGGGAAGAACAGCAAACCTGATGCTAAAAGCAAGGGTTGGTTTTCATCCATGTTCCAGAGGTAAGATTGCGCTGCGTACTCTTTATATATTGTGCACTTTGCTAGCTTCATTGGCAGATAACTTTTTGTTAAGTTGTTTGAATATCTTGCTGAAATAATTGTAGTTCAATGTATACCCTATTACTATAGGGTTGTTGCTCTCATGCTTGGAGTTCTCAAAAGTGATATGTGACTGTACATTGTATGTTAGTTTGTACAAATATTTCATTCTGTCCTGTTGCTTTCTTGAGATACCATGACATGCTATGAAGCCCATATACTTAAATACAACATTGGTATGGTATGATACGGATATGGAAATACAGGAAACTTTTAAAAACTCAAGATACAAAATAGCCTAAATATGTTAACAAGAATTCATAAAAGAAAAATATTTTACATTGGTATTCATAAAGATACAAATGATATTTCTCATTAATATATAACCATATAAATATATAATTATCGGAATTTACAAAAAGACACCTGTGAATTGTAATCATAACAAAAAAGCGTAGACACATATCTTTCCCTTGTCCATATATAATATATTCTTTCTTAGATAAACATGTCGTAAAAATTGCATATTTTTCCCCAATCAACGTCAAAATGTTCACAAAATTAGTCCGGTTCAATTGTTCATAGAACTCTTGACTCTTTAGAATGGTCTGCTATTTACTGTCTAATACTAACTATACCATTTTCATCATCCAAAAAAGCATAGGTTCTAAGTTTGGTTCATCAAGAGACAACTTTGCCAATTCAAGAAGTCTGCCACCTTCATCAAGTGGATCATGTGCATCTCCACTAATGTCCCACAACCTTGTGTCCTTGTTTATCCTTTATTATATCCTTTACCTTTCCTAACAAGAGTCAAAGGTTGGAATGCACATAAACCAAATTCTTTGCCCTTTATTGATCCATTTTGTTTCTCCTCAAAGAATAATAAAGGAGTATGTATCCAATCCCTCTTACAACGTGATGAGGAACAAGGTTTGTACAAAAAGCTTTAAGGCATGTTTTTGGAGTTATATCCCAAACATATCAGTCAATAATTTCTTTTAAAAAGTCTAGGATGCTCCCTAGATATGTGTATTGTACACAATCAGTACAGGATACACATATGACACCGATACTTTGGCAATTTTGGAGTATATGGCCTTCATCGATGACGTGTTTTAATAATGATTTCCTGCAGTATTGCATTTCTAATAAAATTATGTTCTGTAATTTTCTTAAATTGGAACCTTGTTGTTGAGAAATCGGTTCAGTGTCTTGCAATATTTGGCATTTTATATCCATGTATCATGAAGAAGCCTTCTTAGTTCTCTTTGTAATACTGTTAGGTACCTTTTCACTTGAAACTTAGGTATCGGGTAGAGGAGGGGAACAAAATAGAATAGTTATTCTTGGTCCTGAAAGTGCGCTCTCTAGCATGATGAATAAAGTTCCATTTTGGATTCAAGGGATGTTGTCCTGTTTCTAGCTTCCCTTTTCTCATTTTTACTGACGTAAAGCATTTCGTGTTGTTTGGATTCATTTGACTTTTGTACCTCCTACTTGACAGATCAATTGAGAACTTAGTTTGATTTTTACGTTTTTTATCTCATTTTTATTTTCATCTTTTTAATGAAATGACTAATTAGAATATTTTTCACATATCCTCGTGCTCAGTATTGCCGGGAAGGCAAATTTGGAGAAGTCAGACTTGGAACCAGCTTTGAAAGCTCTGAAGGATAGGCTCATGACCAAGAATGTGGTACGTGTTTCTACTCAACGGCAATTTTTTTTTTTTTTTTGCTTTCCTTTTCCAGGATATTTCTTAATGATTGCCCATTGGGTCCTTTACTTAGCTAATATTATTTGTATTCTATGTTTCTTGTAGGCTGAGGAGATAGCTGAGAAACTCTGTGAATCAGTGGCAGCAAGTCTTGAAGGGAAAAAGCTGGCTTCATTTACAAGGATATCTTCAACAGTGCATGTATGTTTCTATTCTTTTTCCTTTCTACATTTGGTCCTGCCTTATCTTTATAAATACATTTTCTACAACATTCATACTGATAGTATGCTTAAAAATATTGATGCAGGCGGCAATGGAAGAAGCACTTGTTCGAATTTTGACTCCTAGACGTTCCATTGATATACTAAGGGATGTGCATGCTGCCAAGGAGCAAAGGAAACCATATGTTGTTGTATTTGTTGGTGTCAATGGTGTTGGAAAATCTACTAATCTAGCTAAGGTCAAACAAATAATATTGTTTCTCCAATTTAAATTGAGATTCCATATGTAGAGCATGCTTTCTAATCAGATGGGGTTGCCTTATTTTGTGTTATTGTGTAGGTTGCTTACTGGCTTCTGCAGCACAAGGTTAGTGTTATGATGGCTGCTTGTGACACATTTCGATCAGGAGCTGTTGAGCAGTTGCGGACCCATGCTCGGAGACTTCAGGTTTATATTGATTTTATTGCTTAAAGATTAGTGAAGTTCTTTAACATGTATATTCTTATTTTCTTAGTTCTCATCCAAAACCTTCTACAAGAAGCATGTAGTCTTATAATTTCCTTATTTCAGATCCCCATATTTGAGAAGGGCTATGAGAAAGATCCTGCTGTTGTGGCCAAAGAAGCTATTCAGGAAGCTTCACGCAATGGTTCAGATGTGGTTCTAGTTGATACTGCTGGTCGTATGCAGGTATTGCTTCAGTTATTGTTCTAATATAGGATTTGATGATTTTATCCGATGTTTGGGTTGCATGTGAAGTTTGCAAGTGTACAAAAACTAGGCAATTCTGGTTATTCCTACTCTCTGTTTCTGTCCTTTTCTGTTATAGTACTTCCAGACAATGAACCTTCATGTATTGTCTGTATCACTGGGATAGAGGACCATTCTCTTACTGGATTGGTTAAATAATTATGGCTATATGTGGATGACAGTAGATGTTTTTTTATGTGATATCTTTTATGTTCATTTGATATGTTGCTGCTGATTTTCAGGATAATGAACCATTGATGAGAGCACTGTCAAAACTCATCTACCTCAACAATCCGGATCTAGTCTTGTTTGTTGGAGAAGCACTAGTTGGTAATGACGCAGTTGATCAGCTTTCAAAGTTCAATCAGGTTCTATATTTTATTTAATATTGTCTAGCCATAACTTTTCCCTCCTTATTTGTATTTCCTTCCTATATTTAACCCCAACTGTTTCACTGCAGAAACTAGCGGACCTCTCAACAACTCCTAATCCAAGATTGATAGATGGTATCTTGCTCACAAAGTTTGATACCATTGATGATAAGGTACATGAAGCTTGACACATGGTTCTTGTTTGATTGGTAATTATAAAATAATTGGTTTACTGATGGTTCTATTTGTCAGGTGGGAGCTGCACTTTCAATGGTTTACATATCTGGAGCTCCTGTCATGTTTGTAGGCTGCGGACAATCTTATACGGACCTCAAGAAACTCAATGTCAAATCAATTGTGAAGACACTCCTTAAATGAGTGCACAAGATGGTTTATTTTACCTTGCAATGCTTTTCACCTGTTATGTGTGTTTCTGTTTGATGATGAGAATTTGTTTATCCCCGTTGATCCCATTACTTTGTAAGGATAATAACTGTGTGGCTCTGACTTTTGAGGCAATTTGGTTTGTGTGTAATATAAGGTGCAGAGGATGTTTATTTCTTTTTGTATTTTACCCAATATTTCTAGATTTCGAGTTTCAAGCGTGGAGTTTGATCAAGTGTTTTTCTTGCTTTTTCAATACTACACGGTAAAAGAAATCAAATTTAAGTTTTTTTTTAAATGTATATATATTTTTTGTTTAGTTTTAAAAAACATTCACAATTTGGGGGGTACTTGAGTACTTCATCCCAAAAGAAAAACAAAATACTGCATCACCTTTTACTTAAAATTATATATTAATTTTTAGGTTTAAATATGTTTTTTGTCTATATAAAAATATGCTTTTTCATTTTTGTCCCGGTAATTTTTAGTTTTCTGTTATAGTGAAATCAATCTTTTTCAACATAGTTCTTGGTGTTAATTTGGGTTAACCTCTTGATAATATGGCCATTAGTGAGTTGCTGATGTGAAAAAGAGTATGCTCATGTAGCATTATAATTGTTAAATATTAATTTTAAAAATCAATTTTATTATATATTAAAAAGAAAATTGAATCTGTACTCATTTTCAGATAAAAAAAGAAAAAAACTTCTTAACACCGATTGTCATCTATGGCTTCTTCATTCGATCCCTTTGTGTCTTCTGTGTCTTGGCACACCAATATTGTTGTTAAGTGGTTAAGTGTATTGCTATTAATTCAAAACTAAATAGATTATACTTTCATCTCTCTCACCCTTTAATTTCCATTTGATTTTAAAGGGAAATTGCTTGAGCTTGAAACTAGAAACAACTGTAATGGCTTACTTTCCGAGCATGTCTCTATTCTTGGTCATGTTCTTCATGTTTGTGATGTTTTCCTGTTCCAAAGCAAAGAATATCTCTGGTTGGGGGAGCTGAAAATTCATGGAAGTTATGCTTTCATTACCATAGTATCTCATCCAATGAGCAGGTAGTCACCAATTTAAGGTGTGTTTATGGGTGGAAAAAAAAAGCACACATTCAAAGAGCAAAGGAAGAGGCTGCATTGTCTCAATGCATTCCCTAAGGTTACCAAAAATTGGTGAAATTGGGTTAGTGTGTGAAAGAATTTATATTACTTGAACATAAACCTTGGTTAAAACAGGTTCCTCTACTACTTATGGCACAGTTAGTGTCCATAGAAGCTGTACCATAGTGTATAGTAGAAGAATAAGGTTGAATATTCAATTGCCAAACCTAAAGGAAGTTAGAGGGGAGCAAACCCTCAACATGGTTCCTGAAAGATATGGGGTCGGTCACATTGGTCCCTGAAAGATAATAAATTGTAAAAACGTCCCTGAGAGATAATAACGTCAGTCAATTAGGTCCTTCCGTTAACTCCCATCTGTTAAAGTTAACAGAGCTGCAAGTAAATCTTTAAAATGGTCCCTGAAAGATGTGGGGTTGGTCACATTGGTACCTGAAAAATAATAAATTGTAAAAACGTCCCTGAAAGATATGAGGTCGGTCACATTGGTCCCTGAAAAATAATAAATTGTAAAAACGTCCCTAATAAATAATAACATAATTTATTATGCTTTCTTTTTCCTCGATGATTTCGTTCCATTCCCAAATATTATTGGTCGACCACCCAATACATGCATATGTTTCTACTATAATGCTCTACACACCTTTGATCCGTGTCTGCTATTGTTGGTTTTCTCTCCTTGGGCTAATGTATCATGAACTCCAAGTCTTTAAATTTGGTTTCCTCTTTCACTAGAAGCTCACGTATTCCATCCTCTTCCTCTGCAGTCTAAGAATAAAAAGAAACTCCAAAACCTTTAAGGACAAAGAAAGTGCATGAGTCAAATCATCATCTTCTTGTTGAAGATGACTTTGAGGAAGCCCACCATCAAATGAATCTTGAAATATTATTTCGTTGAATGAGGCAAAACTTTAGAAAGCATAGAGAAATAGAAGTAAAAATGATATGGCAAGAAAGAGTAAAAGCAAAAGCTTCACACATGAGCTGGATTCACAACTCCCTGAAATTTCTCAATCAGAGGAAATGGACAATCTATCCAAAGCATCAAACACGTGCTTCATTGTATGTCTCTTATCAGGGCTGTTATGGACACAAGCTATCACAATTTTCAAAACTGCAATTATCTCTTCTTCCTTATCTGCATCATCAGCCAAGTATGGGTCTAATACGTCTGAGAATGGCTTTTCCTCCTCAATGTAGAACTGAATCCATTGAACAAGGTCCATTTCTGAGTTAACCCCTTGGATAATGGGTAATCGCCCTGTGGTCATTTCTAACAAAATCACACCATATGAATAAACATATCTCACTTCTGTTATGGCTTCACCACTTTGAGTGCTTTTGGAGCCTGATAACCATTTCCCAAAATATTAGTTGCAACTTCAGTGGACAGACTCTTTTGTCTCTCTTGAAATTTCTCTACAGCCACTCAGTTGGATTGCAAGGTTGGGGTTCCCCCAGCAATATTTGCAAGGCGCCTAAGTCCAAAATCAGATATGTAGAGTGTCATGTTATGTCCAACAAGTGTGTTACTTGGCTTGAGATCTCCAATGACATATTTTTTTGGGGCTAAATTAACGCAGATAGACCAATCATTTTGCAGTTCCTTTCATGATTTTCAATCTATAGGACCATAATAGCGGGGTAAATGTCATTAGACCAGCCTTTCCAGAAATGATGAAGCATGGCTCACATTTGGGAATGAAACGAAATCAACGAAGAAAAAGAAAACATAATAAATGATGTTATTATTTCTCAGAGACGTTTTTACAATTTATTATCTTTCAGGGACCAATATGATCGATCCCATATCTTTCAGGGACGTTTTTACAATTTATTATCTCTCAGGGACCCATGTGACCAACCCCATATCTTTCAGGGACCATTTTGAGGATTTACTTGTAGTTCTGTTAACTTTAATAGAGGGGAGTTAACGGAGGGACCTAATTGACTCTTTCAGGGACCATTTTGAGGATTTACTTGTAGTTCTGTTAACTTTAATAGAGGGGAGTTAACGGAGGGACCTAATTGACTGACGTTACTATCTCTCAGAGACATTTTTACAATTTATTATCTTTCAGGGACCAATATGACCGACCCATATCTTTCGGAGACCATTTTGAGGGTTTACTCGTTAGAGGGGTTGGTAACACTAAGAAGTTAGCTACTAATTGATTAACTTATAAACTAGTTTGACCAACATAAAAGTGTTTGGTAAGGAACAAACTTCTAGCTTATTTTAAGAATTTTTAACTTATAAGCTACAAACTACTTTAATTAGGCTGTGACTTTTTTTTTCTTTCTATTTTTATCCCTTATATTTTAATATGCTTATTCTATTTGCCTTCTTTTTATGTCTTTTTATATCGTTTTACATTTATTACCTAGCTTATTAACTAGTTTTACAAAATAATTCAATAAACTAGCTTATAAAATCAGAGCTTAGCAGATACTAGTAGCTTATAAGCTAAAAGCTAATTTATCAACTATCTTTTCTAAAAAAAATTAGATATAATTACTTTAGAGTGAATAATTTATTTAAAAAAATCTCAATAATCAATAAAAATTAAGAAAATAAATCACAGTGAATTTATAATTTATTATAAATGTACAAGTAAAATAAATTATTCACTCTTCTTTTTGATCAATAAAAAATTCTTACTTTTTTTGTACAATAAAAACTTATGGAGTCAAATCCTTTAAAATTAAGGTAAGAAGTAAGATATCTCTCTCTTTTTTGTCCATGGAAGATCTGCGACTGCGAGGTTGAACCATTATATTATGCCACGTATTCTAGTCTTGTGCGGAAGATAAGAATTTATTGGGTGGGGCTTTTCCTATCTGAAATTACGGCGTCGCACGGTGCACGCTGAAGTGGAGCTTTTAGTTTCACGGTGGTCATTGCAGTTCCGTTTGGTCGTGGGTTGTAGGGTTCTCAGCAATTCCAATCCAGGTTAATTACTCACTTACACTTGCACTTTCCTTTCCGCATCTCAATTACTACTATTATTTCTGAGCATGATTACTTTGAATGGTTTCAGGCATGACTGTGACTATGACTATGTTTACTGTAACTCCAACGGATTCTCTTTCGCTGAAGCCCAACCTATTATCATCTCTTAGTTCACTTGATTCTTTCCAGGTATATATATTCGCCCCAAGTTGTTATCTGAAGCTTGGCCTAAACTGTGTCTGACTTATTTTCATTGCTTGATTGAGTTGGGGAAGAAAAAGAGGGTAAATAGATTGAGGTGGCAACCGTTATAAATTGGTTCCGATTTTGATTATTTTAACCTGAAATAAAAATTGGTAGTATAACATGACAACCATTATTTGCAATTAGGAATTTTTAATTTTGAGCATCAAGTTGTGGTGTCACTCTCTATGTCTAAGTGAGTAGCAGTGCTTATAAACTCGACCAATAAAAAACTAACATTAAAATAATTTTAATAAGGACTTTATTATGTTTTTTGATTGGATGTGTCTATAGATATTTGTGTGTGCTAGAATTAGCCTGTTATAATGGGAAGAATCTGACTGAAATGATTCTTTTTATCCCCTCCCCTCCCCCCAAGTAGTTTTAACTTGAAATTCCTGTGTATATAAATGTTTTTTTTTCCTTCTCTCCCTTTTTGTCTTTTTAAGCAGTGCGGCGGTAGCAGTAAGATTATGGTTCCTGTGAACATTAGAATTCAAACAGGGAAGTTTTGTCAACATGCATTAACCATCAGAAATGAAGTGCCCCAAAATGCTGATTTTCCTCGCCAGTATTCGAGAAAAGAGAAGAAGCCTTTTCCAGTACCCATTTTAGAACTGCGGCGAGCAGCTAGGGAGAGGTTAAAGAAGATGAAAAATCAGCCAAGAAAACCAATGTCGGCACCAAAGAATGGGCTGCTGGTGAAGAACCTTATACCAACTGCATATAATGTGTATAATGCTAGGATCACATTGATTAACAATCTGAAGAAGCTGCTCAGAGTAGTACCTGTGCATGCTTGTGGGTAATTATTTTCCTTCATTTCCTCTGGCATACTTTTGGCTAATGTGATGTGGGTAAAAAATACATGTTTTTACTCTGATTGAGTGATTGTGGTAATACAGACCGCTGTTGCTTCTGGCCTCATACGATATTCCAGCTGCTTACTATGGTTTCATTGACAATTTATTCGACATGATGCATAGATCACAAAACTACTTTACCACTTCACATTCTAGATTTTAACTGTATCATGTTAACATAACTAGAACCTTAATCAAGTATTGCCAAAGCGACCTATAAGTTGTCATCATGGCAGCAATTGATTTTTTGATATCTTGTATCTTCAACAAAACAAAGGTTGCATACTTAGACCTTTGCAAGCATCACATTATGATGTTGCTATTATACCCTTACGAAAGGGATGGTAAGGTATATAGAAGGAAAGACTACCAGTTCCCCTTGCTGCCCCTTTAGTTATTACCAATATTGTCCACTGCTTGGACCCTTTCATGGTAAGCATGCTGCCAGCGCTTAAAGATTGAGGAGATTCACAGAAGTTGGTAGGCTGACTCACAGTGACAATGTAGGACCTTTGAATAAGTTGTTTTTGTATTCTCAATGATTGAAATTTGAATGTTTTCTTTTAAATTTTGAGCCCAATGAATCCGTTAATGTGCATCTTTTACTGGGCACATGAATAATATTAAGTACCAATTCTAGCTACCTTTACAACATATTGTGTGTTCTTACCTGGCTAATCTCATTAAATGTGATTACCCAATTTGAGTGATTTTTCTTCCTAGCTTGTTCTAATGTACTTGACAAAAATGTGATTGGATGTCTTTAAATAGAAATCTCAATATTGGAATACTTATGCAGGTGGTGCAGTGAAATCCATGTAGGCCCTGTTGGACATCCATTCAAGTCATGTAAAGGTACACAAGCCAACCTCCGCAAGGGCCTTCATGAATGGACAAATGCACATGTTGAAGACATATTAATACCAATTGAAGCTTATCACCTTTATGATCGTCTTGGAAAGCGGATTCCTCATGAAGAGAGATTCTCCATCCCTCGTATTCCAGCAGTGGTTGAGCTCTGCATTCAAGCTGGTGTTGAACTTCCAGAGTTCCCTGCAAAAAGGAGAAGAAAGCCTATAATCCGTATTGGAAGGAAGGAATTCATTGATGCTGATGAAAGTGATCTACCTGATAAAATCCCAGAGAAACCTGTAAAACCATTACTAGCTGAAATACCTGACTCAGAAATAGTAGCTCCAGTGGACAAGGAAGAAATAGTCAGTCTTGCTGAGGAAACACTCCAAGCATGGGAACACATGAGGAGAGGTTCCAAGAGACTAATGAGGATGTATCATGTGAGGGTCTGTGGATATTGCCCTGAAATTCATGTTGGTCCCCGGGGTCACAAAGCTCAAAACTGTGGTGCCCATAAACACCAACAACGCAATGGGCAGCATGGTTGGCAGTCTGCAGTGCTAGATGACTTGATCCCACCAAGATTTGTGTGGCATGTTCCTGATGTAAACGGACCACCCCTGGAACGAGAGCTTAGGAATTTTTATGGGCAGGCTCCAGCTGTTGTGGAAATGTGCATTCAAGCTGGTGCTGCTTTACCAGAACAATATAAATCGACCATGCGGCTGGATGTGGGCATCCCATCAACTATTAAAGAAGCTGAAATGGTAGTTTGAGATGAAATGCTCTTATAAACAAACCCCGAGTTTTGATTATAGTGTAAATTGCATGTACTACTGAGTGCAATAAGAATCCCCCCCCCCCCCCCCCCCCCTTAAGAATTGGAATAGCATCATCTTGGTTAAATCTGGCTAGACATTGGAAAAAAAATTAGTATCTGATAGATGGAACAAAAATAATCTGACTCAAGCTTCTCTGCAATATTTTCCTCTCAAGTATCAACTCTTTAAAGGGAGGGTTTGGAAAGTTTGTTACTTGCAAGACATTGGAAAAATATTTATGGGCTAGTCCCTATAAAATCATCAAATTTTGGTATTGATTTTTTTTTGTTATGGTCCTCCTTTTATAGGAAATGTACACTACTAGTGTCCGATCCATGCGATGCATGAGTATTATTATTCAAATATATTGTTTATATTGAATACTATAATATATTTAATTTAATTAATACAAATATCTAAACTTTAGAAAATGATAATTATTAGTGATTTTTTTTCATGTTAAAATTTATACTTGTTAATTAAAAAAATTAAAACATAAAAAATTTATTTGAAATAACAAATTTCAAACATTAATAATTACAAATGTAAAATATAATATATCATATCATTTATATTTTTTGAAATATCCCTTTATACACTATATTTTTCGTCAAATTATAACGTTTAAAAATATAATGACATAAGAATCCTACGTCCTTGTCGAGACTTCACCCTAGATATAGCAACATATAATTGATCATGAGAGAAAATAGTTTTTGGTAAATAAACACCAACACGTGACAATGTCTAGCTTTGACTTTTATTAATGGTCACAACAAAATAAAGAAAAATGAAAATTGTCTTGGTTGAAACTTTAAGAGTGAGATGTCCAGCTTTGACTTTTTTTTTTGTTATGGTCCTCCTTTTATAGGAAATGCACACTATTAGTTCTTGCCATTGAAAAACTTTGTTAAATGATGATTTCTCTAACAGAATTTTATGTCAGATGTGCCCCGCGTCTTCATTAATCCATGTGTTGTAAAAGTATGGGATGTCCCTTAATTACTGGAGAAGGTAAATCTAAAATTGCATTATGCTGATCTTGTAACATTCTTTATGACTCTTCTCTTCAACCATTGAAATTAGTTATTGCAATCTTTCAGCCAAATTAGTTATGGAAATCAGTTTTTTCATTCTAGTTGATGACAACAAAATTACTTCTTGATTTCCCTTGGTGTTTCCAAATTTAACCTTTGAAGATGATTTGTTTGGGTGGAAAAAATGAAAACGAAAATTCGATTATATTTTAATCTCATTAGCATGATATCAATAAATAAATAGTCATATATGGTGGTTCAATCAATCTTCTATGTTAAACCAAAATGCAGAGCGATTCCTTAGCTACAGAGAAAGTTAAGGTCAAGCAATTATTCAATTGTTGGTCTCCATAGACCCAAGCACTTTGAAACTCTTTTAAGGTCAACCACCACATGTCAAATGCCAATAACTCCAATCCTACAATCTCCACTTGTACATAACACATTGTTTTTCGCCTTGAATTCCTTTTTACCACTCCCATGTTCTTCTCTTTCTCCTCACAAGACTTCCATAAACACCTCAACCTCCAAACAAAAATCACATTCAAAAGAAAGGTTGAGCATCATTTCATTGCAAAGGAAGATTCATAAGAAGACATATAAGTTCAAACCACAGCAAAGAGGGTAAAAAAAATCAATACACACAGAAATATAACATTCAAAAGACAGCAATGGTTGGACCAGGAAGAGTGAAGATGGCAGAAGCTGAGACAGTGAAAGGGCATTCACCAGGGCAACATTCTACAGAGGTACTTAACCAACGTAGGAAAATGCCCTTTTGTCCCATGAGAATGGCCATTGGTGGCTTTGCAGCAACTGTTGTGATAGGTTATTTCGTTTTGTATTCTCACAAGAAGCCTGAAGCTTCAGCCATGGATGTTGCAAAGGTTACCACAGGCATGTCCAATCCAGAGAACACTCGTCCTCGCAATTAGATCACTATTTACCACCATATAGATAACTATTATTGTTGATTTGTTGTATTATTGCTTCTTTTTCTAATTCAAGTCATCTTTTCTTTATTTTATTTTGAAGCAGCCCTTTGTCTTTCTCTATATATATTGTACTATGGCATTATTGGTCATCTTTAAGAAGAAATAAGCAAATGCAATAAACATGATGAATGAAACAAAAAATAAGCACACACACAAAGTATTTCACATTTACTTCGGTTTTGAATTGTTTAAGTTTTAATCGAGCATGCATATAGCTAATGGATGTATTATATATCGGTTTTTCAGATGACACACTTTAACAATCATTTTTATTGAAATTAACAAAATAATATAGTTTTCGTTAATACTTATTTTTATTGATAAAATAAAACTATATACATATTTAAAATAATATAAAATTAACGAAAACTATAATCAAATAAAAGATATATAGTTTTATTGAAATTTTAAACGTATTAAAAAATATACATATTAAAAATAATATGACAAAATAAATCTATATATATATATTGAAAATAATTTAAAATTATCGATGTAAAATAATGTGTCATTAAGATTGTTTTTATTGAAATTTTTCTAATAAAAATCTGTTTTATTATTATTTTGATTGAGAGTAAAGAAAGGTAAATGAAAGGGCAGGGTTAAAAATGACATCAAATTAATTAAAAAAATCAGAGTTAAAAATAATGTTTCAATAAAATTATTTTTATTTTGGTAAAAATCTGTTTTATTATTATTTTGAATGAGAGTGAAAAAAAAAGGCAAATGAGAGGGCATGGTTAAAAATGACATCAGATTAATTTAAAAATCAGAGTTAATGCTATGCAATTATTATTTACTCTCTCACATAATAAATATACTAAAAAAGACATTGAACAATGAATTATAAATTTGTAATGATTATTAAAGTGTGCCAGCACACGGGTTCGATCCCACTAAACACATTCTGGAGCGGTGAGCAGCCTTAACTGTGACTAAGCCCCGAATAGGATTGTTCCGATAATAGGGGATACCTGAAAAAAAAAAAAAAAAAAAGTGTGCCGGCACACATTAGAAAAACCCAAAAACATATTTAATAAAGAAACAAAAGGAAATGATAATAATTTTTAATGAGGCAAGAGCAAAAGGAAAGAGAAAATAAGGCCGAGTAGGGAGTTGTATTCATGGCAGTGGCACAAAAGAGAAGCCAAGGGGGAAAGGAAAGAAACAAAAGATAAGCAGACGGAACTGATGATTAATGAGAATGGAATAATGACGCCTTGAAATTTGCGACATCCATTTCCGACGATAACCAATCCAAACCCAAATCCAAACCATAACCACCGAAAATTCACAATCGTCCATGCCATGGAAACTGCTTCTCTCTCTTCTCCTTCTCCAATCCGTCGTCTCCATCTTTGTCAGTCCTCTCTCTCTCTCTCTAACTCCTCACTGTGTTTTTTATTTTACTCAATCGCTTCCTTTCTTGCAGGTCACGAAGAAGGAAGATTCTTGGCGGGATCCTCTTCCACCCTCGTGCGTATTTCTTTACCCCCAATCCAATCTTCTTTTTTCTCTTTATTTTATTTATTTTATATGTGTGTGTTTGGTTTGTTTATTTTGATTGAATCCCTATCAATATTGCAGTTATGCTTTCCTAGAGGAACAACATATAAGCATCCAATTTTGAGTACTTCACATATTTGTAAGTGTAAGTGTGTGTGTGCGCGCGCCTATTAATGTCTTACATTACAAACGATTCTAGTGTAAATTTTTACTTCTTTGCAACTAATTTGGTGTTTATTTATTTGTTTCTTCTTTTGAAGTGTTTGAAGAGTGGTAATTTTATCTTCCTTTTACTGTTTAGCTTCTCAAAGTAGTTTGCTAGGCATCACCAGGAAACAAAGAAATGTGTTTAGCCTGTCATTTTGTCCCAAAGTGGAGTTTTGTGGACCTCATTACAGTGACAAATCGCATGTTCAAAATAAATTCCCCAGGGACTTAGTTGTAAGATCTGAGCTTACTGCAGCTGGGTCTACAGGAGATGGCTATTCACAATCACTACCTGGTTTGTATTAAAAAGTCTTATTTGGTTAGGTTTCACATGTTATGGAATAGCAATTCGTTGTGTGATGATCTTTGATTGATTACAGAACTGAAAATAGAATCAAAAGTCAGGGGAGCTTGTTTTTATGCTGTTACTGCCTTTGGTGCCGTATTTCTCTTTGTACTGATGCTGGTTGGACATCCAGCTGTGCTCCTGTTCGATCGCCACCGGAGGAAGTTCCATCATTTTGTTGCCAAAGTCTGGGCTACACTGACTGTGACCCCTTTCTTCAAAATCGAATTTGAGGGATTGGAGAATCTTCCACCTCCAGATACCCCTGCTGTGTATGTTTCCAACCATCAGAGTTTTCTAGACATATACTCTTCTAACTCTAGGAAGAAGCTTTAAATTCATAAGCAAGACTGGGATATTCCTCTTTCCAATAATTGGTTGGGCTATGTTTCTTTTGGGGACCATTCCTCTGAAGCGGATGGACAGCAAAAGCCAGCTGGTATTCTTTCACTTTTGTTGTTGCAGTTAATTTTAACTAGTTCTTCTCGATTAGATGTCAGTGTTCTCTGTGAAATTATTTTCCCCCTCTTGGATTTTAAGACACCAATAATTCTCAACTCATGGTTCTGTTTGCTTCTTCACTTATAGGACTGTCTTAAACGATGCATGGATCTTATCAAGAAAGGAGCCTCTGTTTTTTTCTTTCCAGAGGGAACGCGCAGTAAAGATGGAAAATTAGGTGCTTTCAAGGTGAGTTTGTGTCAAAATTCTTGTATTCTTTTTCATATAGATAATCATGATTTAAGAGGCAAACAATTGTAGATTGTGATGACTTATATGTTATCGAGGGGGAAAAACTGAAAAAGAAAGAGCACAAAACCTTGGACACAAGTGGGGCCATTTATTGACAAATATTATATTTCACCAATAACAAAATGTGCTATAAATATAATTCCTATCCTAAAAACCTGATAATACACCTATTTATACTTATAATCTAGCCATCTAGATTAAGTACTAGCATAGCACAACCAATACAAGCATAAACAAATAACACTACTAACATAACATGAATCCTAAAATAATAAGAAAAGTAATATTCTAATGCTACCCTTTGAGCTTAAGTTTATTTAGTTCTCATCTTGTTACAAATATCACTTAAAGAAAATAACCTGAAGCCCTATAATGGGCACCATATACCACATAAACTTTGCTGGAGAGACAGCACAATAAAATGCTGCATCCAACACTAGATGACTGCTCGAGAAATGACAAAATGAGCACTGCATAAGAGAGATAATGCAGCAAGAAGATGGCTGGGATAATGCATGGACAAGCTGTTTGAAATGTTCCACGGTTGAGGAAGTAAAGGTAACATGCAGCTGGGAGATTTTTGACAATACTTCGGGTCCTAACTGATTGTTGCCCTGAGTCCAGTGGTGGGTCAGTTCATTGATTGGAGACCAAGAAGGTGGAGAATCAAATTCAGAAGTCACTGTGGTGAGGTAAAACATGCCAGTAAAGTGTATACAACCACCATTATTGACTGGAAAGGTGTGGCAGCCAAGGGTAGGAGAAGAAACTTAGTCTCTTGTGCTGGAGTCAATGCACAACTAACAATAAGGAGAGAATCATGGGACAAAGACAGGAGGAGGAAAATAAAAGAAGTTTTAGATTTTTTTGAACTCGGCAGTGGATGGTGACAGCATATAGGTTAATAATGATGGTGTTGCTTTGACGCTATGTTGAAATTATAGAAAAAAGATGGAAAAGTAGAAAAAAAGAAATAATACATTTTACTGATAATGAGATGTGTTGTGATCGCTAACCTGATACTCTTTTTTTATGCTAACCAGTATATTTCCAATATATAGTTGATGGTTCAGCATTAAATTTATTATCAAATAGCATAATACAAAAAGAAAGTACTTATTTAAATTAACATGATAAACTTTTGGATAATATAATTGGAGTAATACCCGTCATTGGTAAAAGAAGAAGATAATTAGCTTGGATAATATAAAAAACAACGTCTTTGGGTTTCTCCATAATGATGGGTTGACAATAGTAAGAAAAGATACTTAAGTTGGTTGATCATGACAGTTAGGATGGAACATATGGGAATGACATGGCCAGTAATTTTGTATGAAGCTTTATACAGGGGAGTAAAGTTTTTGGAGGGAAATTGACTCACAGGAATTTGACACATGGCATTGATGACAAGACATGATTTGTGTTTTAATATATAGATAGTGTAGTTCATCTACTAATGTAGCAGCAGTGTAGCACAACTTGAACAAACACAACCTAATAACATTGCTAATTTAACAAGACTCATAAATCAATAAGGATAATAACATTATTCTAAAATGAAGCATTGGCTGGACTCGGAGTTTATATTTTGTTTACCTTGGGCTTCAGGTCTCTTTTTTTCCTTCCCATCTGCACTTGGGAATGGCATGCTTAGGACTGATATGCTTAGTTAACCTAGATAGGGAGCATGACCAACGTGACACATTGCATTAGATCACTTGCAAAGTGTTGCAGATGAGACTTAACGATTATCTAGCAGCTATTCAGTGATTCCTTTCTCTAATTGACCCAGCACATAGAAAGGGTATCAGGACCCTTAATTTTCTGCAAGTTGATTGGCTCACCTAAGCTGTGGCTGAAAAATAGAACCTGACCCCCCAGCTTATATGATGATTAAAATGAAATATTGAATGTGTGTCTGTGATAAAAATAACACAGTGGCATGTTCAATTTTTTATCTATTCTTTTCAAATTTTTTAATTATATGTTGCTGTTTTCCCCCTTTTACAATATCTATGTGCTGTCTGAGATTTCATGTCATTGAACTAACTGGAACTTTTATGTTATCTTTCCTTGGGGATGTGCAGAAGGGTGCTTTCAGCATTGCTGCAAAGACAAATGCACCAGTGGTTCCAATCACCCTTATTGGAACTGGCCAAATCATGCCTGCAGGAAGGGAGGGTATAGTGAACCCAGGTTCCGTGAAAGTTGTTATACATAAACTTCTAGATGGAAATGATCCTGACATGTTATGCAAAGAAGCTAGGAAGACAATTGCTAGTGTGCTGACTCAGACTTGAGAAATGTACTGCAAAAGAGTTCTTTTAATTTCTATTACACGAGACTCAAAACCCCTGTGCCTTGAAATGAATTGGGAAGGTAAATAATCAAATGCTTGCCTCTTCCCTGATTTGGGACCATTAGTACCTTGTAGGAAGTAAATTTCCATATTGTATACTTAAGCTGTGGTCAGATATGTATATTATTTAGGTTTATATGCACAATTCATTACTTTTGTAGTTATTAGATCACAATTTTGCATTTAAGTCTTGTTTGTGTGTATTGTTCCCCCCCCCTTTTTTTTGGAAACGGTGGGACTAGAAGGGTTGGAATGAATTATCTTGTTTATACTAAACAATTTGTTACTTCCTATGGTGCAGTCATGCTTTGCTTAGGTGGAACTATTTTGACTCATGTTGGAGCACCAGGTGTACTAGCTTTGAGTTTGCACCTGTTCAGGCATTGAGGTTCTTTCCTGAATCTTTATCAGTCATATTAGTTCCTCCGCGTTTTTCTTTGGGTAGGGAGCAAAGGGGCTGTGAGGTTGTCCTTTGTATCTGCTGCGTCAAATGGTTGGCTAACTGTACCTATACACCTACAGAAGAATTATGCGTTTTTGGGAAAATGAGTTTGGGGAATATGATAACAGTTTTGATATTCATATATCTATGTATGAGAATAATTATCCATATGGCTGTGTAGGTGTCAGAAGTGGATGATATTAATGCTTTATAGTTGTTTCACGTTTTTAGTAGGAATAATTACTGATGAAGTCATTTACAGTCCACACGATTTTACAAGAGAATGTTGAAACAGTAATGTTACAGCCAATTTTTATGTACAATTCGGCATAAGATTAGCAGCTTTTTAATGTGATAAATCAGCCAGTACTTTTTTTTTTCGCCATTCATTCAGAAGTTTTTTTAATTGTAGGATCAGGGTATAATTCCAAAGGGATTCCAGGTTATTGGGAATCTAGACAGCTCAATACTATCTCATTTTTACATGTTTTTATGAACAATTTTTTTTTTTGTTAGACTAGCATTTTAGTAATGCAAATAATTGTTGATAAAATTCATTTAATTAAAAGTTGATTTGTATATTATAACTATAACTATTTCTTAATGCATATATGTAGAATATAATTTAAATTAAATTCCATATAAATTTACTTACTTTTAAATTGTCCTTACAAGTTAAGTTCTTAACGAGTTTCTTATACTAATTTTTTTTTAAAGTTCTTACTAGTTTATGTTCATTTAGGTTCTATGAATGAATGTTTTAAGTTTGCAAGTCATTTTGTGTTAAATATATTAAAAAATTAGCAATATATACCTTTTAAATTATTTTACATCACATGGACCTGTCATTTTTCAAAACTGTTGTAATTTCCGGCAAAGACACACTGTGATTAGTTAATACTGATTTATATAGCTTTTCATACAGAAAAGTCTGTAATATCCCAGCTCTTTTTCAGCCAGTGTCTTATTTGTCTTTGTGTTATTTAATAAAGTTTTATTAGGTAAAGATGTGTTTTATTTTTATATTTTTGTCAACGTTAGTCTTAAAACATTTAATAAAATGTGTTTTAATAAAATTTAATCTTATTTGTATTCGTCCATGAGTTTTAAAATATTTATTTTATACCCTTATACTTTTAAAATACCTTAATAATAGTCTTTTGCTTTAATTAATTTGATTAAATTATTGACTTATTTAGTAGATTTTTTACATTAATCTTTAGTGTTGAGTTTCATTTAATTCATGTGCTGAGTTCATTTATTATTTATTAAACAATTAAATTTAATAGCAACTTGACTAAGATAATTAATGTCAAAATTATGGTTGAGGTATTTTAAATGTACAAGGATATATAAGAAAAATTTTATATGTCGACGATGAAAACCAAAGTTGACAAAAAATATAGGGACGAGAAATATATTTTACCCAATTTTATTTAATTTAAAACTATAATTTTATATCTTAATTCTTTATTTATATCAAAATAAAATGTATATTTTGATAAATTTCAAATTTCATATAAATAAAAATAAAATTAAAATCATAGAATAGAATTCTAATTAATTTCGAACATATCAAAGTAAAGTTATATGTTAAGATAAAGTTTCTACTTGAAAATTGAAATAATTTTTATATTCCCTTTAAGATAAAAGATACTAAAAACCTTTCAAAAATATAAACTACAAAATTATTTGTAAACACGGCCCTTTCAATAAATTTCTTTACTTTTTAAAAATAAAAGTTTTCTTTATTTTAATTTTATTGATTTAGGTATTAATAAAAAATTTACTATTATAGGACTTTTTTTTTATAATTTATTATCATATTGTTGTCAAATAATCATATAATGTTTTATTTTTTACTATTTTAAACTTTTCTGTAAAAAATATTTACAAAACACTTTACATTTATGTGTTGATCTCTAGAAAAGGTGATTTTTCATCATCATCTTGCAAATCATATGAATATTTTTTAAATTCATATTGAATTCATTGTTAACATTTTTAATTATCTAAAAAATTGGTATCGAATAATTTATATATTTTCATGTATTAAATACCTTTTTTTTCATTAAATACTTCATATTGCATTTATTTTAACTAGTAATGTTACTTCCCATTTGCCTTTAAAGAAATGAAAATGAATGTTAAGACTGGATTAGTATTTAGTAGGACACAGGTGGCACCGTCGCAGCGGGGTTTGACAACGACAGAGTTCCCAAACTTCATTCGTACTCGTACGTGTTAGAATGAAGCAATAGCACTACGTGGGGGCTGCACCTTTTTGAGTTGTAGTTGACCTCCTTTTTGTTTCGTTTTCTTTTTCTCTTCTTTTTAACTTTACCTCTTTTCATTCCCTTCTCTCTCTCCGGAGATTCCGCTGCAATAATCAATCTACCACCGTTGAGGAAGATCCCGTTTATAAAGGTCCGTTTTCTCCTTTTTCTTTTCCAAAAGAACACAATAACCACCGTTAGATTCTCGATTCACTTCCGTTTCTCTTGCATTTGCATGCCGATCGTGCTCTAATTTCGGCATTGCTGCATTGAGGTTGAACTTCAACTCTGAGCAACACTCAATAATCCCTGCTACTTATCATTGCTATTAGCCTGTGATGTATGTGGAAAACAATGGAAATCAGTGTCTTCTAATTTTCTTTTTCTGCCGATTAATTAATTACATAGGATTTGGGAATGAACTCGTCTTTAACCGATTTACTGTATATTGTTGTTTCGAAGTGTTGGTTTTGACTTTGATGAACTTTTGAACAGTGAAATTAGTGGTGGCTGAAGAGTTGGTGGTGATTTTGTTGCTTCTAAGGTGGTAGTGCTGAAGAGAATGGGGGCATTTCTTTAGGTAAACAAACTATTTTAGAAGTATGAGATTTGGATGTTTACCTCATCGAGATCGTATGAGGGAACCGTGGAATAAAATATTCAGTAAAACAGCAAAATAAAATAATCAGTAAAACAGCAAATTGTTTTAGATTTGGAAGATGCAAAATTACAGTGTTATATACCAAGTGCCAACTATTGGTGGTGCAACTAATCTGTACATTATGGACTATGGAGTAGATCTCTGTTTAAGTCGTAACATCTCAAGAGAATCAATGAACATAAGCACATGTGTTTGATATGTCTTGAAATTCTGTTTTTTCCAAATTTTAGTTAGAAATTGTACTGGCTCTAGTGTGAGGTTCTTTATAGTGAATACACCAATGTTAATATTATCGGTGGTTGTTTCTGAGTTTATTTTGTTTTGTTGCAGGTTGTGTGTGCTATATGATTATTGGTTGAAAGATGTTTGACTGTGGTTACAAGTCGCAATACATGGGTGGCCAGCGGGAAAAATTCGTGAGGTATCCAATATAGTTCATTGCACGGTTACGCTTGTAGAGATATGAAGGAGAAGAGAGTTAGTAATATTTATATGTATGCTCTTTGCCTACATTTTCTTACTTCTCTATATATTCATCAAACATGGAGCATTCATTACTGTAGTTGAGCATATTGCTTTTATATGCATAGCTTCCATGTGCAGTTGTTTCTTTTAATCACAATCTTGTTTTGAAGAAATTTACAATTAATAATCATCTTTAAATTTTACGTGGAATTTAGTTTACATTTAATATGATTATTGCTAATGATTGTTAACAATTATTTTCAGAATCAATGATTTTATGTTATTGCTTGTTCTAACTTCCCTTCAACTTCAGAATAAATTTGTATATTATGTGAACTTGTCATTGACCAAAACTAAATAAATTTATATTACTATCTATGTCCTTGATATTTAACTTGAAAACCTGAGATAAAAAACATCTGTCCTAATATTTACAATTCTTTTCTTCAAGCTAGTGAATGGATATCTATCATTCCCAGCTTGCTAGTAAGATCTTGAAATCTCTCCATAGGCATACCCTTAATCAGCACATCAGTCAACTAAAGCCTTGAAGGAATATATGGGGTGATAATTAGTTCACTATCCAATATCTCTGTGATGAATTGAATGTCGTTCTCAATATGTTTTGTTGTGTCATGCTGAATGGGATTATGAGCAATGCTAGTGCAAATTTATTATTGCATAACAGTTCCATAAGGCCTTCATACTTTATTCTACGATTATCAAATATAATTATTGTCCATAGCAATTCACAAAACCCTTCTGATAGCACAAAATTCAGCTTCCACACTCGACCAGGTAATTGCATTTTGTTTCTTAATGTTACTACTTTTTCGCAGACTAGTCAATAGCGCGCTATAGCGCCGCTATAGCAGTGTAGCGGTGCAGAGCGGCCCCTTTCCGCTATACAAAACCTCATAGTTTCCCGCTACGCTATAGCGGTATTGTTTGGGACTCGGGTATTGTTTGGGGGTCGGCCGCTACGCGCCGCTATCCGCGATTGATAACTAGTTTTTCGCAAAAAGCATACAATAGTCAGAGGTCAATCTCTTGTCAATAAGTAATCCTGCATAGTCAGCATTGCTATAGGCCTCCACGGACAAATTTCCACCTCTTGTGAACAATAATCCTTTTCCAAGTGTAGTTTTAAGATATTGTAGAATTCTGTCTAGTGCTTGTGTCTCACCCTCGGGACTCATGCATGAATTAACTAATAATATTGATAGCATGTGCTAAATTTTCTCTAGAGCGAGCCAGTTATATCAGTTTTTCCTACCAGTCTTTGATATAGAGCTCTATCAACCTTGAGACTTCCTTCTACATTTCCCATTCTGGGGTTTTACTCAATAGTTAAACCAGAAGTCTTACACCTTTGCTTTCAAATTCATTACAATGGAAATGATAAGTTTTGCCAATATGTATGATACACTTGCAGCATCAGTGTGGCAGGATATATAGCAAAGTGACCATTTGCTGTGCCCCTCATTTGTAATAGTGTTAGAAGTAGAAAACTTGCTATTTTGGAATGTTGGCTGTCCACTTAAATCTTTCAATTACTAGTTTCTCATTTGTACTAAACTCTAAGGTGCTTTACATGAATATTGTAGGTGGATGATTTTGAAATTGAATAATTTTTAAGTATTCATGTGCCTATGTGATAAAGATTCCCCCCATTTCTTATTTATGCCTCTGATCTAGTTTTTTTATTTATGTTCCTCTTTATGAATAAGCAATCACTTTGATACAGTGTAAGAGGAACTATGGAATATGATATCTTTCTGTGGACTTTTTATTTTTTTTTATTTCTAGGTTGGATGACTTGGATTCTAGATTATCATCATCTTCTGATGCTGGAGTTAAAACATGTGGATTTAGTATTGATAAATTAACCCATGGTGGCCATGGAAACAGTACGACCTCTAGGTCTTTTAAAAGAGGAATGAAAAAGGGTTCTGAAGGACTGAAGTCAATTGGTCGATCACTAGGATTTGGGGTATCTAGGGCAGTGTTCCCAGAAGATCTTAAAGTTTCAGAAAAGAAGATATTTGATCCTCAAGACAAATTTTTGCTCTTATGGAATAAGCTTTTTGTAATCTCATGCATTTTGGCTGTGTCTGTGGATCCACTATTTTTTTATCTCCCTGTCATCAATGATTCTTTACACTGTCTTGGTATAGACCGGAAGTTGGCAATTACAGTTACCACCTTGAGGACAATCATTGATGTTTTCTATCTTATACACATGGCTCTCCAATTTCGTACTGCTTATATTGCTCCATCATCTCGAGTTTTTGGGCGGGGTGAGCTTGTGATAGATCCAGCACAGATAGCCAAGCGATACTTACGGCGGTATTTCATCATTGATTTCTTGTCAGTGTTGCCCTTACCACAGGTCAAGAAGATTGTTTTAACTTGATTCAATCTCTTTCTATTAATGTCGCATGATTATTGTTTTTGGATTTTATTATTCTTTTTTATCAACACTATGTTTACAACTCTGTCATCTTTCACATTGGGTTGCCATACTATCTACTATCTAGGCTGCTATGTGCTACTTACTTCTATTAAGTTCAGATTGAGGGTTGATTTTGGGGATTCCTCTTATGGATACTTGCTGGAAGGCTTTGTTAGTTTGATTCTTGTTTTTGGGGTTGGGTGCGAGGAAAGAAATTTTTTTTAGTAGAGAGAATAAAGGTAGAGAATTAGATATGCTCCTTAGCCAAGGAGCAAAGAAGACACATTAAGTACACAAACAATATTGTCAATACAATAAAGCTCTTGACTCTTGAGTCCTTTTGCATATACGTTTTCTTTAATTTGTTTCCTTTAAAGATGAAGATTCTGGATTCTATCATAATTTTATTTTACTTTTATTTTATTACCTTTTTTAGCCTTTGAGGATTGCCATCTTATCATTTTCTTGATAAAGTCTCTCTCTCTCTCTGTGTGTGTGTGTGTGTGTGTGCTAAGTCTAGGGTGCACAAATTTAAAAAACGCTGCACCGTACACAACTAAATTTTAGCCGTTAGATATGGGTTTAAACCAATGGTGATGGACTATAGAAATATCTAATGGCTAAAATATAGTTGTGTATGGTGCAACAACTTTTAAACTGGTGCACCCTAGAAAAAGCTTATGTATGTTTTTTAAATTCAGCCTTTGTGTTTGAATAGTCATTAACTGCTGCTTACTTGCTATATGCACCGTATGCTACAAGAATCAAATTTAGTTATAAATGAAATATATATTTTTTAATTTTTTCTGTAGATATCATATACTGAACCCTTAGTTTGGTAGACAGACATACGAGAACGAGGCCTTTGGTTTCTGTGTAATTGCTAATAGTATCTTGACTTTAGAGTTTTAAATATGAGCTTTTGCTTAAATTTATAACTGCTTTTCTGGATATTCATTAACATATTTGCAGCTCTTTGGGACTGCTCTGTGGACATTTTTACTAGTATCTTAACACTTATTTTTATTAGTCTAATGCTTGATTTCTAAGTACACACTTGGATTAGCTTAATGTTTAGAGAAAAGTCACTTTTTATTTTTCAAAAACTCACAAGTCAATATAAAATTTTGATTATAAGCTCTTTTTAAGAAGAAGTAATTTAACTTAAACACACACTAAGGTTTTAAACATCTTGTTAGATATAGAAAACATTCACGAGTTCTCACCTAGCAGCATGAGCTTTTAGGAGAGCAGGTCTTTGACATGTTATCAAAGCCTCTAAAATGATTAGGAGTTCGATTGTTGCTGCCCTTATTCTTCTAAATAAAAGTTTAATATCAGCTCAAGGTAGAGTTGACCTGTGCGTTGTCCATGCTTCAAGGCCAAATGACTCAAAGGAGGGAGGGCATATGTTAATATAAAAGTTTGTCCTTGACACGCCTTATAGCAGACTGATAATCTAAAACAATCATGGTAATTCTTATGAGAAATGTCCATTTCTAACAAACTTGTTTATTTAAAAAATTAGAGTGTCTTGAGAAGTATATACATGGCTATGACCATCAAACCATATCTAGTATTGCTACTCTAAGGAGCTGACAAGTGTGATGCCTTTGATGCATACTGTGAGCGACTCTATTCTCTTTTTTATCTCATCAGGAGTTCATGTTTTGCCAAATTGTTTTCCTTGAATTGAGCATCCTCTTTTCATCTAAAATATAACTCTTTTCCCTTTATGTTTCCCGTCTTTGTTCTTGTATTCAGATTGTGGTTTGGAGATTTCTTCAGAGGTCAAAAGGTTCAGATGTACTCACAACAAAACGGGCCTTGCTGTTCATTATCTTGCTTCAGTATATTCCTAGATTTCTCCGTATGGTACCATTGACTTCTGAACTTAAGAGAACAGCTGGTGTCTTCGCTGAAACTGCTTGGGCAGGTGCTGCGTATTATTTGCTATTATTCATGCTCGCCAGTCATGTAAGTTTTGTTTTGTTTTTGTGTTTAATTATGTTAGTCTTCCCTGCCTTGTTCTGTTTGAGTTACTATACATACTCACTGGTTATTATGCTATTAATTTTGCTATCTAGCTTTATGATGCACCAACTTTGACAGGAACTTTTGTGTCTTTTTCCATCGATGATTCTTTGCAGATAGTTGGGTCTTTTTGGTACTTGTTAGCTGTTGAACGCAATGACTTTTGCTGGCAGAAGGCTTGTAGTGACAATGGGTACAATAAAAACTTCTTGTATTGTGGCAACCAATACATGGACGGTTATAGTGCTTGGCAGAATAAAAGTGAAGATATTCTCACCTCCCGGTGCTCTCCAGATGATGATAATCCACCTTTTGACTATGGAATTTTCACACAAGCCTTGAAATCTGGTATTGTTTCATCTAAGAAGTTCTTCTCTAAGTACTGTTACTGTTTATGGTGGGGGCTCCAGAATTTGAGGTATTTAATTTTTTTTTTCTTTGTTGATTTTTATCATGTATTATTTTAAGGGGACTCTCTGGTCCAGGATAAAAGTGTGACAGATAGATTGCATTTGATTTCAAAAGTTAATTCATTTATTTTAACTGTTACTTTAGGTTTATTAGACCAGGCTTCCAAAATCTCTCAAAATCTAATTACAAACAAACCTATCCCACTGGGTAGGGTTGGCTACATTGATAAAATAATGCCATAATTCCTATCGTGAAACATGTTTGACAACAAACCATTTAAATCCAAATCATTCTTAATGTTTTGGTATATAGTTTTCTTTGGTCTTGCTCTACCTCTAATGATTGGACTATCCTTCATTCGGTTTGTCCTTATTGGTGCTTCTACAAGTCTTCTCCATATATGCCCATACAACTTAAGGCAAGACTCTACTATCTTTTCCACATAGGTGTTACCCTAACTTTCTCTGTAACGCATTCATTCCTAATCTATCTCAAAATCTAATTATCTTTTGCATTTTATTATTATCATGTGTTCAAGATATGGCTACTGTTTTGGAATATATCTTATTCTCCCCATAGTTGTATTATTCCTATCTTCTCTCTGATAAAATTCCTTGTTATAAGACTACTCACTACTGTAAGAAAAGCCCTTAAACATTAATTTCTGATGGTAGGTTACTAACTCTAATTGTTAAAAATACAATCAATGGAACTGGTATTTTAAGCTAGCCCCTTAGCTTTTATGGAATTTGTTCTTCCTTTAATGTATAATTTCAAAGATTTATAAATTACTGACCGAATCAACTGTGTATGTTATCTCAGAACTCTTTCTAAAATTGTTTAGTTCTATCTCGTACATTTTTGTGCATGTTTCAAGATTTGTTTCTAAATTGAACTTTTTACATGGTCTGTAAACACTGCATGGTCCCAATTTTACCATTTTATATCCATAGAATGTATGGTTATCAGTTCAATGTGCAAACAATCTTTGACCTAAATTTTTAGATAGATACTTGCTTGAATAGTTTGTATTTTTCAGAGGCTACTTCTAAACAGCAGGGATTCACCCAAAGCGCGTTCTTTATATTTCCAATGATTTAGTGTAGAATGATAGTAGTTCCTGTATTTGATGTTATTTTCCATTTCATAGATTAACAAGATTATTCATAAATCCATGCTTACTGTTTATTCATTTATTTCACTGCAGTACACTTGGCCAGGGGCTTGAAACTAGCACCTACCCTGGGGAGGTTATCTTTTCAATAGCATTAGCCATAGCTGGCCTTATCCTCTTTGCACTTCTGATTGGTAACATGCAGGTATACTTAAAATCAGTTAATATAACATGTAGCAAATAAGAATATCGATGGTATTAGGTTTTTTGGAGAGTATTGGGTGTGTCCTATGGATTTGCATTAGTTTCTCTTAATTTTAGAGCTTTTGGCTCATGTAAAGAAGTTAAGATTCTGTGGCATTGCTCAGCCTTTGCAGTTCTTTAGTGTTTATGGCTGGAGACAAATGCTAATTTTTAAGAGCCCTTGTTTGACTCTAGACTTCATTTAGGATAAGTTTATTTTTTAGCTCCCTGTGGGCTATGGCATTCTTCTTATGGCCTTTTAAGTGGTATTTCTTTGTAAGACATGCAGAGAGATTGGCATGCTTTTTACATGATTCAATCTCCTAAGCTCTACTTATTCACCTTTTTAATGGGAGGATGTTTTATCCTCTTTCTTTGTACTATTCTCTTCCTCCTTAATAAATTTCATTTTCTATCAAAAAAGAAGAAATATGGATGGTAGGTGAGTGGGATCGATGACATTAAATGGTGTTGTTAGATTGGTGTAACCGGCCCCAAACAATTTTGAAGAATCTGTTTGTATGCATAGGTGGAGGTGACATATTCTGATGTGTTTCATTGGCTAAAGCTTGTATAGTTTAAGTTAATGCTATTATTGCTATATTTTCTTGGTGTCTATTTTTAGAATTGATGAGCTATTCATGCTAAGAAAGGTCAAAGATGGTTCTGCAAGGAGTCAGAGCAAATACAAATTCACATGTGCACACAGATACTGATGAGAGAAGTAGATGTTACTTGTTTGCTTCAAAATATTGTTTCTCCTTATCATAGACTGGCTTTGCAAATAACTTGCAAGATTAAAGTTCACTAAAGCCTGAATATCAGATTCTTTGTAACTGATACTTTAGTTTCTTTCTTTTCATATGATTACAGACGTATCTTCAGTCTCTTACCATTAGGCTTGAGGAAATGAGAGTCAAAAGGCGTGATTCAGAACAGTGGATGCATCATCGCTTGCTCCCACAAGAGCTCAGAGAGCGCGTGAGACGATATGATCAATATAAGTGGTTGGCAACACGTGGTGTAGATGAAGAATCTTTGGTTCAGAGTCTCCCAAAGGATCTTCGAAGAGACATTAAGCGTCACCTCTGTCTGGCTTTAGTGAGAAGGGTATGCTGTCAAACACTTGAAAATTAGCGAAAACAACAAAAAGGCTCTCTAGCTCAAATGTGTAACTAGAAAAGGCCCAATTTTTCTATCTGACAAAAAAGAGGACCAAGAGTTATACATATAAAAGAATTAACATATAGTTAATAAGTTGTGTTATGTGGTTTGTTATTACAACTACATACATCAAGGTATGGTTAGTGGCCCTTTTGCATGAATTAATTGGTTGGTACTTTCTCTATGGCACTCGTCATTCACAGCTTGTGATCTTTTCTTGATCTTACATGAGAACTACTACAAATTTTGTTTGATTAAATCATCTAAAGTTTTTTCTAATGTACTTTTTCTTAAGCCTGTTGTACCTTTAGTTTCTCCCAATAAACTCTGAATCAAATGAAAACTTTAAGTCACTTCTCAATGCTTGTCTTAAATGGTCTTCTAGAAGCATTGATAAGTGTTTTTTGGATGCTTTTGTTCTCTTGATAGCATCCTTTATTTTATTTTATTTTTTCTGTGTGATAATAGTACTTGGAAGAATAATATCTGAATATTATTCTTCAGTTGACATTATATAGAGGTTATTTACATTATATAGACTTATGCAATTAACCACATATGTAGAATAGAGCTATATTACAGGAAGTAAATATGAGATCTTTTAGGCTCTAATCATGCAATGCCCTCTGATATCTTTCTGACTTGTTCTCCCTCTTGGGTTATCTCACCAAATCGGTGCCTTAGCATCTGAATTTGTTAATTTATTAATTTCCTATCTCGAATTTGTAGGTTCCATTATTTGAGAGCATGGATGAGAGATTGCTGGATGCCATATGTGAGAGACTGAAGCCATGTTTATTTACTGAGAGTACTTACATTGTCCGGGAAGGAGATCCAGTTGATGAGATGCTTTTTATCATACGCGGTCGCCTAGAGAGTGTTACCACAGACGGTGGGAGGAGTGGGTTTTTTAATCGCGGTTTTTTAAAAGAGGCTGACTTCTGTGGAGAGGAGCTTCTAACCTGGGCACTGGATCCCAAATCTGGCGCTAACCTCCCATCTTCTACTCGAACAGTTAAGGCTTTAACTGAGGTTGAGGCTTTTGCTTTAACTGCTGAAGAGTTAAAATTTGTTGCCAGTCAGTTTAGGCGCCTTCACAGTAGACAGGTTCAACACACCTTCCGCTTTTACTCCCAACAATGGAGAACATGGGCTGCATGCTTTATTCAAGCAGCATGGCGTCGGTATTCCAAAAGGAAAATGATGGAGCTTCGTCGAAAGGAAGAACCTGAGGAGTCAGAAGGAACTCGCAGCAATGCCAGTGGCAGTTCCTACAGCCTCGGTGCCACCCTCTTGGCCTCAAGATTTGCTGCAAATGCTCTTCGTGGTGTACATCGCAATAGGAATGCTAAGACTGCCAGGGAGTTAGTGAAACTACAGAAACCTCCAGAGCCTGACTTTACTGCTGATGATATGTAACTACTCTCTTAAAATGCATGTTTTTATTGACTAATTATTTTGATTGAACTTTTAAATGCAAGGTTAAAAGGTAAAGTTTTATACAATCGTTCCAGTTGTGAGGATCGCCAGAGTTGTACTATGCGTCTGGTTTCTTGTAAATTAATCATTAGCCAACTAGCTGTCATGTTAGGCCCGCCACAGAGAATCAATGAAAGTAAACCATGCTACGATTCTGTGAAAAGAAAATGTCTACCAGAAAATTTCAAGTTAAAATGCTTAGATGCAAGATTTATATAGCACGTTTCTCCTCACTGACAATAAGGAAACTGCTTTTATTTCCGAAGATCTATCTATATCAAGGCGCACATTTACCACCAACAGTAATTCCTTTTTCTATCCTAGATGAACATTGAGGACAGGAAGATAATGGTCCTCATGAATGTCTCACACAAAACAATGAGAATATTCCATTAAAAAAGTAGAAGGGGTAGGGAAAAAAAGAATACTAAGATACAAAATATGATGCATGGAAAACATATTTGAACAAAATCAGAACTTGAAAACAACCTATACTGTGTAGACTAAGAATTTCTGATGTTTAAACTTGGTGCAGGAACCAGAGTACTAGCTGAAGGATGCCCACAATTCCCCTTTCCATTTTTTTAAAAAATAAGCTTCCTGAAATGATTTAACAATCCAGCCATTTCTTTCACAAGTCATGGATCAGTCAATTTTCACAGAAGAATAAATTAGCCTTGTGAACCAGAAGCATGCATAGAAACCAATTGTACCAGTCACCACAAAGAAACCATATGAGAGAAGCAGCATGTACCCGAAGTACAAGACTCCAGATACTGGTTTTGTGATCTCAAGCTTTGTGAAGAAGTAAAATGCGGCATATATGAAAAGGTAGAGTGCAGAGGAACCTGAAGTTAGGTATGACCTCCACCACCAAAGGTAGTCCTCACTACACAGCAGGAAGTAGCAGAGAACTATTGTGATCTCAGCACAAGTAACAATGAGGATGAGGAACACAATGAAGAGGAAACCAAATATATAATAAAACTGATGTAGCCAGATAGATGTGAGAATGAAGAAAAGCTCAATGAAGACAGCACCAAAAGGGAGTATGCCTCCTATTAGAATAGAGAAGATTGGGTTCATGTACCAAGCCTGCTCTGGGATCTGCCTAGGGATCTTGTTTGTCTTTACAGGATTCTCAATCACTGGCTTTTTAAAACCCATATGACCACCAACAAATACAAGTGGAACTGAGATGCCAAACCATAAGGAAACAAGAGCAAACATTGTACCAAATGGCACAGCCCCAGAAGACCTTTGTCCCCAAATAAGAACATTCAGCACAAAGAATATTGCAAAGGCAATGGCAGGAAACATACAAGCTGTCTTGAGAGTGATTTTTTTCCATTCTGTTCCCTTGAACATCTTATAAAGACGCACTGAAGAATATCCACCACAGAGTCCCATAAAGGCCCAAAGCAAGAGCATTGCAGTCATCAACCCCCCTCTATTTGAGGGAGACAGAAACCCAAGTGCAGCAAAGATCATGGTAACAAGAATCATTCCAAAAAATTGAACACCTGTTCCAACATACACACACAGTAAATCTGAATTTGAAGGAGGTCTGAAAACATCCCCATGGAGAAGTTTCCACCCTGTCTCTTCCTGAGCTTCCTCCTGTGTCTCTAGTTGATTATACTTTGAGATATCACGGTAAAGTGTCCTCAACATTATCATAGCCACCATGCCAGATAGGAAAAGTACAATCATTAGAGAATTAATAATTGAAAACCAGTGAATTTGATCATCTGCCATTAGAAGATATGAATCCCAACGAGATGCCCATTTCACATCACTCTCCTACAACATGTTTAGACAATTAAAAAAGAAAATGAAATCAACATCAAAACCCAATTCTCAGTTGAACCTTAATTCAATTACCATGAACTATGGAAACTGACCTGGAACTCAACATCATAGGTAAAAATAATTTCCTTCTTGTCTTCAACCTCTTGAGGGGGTTCAGAGCCTGAGACTATCTTTTTTGCATGGGGATCACATGTAGTCAAGCGAGTGTTCTCATCCCATTCACCTTCATATTCATGCTTTACACTAATAATTTCAATTGACAAGTATCATTAACCATAAATTTAAGAAATTAGCACAAAGCTAATAAACAATGAAGGAGGAAAGAAGTATAATACAACCAACCTAAAAGGTTTAACCTCAAAGCCTACAATCCTTGACATCTCTGTCACTGGATCTCTGTGATACTTAACCACAAATGTTAAGTGATTGTGGATAAAATGCTTTTCATCCTTGTTCTGTCAACATTTGTGTACAAGAGGTCAAAATGAATTAAAATCAATGAAAATTAAAAAACAAAAAAAAGAAGGAAATGTTGATTAAGTTTAAGCTGCCACTTACTCCAGCATATTGTCCTTTAAGACCAACTAGGAAGCCATGCAGATACACTAAGGAAGATTCTTGATCAGGTCTTCGTAGGGGAACAACCAGAGGAAGATTATCTAAAATCCTACAACAATGCAAGGATAGAATATAATCAATATATAACATTTTTGTCACAAAGACATAAATGGAGAAAAGCTAAGTAAAATTTAAGGTGGTGTTGGTGTGACTCACATGTTCACCCGATATTCATCATCTATCTTTTCCTTGAACTCTTTGGTTGTTTTTGCATTAAGAGTTATACGACAAACAACATTGCACATTTGTGGTTCTCTCATTTTAAACTGGAAGAATAAATTTGATTCAATATTTTTGTAATGTAATTGAACAAACTAAATGAAAGGAAGAGTGATGGGAAGTGTACACAAAATTTAACAAACCATGTAAGGAGAGTTTTCAATACGGTCACCCCGAAGAACTTCCCCAAGATTCTCAGCACTGTCAACAATGTGATCTGGATGACAATAAGGCAGTGAATAGTAGGAATAAGGAAGTTGTGTTTTTGTAGAAGACAGTTTGTTCACTTTCACCCTCAACAGATCCCCCTGTCACCAATCAACAAAAGTTAAGATAAGATATTTTATGTAATATGTTATGATTAAGAACAACTCATGCATTCAATTATGTCAATATGACCTTAGAAAATGAAATGTCTAAACATTTATGCAAATGTCTAAATTCCTATAACTGCCTTCCTCCATTGCATGATAAAAGCAGAATTACTGTAAAATCCCATCAAACAAACTGCCCAGATGACCAAAATGCCCGGATCTCACAAACCCACATAGAATGTGCCCAACATGCCATAATCATCATTACCCAAATTGCAAAACTGAACAAAGATCTCAGCTTTCAAACCAACAAAGCCAAAAAATATGATATACTATACCAGAAAATCAAGAGGGCCCAATACTGATCTGACCCGAAATTCAATGAAGAAGGGATGAACATGCAAATTCAACAATGAGCATTTTGTGAATGGAAGAAACAAAAAAAATAAGAAAAAGGGAATGACCTTGTGGAAATCCTCGGGTGCAACACCAGGAAGGTAAAAACATGTTCCAATATGGACATGGAGAAGGATAACAAAACACAAACAGATCCATAGCCATAGGTGACATGCGAGAAGCCCTCTCGCCATGGTTTCCAAACAACGTAGATCAAGGAACACTCTCTTGTTTCCTCCAACTAGTTAGTTATTGTGTCAAGTTTTCTTGCTTTGTAAGGATGTTGTAGTCGTTGGACATAAGTAATGTAATAACTCTATCCTGCTAATATAAGCATATTAGTCTTTGTCACAGGTACTTTTATTATATTCTTGTGAATTAATGTGTTACTTATTAAATTTTTTGTATTTGACTCATTTAAAGTTAGTAATTTATTTTAGAGGAAAAATGAGGTATATATGCGCATACAATATTAATAATGAACCTTTTTCATTGTTTTTAAATATTTTCTATGAAGTAAGAGCTAATTAATTTTAAAAAATCTAATTCAATCGTTTGTGCTTTTATGATCATGATAGTTAAGACATAACGGAATTACCTACTTTGTAAGAAACCCTCTACTAAGAAATAATTTTATTTTATTTGATTATTTAGTTAAATAGTTAGTTGGTACTTGTTATTGGTAAAGAGAAGTGTGTTTAGTACGAAATCTATATAAATTAAATGTGGCTTTTTTTGGTTCATATTAAATGTGGCTTTTATTATGCTACTTGGTTGAGTTGAATATAAATATCTAAAATAGTTAATTTCCACAAAATAAAAGGCGAAATTAATTAATGAAATATATAGATTATACTGGTAAATTTGTCCCTGAGAGATTCCTGATCGTGCAGTTTAGTTCCCGAGAGAGTCAAAATTTCAAAATGGTCCCTGAGAGATTGTTTCGTCATACAAAATGGTCAAAAGGTCATTTTTCAAGGACTAATTTGCATGGTTTTTTAATGTCTCGGGGACTAATTTGCTTGTTTTTGCTTGTTTTTCAAGGACCATTTTGCATGACGGAGCTATCTCTTATGGACCATTTTGAAATTTTGACTCTCTCAGGGACTAAACTGCACGATCAGGAATCTCTCGAGGACTAATTTGCTAGTATAGTCGAAATATATAAATGTGTCGATTCCAAGTAGGGGGGAAAAAGTTGACCGAGGAGAGGACTTTCAGTTTCACAATAAATTCTAGTTCACCAATATCACTGAGGACGAAGATATATATGGAATTAAATTAAATCTAGTAAATTTTACATTGAGTGAGTGAGTAACTTAATGGGATATATCATCATCCCCTAATCTTAAAGGCCAATTAAGTTACTTTTAATTTGAAACAGATTCCTTAGAAGCAAAATCCATTTGATGCAGAAAACACCTAAACAGATGGCTCCATCACGAAGACATTACGCTTGGGTTGTGTGATAAGCGTTGTGTATGTATTATTGAAGCTAATTGCAGTGCCAATTTTCTAGCAAGATGGTTGATTCAGTTTGATGATGCTCGACAATACATGTTAGCTTACCTCAACATTTGTCAGTAGTTATACCTTTTTTACAAGGAAAATGATTCTTTTACACCAAATGTTAGGATGACAAATGTAGAGAGAAGAAAAATAGAAAAAAAATAAAGAAATAAGAGAAGTAATTAAGAGAGAGTAAAAAATATAATAAATGATGTGATAAGAAAAAAAAAAGAGAGAGAAAAGGGAAATGAGGTGTAAAGAAAAATATGAAAGAATAAAATAAAAACAAAATTATTTCACGTTGGGGTAGTATGTGGACAGGGACGGATCCAGAATTCATAGGAAGGGGGGCCGTAATCATATTTTTAATGATAAATATTAAATAGTAATCAAATTCATCATATTTTTTATTGGGTTAAATATGTTTTTAGTCCTTCAAATATAATCGAGATTTGGTTTTAGTCCCTGTAATTCAAAACTAGTGGAATTGGTCCCTCAAAAAGTGAAAATACCCAATTTTAGTCCTTATCGATGAATTTTCATAGCTAATTCGTAGCAAAATCTGTAGCTAAACTGTGCAAAAGGACTAAATTGATGTATTTTCAATTTTTGAAGAACCAAAACCACTGGTTTTAAATTACAGGGACTAAAACCAAATCTTGACTATATTTCAGGGACTAAAAACATATTTAACCCTTTTTTTATTTAAGTTATACATATAGTAAATTCATGTTATAAAATTTATGAATAATATTTGTATCAAATAATTTTTTAAAGAAATCACTTAAAGAGATTAAATGTCAATAATTAATATTAAATAAAATCTATATTATAAAAATTAAATGTATTACACTCATTTTATTTAATTTATTTTCAATTATTGCATATATATTAATAATATTTTATTTTTTTTGTATGTAGTGTATATATAATATAGTGGGGTAGGGGTTCCATCCGTCCCTGTATGTGGATGAAGTTTTATGTGAAATTGCTTCCATGGAATCATGTCATTTTCTCTTGGGATGGTCTTGGCTGTGAAATAATTAAAAACCTCAATCATGATAAACTTTCACTTTCTTTGAAGCATGAGGGTCGAAAGCTTAGGTTAAAATTTCTAACACCAAACCAAGTCTGTGAGCATCAACGTAAGCTAAAGGAGAAAATAGAAAAAGAGAGGAAAGATACCGAAGAAGAGTTGAGAGAAAAAGGAGAAAGAAAAGCAATTAGTTAGTGTGGTTGTGGAAGAAAATGAAAGAAAAATGAAAAATAAAGAGAAAGATATTTTGAAATCAGAGAGGTGAAAAGAAGTGTCAAGAGAAAAATATTGAAATCAAGAGTGAGGGAAAGTTTGAGTGAGTCAGAAAATGAGATCCGGAAGTTAAGAGAAAAATATGAAAAGTTAGATGGAGAAAAAAAAGAGTAAGGAAGAAAAAAATGAGAGCGATATATTTTCTTCTAAAGAAATGGTTGTGTTTTCTAACTCTTTTTGTGCAAGTATTGTTGTTTCTTACATTAAGAGGCATGACGAAGAGTTTTCCAGGATGTTTCCTACTAAATCAACATTTGTCATCAATCAACAATTGCATTGTCATGATATTCAAGTTCTTGAATGAAAAGGCAGTACAAGGTTAATTTTTTTATCCTGGCATTGACTTATCCCCTTTGTTCTTGAAGGAGGCGTACTTTTAAAATTCAAGGATGAATTTTCTTGAAGAATGAGGAATGATGTAAGCCAGAGGGGGTCAACCTAATTTTGGGTTTTATTATTTTCTTTGTAATTTTCGTCACTATTTTTGGGTAAATTTTCTGATGGCCTTTTGTATTCCCCAAGTTGGTTATTATTGTGTTGTGAGATTTTAGTGCACGTTATAATGAGGAAAGGTAGTACAAGGTTAATTTTTTATCCCGGCATTGACTTATCCCCTTTGTTCTTGAAGGAGGCGTACTTTTAAAATTCAAGGATGAATTTTCTTGAAGAATGAGGAATGATGTAAGCCAGAGGGGGTCAGCCTAATTTTGGGTTTTATTATTTTCTTTGTAATTTTCGTCACTATTTTTGGGTAAATTTTCTGATGGCCTTTTGTATTCCCCAAGTTGGTTATTATTGTGTTGTGAGATTAAGTGCACGTTATAATGCCAATAAAACAATATAAATGTAATATGCATGATTGCATGATAATGGGATAGAATTAATATTAGTGGATAATAAATGCTTAAGGGGGAAATGTAGTGGGAATTTAGTGTTTTAGCCACTTACTTAGCCTATAAATATGGGAACTATTGTATTTCAAATCACAATATGAGTTTAATGAAAAATGAGTTTTCTCATTGTGAGAGCTTTATGGAGTTCTGAGTTATAAGGACCCAATTTCGATTTTATCAGGTTAACCTGTGGCTATCAACCCCATGACTTATCACTCGCCCTCTCATCTTTCTTGTGTGTGGCGTCAATATCCTTCCCCAAAACAAAAATAAAAAAATTACATTTTTTCAGTTTCTTTCTTACAAACCGAAATTCAAGGCGATCTCGTTTCCGTTTCATATCATTTGGTATCAAAGCTTCGGCTCTGTGTTTGGAACTGTGATGGATAATTTCTATGCAAGATGTTTAATCGAAGGCCATGCATGTTTAATTAATTTCGATTACGGAAGTTACAACAATGTGGTGAGCCAAAGATTGGTGGAGAAACTCAATGTACCAACTATTGTTCATCCCAGACAAGCTAAGATTACATTCACGTTAGGGCCATATGTGGATGAAGCTTCATGCGAAATCGCTCCCATGGAATCATGTCATTTTCTCTTAGGATGGTCTTGGCTGCAAAATAAAAAGCTCAATCCCGATAAACTTTCACTTTCGTTGAAGCATGAGGGACGCAAGCTTAAGTTGAAATTTCTAACACCAAGCCAAGTCTGTGAGGATCAACGAAAGCTGAAGGAGAAAATAGAAAAAGAGAGAAAAGAGGACCAAAGAAAAGATGAGAGAAAAAGAGAATGGGAAAAATTTAATATCTAATGATGGTTTCCCTTTTGTTTGTGATGAAATTTTACAGGATCTAGAGGTTGTGTCTTTAAATGATACACACTATAAATTTCTAAGTCTGATGAAGAAGATGTTAGATCATCCCTAATTATCTTTTGTGGATTAGCATTATTCAATTATTTAGAATTATATTTATTTGAATTATTAATATCAATTATAGATTAATTATTTAATTTTAGCACATAATATAAAGATGGATGATATATTGGGCTTTTATTGTGAATAGCCCGTGATGGGTTGGGCTGTTCAGTTTAGTAGCCCGTTGAGAGGTCCCTGGTCTCTACTGGTAATGATATAAACTGATACCCCATTAGTCAGTTTAGACCTACCAGGAAGAGAACAGTATTCTCTCACTTGTCAGTGAAATCGTTGCCTCCTTCAAGGTACACAGTTCCAATTCTACTATCAATTCAATTTCATGAACATGTTATATTCTTGTATCTATTTGAAAATGATCTAGGCTATTGTTGATCAAATTAAGCAGAAGAACATCCATATTTTCCCAAGTGCGCCACTGTTGGAAGAAAAATTCATAGGTGATCCTATCACCATGATTCCTGCAGCTAATTTGCACTCTTTGACTGGAGTATTTAGGATTAGCATATAGGCCAAATCACCTTCACAATACCTATCATAATTTAGGAGCCTATATTATCTGTTATTCATTGACCATATAGATTATTTCACAACACCTACCAAATAAAAAATATGTTAATTTGCATCCTTGATCGTAGCGTACGTGGGATGTTCTCTACATTCTCTAAGGTTTCTTACTTTCCTTCCTACAATGACTTGTACAACTGATTGTGATTATAGCTAGTTGGTTCATATGAATCAAGGAACTAATTTAGCTTTCTTTGCAGATTTCAAAAATAAACTACAATCACCTTTTTATGTAAACTATTGTGGTAGCACATATCTATTAACTTTCCTGGTCTCTGGAAGTAAATATGTAGTTCTGGTCTGGGACTAAAAAACATATAGAGAGAAACAGGGTAATTTTAAAAAAGGGATATCTTTAACTGGACAAAATGCTAAAAGCATATTTGAGCATTACAAAAATACTAGGATTGATCAAATGAGAGACATAGAGAGAGGAAGTTCAGTTGTGGTATTTTGTTCATGCCCCAATATTCAGGTTCTTCTGCTACTAAAATCCAGAAGGAACTGCAAAGTGCAAATACCCTTCCCACCCAAGTAACAATGACAAACAAAAAGTACTACTACTACTAATAATGTTTGGTAGAGCAATGAAATCTGACTGCCTTTGTTTTGTGTTCATATCTGGCATGAAATTTTGAGGGGAGGGGACCTTTCTTGTTTGATTTACAAGGGGAGGGGAAAGAAAATAAAACTAATTTACTAGTATATCCTTATACTTTTATAATATCAAACTTTATTAATTTGAGTGGAAAGATATTTAAGTAATTTTGATTGTTTTATTTTAGACCCCCTCCCCACTCCTCTAAATCTCCCACTTTTGGAGGGGGCAAAATGCTAGTTGGAGTGATTTTGGCCCATCTCCTCACCTCCCCTTCCTTCTTGAAAAATTGAAACAAACATAACATAAACAATTCTTTGTATAGATTGTTACCTCTAGAGTGCTAGGAAGACTGCGCTCCCTGTATAAATCCACAAAATGCAGTTGCAAACACTAGGCGTCCAAGAAATTTTAGACTTACAAATCCAAGACCCCAATATAAATAAAAATCTCATATTCTCTTTCCTAGAATCCTGGAACAGAGAGAAAACTCCAACCCCTCAAAACCTAACATTAAACCTTGATGAACAGGAAGGCAGCAATAACTTCAACCAGATTAATAAGCAAGAACCACATACGAAGCTGCAAGAATGTGATCCCGCCACTGCTCCTACCACAACTTGGAAGTATGATACACAAGAATGCGACTTCGGAGCAAGAAGCTAGTACTATATACATGAGAATGTTGGTTTCGCGCGAGAGAGACGAGGAATGGGTTTCACGTGGCAACCGCGTTTCTTGTTAGAGTGTGATCAGTGAACAACCAGAGAGTCTAAGTAAAACAACTGTGTTCTTGGAGTGCGGTTCCGTGACTACCGCACTCCAATTGTCAGCCTCCTTATCCCAAACCTGTTGTAGTGTGTTTTTTAGGCTTAAATATATTTTTAGTCCCTATAAATATAGGTCATTTTGTTTTTAGTCCCTGTAAATTTTTTTTTTGGTTTTTTATCCCTATAAAATTTTCCGTTTGTTATTTTGGTCCCTGTCGTTAACTTTAAGCTTATGTGGCTAACGGAGTGTCACGTCATCCTGCCACATGTGACTTTTCTTTCAGCTTAATTTTGATTTTAGTCCCTATAAATATGGTCTTTTTGCTTTTAGTCTCTATAGCTTTTTTTTGTTTTTCACCTCAATCTCATCCTCATCCAATATCACAGTGTCCTTTTGCTTCTTCCACTGCATTGTTACACTTGAAATTCTTGAACTCTTCTTGAGTAATAGATATTGATTTTATTATATTAATAGTGGAAGTGATAACTATAATTTAAGACATATTTGGCTTTTCAAAACATGCTCAACTGAATATATATAACAATACTTTAAAAAATAAAGATAATAGGTATACCTATTAAATTACTATTATCAATTATAAAGAAACTCAAATAATTTAATTTGAAGAAATGATAAGGTATGATAATAAACATTGTGTATCCAAGAGGAAAAAAAATTAATTTAAATTTTACGTCACAGTATATTAGTTTCTTTGTATATTTACATTATAATATATTAGTTTCTTTGAATATTATAATATATTAATTTCGTCATTTTTTAAAATTTATTCATTTGTTAATTGTTATATTTTTTTATGACGTGGATTATAATTTAAGTGGAGTATAGTTTATAATATCATATATAATAAATATATGATAACGTTTTACTATTTTAGTTTTTAAAATTAAATGAGTAGATATATTTCCTTTTCTGTGTCTAATATTTATATTTTATACTTTAATATTTGTACAAAAAAAATTATAAATGAAATGAAGCAATTATACCTAATTTTGCAGTACATTGAATTTGGTCGATTATTAAGTATTTATATTAAGAATTTAATTAGGGTGGGGATCAACTTAAGATAAAAAAGTTTGACACGTGGGAATAAAAAATAATTGACCACCAATGAACAGTTGACGAAAATATGAACAAATTTTTAATTATAGATTTTAAATAATTTATTTCCTTAAACCCACCATGAAGAGTTCAAAAATTTCAAGTGTAACAATGTAGTAGAAGAAACAAAAGGAGATTGTGATGTTGGATGAGGATGAGATTGAGGTGAAAAAAAAAAAAATTATAGGGACTAAAAACAAAAAGTCCACATTTATAGGGACTAAAAACAAAATTAAGTTGGAAGAAAAATCACATGTGGCAGGATGACGTGACACTCCGTTAGCCACATAAGTTTAAAGTTAACGACAGAGACCAAAATGGCAAACGGAAAATTTTATAGGGATGAAAAACCAAAAAAAAAATTGACAGGGACTAAAAACAAAATGACCTATATTTATAGGGACTAAAATCATATTTAAGCTTTTTTTATATAAATTGAGATGTATCACGACTGAACAATGATTATGATGATTCTGATGGCCGAGTCCGGAACAATTTTATACCCCTTTTTAGGAAAGAATGAAGATTACGAAAGGAATGGAAGGCATCCTCAACAAAATAGCTTACTATCAAGTGAACATGTTGCTCAGCCTATCTAAGGTTTAGTAGTGGACTTGTGGTTTGTTTACCTATAACACCATTAAATTGTGTCCTAAATACGTTCTTATTATTGTACTATTATCGCAACCTTCTCATATTTCTCCTCTAAATTCATTTGTACCTTCTCTGTCTGTCAAGGTTACTTATGAATGATCCAATCTTTTTTGTTTTGTGAATTTTAAAAAGTTGCTTTGTTTAAATCACACTACTGTTCAATTGTTTTTTGCTTGCCATCAGGATCAGTCAGTAGTAAGCTCTTTGAAAATTTGAAGGCTGACCTTAGTGGAGAAGACACCTAATTTTAAATAAAACTTCTCATGATGGTTCTTGCCTAGTTGAGAGTGGGAGAAACACCAATGTGTTAGAAGGCAAGAGCTATTGATTAAGATTGAACTTGCCGAGGTTAATTAATAGCTATAGCTTTGCTTCTAATAATGTTGCTACCATTTTTCACCTGTGTTTTATATGTTGCATGTTTGCCTTTTCCTTTCATTAATTATTTTATTTCTGGTTAAATTGTTTTTTTCTTTTTATAAAAAAATGTTTACTTACACATTTCTTTTGCATTAATTACTGTGTTTCTAGGCACTCCCTGATACACGTCTCAATCTTGTTATGAAAGCCACAGTCAGTTTGTTTTCTGGATTTGTAGAAATTTAGTTAAAAAGCATAAACTAAATTTTGTACCAAGAAAGTTGTTGTCCTTGTAACTAGGAAAATCAAAAGATCATAAATAACATTTGAGCTCATGAACGCTACTTTAAGTAATAATGTATATATGCATGTTTTAGATTGCATCAATTTTGTGATTGCCATAACAAAGACTGGTGTTATTGCTACGGGTGCTGGTACTTAGCTCTTTCATTTTATTTTTAAGGCTATGTTGGCCCCTAAATTTTAAAATAGTCAAGGCACTTTGACACTTGGAGGTTCTAAGCAGCTGCATGGCTCATGATAGTGTCAATCACATAATGTAATGCAATTAGTCCTTTAAAGAAGCTAGAATATGTTAATCACATAGTGTCAGTTGGATGTTAAAAATGTTTACTCAACATTGTGATGAAACATAAGCAAATTTGCTTGTGTGCATACTCCTTTGTGATTTGACCTCAAAAACCGGAGAGGCATACTTAGCTTCTCTCTTGTCATTATGGACTAAATTTTCTGTCTGCAAATACCAACATGTCTCAGAATTCATGTAAACATGGCCTTTAGGAAGAGGGTATTCTGGTAAACAATGTACGTATCAACTATCAAGTTAGTAAGTTTACCACTTTGTCAAAATGCAGAGGTAAAAATTTATAACAAGAAAGTTTTTAAGATATTACCATTATCAGAAGTTGGCTAGTGTGGTATCATGTTTAAATAATAAGTGAATCATCTTTTTTGAAAACATGTTATGACATTCTCCTTCTCACAAAATATGAGTCTTTTCTTATGTTATGACCTAAACTTCTATGTTGAATCAAATTATAATATTAATTTTTTCTTTTATTAATTATTGAATAAAAAATTGTCTTCTTTAAATTTTTTAATCAAAATTATATATAATGGGTTATCTACAAATTACTATTAAAATAATTTCCTATCAATATATGTCGTAACATGGCAACAAAAATATAATATTTGTCTTGGATCTCGCCAAAATCTACTCACACTTTTCAACTAACCAAAAACACCAATAATAATAATATAATATATTCGTTTTGTTTTGCCACAAACTTTTCGTTCAGCCCACAAAATTTGTATCATTGAGCCTGCAATTAATATGCACCGATTGCTCCATAAAATTTGAGAGACCAAGTGGAATCTTGAAGCTCTATGCTCATACATGCACCTAATGATATGATAGTGCCAACTACCAATGCTGACCACATCAGATCCGTGTCACTCTGACACATTATTTTCAAATCATTCATCAAATAAAGACGAGCCATAACAAAATATGCCAATTGGACTATAAACAATTTTATTGGATTTTAGATGCCATTGGATGTTTGAAGAACTACATGTATTTAAATTATCACCTTTATCTGAGAAGATCATAAATGTATGTGTTTATCCCAACCTAAACATATCACTATAAGAAACATTCAACCTTACAGATCTACTATTGTATAATAATATTTTAAAAAAAAACTAAAACTAAAATGATGTGCATAAATCATATAATCTTTGGAGTTGCTCAGGAGTGGGGTTATTTGTGACTGAGGATGAGGCTTTCCTACCATTCTGCAAGCCATTATCAATAGGTTCTTCAATTCCCCCACCTCCCTTCAGACTCTGTGGGCTCTATAACCTTAATAGACCCATCTGACAGTCCAACTGCAAATTGATTAGGCTCCTCCGGATGTGCTGTAATAACAAGAGGGTATACATTTTGGCTGCACGAAACAAACAAAAGTTAAGGTTTGTTTGAGGATTATTTTGGAAACAAGAATCACATAAGAAAATTTCAGCCAGCTTGGTTGAATGCAATCAAACTCTTTAACTTCCTCAACTAGCCAAGTTTCATCAAAATGAAACATGAATTAAACTTCTAAAGCATATTTCAGCCAAAAGTTCTAAGCATGCAACCAAAAATGATAATCTTCTAGTAAAGACAAACAAATAGTTATGTCTAAATGGGGATCTCAATTAAAGAAACCTGATTGAAGAGGTCTGATGTAGGTATGCAGATGAAGCTATACGACATCTTAGTCTCAGGCTGTCAGCATCAAACACTCCAACATTTCCATCGGTGAAAGCAGCATAAACTAGTTTGCTATTGCAGGAATATGTTGCAGAGGATATGGAACTAGACGACCCATCTTGTGGCACCCACTAAAATCCAAACATCAAGATATTACTAATTCATTCATCAGGAACTCAAAACATAGGTGCATTTAGATAATCTGAGAGGGGAAAAACAAAAAACTCTTATGAATATGATATAAACCTTTTTCTTATAGCATTATTTTTATAACCTACTCACTATAACTTATGAGAAAAGCACTAGAACTGCCTTTTTGAGAGGTTTTAAATTTTTTATATCAAGAAACTTATCTAATTCTCATAAAATTTTAAAAGTGTGCTTTTGATTCAAAAAGAGATTTTTTTTCTAAATAAAATACATAATTTTGTTTTGAGGGTTTCATTCTATGGAGAGGGGGGAAATGGGGGATAACTGCTTACTTGCCAAATCAATTCCATTTTTGACGCATCATATATTGCTAACTGCGTCTCATGGCATACCAGCAAGTTTACTTGATCAATGTGGAACTGAACGTAAGTATCACCAACATGTGCATTTCCTGCTGGTATTTGAATTGATAGTGATTTCTTCTTATCCCATGAATCAATGCTCCAAAAGAAAAGCTACAAAATACCCACATATACAAACAATGGTTTTCCTTTATTTTCATGGAATTATAAATTTAAAATGGATTCTGTAAAGAAATATGAAATAGATAGAACTTGAATCATAGTGAAAAATTGAAAGAACCACAATGACACAAGCACAAATCAGTTACATAATAACTAGAGTGACAAAATAACGATTGAAATTGTTCAATCTAGAGGATAAAGGTTAACGGGAAAAGACAAAACATATTTAAGTTATTGGATCCTAAAGGTCTAAATAAATATTGGGACTTGGGATAACACAAAAACAGGACATAATACTCTCATTTCTTCTAGGTCAATCAAATAACAAGTAACCTAATATAACTAATATCAGAACCCTTCACCTCAATTTCATAGCATGAATTTTTATGCAATGAAACCAGTGGGATTCTAGTAACCTTGATTGACAACAAGACCAAAAAATTGTAGATTGAAAAAATTCTGATTCTAGTGATGATCTTGGCATAAAAAATCCCAAGTTTTTTTTTTTAAAATTGCAGAATTGGATGAATCACCAAAAATTAATGCAAATAAGAAAGGAAAAATTTGACGATCTGAAAAGGAAAAGATGAGACCTAACAAATGTAATGTAAATAGAGAATGACACATAGGTCATGGTGGATGGTACCACAACTGGCATGCCATGTTAAAATTACATGGAAAAGATGTAAAGGAGAAAAGAGATAATATATTTAAGAAATAGAATTCTTAATATTTTTATATAAAACACTATCCTAATACTCCTTTTTTGCTAAGCCAATAATAGTTATCACAATACTACTAATATTCTAACAGCACTTATGGTTAAACACACCTGAGCATCAACACTTGAAGAAACCAAGATATTTAGTTGAGTTGAAAAAGCAAAACCAGTAATGCGCATCTGGTGACCCTTCAATATGGATTGGACCTAAAGTAAGAGAGGTCAAATCACTATATGGTTCTTGAAACACTCAAAATTTAAACTTTAGAGATCCTTAAAGCAATTACCTCATTTACCCTAACATTGTAAATATGAATCGTTGAATCTTCCATTCCAATTGCAACGATGTTATTATTTTGAGGGTGAAATGCAAGGAAGGTTGAACTAGGAGGAGGTGGCATAAAAGTTGCCATTACCTGAACCTCAACAATATTTTATCACAACTCATAAATATTGAGATGCAGTTGAAAGAAGTTATCGGAGATGGCACAAAATATATTAACATAAAAACTTCCAAGTCACCTTAAATGTCATCATGTTGAACAGTGAAATTCTTCCCCCACACGCAGACATAACATATGAGTCATTCTTTGATAGTGCTATGCAGGGAACGACTGCTTCAGAATTGTCTGGGACATCATTAGTCATGAGAAGACCGATATTTGGTTGCCAATGTTGTGGAACAACACTTGCTGTGGCCTTTTAAACAAACATCAGAAGAATCAGATTTTACATGAAATTTAGATTAGGCATAACAAAATACATGCAAGCATATGTAATAGAAACATCGATATCAGAGTATGCATGTAGGCATGTTGTATTTATAAAGCAACAGGAAAGTGTTTCCACATGTTTGGATTTCTCAACATACAATCACCTTTCCCCAAGGATTTAATTCATTACGGCTCCATTTCCACAGCTTTTGAATCCCTTTTGAACCAAGAGCAAGAAGACCACACCCATAATTTGTGTAAAGTAGACGTGCAACCTTGTTAAGAAGTACATATTTTATGATCATGTAATTCTTGATATGAAACAAATATATTAACTAAGCATCCTATACATAAGAAAAAAGGTTGCGGGAAATACCTTGTTAGTGGGACCTCCTATACCATCTAGCATAGTAGCTATTCGACACTGGACAGGATCGACTATTTCTTTCAATTCCAAAGCTTTAGATTTGTCAAATATATTATCCAAACTCCTTTTCTTCTCTATACTTCTAGCCATAGAATCAACTCCATTCTAGAATAAATAATAAATAACAAAATGATTTAATTGAACATATAACTGTCTAATAGCCCAGAAGATGCCTAGACAAAACTTCTGCAACATAAAATAAAACTATGAACACCTTAATTTACTTTATAAAAAAAAAGATACATAATTTGTATGTTCAGTTCATGCTAACATATTCAATACATAAAAATACCAAAGAGTTGTGGCTCAGTTGGCAACGCAGGATGAGATTGTGGGAAGAGCTCCCGGGTTTGATCCCCACTAAACACATTCTTCGGGAGGGGTGAGGAGCCTTAACTGTGACTAAGCCCCGAATAGGATTGCCCCTGGTAATAGGGGATACCTATGGTTTACACCAAAAAATTAAATACATAAAAATGTTATGAATCTTGAAATAATTGTCATTATCCATCATTTATCCTTTAGATCTCACGAGCATAGGTGTTGGTCCAACAAGAGAGCTTCTTTCTACATATTCCACTTTATTAACTAGATCTAGATGTTAACTCGTACATTGTGTAGACATAGAGTGTGTTTGGCAAGGTCAATAAGCTAGCTACTAGCTTATTTGACTAGCTTATAAGCTAGTTTGACCAACACAAAAGTATTTGGTAAGGTATCTCAAAGTAGCTTATTTTAAAAGCTACAAGCTAGTTCAGCTAGCTTATAGCTTGTAACTTGTAGCTTATTTAATTTTATTCCATCAGTATCCCTTATATTTTAATATTTTTCCCTTATTGTCCTTAATTTCTTTTTACCTATTATTACCTATATAATAAGTAATTTAAAAATTATAAATTAATTAATTTTTTATTTTATTTTTACTGTTTTATGAAATTTTTTATATTATACTATTTATTTTATCAATTTCACTATTTATTTTAATTTTTAATTAAATATTTATCACTAAAAGGTTTAATAAAAATTTAATTATTTTTTAAAAATCTAAAATTATAAATACATAAATAATATATTTTTGTCTATAAAACACAAATAAAATTTATCTAATAAAACTTATGTAGTTATGTCCTTTTATGTCATTTTACATTTACCAACTAGCTTATTAGCTAGTTCTACCAAATACTTCTAATTCAATAAGCTAGTTTATTATCTCGGAGCTTATCAGCTAGCAACCAGCTTATCAACTACCAGCTAGGAATGTTGTTAAAAAGAAAGATGGAAAGACAATCAACTGGGGAGTAGAAATGTTAAAAATTTGCCCATGTGGCTAAAAGATAAAAGTTCAAGAGGTTGTGGTGCCTGGTGGGAACTCCAAAGCTCATACTTCAGGGTTTAAATATTATAAATAAATGAATGGGTTGATATTTACAAGCACAGAAAAGCCAGGTATCTAATTCATCAACAAATCAAAATCAAGATAGCAAGTAAAACCAGAAAATTATATTTGTTAAGGAAGCAGATAGTGAAGATGGTGAATTATAGCAGATAAAAACCTTTGTCACAACAGGTGTTTTAGATGCTTCGTAAGACTGAGCTTCAATGGCTCTCAAGTATTTGATGCCATCGGAATTAGCAAGGATTTTCAAACCACTATTTGTCGTAGTAACAGCAAGCAGATTTGCTTCCTTATTGAACTTCAAGAGAGGGAGACTCTGACACAAGGCACCAACCATGTCAAACAATGCTCTAAAAAATGCATCAAAAGATGGAGAGTACAAGGACTACTCACAGGAAGGCCACCCTCAGCATCTGTACTAGTCAGAACATTGATATTATCCATATGCCAAAACTTAATTTGGTTATCTTCACCGGCAGCCAAAAAGTGACTCTTTGCTGTGTCAAATTGCACAATACCAGCGGATTTCTTTCTAAACCCAGAATATGTTCTTTTTAGTTCTCCTTCCCTTTCATTCCACTCAACTAGGAAAGGGTCTCCATCTTTACTTGTTCCACAAGAAAATAATCTAAAATAGGAAAGAGAATTTATAACTCACGTTAAAACTTATAGAGAGAAGTCCAAAGAATTAAAAAGCATATAATATTGACTGGATATATTTCCCGCATTGTTCCTCATTTTCTTACCTACTTCCATCAGTGCTATAGAGCATAGTGGTGCACCACTGTCCAGGAGCATCATAGTCCACCCTGGAGCCTAGGTTATCATACAACCAGACCTTAATTTTCCCATCAATAGCGGTAGAAAATATAAACTGCATAACTTCTCATAACTATTATCAGTCAAACATTCACTCAACAGCCTTTACAAGAAAGCAATAACATCATCTTATTTATACATCTTTATCCAGTAATCATTTTAGAATTGACAACACATAGAACAAGATCAAAATACAGTTGTACAGAAGCATAAATAATTATGGACAGAACAAATGACAGTGCCAGGAAAATTGGCTTGCATTACATCCATCAGTAGTATGGTAAAATCTATTCTGATCCTTAATTTTTAAGATTCTTACCGTTTTGTTTTTCTGTACCAAAATTTTTACACAACAAGAAATCCTCCCTTTACATTGAAAATCCAAATAATCATATACCGTTAATTAGCTTGTAAAAAATAAAAAATTCAACAATAACAAGAAGGATGCCTCAAAATCCAAGAATAAAAAGCCTGCCATATGAGAGGGGAGGTGCTAGGACTAGGAGACTTTTACCCGAATATTTTCTTTCTGGTGTGGACAAACTGAATAAACAGGTGCTCCATGGCCTTCAAAGTTAAAGAGCTTTTGTCCAGTCAAATCCCAAACCTGTAACATTTCCAAGAATTAATAACTGAAGATACATTCTTCTGGATACTAGCTATTTTTAAATAGAAACTTCCCATCACCTTTATTAACTTATCATCTCCACAAGTTACAATGCATAGTTGTTTGTTTGGATATGAAAAGGCCAAGTCATTAACACCACCCACATGAGCGTCAATCTGGAAATGAAACAAAGACATTGATCAGAAATTACAAAAAACTTTGAATTGTATCCATATCCAAAATTAATCCGAACATGCCTCCAAACATTGCTGTAGGTTATTAGGTGCTTGATAGGCATATAAATGAATCAAATGTTTTGTAAAAGCAACCCCTGAAAGAAGAGAAACTATATTATAAATCTGTAATAATGCAACAAACTAAAACCAAGTTTCCTTACAACACTAACCAATAAAATTCCCATTCGGGCTCCATGATACACGATTGACTGATATAGATGAGTTTTTCACAATTGTGGCCTGTACAAGAGTGCAAATTACTAAAGTCCAACACAACAGAAAAGAAAATTTTGCCACTTATGGTATATAAAAACAAATTTATTTTGTAATAGACAATTGGATGAGTAAAATTCAAATGACAAGAAGGCCATACCTTTCTATGACCTAAACAGTTCACAAAGTCCATTAAGGTAAGGGTAGAACTTGTGCTAAAGGTAAAAGACTAACTAAAAAATTGAGAAGATTTTGTGCAGCCATTGAACAATAATATTTGATCACCATTGAATTCATAAATTTCCCATATTAAACATTTCCCTGACTATATCGTCATTCATGTTTCAAATTCTTAGTATAATAAGCTACTTCCATACTTCACATAAGTATTGACACTTTTTATTCCAATATATAATAATATATCATCCCCTAACATGATCAAGAAAAGTCCATATATTATGTCTATTTTCATTTTTTTTATTAGTTTGCTTCGGCATTTAATACAAAATAAAATCCTTGAGCATTGCATTCATCATTTAATACTTGATAGAATCTATATTATTCTCCTGATAGTATTAAACAATCAATTTAATCCTTCCAGGGGAATTAAGTGGACGTTTTTTACATTCACAACATGTCTTGATTTAGTTTTCCCCCAAAAAGGAACTAAAATCGCATCACATTGCCCCCTTTCCACTAATTGCCTAAAGGTAAACACAAGGTCATTATAGACAACCATAATAATTTCTGTAAAGAGTATTCTTTTAGTAGACATATCTATGATCCATCCACAATTATGCAAATGAATAATGCAATATAAACCTTAAACAAGGCAGAACAAGCTGAAATATTCCATATTTTGAAAGGATTTGATATCATCCTCTTTCTCAGTCCTGCTTCCCAAAGTGAAAGTTCACCGTTTGCACAACCAACTGTTTCAGAAATGATTTGTCTAAGTCAGTATAAGACTGAACTTCATTAAACTACAAAGCATGTAGTCTATTTCAACCTACCAGCAAGTAAAGAATGATAAGAAGGATTAAAATCCATGCTTGTCACTGTTGATCCCTGATGTAACGTACAAACAACAGTTCTAGGAAGGAAATCTTCCCACCAAGGGGCTTGTTGAGACAGAGCAGGATATGTGACCTGCACATAAAGAGTTGCCACTATAGAAATTAGAATTCAATTGCATGGAAAAGAAAACATGTCAAACTACTATGTAAGTACCTCTTCAATAGATTGTGCAGATCTCAAATGTGTCATCAGTTGATCATGATCATAATTCTGATAATCCATCATTCCAAGAGCATTAGGTGTTCTTGAATGCTTCAAAACGGAGACTGCAGGGAATAGAATAACATGTGAACTTGGAAATGGAGAAGACAAACAAACACAAAGAATTAATTTTGTCTAGAAAATTAACAATGGAAAGATCATACTAGTTCACCAGCTATTATATAAGACAGTTAAGCAGACAAGTCAAAATAATAAGTATGTCCCCTTAAGTATCAATATACAAATAAAAAAAGTAGTTTCTATGGGGGGAGAAATCATCTACACATCTACACATATAAATAAATTATCCTTTATACTCGATGAAAAGAAAATAAAGCCAATCCTTTAAGAAATTGTTGCAAGAGAGTTTGTATGCATTCGAGGTTATCGGATGCTTAACAAACCATGACAACTAAATAATTTCTAGGAACATGTATGTGAAGGATATAACAGTGAATTTCTCCATTGAAAAAATCTCTCATTCTATCCACGGTCAATCCAGAAAACCAAAACAAAAAACTATCCTTGTTATAGTTCTTTTGCATTTGTTTATTTTAATAAACTCGGCAATTGTATAATAGAGTGTTGACTACTTCTCAAAGCTATCCTTATAATGGATTGTTTCCCCTGATAGAGAACCAGATTACATGGCAATAAATTGACCAAGATATACCCTTATTTGGGGGACAAGACAATGAGGAAGTAGCAGCTGCAGGTGATTGAGCAGATGTGGAAGGATTTGCATTCACCATCCATCCCGCGAAAGCATTAACATTAGCAGCTGTTGGGGCTGGTGTAAATGGCTGCGCAAAATTAAGTGATAGGAGGAAATAAAACATCATGATTTATAAAGATTAGACAAGTAACAAGTTTAGTAATGAATATTCAAACAACAAGACAAGCTAAGGTCATACTGGACCATGTGCTCCTAATGGAGCATAAGATGAAGGCCTTGCAACAGCTGCAATAGGGAGGGTGACAGAAGTAGGTGCGCCAGCTTCATTTGGAGGTGAACAAGTATGGTCAGTAAATAAAGTTTTGTTGCCCGGATTTGGTCTTGGGTTGTTGCACAAGTGATGCTGCCAGTTCAAACTGGATAGAAAACATTGACAAGACTTAACCAAGAAGTACATGATTAACAAAGTTACAAATGACATTACCAGATGAAAAAAAGTCAATAAGTTAATATATAAAGAGTTAAAGCACTGGGTGAATGGAATAATCACATGTGTAAAGATCAATACATGTAAAAGTTACATGTACCTATGTTACCTTTGATTAATCATGCTTCGTAACCGTGATGATCCCTCCAATGGAGGAAATATAAGCTTTTCTCGAATAAGGGGATTTGCTTCTATCAATTTCTTAAGCTCTACCAACATTATGTTTCGAGCTGATTCAGCATCACCATACTTTGATAATTGTTCATTTTCCCTGCATTTAATCAAAATCCTTACTTTAAATGCAACCTAACGTCAACATCTCTCCAGTCCCTAGTTAACAAAATCATATACAAAAAATAGGACGAAAACATTTACCTGAAGTTGTCAAGGGTTAGAAGATGGGTTATTTCTTTGTACAAGTCATCGTTAAATGTTGAGAAAACTTTCAGATCATTCACAAGAATTTCAACAGCCTTTGTTTTGTCATTCCTGAGCACAAACGAGATCATTCAAGCATGAGTTAAAATAGTCCAATACACATAAATATTCGCATAAAAGCATAATGGGGAAGTAATTAAGAAAAATAAACAATAACAATAATAATAACCTGTCCAAGGCTTCAAGATACTTCAACTTCCTAATTTCGAAAAATACTTTCATGGAGTATTGATTGTCATCAACTTTGGTAAAGCTAGAGAGGTACTTCTCAGCCTCGTCCCACTCTCCAGTCAAGGCTTTCTCTTCAAAATACTTCATATTGAAGAAGAAACCCGATTCTTGCTCCAACCTAAACCCCAACACAAACAGAACACAGAAAAAACACATTTCCATTGTTAATTTTCCATAATAGTTACCTACCATATACAACAAGGAAATTAAACGAATAAAACAACATTTTTTATATTTGAAAATAAAAAATCAAGGACTTTACTTGTGCACAGTATCCTCTAATTTCTCTTCCTCGAGAAATTGAAGAATGAGAAGCACCAATTCCCTGTTCAAAGATGACATTTTTTCCCTTTAATTGGTGGAACCGGAAGACCCACGAGAGAGAAATGACAGAATTTTGGAATTAGGGTTAAGAATTGAGCAAGAAGAAAAAAATCAACAGTTGTTGGTAAGAGATTTTTAGAACAAAAGTATAAATATTTATGTTCCTGTTCTTTTTATTTCGCAATGGGAGATCAAAACGGCAGCATTCTCAACTAGTACAAAAAGCGCAGTGATTGAAGTGGTTTCTAGGGTTGTTCCATGGTGGTTGTTCGAAGAGGATGGTGAAAATAGAAGAAAAAGCTTCCACAAAGAAAAATAGGCAAAATAAAAAAGAGAGCACACACAGAGAGAAACGTCAAACAAGGTCTCGCGTTTCTCAATGCATTTCGGCTTGGTATTTGTTTCACATTTGTTTCCACCGACTTGTCAGTGATATGATATTGTACTTATACAAGATGTGATAAGTGTGCTTATTGCTTAGGAAGAAGAAAAAATCGGATTTGCAGAGACTCCGCAATGCCACGTCACCCATTGATTACTTTCCTTTTTCTTGGTCAAGTAATTTCAAAATTTATTTGACTATCACGTGCCTTCGTGAAATAAACGGATTTTTTCTCGTTCAATTTAATTGAAAGAGAACACTTCACTGCTATTTTATATATATACACTACCCGTGCCATGCAGGGACATTTTTGTCGTATTAGACATACAATAATAATTTGACCCAAAAAAAGATATACAATATATTTTTTAATAAAAAGAATTCATGATATATGAAAGTTAGAAAATTAACATGAATGATTATTTTTCTATATTCATCTTTTATTCTTATCTCTGCCTCAATTTTTCATTTACACGGTATATCCCAACCAATTCAAGCCACTTCCCTTTTTCCTTCTTTCCACCCCATTATATAAATTTTTTTATATTATATTGTCAATGTATATCCATCAAATCCTATTTTAAATTGTATTTATAAAAAAATTTAAAAACTATAGTAATTTTTAACATTATTTTAATTTATTCATTACATAATACTTTTTTTCCAAAAAAATGATTTTTATCTAAACATTCTAAAAGTTTCAAAAGTACTTCTTTTTAAAGAGTTTAATATATATATATATATATATATGTACACTGTCAGTGTAAAGAAATTTTACACAGACATTAAATGATGTGTTGTCACATCATTTATTGAAGGAAAAAAATATGTTTTTCGTCCCTATAGTTTCGGTCAACTTTGGTCTTCGTCCCTTTACTTCAAATCCTTTATTTTTTGTCTTTGAACTTTCTAAACTCCCAAACCATGGTACCTGACCGTTAGTGAGATCTGTTAACCTGATGAGCTAGGTAACAAAAGTTACATATTAGCCTTAATACTGAGTCCCAAATAACTGACATATCATCTAACTAATTTTTTAATTATTAAAATAACCATAATTATGAAATCAGGTTTTTTATCGGGTAAAATTGCTCAGGTGAAAACCATAATTTAGCAATTAGGATTATTTTAATAATTAAAAATTAATAAAAGAAGTTAATTAGATGATGTGTCAATTATTTGGGACTCACTATTCAGGCTCACATGTAACTTTTGTTAGCCAACTCCTCAGGTTAACCGATCTCACTGACGAGCAGGGACCACGATTTGGGGGTTTAGAAAGTTTAGGGATAAAAAACAAAGGATTTAAAGTACAGGGACAAAAAGTAAAGTTGACCGAAACTATAAGGACGAAAAACATATTTTTCCCTTTATTGAATTTAATAACTCATGAGGTGTCACGTTCATTAAATGATGTGGTAATACACCATTGGATGTCTGTGTAAAACTTTTTTATACTAACAGTGTATATCGATTAAATCTTTTTTAAAAAAGAAACTATTATTCTTTTTTGTAGTTTGTCGAAGAATTATTTATATATAACATTTTTAATGGGATAACTAACTCTTTTTTAAGGTTGATAACTATTTGTCCTATAATTGCCCCCTAACCCATTTACTTAACTGAAAATATGTTCCACTACCATTTTCAATCATACTCTCTACCAACTCTCTTTTCATGGAAATCATTTTTAAATTTTTTGTACATGTCCATGAAATTGACCAATTTTTGAAACTTTCCCTCCCATCCCCCCTTTCATACAAAACGAATTTTTCTCCAAAGAGATTCAATTATGATGAATATTCTCCACTCTCATTTATCAAAAAGTGTAAAATTAAATGATTACATCTTTTATTCCTAACACACTCTTATATCTTATAGTCTTTTTTATCTTTTTATTTATTTAAAATAAAATATTTGATTTGATTTGATTTGTTATCGAGTCTATAATAACAAATTTTTACAATATAATATATACTTTGTTATCTCTAATACTTATGGAATAACCTCTTAGTGAGATTTTTTCTATTGCTTATGGAATATGCCTCTAGTACAGTATGTAAAAAATGGCCTTTTAGAGTATTCTTTCTAATGCTCCAAGATGCCTCTTGTATGATAAAACTTTAAGATTTTTGGAATTGCTTTCGGTCATAAAGTTCATTTTTTTTATTTTAAGGTTTAAATTCAAATACACTGAACTATATTATTTCATTCTAAACACCAATAATTTTCTTTCCAACTTATATATGCCTACAATTGGCAATACAATTAAATAGAACTAAAGTTTTATGGGTTATAGGCATTGCTCAGTTCAACAACTACTTCAAAACTTTGCTAGTAGTTTTACGCAGAACCAAATCAAATTTTAATTTTTCTATCAAGTGAAATTTTACAAGACAACTAAGTTGTTGCAACACATACACATATAAGACACCAAGTAAAGAAATTATGCAACATTTTCAATCTTTCATTTATCACTGTCAACAATAAAATTTAAAAAAAAAAACTCAGAAACCAAATGAAGATGATCATAGCCAATCACAATTTAATTTTTTCAAATATTTAAGTTGGGACTTTGACATTTGCAAAGCATGAAAAACTAAGAAAAGTTATTTTTTATCGTAGATCACAAAGACCCTTTAAACAAAAATAGAAAACCCACAAAAGAACACTAATTAAATAATTATTATAATTACAATTAACGTAATTATAAAATATTTTTTGTATTATTTTAAATTTCATAGTATAATTTTATTTATCTTATAAACCTTTTTTTAATATATTTAAACTATTAAAATGACCTTTAATATTGATATTTGATATAATAATTTGCTATAATTATTATAATAAAAGTTGTACATTTTTTAAATTACTTTATTATGTTTTAAATTTTTAAATTTTTAAAATGGACTTTAATATTTATGTTTGATATAATAAAGATAAATATATTTAAATAATTACTATAATTACTATTAACATAATTATGAAATAATTTTTTAAGTGTTTCAATATGTATCAAATTTTGTGTTATATTTTTATTTTTTAAAATCAAGTTTTACCTTTTTTATAAATTATTTTATTATGTTTTAAATTTAGTATTATAAATTGTTTTGCCCCAAAGTGAAATAATTTCACGTTGGTAACCTGAAATAAAATCCCAGAGCAACATGAAATTTTTTATAATTGTCATGATACATGAAATTTTGGCTTAAATATCATTTTGCTCCCTATATTTTTTCGTATTTTTTGTTTTAGTCCCTTCCAATATTTTTTTAAATTTAGTCCCCACTTTTTAAAATGTATGTTATTTCAGTCCCTGCCAACTTTTGGTTTTAGTCTCTGTCAACTTTCCGTGTTTTTGGCAAGACTAAATTGAGTAAATCGTCAATTTGGTCCCTGAAACTGTATTTCGTCTGTCAAAGCAGTCCCTCTGTTAACAAAAACAAATCTTTCAAGGACTACTTTGATAGTGGTTTGGTAGTTTTAGGGACTTATTTGAATTTACATACTAAAATTTGAAGGGTTAAAATGACAGTAAGTATCAACTTACAATGACTAAATTACTTCTGTTAATAGAGGGACTACTTTGACAGATGAAATACAGTTTCAAGGACTAATTTTTAGTTTTTTCCAATTCAGTGACTAACTTGACAACAAGCAACACTTTCAAGGACCAAATTGACGATTTACTCGACTAAATTAAAAAAAAAAAGTTGGCAGGGACTAAAACAAAAAACACGAAAAGTTGGCAGGGACTAAAACCAAAAATATGAAAAGTTGGCAGGGACTAAAAATAACATACATTTGAAAAAGTGGGGACTAAATTTAAAAAAAAAATTGGCAGGGACTAAAACCAAAAACACGAAAAGGTTGGCAGGGACTAAAATAACATACATTTGAAAATGTGGGGACTAAATTTAAAAAAAAATGGGAAGGGACTAAAATAAAAAAACACGAAAAAATGCAGGGACCAAAATGATATTTAAGCCTAAAATTTTTTAAGTGGTAAGCCTCGGGAGTGTTAGGTTAGCAACATGTTTTAAATTTAAATTTTTATAAATTTCATTTTATAAATTTCACATGCCCCAAAGTGAAATTTGTTGTTGATTGTTACTCCATGATTGAATCACAACGATTATCTTTTATTAGAAATAATCAAGATTCAATACATAAGGAATTTCTGTGTGGTCTTCAAGAAGTTGTTGATCGCGGTGATGTTGATCCATCAAATATTGGTTCAAGAACTGTTTTGCCCTCATCCTTCATTGGGGGTAGGCGGTATATGTTTAATAATTGTCAATATGTGATGGCCATTTGTAGACATTTTGGGTATCCAGACTTATTTCTAATTATGACATGCAATCCAAAGTGGTCAGAAATAGAGCGACATGAGATTGGTAGGGGTTTGAACGCATATGATAGGTCAGACATTACGTGTCGAATATTTCGTATAAAACTGGATCAATTAATGAGAGATTTGAAGAGAGGTGAATTTTTTGGGAAAGTCACAGCAGGAATATCGCATCCCTTAACAAGATATGTTGTTAATTTTATAAATTTTAATTAATAATGGTTTTTGTTATAGGTATGTATATGATTGAGTTTCAAAAGCTTGGATTGCCACGTGCTCACATATTATTATGGTTAGACTCGGCTAATAAGTTGGACAGTGTTGATGTCATTGATTTTGTAATATGTGCTAAATTCCTAGACCCACATATATATCCAAAGCTCTTTGAAGCTGTATCAACTTTTATGGTTCATGGGTCATGTGGTCATGCTCGAAAGGACTCCCCTTGCATGAGGGAAGGGAGATGTTCAAAGTACTTCCCAAAGAATTTTTTTTAACAGACTTCATTTGACTCAGATGGTTATCCAATTTATAGGAGAATAAATAGTGGTGCGTTAATGAAAGGAAAGGGTATTGAGCCTGATAACAGATTTATTGTTCCATATAACCCTAAGTTGTTAATGAAGTATCAAGCTCATGTCAACATTGAGTATTGTAACAAGTTCAACTCCATCAAATATTTATTCAAATATGTTAATAAAGGGGTTGATAAAGTAACTGTTTCAATGAGTGTTGGAGATAGTGGACATACAGAGGTCGAAGTCGTTGATGAGATCCAACAATATTATGATTGTAGATATTTATCTCCCTGTGAATCTATTTGGAGGATTTTCAAATTTGATATAACCATAGATGGCCTCCAGTCCAAAGACTAAACTTCCATTTGCCTCAACAACAAGTTGTGGTGTTCAAAGATTGTGACAGGATTGATAATGTTGTTACACGAACTCCGGATAAAAAAACTCCCTTTCATTACGTGGATGAAAGCTAATTCCAGGTTTGACGTGGGTAAAAATCTAACCTATGGAGAGCTTCCTTCAAAGTTTATTTACGATGATGGACTTCAAGAGTGGAGACCTAGAAAGAAAGGTTTCTCTATTGGAAGGGTGAATTTTGCACCGCCAGGGTCAGGGGAAGTGTATTACCTTCGTCTGTTACTAAATGTTCAGAAAGGGAGTACCGACTGTGAGAGCATTCGAATTGTGGAAGGGATCGTACACCCAACATTTTAAGATGCTTGCAATGCACTCGGGTTGCTAACTGATGATAAAGAATTTGTCGACGAGATTGTTGAGACATCTGCCTTGACATCAGGGATGTACTTGAGGCGATTGTTTGTGAATTTGTTATTGTCTAATTCTATGTCCAAGCTTGTTGTTGTTTGAGAGAAAACATTGATGATTTTGTCTGATGGAATATTGTTTGAGAAATGGAGAACAATAAGTTGTCCAGGTACGTAAACAATTTTCCTTAAGTAATTATAGTTATCTTTGCTGTAATGAGTTTTGTTTTATGGAGATTAACGATTATTTTTTTAATTTTAGATTTACAGATAGATGACAAAACCTTGCAATCATTGTGCTTAATAGAAATTGAGAAATTATTATTGATGAATGGCAGGTCACTTAAAGATTTTGATACAATGCCATATCCTGCTTCTGATCAAGTCAATGAGTTCGGTAATATCTTGATATGTAATGAATTATATCATGATGTTTTTTAGATGGAGGAGAAACATGCTGATCATGTTCATCGGTTAAATGATGATCAGAGGGTTGTGTATGATGAGGTGATTTCTACTGTTAATAGTGGTGATGGTGATTTTTTCTTTGTATATGGTTACGGTGGAACTGGAAAAACTTTCTTGTGGAAGACATTGTCTTATTGATTGAGATCTGAGAAGAAGATCGTTTTAAATGTCGCAAGTAGTGGGATCGCATCTCTCCTTCTTCGGGGTGGACATACAGCCCATTCACAATTTGTTATCCCATTATCTTTGAATGAAGACTCATGTTGTGGAATCAAGCAAGGTAGCCCAAATGTTGAACTATTGCAACAATGTAGTCTTATAATATGGGATGAAGCACCAATGGTTAGTAAATGGGCTTTTGAATCACTTGATAGAACAATGAAGGATATTATGAGATTCAAAATTCCAGGTAGAATTAGACAATAAAATAAGTTTAGTTTACTAATATGAATCATCAGTTGAGAAAGGCACGGATAAGAACATTTGAAATTTTTTAGTTGATTAAGAGCCAGTGCAATAGCCAAGAGAAAACAAAATAATTTAAATTTTAACAATTTAAAGTAATCTACAAACAAAACTGCAGACAATTTTTTCTTTTGATTGCCTATACTATTTTTATCAGGCAGATATAAGTTGAAGAGGTTAATCAAGAGGTATCAGGATTACCCTTACTTGAAAGATAAAAGGAATAAGATCCTTAGAAGGTGACTTCCAATATCTTTCATACTGCCCAAATGTGAATTGGACAACTATACTAATCAGGAATGGAGGAAGAGTTGCTGAAAGAGTAAACTAGCACATTAATCTCTAACCCTTTCAGGCGTCGTGCAGTTTAGTCCTAAACATTTAGAAAACCCTCCGTTAGTCCTTGACGCTAATATCCGTCATACACTTTATTCCAAAGGCTTAACTTCTGTTAAGTGTGTTCTGAAATATAACGTTAAAGTAACAGGTAGGATTCTTTAGAACTTTTTTTTATAAGTGCAACATCGTCCCTAACGTAGGATTCCTCGTTTCTGCTTGTTGTTGGCTTCTATTTCTTGCTATCTTCTACTTCGTCCTGAACACCTTCTTCCTCTTCCATGTCTTCTTGTGGATGACACAACAGACTGATTTCGATTACTGAAGTTTACTTAGTATTTACTAAACAAGACTTCTGAAATAACATGATAGAATTATAAAATGTAGACAGAATTTGTTAACATTTGATGACAAGGATTATGGTAGTTTGGAGGAAGATGTGAATTGATAGAGGTGAGAAAGGAAATGAAGTGGGTGAATATCAAGACAAGAACCACTGGAATTTCCACATGTTTATGTGAGGCAAGATTGCATAAGCAACAGAAGCCAGAAGGTCTATAGTATTAGCATGTGTTAAAGACTTAAAGGGCAAGAGACATTAATTCAAAATTAGAAATGCTGTCTCAAACAATTATAAAATTAATAATTAAAAATGGTGAATTCCAGGATAAAAATAGCAAATATTGAAACACAATATCTTTAAAGCCACTGTTGCAGAAAATAAAAAAGCAAGAAAATGAGTCCAACTCCATGCACAAGTATCTCAATATATCAAGTTGAGCATGAGATTAGTAATAAGTAACTTGTTTATATTATTTTGTGATGTCACGTGCAACACACATGATAATTTCCGTTAATACTTCAAAAAGGTAAAAATTAGGGGGAGGGGTATAAGATGCAATTTACCCTCAAAATTTTCATCTTCTTAGTGGGCATTAAGGTTTTAATACAACAGTAAATAGAAAATAGTATTTGGTAAAATTTTCGGAAATTTCAAGCTTTAGCAAAAGTCAATCTTTGCTTATTACTAGTTAATTTTATAAACATTTTTAAATATATATTTTCCATCAAAGCATTTTCTAGATCATCTTACCCTCTTCCAGGCTGCATTAGCCCTGAATGATCCTACATATATTGGAACTCATGTAGTCATGTGTCACTGGTTCAGGGGAAGGAATGGCTGAGGCCTCAAATGGAGCAGACAGCAATCTGATATCTTTGCTCATCCGTTTACTGTGAAAAGAAACATATGCTGGGATGGATTTGATATTTAAAAAGAAGGTCTAACATGCTCACATGACAAGAGCAGTTCTGTTTTTTTACTTAGCATTCACCATGAGGTTGTAAACATGTTAAGCACCACCTCACCCTTCAGGGACAAAGATGTATCAATTGCCTCATTCAAGAATTCAAACTGTTGATTTTGAGATGGGGTGGAAAGAAAAGGTAATCTAACATTGTACTGCTCAGATGTCAGAAATATCAGAACTTCTCAAATTAAAAAAAAAAAATCATTTAACAAAGAAACAGCAGAAACAACTTAAAATTGACAAGATAATTGAATTCTGTTTGTTACATGATCCTTGGGTATGGATGCAGTGCCCAGCTAACAAATTTTGCTCATCATGAGGTGTCCACAACTTTCAGAAGCACATTAACATACTTCAATATACAGAAGACATTTGTGATGGATACAGCCACCAATATCTCAAAAAGTAGGAAACACATTGTTAATACTCAAAGGAGGAGGAGGAACCAAATTATAGCAAGAAAAAGAAATTTAGCTATTCTCTTGTACAGGTTGTTCTAGCATCCTTACTGTGCGAGGAAGCATAAACTCAGCAAATATAGGATAATGTGAGGATGGATAATACCCATCAATGTTATCATTCACTACTTCACATGAAACAGGAATCAGAGATGCACCTCTGAAAAGGATCCAATCAATATGAAGATCTTGTGTTTGGCGATCCCAGCAGAGGCAGAGGACTCTAAAAATTAACTTAAGGAATTCAAGAGCTCCCTGTTTGTTACCTAACATCACCACATAACATTCAGTAATTGCACAATCATATCAAGCTTGGAATAGAAGTGTATAAACAGAAAAACAGTACCCTTGAATCCATGATAAGTGCGGATTAGGGAAACATTTTTTCTCACATGAGCACAATGCCATGCATCCCACATATCCCCAACTACACCATGCTCTCTGCACTCAATAAAAGTAGACTACTCAACTCTATTTCATGCATAGATAGTTTCACAATGCTCTACTTATCCATCTATCTTAAATGAATAGTAAAATAAATTGCATAAAGTCCAACTTATACTAGAAATATGAACTTTGAGCTCCTAATAGGTAAAATAATACAAACTTGAAAACTGATAATAACTATCAAATAAAAATTTATGTATTAAGAAAATACCTCGATCTTCCAAGAAGAAAGCGTCCAGCAGTTGATTCCTTTTGTGTATTGAATCCTCCACAGTACACAACTGGTAGGCTAGGGGGTAAGGATGCAATGTGCTGCCATGTGAGCAAAGCACTTCTTCTGCGGGCACGGGAATTGAACTCATCCATGTTTGTATTCACTATCTGAAATGAAAATCCTGGTTGCTCAACCCCTTTAAGTTGAAATGTGTGGACATCATGTCAAAGAACCAAATGATCCAAAGATTGTCCAACTAAGTGTTTAAAAAATAAAATAAAAAAATTAAAAACAAATGAAGAATGAATATCTTTTCTAATCACAAGGATATAGCCCATGTTGCAATGTGAGGAAATTCAGAACCCCATGACATGCTTCCAGGTACAGAAGGAGACTCAGACATCCAAAAGGTTCCACCTTCCAGAAGCTCTACCTTCATTCAAGAAAAGAATAACAGCTATCAACTAACTTATCTCCAACCTGTTAAATTTAAAAATATATATATACCAGTAATATTGAGTCAATCTAATACCTTTTCTTTATCATAGAAGATGGTGCAATGCTCATCAGTAGTGTCTTGGGGCCCTTTTCTTGATATACCAAATTGATCATAACCTGAGGATTTTTATCAAAGAAGATGAAACACTCAATTCAGAAGCCAAGTTACACTAAGCACAAAAAGGGTTGACAGAATTGCTTCTTTTATAATTTCATGATGAGCAGTTACCTGGCAAGCCCTGCTGGAGAAAATCCAATTGCGATTTCACTCCTGAATCAAGGTTCAAGTTAAAACAGATAAAGGGATCGATAAACTGAATCTAAGAAGCAAAAACTGATAACATGTCATAGTAACAAATTTAAAAAAAGGGGAAAGAAAAGAACATAAATAAACTATCTGTGTGGATAAGAGAAACAAGAAGGCTAAAAGCATGGTATACAAGCAAAGCAAAAACCTTCAGATCAAAGCATCAATTGAATGCTGAAAGCCAGCTTCATCCAGAAGGATCCAGAAACTAAAACCAAAATCAAAGAAAATCCCACAAAGCAACCATCTTTTAGCAAACCAAATCATGGCTATGATCATTCATTATAGGAGGGTGTAGAGAAACATCATTTTCATGTACCAAGAAGGAAAGAACAAGAATAAGAAGAACCTTGTTGGGTACAGAGGATGATGGGTGAGTGACTGGTGATAACGCTTATACACAAGTCCCTCCTCTTCTCCCATGAATTAGGATTCTCTTGCTGCTGCTGATCATCATCATGGAGATTGAAGGTCATCACGCTCAAAGAAACACTCATTTTCTTTCAAACAAATTGAAAAGTAAAAAGAATCTTTCTTCTTTTTCTCTCTCTACTCTTCTCAACAGTTCATGTTAATCGATGACGATGAATGGTTTGGAAAAGGAGTAAAGAACAAAACTTGAACAGGTTTCGACTTGTGATGCTTTTGTATTTTTCTCTGTCAGCTCAGTTACCTGAAAATAAAAAGATGGAGGCTCGATGCAAAAAGAGGGGCTTTTGATCTCATTTTTGTCTTTGTGTTTGGTGATTAAAAATTATTAACTTACCTTCTAAATATTTTTTAAAAGGTTAAACAATTCATAGTAAACATATACTCAACTTTGATATGATATTTATTATTGAAAAAAAAACATTGATGTGATACTTATCGAAAGTAAATTGTAGAGTTTATTATTTAATAAATTAAATTTAATGAGAAAATTGTGTTTTTAAAAGCTTAAATAACATTTTATAAATTTGGTCAAAGAATTACTAATGAGAAATGATGAGGAAAGAAATAGATAGAAAAGAGAGAAGAGAAAGTGAGTAGGAGTAAAATATATTTTTGAATTGTTTGAATTGAATATAGAAAAGCAAATAAAAAAAATACTGTAAAGACATTTTTGCCCTTATAAGGAATAATAAAAAAATTGTCTTTTATTCATGAATTTGAAATTTATTGATTACAATGTTTGAATTTGTAGTAAAAATTATTTTAATTGAAAAATATATATTTGAAAATTCTAATAATTAAAAAATTGAAAATTTAAATGAAATACTCTTTCAAGGATTTCATAAAAAATAATTTTATTATCATAAAAAATAATTTAATTTTATAATATATATTATTAATTTTTTAATATTAAATTTATACTATTTATAATAAAGATTTACCATAAATTTTTTTATGGTCTATCCTAAAATCCTCCTTCTAACTTCTCAGAATACAAAATGTTGAAAGAGATTATTGAATGGGTGAAGTACAAATATACAATCAGGTGACAGGTCCAACCATGTGTTTAAATTCAGTGCATTTGTTTATTTTTTTTTTGTCAAAATTCAGTGCATTTGTTGACCAAAAATAAATTAAAGTACTTAAATTCAACAAATAAAAGTAGTAATTAATATATATGAGTCCAATTAAAATCCAATTATTATTAATATAAAAACATGATCGTGTTAATGACTTCAATTAAAGTATTAATTAACCACCAGTTACTTCAGTTTAATTACTGGCCTGAAATTCGATCTATGAAAATGATTGTCCCATGTTGAAGATATAAGTGGTTTTATGATTTTTTTTAATTTGTGTAATATTACATAGGATAATAAATTAAAAGTGAAAAAATTTTATTATAAAATGCAACTATCACAACATTCAATGCATTAGTAATATTAAATATTAAAATTTTCAATAAAACTTTTCCACTTTTAATTTATTATCTTGTGCAATATTACACAGAAAAACCGATATTACTAATATATTTAAATAAAAAAATATATATTTAGAACACACTAGTATTTAACTTTTTATAATCATGCTTCATCTTCTCTAGTTTTTTTTCCCTTTTTGACGAGTTCTTCATCTATGGTTTGTTTGCAAATAAATTTTAAAAATTAAAAATGATTAATTTAGACATGAGTTTTTCCTTATATTTTACACACTCAACCATAATACTACTAGTTGCTAAAAGATTCTAATAAGCAACAGCGTCTAACATAATTGATAAATAACTAGGTTCTTTCAGCATTTGGATAATGATTTGATTCTTGATCATGTATGAAAAGAGTTATATTAAAAAAGATATTACCACAAAAACAAAGCTTGTAGGGATAACACGAAAAGTACAATAGCTTGTTTGGTGTTACCAATGTATACTATTACATAGTAGAATATTTTTTAGTATTGTTTATTCAGGTCAAATTTTTTTGTCATCGTTTTGGGCCTTTACGTTTAGCATTCTGAGCCCAATATTTGGAGAAGATCAGCTAGCCTTCGTTCAGACCGTGTGGGTCATTGTGTGACAGATTGGTTGATAGGTTAAAGGAAACATACAAGGAATTTGCCTCTTCGGTCTTCACCATTGAATTTGAATCACCAATAATGGTCAAAGATGGGCTGGGGTTCATATATCTTTGTCTTTATCTTTATATATATAAAAGTAAGGTAGTGAAAGTGGCTAATGAAATTTAAAGTGAGAGCACAATAGTAATTTGTTTTAAGTAAAACTTCTAAAAATAGAAACTATCTTTAACATTTTAAATGATTAATATTATGCATCACCATTAATTAACTATAATAATTATATTAAAGTAAATATCACTATAAAATAAAAAAAATGATAATAAGAAATATAAATAATGATAATTTAAAGCATATATAATAATTTAAAAAATTAAAAATAATAAGAAATTTAAAACATTCTCAAACACTTAAAAAACTAATTTATATATAATTATGTTGGTAGTAATTATAGTAATTGTTTAGTTATAGTTATTTTTATATAAAAGAATTAATATTATTTAAAGCCTATTTTAAAAATTTCAATATTAAAAAAGGTTTGTAACGTAAATAAAAACATAATACGAAATTTAAAACACAATAAAATAATTTTAAAATGATAAAATTTTATTTTAAAAAATAAAAATATAATATAAAATTTGAAACATGCTCAAACACTTAAAAATTATTTAATAATTATAATAACAGTAATTGTATTAATTATTTAGTTATATAGTTACCTTTATTATATCAAACATCAATATCAGAGTGAATTTTAAAAATCAATATTTAAAAAAAGTTTATAACATAAATAAAAATATAATATAAAATTTATAACATATTAAAATAAATTATAAAATCATTTAAAAAAATTAAAAATGTAATATGAATTTTGAAACATGCCTAAATACTTAAAAAATGTATAACTTTTGTTATAATAATTATAGTAAATTATGATATCAAAATATCAAATATCAGTATTGAAGGTCATTTTAATAATTTAAATATATTAAAAAAATTTATAAGATAAATAAAAATATACTATGAAATTTAAAATAATATTAAAAAATATTTTATAATTATGTTAATAGTAATTATAATAATTATTTAATTAGTGTTTTTATGTGAGTTTCCTATTTTTGTTTTAAAGGGTTTTTGTGATCTAGGATGAGGAACAACGTTTCTTAGTTTTCATTTTTCATGTTTTGCAAATGTCAAAGTCTCAACTAAATATTTGAAAAAAAAATAAATTGTGATTGGTTATGACCATCTTCATTTGGCTTTTGAGTTTTTTTTTTTTTTTAATTTTATTGTTGACAATGATAAATGAAAGATTGAAAATGTTGGAGAATTTCTTTAATTGGTCTTATCTTTGTATGTGTTGTAACAACTTAGTTGTTTTGAAAAATTTCATTTGATAGGAAAATTAAAATTTGATTTGATTATAGGTAAAACTAGCTAGCAAAGTTTTTAAGTGGTTGATGAACTGAGCAATGCCTATAACCCATAAAATTTTAGTTCTATTCAATTGTATTGCAAAATGTGGGCATATATAAGTTGGCAAGTGTTTAGAAAGAAATATTATAGTTCAGTCTATTTGAGTTTAAACCTTAAAATAAAATAATGAGCGTTACGTCTGAAAGCAATTCCAATAATCTTAAAGTTTTATCCTATACAGGAGGCATTCTTCGAGCACTGGAAAGAATACTCTAAAAGGTCTTTTATGTTTTTTTCTACATTATGTATGTACTAGAGGCATTCCATAAGTAATAGAAAAAATCTCACTAAGGTTCATTCCATAAGCATTAGAGATAACGTATTATATATTATATTGTATGAATTTTTTATTATAGATCAGATAACAAATCAAATAAAATAAAATATTTTCAAATAAATAAAAAGATACACAAGACTATAAGATGTAATCTTTTAATATGACAATATTTGATAAATGAGAAAGGGGAATATTAATCATAAGTGAATCTCTTTGGAGAAAAATTCATTCGATATGAAAGAGGGTATGAGAGGGGAAGTTTAAAAAATTGGTCAATTTCATGGATATGTACAAAAAATTTAAATACGACTTCCATGGAAAAAGAATCGGTAGAGAGTATGATTGAAAATGGTGGTAAGACATATTTTCAGTTACATAAATGAGTTAGGGGGAGCAATTATAGGACAAATAGTTAATAACCTTTAAAAAGAGTTATTTATCCCATTAACAATGTAATATATAAAAATTCTTTGACAAACTACAAAAAAAAATAGTTCCTTTTTTAAAAATGTACTTTTGAAACTTTAGAATCTTTAGATAGTCATTTTTTTGGAAAATATTATGTAATCAATAAATTAAAATAATTTTAAGAGTTACTATAATTTTTAACTTCTTTTATAAATATAATATAAAATAGGATTTAACAGATATACACAAACAATATAAAAATTTTACATATTGGATGGAATAAAGGAGAAAGGGAAGTAGTTTGAGTTTGTTAGCATATATTGTGCAAGTGAAAAATCGAGACAGAGATAAGAATAAAAGATGAATAAAGAATAATAATCATTCCTGTTAATATGTAATAATTTTTAACTTTCATATATTATGAATTTTATTATTGTATGTCTAATACGACAAAATATTTCGTGCATGTCACGGGTACACGACTAATTAGTAACATTACAGAATATATTCTATAAAATTAATTTTAAATAACTTATGTCCAACGTATTTCATATTATTTATTTTTAACCATTATTTTAGAATCAATTTTACTCAACTGTAAATCAGATAAACATTAAAACGTCCATTTTAAAAACCATAAAAAAGAGGTTTTTGGTTATATGTGGTAAAAATTTATATTGAAATTTTTAAAAGCAAAAAGCTGACAACTCACAAGCACCTCAAGCTGGGCTAAATTTCTAAAATAATAAATATTTTAAAACCAAAAATAATTTAAATTTACATGCAATTTGAGTCGAGACTCGAGAGATTATCTACTATCTAGAGATATTCAATATTTGCTGTAAATTTCTTGGACATTTGTGACTTCTCAATTCTCATTGAAGTTTTGAAATTATTTAATTGTGTTTATACTTTATATGGATAGCAAAATCACGAGAATAAGGCTAAAAATTTTTATTGGAGTCTGGACACTAAATTGGAAATCACCAAAGCTAAAAATATTGACAAAGAGACTTAGTTAATCATAAAAAACACCCTCAGGGCACCACTCCCTTAAGATAACTAATAAATATAACTGACCTCATCGAACCAGAAACGCAACGATTAAACAAGATTTCAGTTTGCATTTAAGATGCGTTCCTCAATACCCATTCCACTAAAGTAGCAACACCAAATCCTGTTGCACAACGCTGCTTCTCATTCCACACTGGACCAGCCAAGTCGATATGCATCCATTGAACCTTTTCATCAACAAACTGCAAAAGCACAATTATTTTTGTTTTAGAAAACCATAACAAAATTATGCAAGAGGACTACAGATAGAAGAATCAGGAAACTAAGAAGCACATATTGTCAGTATCTACAAAGCAGCCGTCCCCCCCCCCCCCCCCCCAAAAAAAAGAACAAATTTCTTTATGGATAGTTCCCTCCAAATCAAGACAGTTCACATATCATCCAATCCACTTCATGTGCCACACTCCTAAAAACAAGTAGCAGTGGAACATGAGCTTTATGGGGGATAGCATATAGATATTATTACCACTCCTTTGTAGCTATGGACCATTATGTTAAGGAGAAGTCAAAACAATAAAATGATTCATTAAGCATATACCTGCTTTAAGAAAAGAGCAGCAGTAATAGCACCACCTTGTCGACCACCAGTGTTCACCATATCCGCTACTCCTGATTTCATTGACTCCCAGTAACTTTCTTCCATTGGCATCCTCCACAGTTTCTCCCCACTCGCTTCAGAAGCATCAAAAACTTCTTTTGCCAGGTCATCACTGGGTGTAAACACGCCTTTAAAAACAATAGTTAACATTAGTAATCAGTTGATAATGAATAGTTCATTGCATGAATTCAGTAATTAATAACAATGTAAGTGCAATAGTGGAAAAGCCACCATAACTGGGTACTATCACAGATATGCCTCTTCCCAGAGCTTAGCTCTTATCTTTCCCCATAACATTAGAATTTTTCAGTCCCAACTATATATTGATCCTTTTTTGACTCAAACAATATTGATACATTGTCATTCAAATCCATACATAATACTTACAATTTGAAGTTTATAATTACCTGCAATTGAGGGTCCAAGAGCAATTATACAGGCCCCAGTTAATGTTGCCAGGTCAATTATCTGAAGAACAGTGGATCAATCTGTTAGCAGAGTTCTAAAACTATACTATACACCTAACAAGTTATAAGCTTGTTTAAAACGACTACGTAATCCAAATGACAGACACACTTGATGTTTATAAACACAAAAATCCCAAAGTACTTGTTCTGCAAATCTTTTTACACAGAACTAAACTGGAAGTCCACTGGTATTTTAACAAGGAAAATAATATATATTCATCACTGAACTTTAGTTCAGCAGGACAAATAAGAATGGTTCTAACATTTTCTCTAACTCTTGTTATAAATGAAATAATTAATCACCAAATCTATCAAACATGCAATCTTAAATCTTAAGCCAATCCATTATGATTTGTGGGATCTTAGAAAGATTCAGATGCAAAGCTGGATACCTTATCAACACCTTGGTTACAAGCGTAGACCAGAGCATCTGCCAGGGTAAGCCTACCCTCAGCATCTGTGTTGTTAACCTACACATGAGGATAAGCTAACGTCATATTCTTAACGAACAAACAAGGCCAGTATTATACTTCTGTCATTATATTAGATCTCAGAGGCCAAAGCTTGAATTCGTTGAATTTGAGTTATATAAAATGTATTTAGGTCTTAGTGTGACAAATATGGCTAGCATAGATATGTAAATTATATACTAAGAATGATTCTGAAAATTTGACAAAAGAACATAATATATCTTGAGTCAACTTCGAAAAAGAATAAAAATAACTGATTAACTGAAATTCTTGAGTCAATTTAGAATAATTAACAAATAAAAACAACTAAAATAGATTTTGAGCCAGGTCTAACTCAGACCCAAAGCTAGCTCCAGGGGTGAAGATTGTCCAATCCTTAGAAGGACTACTATGATCATTTTTCTAGTCAATATGGAATCTCAATACACCCCATCATGCCTGGGACGGGACAGCTGGAGCGTGAAATTTGCAAGACAGGTTGGGTCAGGTCTGATCCAGATGCAGTAAATTGCTATTGCTAACTGATACGTTTTGTTTGAATAAAACATTCAAGGGAACATTGCTTACATTTTTATGGATTTTTTTTTTGTCATACATTGGAGGTCTATGCCAACATTTGTTGGCTTTTATTTATTCTGTTTCTGCAATAAAAAAGTATGCCAACCTATACTAAGCCTATCCACCAACATGGATACAATAACCACGACACAAGATTAAGCCTCAATTTATGAAACAAATTGGACCATATTATACAATAAGATAAATTTATATGTAAAAAATAACAACAACAAACCTAATAAATCCTCACCTCTATAGTTTTTCCATTGGATGCTGTGAGAATGTCTCCAGGCCTCATACCTGTTCCACTTATCATATTCTCACAAGCCGCAACTATAAAATGAACCTGCACATGCTCGGCGTTTTAAACGTGGATATAAATGTAATTTGTGTAATAAGAACAACAAAGAAAAGCTACAAGCACAATCCTATACCATAACATTAGTAGGGGAAAAGAGATTAAATTGACAACACAGACATTCCATTACAATCAAACCAAATGCACCAAAACAACTGCATAAACTACCTATATGTCACTACAAAAATGTTTTGGCCTCAATACCTTTATTGAAACCTTTTAAAGGAATCACGAAACTGCTACAAGAACTCCAAACAATTGTTCCAAAGGAAAATAGCCACCCAATTCTTATTCAATAGTTCAATTATGAAACATTTAAAATGAGATAAAAATTTCCTACATTCTTATATATATCATATATGAGCTCACCAACAACTAGTTCTTAAGCAAAGGCTTTTAAAACATTACTTTGGAAGTTAGAAGGATAACAGAAAATGTGTGCAAATCAATAAATTTAAATACTATTCTTTAAAAAGGAAAAATTCATGAACAATGATATAAATGACAGACCTCCACTCCAAGAGGTTTGATTTGACCAAGAGCTTTTGCTGCTCCAAAAACTGCAGCAGAACCACCCATATCAAATTTCATGAGTTCAATCATACAGCCAGGTCCTGTCTTGATGTTGTAGCCACCACTAATAAAAAGTTAAAAAAAATAAAAACAAAGGAAATTATAACTGTTATATTATATCAAAACAATAAAAGAAAAAGAGAAATTGCACTTACCCACCCCTGATCTATCACTCCAATAGCATTTCCCCCCTAAACTATCAATTTCAGAAATATTCCATATTTTGATCTATTATCCTATCACCTATACCACCTATCCATCAAGTTGTACATAAAATTGTAATGAAAAAAACCTTAGTATGACCTCATGTAACTGACTGTTTTGAGAAGAAAAGCCAATAAAACACAAAGTTCCCCTTCACAATAACTCCCAAAGTAAGGATGATAAGTGGGATAAGTTCTTTTCCTTTCACACAAGGCAATGAAGAGCAACTCTTTTACATGCAGTTTGAACATGAGGGAACTGTTGCTAATGGGATGACTCATGATAGATTAGAGGCAGAGCGAAGTAGACCAATTGATAATTTAAGAGAAGTGCAGTTGAGAGATAACTAGTAAGGAGTCCATGCCTTACACAGGTAATCTATAAAATGAAAATATTTTCAATGCTATAGTAGTATGTACTCCTTCTATTAAAATGTAAACATTAAAATATAGACATCTCTCATGTTTGGTTAGTTTTTCGTACTTATAATTTTTTTTCCAAGTTAAAAATAAAACAAAACTGTCAGATTATCAATAGAGGGAGCACTGAATGCTAAATACTACGGGGGTACTGAAATTTTTCTCCTATAGAATTAAGCCTCCAATTACGGAAAGATGAAATAAGTGAATACATAGTTAAGTAGAAGATCTGCAGTGCTCAGCAATGGGTTGTACAGATTGAAATGAAACAGACTCTTAAAATGAATGTATTATTTACAAATAGTGTATCTTCAACAATAGCATAAGGCCATCAAACTAGATGATAGTTTCAAAATAGACATAGTCAATGGTCCAGTAGTTAACATTATAATTGGTAATAAACTCCAACTCCAACAATTCCAGTAGTAAATACTTTCTAGCAATATATGGTGCACCATACTCTTCAATGTATGAAACATGCAAAACCACACCAAAGTCAATAATAGACAGCACCCTAAGAAGTGAAACATGTATATGAGCAAGGTAAGGCTATGGGTCCGACCATTCCCTAGAGTCTTGGACCACACTATAGCGGGAGCTTTATAGTATCATGTTTCCCTTATATATAACCAAATGTGAAAGAGAGAATGAAGCAATCTATATTCTATAGTGGTAAATTGTATTAATGACCAACAAAGTCATTAATCTATAACTTGGCAACCAACAAAAGTCATAATCTTAAATTTAATGCCATGGATAGCACACAACGGCAAATCTCACTTCATAATAACCATTATTTTTTAGTCGTGGCTAAAATAAAAAGAGGCTTGGTTAAACTAATTACCTGTCAAAAGTCAAACCTTTTCCAACTAACGCCAGCTTGACATTGACAGGTCCACTTGGTGGTTTATAACACAGATGGATAAAATGAGGAGGATTTGCTGAGGCTGCAGCAACACCCAGATAGGACCCCATTTTCAATTCCTTACACTGATCAGCATCTAATATTTTGGCAGTAAAAACATCACTATATGTTGAAGCAATCTTCGATGCCTCTTCTGCCAATACACCTGAGGCAAAAAATTCATCAAGGACAGATCAATTCTTAGAAATGTAAAAGTATCTCACACATGTTGCAATGAAACAATGAAATTGTGCAACTACAGATTGTCAGCCCTATAACTGCAAGGCATAGGAACTACACACACATATAAACTCTTAAGTCAACTTTTAAACTCTTACAAGTTTACAACCTTTGGATACAAAAACAAGTTTACTCACATGTAATCTCTCTTTTGAATACCTTGCATGCGCGTGTGTACATATCTAGAACTAGAAGTTATAATAAAATACAATCAGAAGCTTGATATGAACCTGGCGTGAGCACATTAGCTGGAGAATTCACAAGCTCCCTTCCAAAAACGACTCCAGAAGAAACATCTCCCGCATGCTTAAGTTTCTTCTCCAATTCCGGCCCCGTCCCAAGACCAATAATGTCAACCGACTTAAGCGCCGATTTCTTCGACTCCGACTTGAACCTGTGATCCTCAAATGTTCCCAGCACAGTCCCTACCACACACACCTCAACCTCAATTCACAAACATCACAACCTCACACACAAATATACATGAGAACATATATAAAATCTATCAAATACCAGAGGCGATTGCAGACGCGGTGCTAAGCTTAGATTCGGCAGAGATTCCTTGAGAAGAGGCGAGAACGACGGCGACATGTGCAGCCTGAGAGGATTTCGCGGCGGTTGCAACGGCCTCGCCGAGGCTTTTATAGGCAGCGGTAGTGGAAACTGACTTGCCGAGGCCGAGCAAGGCAACTCTCTTGGATCCAAGTCCGGCGCCGATTCTGAGAACCGTTGATTGACCGAGTTTTCCGGTGAAGTCCTCTTCAGAAGAGGCTTCGGCTAACAAACCGCCCAATTTGGAGTCCAGCGCGTTGAGGATCGGGTTCTCGAATTTCGACTTGCCGTCCCTCGCCACGTCCTTCTCCGTCACGCCAACAGCCAATAGGTCCCCTTTCCATTCCGCCACGTCAACCTCCTTCGCCGCAAAAGAGACCTTGCATAATCCATTTTCACAAACACAAAATAGGCACACGTCAGCGTTAGTTCTAACTGAAACTGACTCAAATTATTATTATTATTCCAATTAAGTGAGGGGGTTGGGTTTTGTGACTAACCTTGGGGGTTTCGGTGTTGGAGGGGTGAGTGAGGCCGAGACTGGCGCGAGCCATGAGCCTGCGAAGGGGTACCGCAGCGAAAGAAAGGCGCGTGGGTGACAATGATGTGGACCTTAGAGTGAGTGTTCGGATAAGAAAGAGAGGAGAGGAGGGTGTAGAAGCAAGAAATGAAGTGGTGAGAGTAGAGGAGGATGCAAAGGATGCAAGTCTAGATGCCATTTTTTAGTGCGTTCTGCACTATCTTATTTATGGTGAGGCAACTGGTCAAGCGGGTGAGAGGAGCATTGGCGTGACGGGTGGCTTTGACATGGCATCACGCTCAGTCACTCTCGTTATATTATCGTACCGTAAACGTAAATATCTTGATTCGCTCATTGCGAATAAGCCAATGCCCACGTAAATGTCTCGTTATATAATACTATTATCTTGGTCTCCATGAAATATGATTACTCGGCCGTTTCATCGCCAAATGCTGCGTGGAGATAATTGCCACAATGGCACTCAAGGATTGGATTTGGGTTATGTTCTCAAAAGTTTTCATGACACCGAGTTTAATGTCTAGTCGGCGTCAAATTTAGAAGTCTAGGGTGAATTCTGCTTTTTATAATCGTATAAGGGCCCAACTAAGGTGGCCTATTTGAATATACGAGTATCAACTTGTTTAGTTTAATAGGCCCAATTACATCGGGCAATCCTATCCTAACCAGGTCGGATTATCCTGACAGAACATAGCCCTTGAGCTCTATGTAGGATGAAGAGATCGAGTCCTTGTCCCCATCATGTTCATTCGAGAAGTGTCTTTAGTCCTACCCGACCAGGTTATGTTAATCCATGTGCCTATGATTGGGGTAGCCAAGTTCGAAGTTAGCCATTTTCTAATTCACAAGTCGTAACTTATGATGTTTACCGACCAGTGCCACCATTTTGGAACAAGGGTGGAATCGGAAGGTGGTTGGCCGATTGAGGAGGGTGGTTGGCGGTGATCTGCGAAGTAGAGGTCACAATCACCTCCTGCTCGATACGAGCCTTCCTTTGCACCAAATTTTATGATAATGTGGATGAGGAATGTGACACCCTTCTATCCCAAACTCTTATACATTTAGTAAATCGAAATATAGAAAGAATGGTGTCCCACAACGGGTAAAAAGGTTCACATAACTCTTCATTAAAAACATCATTGTTTCAAACAATTCAATAAAATAAAAATAGAACTCAAATGTTTTCAAAGTACTCGAGCAGCGGAACTCCAAAATAGAAATAACAAAACATCCTACTTGCCTTGTAAGGCATTTTAAAAATGTTTACAAAATCCTTCCTAACTAGAAACATAAAGAAAAGAACCCCCAATGATATGCCCTGATGTCACATGTACCAGAGCAACACTCCCTCTACTCAAAACTCGACACCAGTCGTGTCATCATCATCACCTGTAAAATAACCACAGTGTAACAGTGAGGAAGAGAATACTACTCATACATACATATAGGAGGCTACCCTATCCTCACCCTCATATAACAACATCATTATTGATCACACCACATACTCAAATAACGAACAATTCATCAGGTAATAATCATCTATAAATCATCATATAACAATTCATCGATATCATCATATAAATCTCACAACATCATTCACCAAAGAAGCACATACTCTATTCTCAACACAATATACTCATTTCTTCATTATTACTCATAGCATCATCATATAATTCAATGCCAACATCATTATAACACAGGTTCACCCATCATCATATAACTCATTTTCATCATCAACTATGTCACATATTATTCATCATCATATACACCGAAACTCATCAACATCGTCCCAAGGATCATGACTTGGAACTCCACACAATGGGCGCACCTCGTCAATCACCCTAGTTGGTACCAAGATAGTTTACCGGTATCACCACACAATCCGATAGGTTGTACCCCCTCGTTGGGCACGCAAAACTACATTCAGCCCTAGGTTGCACCCCCTCGTTGGGTCAGTACAAATCATCATCCCTAGGTTGCACCCCCTCGTTGGGCTCGTGCATCGAACGCCCCATCATGGTCTCTGCACCCCCTTGTTGGGTCCGTGCAGTTCACCTCCTGAGTTATACCACCTCGTTGGGCCCGCACAACTCAGTTCACCTCCTGAATTGTACCCCCTCGTTGGGCCCACACAATTCAGGTATCATCACATATGCACAAGGCATCTCTCCTAAGTTGTACCCCCTCGTTGGGCCCGCACAACTCAGGTATCATCACATATGCACAAGGCATTTTCTCCGAAGTTGTACCCCCTCGTTGGGCCCGCACAACTCAGGTATCATCATCATAAAGTGATATACATCATCATTAACATCATCATCATATTCATCATCAAACATCATTATTTAAATCATCGTTTCATCATCATCATAAATTATCACAAACATCATCAATCATCATCATCATAATCATCATAAGCATTGTCAAACATCATCAATCATCATCATCATCATCATCATAATCATTATAAAGCATCATAATCATCATCACAAAGCATCATAATCATCATCATCGTTATTATCATCTTATAAACATCATTTAATCATCATAAACATCAGCAATTATCATCATATAAATCACCATAAGCATCATTATATAAACATCCAAACACACCCCTCATAAGGTCACACACATCATCATCATTATCATAATAAACATCTATTCATCAAAGATATAATCATAACATCAAAGTCACACCAAAATCAAGTATAACAATCATCATCAAGCACTTAGATCTCAAAATCCACACTGGTAATCGATTACCAACCTCCAGTAATCGATTACCTGCAAGCAAAGCCTCTGGTAATCTATTACAACCCCTCTGTAATCGATTACCTGCAAGCAAACACACTGGTAATCGGTTACAACATCTCTGTAATCGATTACCTGCAAGCAATCATTCTGGTAATCGATTGCAGCATCCCTGTAATCCATTACCTGCGAACAAACAGCACTTCCAGGCTACCCAGAAGACCTGGTAATCGATTACAGACCTCTGTAATCGATTACCCGCGACGCAGATCGCAGTTCTCACGATTTTTATCACCTCTAAACCTCTCTATTCAATCTCTAATCAATCCTCTTTGTTAAAATATCATTCATATGCGTTTATATCAACCAAAACTCAGTAAAACATCAATCTTTTCACAGATTATACAATTAATCTATCAAAACCCTAAATCATCAATGATATGAACCATCATGTTCGAATTATAAGGACCTTTAGAAATATGAGGCTGAAAATTGTACTTTTCTTGAAACACTTGTATTTTCTAAATGATATGAACCATCATGTTCGAATTATAAGGACCTTTAGAAATATGAGGCTGAAAATTGTACTTTTCTTGAAACACTTGTATTTTCTTTTCTTTTTCTATTTTCTTTGATTTTTCTTTGCTTGAAATTTTAAAACGTACTAAAATAATGCTTGTGAAAGAACTCTTTTCCTCAACAAGATCTATAACTAGGCACTTTGAACTTGAACTGTAAATCACTCACATGCAAGCTCTCACGCATAGGAATCAGTTTCTTGAATAAGAATAACAAAAGAAAACAAGAAGAGAAGAAGAATTGGATGTCACACTTTCAAGGTTTGAAAGATAAATCCTTGAGATTAAACATACAAAGGTGAAGAACCTTTGATAAACCTCACACTTGACAAGTCAAGAAATTAAGAGAAACACTCTCTTTTGATTGATAATCTTTTAGCAAAAACATTCTAGTTTCTTTGCATGGTTTGCATGCTTCTTAAATAGGCCTCATGCGCACCATGCATGGCCTCTTACATTCAACATTTTAACCTATCAAATTAACCTCTAAATATTTATTAAAACAAAAACATGAAACCCCCAACAACTAGTTAAAAACCCTAGCCTACTTGTCCATGTGGTCGCCCCTTTACACTAGGTTTCATGGATCAAAAACCTAAGTAAGAATTCAGCCAAATATCCTCATAGGTTGGCCGCAATTCTCACCTTACAACTCAGCAAAATGAAGTTACAAATTGAATAGAAATTATGTGCATTGGCCGCCCCTCATTGATGTGCTTTGATCACCCATTCATGCCCTTTAATGTGTGAATTGTAGCCGCCCTTTTATGAGTCATCATGCAGCCAATTCATTCCTCTTTTGATGGTTACAATTCAGCCCTTTAAGTCTTTGTTGGCCGCCCACAATGAGGATGGAAAATCAGCCAAGTGCATCCTTGTTGGCCGCCCACCTTCTTCCTCCAAGTTGTAACCTCCCAGCATTAACTCTCTTGTCTCCTAGCAACGGTTACTCATTGATTCCTCATCATTCTTCCTTTGTAACATTCAGCCACCTTAATGTAATATTGATTCAGCCACATGTGTTTATTGAAAACAATAAAGCAAAACAAAGATTCCACCCATGCATTCCTCTTAGCCGTCCAACCCACCTAGCCGCCCCCTACCCCCTTTCTTCTTGCATTCAAGTGCATTTGGACTTCATTAATGGTAACTGGACTTCATTGATTTCCATGTTACCATACTCTTCCCCTTGTTTAAGACAAACAACAATTTTAGAGGTGTATTCCTTAAAGTCTGCGCCCTTTTCTTGCAGGGTTGTTACTAACAGCTGCAATGCTTCCTTTGCCTTCTTTGCTCTTGCCCTGGTCATGGGTCCTCCAAGTCCTTCAAGTGCCTTGCTTTGGGTCATGTCCTCATCAATCAAATCCCTAATTACCCCCTTTTCATTACTCTCAATATCCTCTTCAATTTCACTCAAGAATTCATCAAGATTCATCCAATCAATCATAATCAACAGTTTCATCATTCATTCTCAATTATAACATATATTTCATACGAATTTGTAGTCTTAAATTACTACCCAAGCACCCCCATGTGCACATACAAGCAGCACCCTCTCCCCCACCGTACCTTAAGTGAAGAACGAACAACAACAAGGAAGATTCTTTCATGGTTCTTGATGATCACCCTCCAGCAACCTCTTCTTGAGACGTCGTTTCTCCCCTCCTTGGCGTTTCGCTCTCTGACGATTTAGAAAAACAAGGATTGTGAACTCGTAACCCTCCTTACTCAATTGTCTATATGGGTTGGGCCCACACACTACCCTTATCCTCTTTTTAAATTCAAATTATTTTTATGGATAAAATTACTCATAATATTAATCCTATTAATTATCTACTTATTTCTTCTATTTTATTAATTTAATTCTTAATTACTAAAATTCAGGATGTTACAAGGAAACCTTTTTATCACTGTCCACGATAATCGTCTTATTGATCGAAACGACCTCGAAAGTCGGATTAGCGGACTTACGTTTTTCCATATCTGTTGAAAGCCCTCAAAGCTTTCTCATCCATTTATGGAACAAAGGATTCATTCTTGTGAGGCATCTTAACTGCAAAATAAAAACAAGACAACTCAGAAGAGACGAAACGTAGGGGAAAATAATTAGCAAGAAGGGAAGGTTACCGATGTAGGGACGAAGAGCTTCATTATCCCCTTCTTTCTCAATCTGAATATTACAACTCAGGTCGGAAAGATTCCAGTAGGTTTACATCTAATATTTCTAAGTCGGTTAACTCGTCTTCTTCAATACCCTTCATCCTATTGGGATTTCGAGTTCAATACAGAGAAGATTTATGTTCCCCATGAATATTGAAAAGTAAGTCGGGATAGGTGTCATCCCTTCTCATCATAAAGTACTTCAGTTTGACGTCTTTATAAGATGAATAAACGACCATCAACAAGGGTCGACCAGAGATTCCATTCAAGGAAGTCCAACCCACTAGGCTACTCTTTCCCAATTTCACTTGAAAAAAGTGTAAAAAGATGTTCACAGTGGGGGCTAAATCGTGATATTGACACAATATATCAAAAGCCCTGACAAGCCCCCAACTATTAGATGCAATTAGGTTGGAGCTACGCTTAGGATTTTTAAAATTCTACATTGAAAATATGAAAGAGGAAGGGAAATTTTCAGCTTGGTGATAAATGTTTTGTAGAAAAAGTGAAAGAAGGAAACGAAGAATAGGAAGGGCAGAAGCAAACATATTCATTCCCTATACATGGTTATAGTATTATATGAGGACCAAAATGTGGGGAAAAATGAAGAATCAGATTTTTGAGGGGATTAAGACTCTCAGCAAATGCTAGCACAGAGGTATGGCAGAGAACATCTGAACAAACCCAAGAATAAAAACTAGAGAAAGCCATACCACTAGTATTACCATTGTTTGAAACATCCACAACAACATCCCTTTCTTTTGACGTTTTTTCAATAAACATAATATCCTTCCTCTCCGATGTTATTTCTTAAAAACTTCAGGTGTAGATGACAGCAAAGAAATGGATTTAAGTAGAGATGGCAATTGGACCCAGACCCAGCGGGTACCCGTAAAAAATACCCACAATGGGTAGGGTAATTACCCACTAAATGGGTCTGGGTCTGGGTAATTACCCGCACTTTTTAATGGGTATGGGTGCGGGTACGGGTACTATGGTACCCTACCCTACCCATACCCGCACTTATATAATATATATCATTATTGTTATCTATATACATATGATTAATTTAATATATATATATATATTATTAACTGATATTTTTTCCAAAAAAAATGTTAATATATATTATAGTCACAAAAAATATTAATATATATTATTAATTTAATTAATTTAAATGTTATAATTTTGTCTTAAACAATAAAATAGCAAAACATAAACTAATTTCCATTTCCCCTCCCATTGTTTTAATCTCTCATCCACTTCCACATATCATAGTTTTTTATAGGTTAAACTTGAATGATTTATGTATTATTTTTTATTTATTTTTCAATTAATTTTCATTTTCTAATCAATTTATTATTTTTACAGTTAACAAAAGTGCGGGTAATGGGTACGGGTACGGGTACTTGAGTACCCAGCGGGTAAGGGTATGGGTATTAGAATCACTACCCACGCGGGTATGGGTATGGGTCCGGGTCCGGGTATTTTTTTAAAACGCGGGTATGGGGACGGGTACTATAGTACCCTACCCAAACCCTACCCATTGCCATCCCTAGATTTAAGGTTCCGAAATAAAAGAAAAGAAAGAGAGAAAGATAGAGTACTTTAGTGGTATGATAAAAATATTTAAATATGCATACAAAGAGTATTATGAGCAATTGGGAAATATAAAGTAAAGGAGAAGGGAGGAAGCAGGAAGAAAAGCAACTTGAGTTGGGATTAGGCTAGGTTGGGTTGGGTTCGGATTCAGTTGGATTGGATTGGGTTAGGGTGGGTTTCAATTGTGTTGGGTCGGGTTTTGAATGATTTGTGTTGGACTGGGTTGAATTTATGTTATGTTAGATTTGGATTGGGTTGGTTTTGGACTGGGCTAGTATTGTGTTAGGTTGGGTTTGGATTGGGTTAGATTTAGGCTGGGTTAAGATTGTGTCACACTAGGTTTGGAATTGGATTAGGTTAGATTGGCTATGAGTTGTGCTGGTATTGGATTGGGTTGCGATTGTATTAGGTTTAGGTTTGGCATTGGATTGAGTTAAGATTGAGTTAGGTTGTGTTGAGTTTGGATTGCGTCCGGACTGGACTGGGTTAGGTTAGGGGTGGGTTTGGATTGGGTTAGGTTGGGTTTCATTTTGTGTTGGGTTTCGATGGGTGTGTATTGGGTTGGATTTAGACAAGGATGACTTTTGATTGGGTTGGGTTAGGATCATGTTAGGTTGGGTGGGATTAGGTTTAGATTGGGTTAAGATTGTGTTAGATTGGGCTGGGTTAGAATTATGTTAGGTTAGGTTTCGATTAGGTTATGTTTAGATTGGGTTGAGTATGGTTTGGGTTAGGCTAGGTTGGAATTGGATTTGGTTAGGTTTGGATATGGTTGGGCGAAGATTAGGTTTGGTTGGGTAGGTATATTTGTTGTATTGAGTTAGGTTTGGATTGAATTGAGTTTGAACGTTTGGTTGTGTTAATATTGAGTTAGGTTGGGTTGGATTTGGATTGAGTTGGATTGCGTTTGAGTTTGATTTGATTGAGCTAGGTTAGGTTGGATTTTGTTTGAGTAGATTTGAGTTTCATTGAGTTGAGGTTGGACTGAGGGATTGGCAACCTTACCCAACCCAAACCAATATAACGCAAACTCAACCCAATCCAGTCGAAATATAATCCAATCAAAACCAATACAATCTAAGTATCAAACACAACTAAATCCAAATCTAACTGAATCCAACCTAACACAACTCAATTTAAACCCAACACTAGGGATGACAATTGAGCCCAAGCCCTATGGGTACCCGCAAAAATTACCCGCAATGGGCAGGGTAAAAACCCACAAAGCGGGTATGGACGCGGGTACGGGCAAAAGCCCGCATTTTTTCATGGAGACGGACGCGGGTACGGGCACTTTGATGCCCAGCCCGCCCCATACCTGCACTCATATATACAATTATTTAATAAAAAATACCATATATAATTATATATAGGGATATATTAATTTTATTAAAATATCTAATATATTTATGTATATTTTTAAAATTGATATATATATATATATAATATTACAAATTAAAAATATATTTTTATAACTATCTATTTGTGTTTAATTTTTTTACTTTATAATATATGAATAATTAGTGTTAATAATTTTTTTACCGTTCTTGAAGAATTCTAACACATTATATCCAAGTTTATAAAATAGTGTGACGTGAAGTATACTATACTGTAATATTTGATAAAAATTTTGAACTTTAGATCAATTGTTGTGTTTTAGAACATTAACATATTGTGTTTCAATGTAATTAAATTGTTATATCACTGATATTTAAAAATTATGTTTGGACGATCTTCGAGGAACTTTTTCAATTGAGATATATTTTTCTTAAATTATATTTTTAGTAAGTTGTTAATTTTTTACTTAATAAAAGTGCGGGTAACGGGCGCGGGTACGGGCATATAGGTGCCCAACGGGTATGGGGACGGGCACTGAAGTTAGTGCCCACGCAGGCACGAGCGTGAGTACGTGCTTTTTTTAAAACGAGGGTACGAGGACGGACACTGTGGTACCCTGCCTAAAGGGTACCCATTGCCATCCCTACCCAACACAACACAACTCAATTCAATCCAAACTATACCCACCCAGCCCCAGCTGAACCCAACCCAAGGTAACACAATCCTAACCCGATCCAAATCCAAAGCAACGTATCCAAACCCCCGCCTCAATCCAAACCAAAAGTTTCGACCAAAAAAAAATCCAAACCAAAAGCATGTACGAAGGCAATGCATAATAGTCTCTGTGACGCTGATCTGCTGAAGAGAAGAAAGAACAACAATGGTGGCGACGAACGTGAAGGCTGAAACGATGTCTCTGATGGAGAAGCGAAGTGCGTTGGAAGCTGAGATGAACGCCATCATCTCTCGCCTCTCTCAACCCGGTGCTCCTGGCCTTTCCGGCAACCTCCTCGATTCTGAGGTGTCCTTTTCTTTTTCTACTCTCATACACATGTCGCCACAGTATAAATTACTTTTAAGCATCCAATTTTCTTTTGCATAAATATTCATCCGTGACGAGACGGTGCTTGGTTTTCTAGGGCTTTCCTCGTTCCGATATTGACATTCCAGTTGTTCGAGCTGAACGACGTCGCCTTGCAGGTATCCAGCCATTTTGAATCATAAATTCACGCAGTTGAATTTGAAGACTACTACGTGTTCCTCAATTAGCATAAATTTTGCGCTAACTAAATAGTACAGATTATTGATGCTATAGATACTGTGTTTAAGTGAGTGATAATTATGCATATGTGAACAGCAAAGCAATATGTTGGCAATTTTCCTTCTCTTGATTTCTATTCTCTTTGCAGAGCTGCGTAATGACCACCAGGAGATAACTGAGCAAATAAATAGAAATATACAAATTTTGCATTCTGCAAGACTTGCAAATAGATCATCACCATTGGAGAATTCAGGTACCACTAAAGAATAATCGGTCTTGTATTGTTTGTTATCTGTGACTTTGTCTTCTTGTTCATGTTACATATTGGAACATTGTTTGCTCTTGTAGACAGTATATCCTTCATCACATATGTACAAGCTACATTCATAAGATGGATTCATCTTTCGATGTAGTGGCCATATGGTGCTTAATTATTTCATTTTTGTTTGAGGGGAAGATATTGGTTTGGCGAAATTTACATAGCACAGGCTATACTGGAAAAGATCAATAATAGTTTGTTTCACCAAATTCTGAGAAAGGATTATGTTATATATTGACTAAAATGAAATATTTTCATTTTGGACTTGGTATAGGCAGATTATTGTTTGAGATGATTATTCAGACTATGCTGACAAAACATGTTTTTTTAGGCTTTCATATGTTCTTGTAGACTTGAGTTTTGTTTATCAATAAGCTGTGTAATAGTTGTCTACCTGCAACTCTAACCACCATACTCTAATTATGACCATTCTCATTCTGCTTCTATGTCTATATTTTGATGCTATGGGTATTATTAGCAGTGCCTTTATTCCTTATGATTGCATGATAGTTCTGATTCTAATGGTTTGTTCCTTCTGTATATATGTGGCTTCTCTTCTTCACTCACCTACTTGCTAAGTCACTAAATGCGTGAGTAAATTAAAGCTAGGGACCAAAATTTGTTGTCATAAGTTGTGACACTGTATTATACTCAATTTCTTCATCATTAGCTTATGGGACATAGTCAAAGTAGCTGTGCAAGCTATTCTTCATCTGTTAATCATAAGTTATGGCCCGTTGTATTCCATGCTATTGAGTATTAAAATCCAAAGTCTAAACATGCTGAAATCTGTTTTTGTGTTGAACCTGATCAACATGACGAAATATTCCCTCCAATGTGATCTTTTTGTTGGGGTGTCATTTATCTATCTGAAAGAAGGTTTGGCATTGCATTTTGTAATTTTTCCTTCTCTGCAAGATAATGTATTGAAAGGAAGAAGAGAAATACATAGAAGGTGGATGATAGGTCCTATTATAACAAGTAAACCAACAAAATGGGGGATGCCATAAACCGAAGGAGCTGAAATTCCTTTGCAAATCCATAATAGCAAGTTAGCAACCTTACTCCCCCTGCTGCCTCCCCCACCAGAGCCAAGATTGTGAGCTCAGCTAACACCCATAGAGAAGCTAAACAACCACTCAATCCCCTTTGAATTGCGAGGGAAGAAATCTCTGATGAAAAAATCTAGCATTATCCTCATAAGCACATCAACCCTGCAAAACCCACCCATTTTGAATGATCTTAAAATATTTCCTACAATTAAAGCCTCTAAATGGATTGACAAAATTGTTCTGAAAAGGCTGGACAAAGCCATTGCTGCTCAAAGATGCCAAAATCTGATTGCAAAATTGCCATGCAGCCTTACAATAATACAATGTACTATGTTGTTGCGTTTTGTTGTTAAAGTGAGTAACTTTCAGTTATTGCAAAGGTACTGTTTTCTGAAATGTGAACTTCTGTGTTAGCTTTTCTTCCTTTCTTCTACATCTGTTTGACGTAAGATTACTGTTGAATAATACTTTTTACAGCATGTTAAATTTTTGCCTTTCTGCTTAGGTAATGATGATGGTTCAGATACTCAGACCTCATCAACTGTAAACACTGTGGCATCAACACCGTCACAAAATGTGCTTCTGAGACATTCCCCCAACTCGATGGATGTGGATGTGTTGGTTAGTAGACCCTTTGCAATGGTTGACGAGATAGCTGATGCATCACCAGCAGTTGAGGATGGTTTACAACTTGGAGATCAAATTTTGAAATTCGGGAATGTGGAAGCAGGTGATAATTTGCTCCAAAGGCTTTCTTCTGAGGCTCAGTCAAACCTGGGTCGTACTGTACCTGTTGTTATCATGAGGCAAGGCACAGTGATCAACTTAACTATCACACCTAGAACTTGGCAAGGCAGAGGTCTACTGGGGTATGCCTTCTGTCCCTGTTATTTTGTTCTTTAGTATCACTCCAGTTTTATTTAGTAGGAAAGGAGGTAAACATAACTAAACAAAAATGCCATTCTTTTTACTTTTTCCTGTCTTTCCCAAGTCCAATACCCTAATGGACCATTTATTCTACATAGAAATATTGTCTCTTAGAAACATTGGTATATTCTCAAAGCCAACTTAATAAATTACATTAGGGTGTTCAGCGTGATTGGGGAATTTTGATTAAACTTTCTTTAAAAAAAATTAATTGGTATTTCTCTCTAATTCTACTACAGATATCTTACTATTTTCTTGAATTTTCTTTTGCTTTAAATGCTACTGCTTTCTCTAATAGTCCTCTCGAGGCGGTAATGAGATTAAATAATTTCCAAAAGTTCCCATCGTATTTAACATCCAATTGTTTGTGCATTGTTAATGTTTTTTGGGACGTCATTCTACTGGTAACTTATTGTCATTATAATTCATCGTTCATGTCTGATTCTCTAGATTGCATTTGGCCTGATATTTAGCACTTATTAGTACTGCCGGTGAGCATTGTTCTGAATCACGAAATCACTGTCTAGTACATTTAAGTCTCATGTTTGTCCTCAAACTTGGCACACATTATCATATTAGTCCCTACACTAATGAAACATGCATAAAAGTCTTCAATCTATGCTTTGGTTGGTGGAGGACTAACATGACCGACAGAAAATTAGTGAAGAATTTTTATCCATTGTTTTTTAGCATAGGGACTAATATGCACAGTAAAAATGGGGATGAAAATGAAGGTCTATTTCCGGCAGCAAAATGTTCGAATATGAAAAATTGTTCATTGATCTCAGTTAAACTAATTTGTTGTGTGGAATGTCCATGTTATTCCATTAAACGTCTAGATATCCTTGAAAGTCCTGAGTTATGGTCATGGCCAATTGACGTTATTATAGAAAGTGTTCTCCTACTACTGATCTAAATTAGTTGATTTGCTGGTAAGGCTGATATATTTATGTTTATGACTAATTTTTCTTTCTGTTGAATTCGTGCAGATGTCATTTTCGGATCTTGTAGGTGCTATTGTTTATTCATCTCATGATGTAGGTGACAGTTATTTGTTTCTTTTGTGGTCAATTCGGAGTTCTTTACCTTTGTTATTTGTTAGGCATGGCTCTATTTATGTAATAGATATTATACAGCAGACCGATTGTGGTGCTCTTAGTGAATCAATCTTGTGTGATCCTTTTTTTTCACATCACCTCTTTATATATTAATTTTGAGTTTTGAGTTTTGGTTGACATTTTAGAGACGAGGAATAGGAATGGGGTAATAGTAGTCAACTCTATTTTTTGAAAAATTAAATTTTAACAAATTTGTATATAAACAATTAAAATAAAGAGATTTAAAATGCACTGATTTCATGTTTCATATTTCCAAATAAAATATCTCATTTTTAAAATTAAATCATCCTTTGCTTCCTAACTTAGAAGATGAACAAAATATTTTTAATTATCTTCAAATCAGTGAAGAAAACATTTTATTTATTAATCTACTCAAAACTCAAGTATTCTACATCTAAAAATAATACTATTTCTTATATTTAATTTTTTTATTTCTTATGCACAGGATTGGAGAGAATATTAAATAACCAGTTTGATTTTTTTAAAAAATATTGCTCTTAAAATACACTTGTTACATTACAACACCTGTTTGTTTATTTCCTCCTTTATCTTTCCCCACTGAAGCTACTCTATCACTTTTTTTTAGTCAACCACTCTATCACTTTGAAGCATCAAATACCATGATCGGGATCTTAATTACTAAAAACTGAGGACGAAATTTTAACTTAGAAAACAATGAAAAATAATTATTACAAATAAAAGATATAACTATATTTTAACTTTCAAATTTTATAAATTTTGTACATGTGTTTTTGAAAGATTATTTTACTCTCATTTTGTGATCTGTTTTTTTTTCTCTCTTACACATTTTCATACTAAGTAATACAAATACTTTTAAATGTTGATAAAAAAAATTTACAAAAATAAATAAAAGAGTCCAGTATTCAATACATTAAAAGCATTAAATATTATATTTTACTTTTAATTTCTTAATTAATAACCTCAAGACATTGGTTAATGGTTATCACTTCCCTTAACAAAAACCAGTTTTTGAACCGAAGGATTCAGCGAAAAAAAATTAGAAAGTTAAGTAATCTTAATAAAGCATGGAATTTTGTTACATTAATCCAAATATAAAAGAACCATGCATTCAGAAGAAGCATTAGTCTCTTCAAAAACAAAAAACACTAACAATAGTATCCACTTCCACTGCCCAATGATCATCATTTCCAAAAAGAAGAACATATATAGGATCATTTTAACCTTAGTTAGGATCAAAATAGTTTTGGCAGTGCTTCTAATTAATACCAGTAGTCTACTGCTTCATCATCACCATAGCTAGTTTCAATATCAAGATCAGTATCAACATATGGAATCTCATAATCCTCATAATCATCATCGTCAGAAATTTCACTTAGATAGTCATCTGGAAACTGTAAATTTTTTATCTGCTTATCACACCTTTCCCCCAAACTTCCATTCAAATCGAGATTGAAACAAGCTCGCAAGTCAAGAGATTCAAGGTGAGGGCATCCATCAAGAATGGCAAGCAAGCCATTATTAGTGAGCATGTTTCCCCAGAGTTGAAGATGACGCAGCTGAGACATGGTTTTTGCAATAACAAAAGCCTCATCATCACGCTCGAACTCGATGCCTTTGTTTCCTTTAACGTTGAACTTGAACACTTTCAAAAGCGCCACATGAGAGGGTCCTTGCATATGTTCCACCAGAGAGGACACACTAGACGTGCACTCATCACAATTTCGATGGCACCAAGCTTTTGCAATATCTTTGCTGTGATGTCTCTTGGCATTGTCTCCACTGCCCTCGAACACGATGCCATGATGCAAACAAAACGGTTGAGATTTGAGTAACGACAGATAATACCTCACCTTTATAAATACTAACAGTGGATAGTAACCGCTTTCAAATTGAAACGCAGCACACGCTCTCTCATAAACTTTATTACTCGATATCATAAATTAATTAATGCCCCGATGTTCTGGCCTTTGGATTGAAAAATTTGTATTGAGATGTGTGTTTTAATTGAAAAATGAAAAGTAACTTTACAACTTTGTCGCTCCAGCATTTATAAGGTCCTATCCTATCGTTCCACAGCACATCCCAAAAAAATATAGGTACGAGTTTAAACAGATTTGGTTTGAACTGAATAGACTATATTTAAAACAACTTGAGAAGTAATCCATCATGGTCCTTGCTAGCCACTCGCTAACTAATCTATATATAATAAATATTTATTGAAAATCACATTAATTTTATTTATAGTATTAAATATTGCATCGTCTAGTAAAAATGTATAGAATGTTGCGCCGTTTAATATGTGACATTTATACATGTTTACTCCCTCCGGTCCTATTTATAAGAACCTTTTAACTACTTCACACGGATTAAGGAAGTTGGTTAATTTAGTTGACTGCAATAAATTTGTCATGAATGTGTATCATATTTACTAAACTATCCTTAAATTTATTGAGACTTATTATCTTTCTCTTTCTATTTAACCACTCAATTGTGTCATACTCTCTCTACTAATTAATTATTCACCTACCTCCACTAGTGGGGTATTTTTGTCAAATAATAATTAATGCATGAGATAATCTGAAAAAGTTCTTATAAAAAGGACCAAGCCAACCTTCAAAAAGGTTCTTATAAATAGGACCGGAGGGAGCATAATAGAACTCTGGTGAATATTATTATGGCGGTGCTTCTTGTACTTCAGTGGCTAGAATGTTGGGCAGCATGTGATGCACATGTAAAGACACTTAACAAAAGGAGTGAGTATAAGAGTGTGTTTGGTAAAACTAGTTGAAAGTTAACTGAAAGCTGAAAAACTATTGAATGTGTTTGGTAAAACTAGTTGAAAATGGTAAAATGACATTTAAGGACAACATTAATTATTATTAAATAATGATAAGTGGGGAGGTTGAAGGCTAAACTTGTAATTGATTTTCGGCTAGTAGCTGAAAATTGGAGCTTTTTTAAAAAAACTACCCCAAGTAGCTTTTTAAGAAAAAGCTTGCAGCTACCCAAAAAAGTTATCTTCCCAAACACTGCTGAAATGGTTTCAGCTACTATTTTCAACTTTTCAGCTAGCTGAAATGGCAAGCCAAACACACTTTAAATATAAGCAAAGTCTTGATATGATCAAGAGAGATCACTTGTGTGTGTACAAAGAAACAATTTATAGGCATGTTGGGTGTGAGTGGACTCTACACCCAAACGGGTTTGGTGAGCGTAGACCCATCAAGAGGGGTGGAGATCCTCTCCATTAACTAGACTTGTCCAGTTGGAGAGAAAGTGCACCCTATCAAGAGTTGTCTACTTAGTGAGGTACTGCATGATGTCCTCGGAATGGAGAGAATTTTATGGAATCCCGTGCATTTTCCTTCAAATGACACATGGTGAAGTACTAGACAACACACCAAGGGACGGAGCGGAGTAGCCCAACTGAATAGGAGGTTGAAAGGCTGGCCGACCAAGAAGGCAGATAAGCCATTAGGCCAAATCCAAGCTAACATTCAAAACAATAGCAGCTCCCTATATATATATATATAGATAGATAGATAGATAAAGAGAGAGAGAGAAAAAGGGTTGTGTACTGACCGTGTAAAAAGTTTTACACTGACAGTTAATCATAACTCATGGTAAGTTTATTGACTTTACTAATTAATATTTTAAAAGTCATATAAATGAATAATCATGATTAAACGTCAGTGTAAAACTCTTTTACACTGTCAGTGTATACTAATTAAACTCATATATATATATATATATATATATTATATTGAAAATATTGAAACAATAGACTTAGGCTTAATTAGAAAACTAGTATTCATAATTAATTCTTCAAAAATAATACGTACTAGAATATATTTTAATTAGTAATTAATTATTAAAGTATTTTAATGTACTAAGTATATAAGGATACACAATTATTTTATAGATAGAAGACTTACAATTGACGCGCGAAATTGAACGTTTGGAATAAAATAGATGCAAACTTTGATCTTCTAGACGCGTGAAATTGATCTGCTGAAGTGGAATAGATGCAAACTTTGATCTTCTAGAATAGAATTCTCCGGATAGAATAGATGAACTTCGAGAATAAAAATTTTGAGATAACTTCACCCAAATTGATACAAGGAAATAATCACTCTTTGAAAATTCACTCACTTTATTACAAATGATGTATTAAACACTCTTGAAAATGCACTCACTTTATTACAAAAGGTGTATCAAACACTCTTGAAAATGCATTCACTTTGATACAAGAAACTAAACACACTTGCAGAAATCAAACACTCTTACAAGAACACACTTAAATTTTTCTCTCAGAATTTTTGCCTCTCCTCCATACTGAAAGAAAGACTCTATTTATAGGAAAGTTTTTTTTAATAAAATATTGAACTCTCTTTTTTTTTAATAATAAAATATTAAACCAAGGTTGCATGCAAGCAACCGTGACTTATTATTGACTACCAAATTGTCTCCTTGTAAGATTCTTCATGATTAGGTAGATTCCTTCAAAATTCCCATCATTAGCTTTGTTGATTTTCTTCCTTCACTTGCATGTAGCATTCTTGCATGTTTAGCAACATTATTATGCACACATTTCACTTGCATGTAGCACTCTTGCATATTTAGTAGCATCATTATGCACACACGTAGCACTTAGTCTTGACACATTCACACTTACACTAACACATAGCCTTTTACCATGCATTTTACACACACATAGCACCTGTTAGTGTTTTTGTTGATCAATCAAACATTCCATAACAATCATCTTCATTGTCTTGCAAATAATTGCTCGGACTTGACGAAACTTCATCTTCAATTTCTTGTGATTGTGTTGAACTTACAGCTTTTAATCTTTCTTGCCATTATTCTTCTGAAGTAGCTGAGGCTAAGGCTGCCATTATCTTTTGCTTTTCTGCTAAAAATAAGGATTCTTTATTTTGATCTCTGGTTCCAGCTTTAAGTTGAGACATTTTGACCCATTCATCATTTTTTTCTTTTTTGATCAGAGTAACATCAAATTTTTCCCACCATTTAACACGTATTGATCTGGCTAAATAATGAAGATCTATTTCATTAGTAAGCTTTACCGAATCATAATCCCATGACATAATCCAAGTTATACCTTGACTAGCCACGGATGATATAAATCGGTAACCTTGAATAAAAGTAGTCTTGTCTTTAAAATATTGATAACTTTCTTTAGCTTCTTGTGGTAATAGAGTAGTAGTGGGTCCAAAATCGTAGAACCACTTCATGAACCATTTTGGAAAATTTACGGAAATTCCCTTCTTGAACCAGAAAAACCAGGAGTGTTGATAAGGACGGAGGTAGAAAGTATTGTACCATGCATCTATGTAGTCATAATAAGTATAATTTTGAG